>OX376159.1:15303246-16503246 GCA_947363495.1 Euzophera pinguis
ACAAAATAGGTTATGGTTAGTCCCTAGCAAAATCGAAAATCTGTATGTGTGCTCTATAATGTTCTGTCCGTAGTCGTAAATATTTTGCTCTGTACATTTAAATACGCTCATCGCACTTGAACCAAACAATGTCCGTTCGTCATACGTGGTCGTTAATTGTCTTTGACGCATAATTAATGACAAACTAGATTACCGTGTAGCTCTGCATTCCATTTTCAAGGATAACGTCGACTACTCCTTAATTTTTTTCTTAAACACAGCTTGGAGAAAGATTGTCGCGAGTGTTGACAAGGCTTATCACTTTTAAGGTTGATACTTAATTGCGAAACCGCAAGTCTATAACAAACTTACGTTCATTTGACGTTATACAAAGTCCATGTTTATGATCATAGCTCTTAAGGATTAGGTTGTTGATCATATATAATATAAAACAAAATATAGAAATTAAGGATATACTGTAGCTATACTGTATCTTCGGAATTCGTTCTTACAGTAAGAACCATTTTCGAGGTTAATATTACTTCATCGAGAGTATTGAACTCTTCTACCTGTCTGTCTCTTCCAGTTTGGGGTACCTATTATTAGATAAAAATATTTTATCTTTCGCTTCGCTTGCAATCGATTCGACGAATACGGGCAGCCGAAACATTCCGGTTCTAGTAGCGACGGAATAAGGCCTTTAAGTTACGCTGCCAGTGGTTCAAGCAGATAAATATACTAACTATAGACTGATATATCTCTGCACCTTACCTGTGTTATTTTTGTATACATTTCCTTTGATTATTATGTTGCCTGGAAGAAATTACTTTTATTTATATATTTTTTTTTATGTAATCTGTATTTTAGTTCTTGGTGCAATAAAGAGTTTTTATTATTATTATATATAAGTACAAATACTTCGTTCTGAAAAAGCAAATATCATTCTTTAATTTCTTGGCGGAAAAACAACACAATCTACTCTTTATTGCACCAAAAGAAACATCAACAAAAACAGTAAAGCAAAAAGGCAACAAAAAACCTACGTCAAGTGGTACAGGAGGCGTGTATTTCGACCAACCGTCTCAATAGTGCAGATGAGCCTTGAAGATTGTCGTGTCAAGACTTAACATGCTCGACCCGAATAAATCTTTCATTAGCCAGATTATGCAAGGCACAAACCCTAGTCGACCCAAAATTTGTTTTTGTGTCTGCCACTATATTCATGACCTTTTTTCCAACGTCTAACGTCGCTTGTTGGTACACGAATGTATGAATCACAATACATACTATATTTGTGGCGTTAAAATCCCCGGTAGTTATTCATAATGGAATTTTGAAGTTTACATTTTGTGGTGTGTGTTTTTAATCAAACATTTTCGTGTTCATATCACACTAATAAATAATAAATGTAGCCGATTCTATATATCTCTCAATATATCTCTAACTCTAGGTAGTAAGTAGTCAGATAGAATAAATTTTACATTTTATAATGAGGATTCCAGTAATAAATATGGATATTTAATTGATTCAGGCGTTATTTTACGAAAGTTAAGTTTGCAATAGTTTACATGAACTAACTGGTGGCGGAAGCACGCTAAAAATAATTTGGTAAGGCTTGTAATAAATATGGAGTCTATAATTGCGGTTTCCCATCTGATACACAGAAATAATTCGATATTAAAACCGGGACAACAATCTTTAAAACTAATCCAGCTCTCAATTTTATCAAACAGTCCATTCTATTTCTGTTCAGAACTAAGATTGTAAAAATAAAACATTTTATTGTTGCAAAACAGTTCGCTTCCCATTAATTAGCTCTTGCCGCCACGTTGTCATTTGGAATCATTGACTGTTTGTCTACTAACCTCATGTACTAAATAAATTTAAGTAAGATTTTTTTATAGGTTTTCAATTATATTTTTATCTAGTTTCACACACTATTAATCCTCCGTTTAATTTTGCACTTCATTTCAAACAGAAAAAGCCACGTTATAGTCAGCATAACAATAACTGACTCGCACACTCATGTCGTTGCTTTTTGCATTTCTGCCTTTGTTCTACGAATCAACGTTATTGTCAGTAATGTTTGTCACAGTTATCTGCTAGTACAAAGACCGGGTAAACTAAAATGCCGTTTTAGTTAGCTGTTAAACCTCTAACCTTATCTGTGCATTGCATAGGTGATATCATTGCCACTAAACCACTGATTACGTGTCTGGCTCATATGCTAACACTCATATCAGTAATTCTGAAAAACATGGACACATTTTACACTATAATAATAATATTATAGACTAATTTATAATTTTTAAAAATCTGAAATTTGGTAACGACGCGGCGTGTTTGACATCTTGACACGAGTTTAGTAGGTTGACATTGTAACTTACATAATATGACTTAAATTAACCTACCATTAAAACAAATCACTACATACGGTTATTAACTCACTTTAGGTAGCAAAATTGACGGCGCATTCGTGTCGTATGTGCAAAATTAGTTGCCAAACAAAATGTAAGCGGTTTGGAAACAATTTGACAATCGCTTGCAGTTAATGAAGGATGTATGTCTCCATACACACATACAATTGTTCTGAAAGCGAAAAACATCAAGCAAAGATAGATATATGTCATTTGCCCTGTTAAGTTTATTTACTTTAACTGATAATCTACAAGAGAAGAATAGGGGAAGAGTTTATGTATGTAAAGGCAACTGCAAAGTTCAGTATAATCTACACCTCGATAATCATCAAATTAGTAGGATGCATGTTGCTATTGTTTTGTTATTTTGAAATAAAAATATTCACAACCTATTGGATCTGGGATAAGGACTTCCTCGAAAAACTTTAATAAATTTCTGTGCACACGTACTTGGATAAAATATTTAATTTTTTATCGTCTGAATTCGCAGACAACTTTGAATTCTTTTTTTGCAATAACCGTGTCATGTATGCGGTCTTATAAACTAGAGGTCACCTTGATAGTATACATATAGATAGGGTGTATACTATAGACGAATGTTAAATTTCATTTGTTTTTTTAAGATAATAAATATTGTTATTTCGTAACGTTTACTGTAACTACTTGTTCTATTACCCATTCTCTGCTGTGACCATGGCCGTTTAAAATTGCCGTGTCAATGCGTCAATGGACTGCCTTCAACAAATTCAATGAGTATTTTGTAAAACCAAATATTTAACTGAAAGCGGAAAAATGGATAAGTACATCGAGATCAGCTATAGAACTCTGTGCATGTCTCTTTATTCAAATATTTCCCAACTTACATCTTTAAATTCAACTTTATTGCCCTGGGTCTGTTAGATATGCAACCTGTACCCATCATTACTCTTTTGGTCGACTGGTAAAAAAAGCCTTTGGAATTATGTGAAGAGTGCACTAGTTATTGCAATGGGACGGCTGCTGTCTGACCTCCGCACCCCAGGATACCAGATCAATAGAATCGTTATCCGGTTGTGATAGTGGCACATATATAACTACATGTCTATCCAATGAATCTATAGAATATTTTACGAGGGTAGATCGAAATATTCGCGGCCTTACACATAAATACTTGAACTATTTTACTGTAACTGACCTCATTCGATTTGCTTACTCTCTGGTTGTCACATTGTAAAATTCTATCGCAATAGCATTATCTGTTTTTAAATTAGACTGAATTTTGTGAGCCTAAGTGCAGCGTTTTTAAAGAATGGAGAAAATTGAGCAACGTGCGAAATACCTGTTTAAAAAAAACTAATTTCAAACATTGGGGGAATCTGTAATCTGATATTGGCAGATCAGAGATTGACCATCAGGGAGATTGCAGACACTATTGGCATCTCGTATGAACGAACACAAAACATCATAGTCAATGAACTTGGATTTTCTAAGGTTTCTGCGCGGTGGGTACCCAGATTGGTTTCAGTTGAACAAAAACGAATACGGCTCACGATTTCTCGCGACTGTTTGGAAATGTTTGAGGCTGATCCACAAGATTTTTTGGCCAGATTTGTGACAATGGATGAAACCTGGGTACACCACTACACCCCAGAGTCAAAACAGCAATCCAAGCAGTGGAAAAAACCTGATGAACCGACTCCAAAAAAAGCCAAAGCAATTTTGTTAGCTGGCAAGGTGATGGCGTCAGTTTTTTGGGATGCTAAGGGTGGTATCATGGTGGACTACCTTGCAAAAGGTCAAACTATAAACTCTGCTTATTACTGCACCCTTTTACGTCGTTTGCGTGAAACAATCAAAGAGAAAAGGCCAGGATTACTCGGCAAGAAAGTGTTGTTCCATCAGGATAATGCACGCGTTTACACGTCTGTTGAATCTATGGCTCAAATTCTTGATTGTTGCTTTGAATTACTGCCCCATCCCGCCTATTCCCCTGATTTGGCACCTTCCGACTTTCATTTATTCCCAAACCTAAAAAAACACCTTAGAGGTCAACAATTTTCATCAAATGAGGAGGTCGAAGCTGCGGTGGGTGACTTTTTTGAAGGCCTTGAAGAAACTTTTTTTATGACTGGCATACAGGCGTTGGAAACCAGATGGAAGAAGTGCATTGAGCTAAGTGGAGATTACGTGGAAAAATAAAATTACTTTTGTTTATATTTTATATTGTTTTCTTGCTGAGGCCGCAAACTTTTCAATCCATCCTCGTAACATGAAGGCTGTCAAGAATAAACTTAGAAATCCTAAATATACATCATGTATTTTACAATTTAAAACAAAGACTAAATCGAGAATCGGTGAAAATAATTAGTCATTTTTATTATATGTTTATTGATAATCATATTTTAGCCTCTTTTATTAGTATTTTTACATGTAAACTATAAAAGTACCTATTGCCTAATGAAGTTTCAAGAGCTTGCTTGTTTGAAAGAATATGATTATATTTTGTTGACATTAAATATTGTTAAGTTTTTTCTCTAATACCAAAAACAAATATTTTTCATCTACTAACACTATTTATATGTATATTTAAATTAGTAAATAGGTATCTAATAATTTATTGTGCACTACTGTTACTTCCTTAGTAAATGCTCCGTGGTTACTACCATCCAAATCGCTAATTTATTAAATTAGAGACATTTGCCTTTTGAAGGCCGTAGGTAGGTGATACATTATTTTATTTTTTTATCAACTTAAGCAAATTAATAATAAACATATGTTTTTCAGTTTTCAGTATTCCTACTGATAATCTTCGTGACCGAGCTGGCTGTGGGCATCGCCGGCTACGTGACGCAGAAGGACCTCGCCGCTAACCTAGAGCGCCAACTCAACAAGACCATAGCTGATTACCCGAACAATGCCAACGTCAGGGAGACATTCGACATCATTCAGACTGATGTAAGTTTTTAAATCATATTTTAAATACGAGGGCGACACTGAAAGTCTTTAGAACTGACCACTTGTAAACAGTATAATAAAAAAATAAGTTTAAATTTTGAAAATGGAACTCTTTGCCAATATTATTGAGTATGTATTTTACTAATTTGTCATTTGTTTTACGATTTGGCGGCAAATTGAAATGTGTCTGTGTCACGTCAGCATGAATTTAACGCGAGAAAATTTTCGTGCAATGATTTTTTATGACTTTCGTTGTCATTTAAGTCAACAAGAAAGTTATGATAGACTTCGATTGGCCTTTCACGATGAAGCGCCATCTCGTGCCACTGTTTACAACAATCTGCGTGAGGGACGGCCTTCTACGGCGACGACTGAAGATAACATCAGTGTTGTGCGGCGTATGATAGAGACTGACAAAAGAGTGACCTATCAGCAGATTCGGGCAAGTTTAGGCATCGGTATGAGCCAAGTGCACAAAATCCTGCATGAACATTTAGCGGTCAGGAAGCTTTGTGCCCGGTGGATACCTCACGATTGGACCGAGGCCCAAAAAATCCGTCGTGTTGATTGGTGCCGTGAAATGGTTCAAAGATTTAACGGAGGTGACTCAAATGCTGTGTTTGACATACTTACGGGTGACGAAAGCTGGATTTACTGTTATGATCCCGAAACCAAAAGACAGTCTGCTCAGGTGGGTGTTTCCTTCCGAGGAGTTGCCAACTAAAGTGAAGAGAGGTCGAAGCGTGGGAAAAAAGATGGTGGCCTCGTTCTTCGGAAGGACCGGACATTACGCGACAATTGTTTTAGAGGATCGAAAAACAGTTACTGCAGAGTGGTATACTAACAATTGTTTGCCACTTGTCTTGGAAAAAGTTCGGGAGAAACGACCTCGCAGTAGGATCCTCCTTCACCACGACAACGCCTCGTAGCACACCGCCAAGCGAACGATCGACTATTTGGCGACATCAAACGTGGAATGAAACGCCGTCAGACGAGTGGGCAAAGTGCTTTTCTCAGTGGTTCCATCGGATGCAGAGATGTATTGACGTGAAAGGACACTATTTTGAAAAGATGTAATAAAAGGAATAACTTGCTAGTGTGCTCAGTTTTTGATTTTCTAAGAACTTTCAGTTTGACCCTCGTACTCCTTTTTTCATGACATAATTTTCAAGTTTTAAAATTGTAGGATCTAGGATGCTGCCCGTGGGTGCTCTAATTTTATACTGCTAATAGTAGTACGTATCTGTTACTGTTTGTATTTTTAACAGCTGATTGGTGAAATACAAATATTTTTATTTTTATCGATGCCACGCTTTATTTTTCTCCTAATGGTACAAACTTTATTATCACTTATTGGATGACGACAGTGTCAAATGCCTCTTTATGTTCACAAAATTTTATGTCTGACAAAGATAGCGAAACGATCTGTGAAGTATCTAATTTTCTTTTCATATCTATGATTAAAAGTTTTGATGTAGTTAGCCTAGCGAGAGCCGACCACTATGGCTATGTGCTAATTTTATGTATAGTATGTAAATAAGATAAAGTTGTGCTTATCACGGATGGCTTGTCGAACCCCTTCACAGTTATCTATTCTAGGTTATCGAGCCAATATGACTCAGAGCAGGTATAAACAACCGCTAACTGATAGTGATATATGTATGAGCTGTACAGATTTACTAACGAGACAACATTTGAATATACAAACGTATTTTTTTATTATCAAAACGCGTCAATTTTATTTTACTTTTACTTAAAGATATTATATGTTACTAGCTGTTTCCGCCTACGCCATACAGTAGCCTATGTTTGACCCCGGGTCTTCAACTATATTCGTACCAAATTTCATCAAAATCCGTTCAGGGCCGTGAAATCGTAACAGATGGACATACTTTCGCACTTATAATATTAGTATGTATAGATATTGATATATCTTATTATCCGTGCGCAACACAATTTTATTTTTCAAAAAGCCAAGTTACCGTTTCCTAATATTTTATTACAAAAAATATGTTAAAAATACCCGAAGATCTGGCGAAATGGAGGAGAAAAGTTGGTAATGTCATAATATATTATACCTATCTTATTTATAATTTCTCTATTTCTATATATTTCAGTTGCAATGCTGTGGTGTTCATGGTCCAGAAGACTGGCATAACGTGACTTTGCCCGCTTCGTGCTGCTCCGCGCTGGATTTCAAGGAAAATGGCGTCCTCTCCGAGTGCACCATCACCACGCCCACTGTACACAAAGATGGCTGCCTCATCGCCATCAAGGACAACTTGAAGACCATCGCGGCGGTGCTTGGTGGAGTTGGCTTGGGTATTGCTATAGTACAGGTAATATACACAAATTAATACATAAAAAACATTGAAGGCAGAGAGACGTAGAGAAATAAAAAGTCATAGCTGTGAAACATGTGTCTCAGCCATGACTTGAAGTGGACTAGAATCGTCAGCGTAGAACATATGTTTCGCTTGGCGATCAGTTTCAAAGATTCAGAATCATCTAGTGAGTACTTCCTTAGGGCACCTAAATATCGAAGTCTGCCGCGCCGATCAGGAAGCTTCTGGAAGATATGGCACTTTGAAAAGTTCAAAAAAAAAGAAAAAAAAATACAAATGTTACTTTTGAAAAACTCCTTTTTAGGATCCTTGCCGGCATCGTTATGAACAGTTTGTATTAATTTCCAGACGTTTCAGGGGAAGCGTTTAGAAAACCAGACGGTTTTTGTAGGTGGAATTTTGGCCGTAAAAATACCCATAATAATAGTTTTGGACGAAACCACATTTAGGCGATGGGGCAGAATTCATACAAACACAAAATCAGTCTGCCGCTGATTTTAGGAGGCGTTTGCAAAACCAGACTGCCTCAAAGAGGGAAATTAATTATTTCATGAGTATTTTTTGTTCCGACGCAGTTGACATATAGCTCAAACGACACGGAGCGATGAAATCTACTACAAACAAATTAAATACGAAACAACTGTACTCCCAAAGTTCTTAGAAACCGCCTTTCGGCCACTGACTTGATTCCTTTAAGGACCACCAAATAAGACTTTTAAGGACCAACGGCTTAACGTGTCTTCCGAAGCACGGAATTATCATTATTATCAGAGATAATAAACACAGACATTCTTTTTATATTTGCTGTGTGGCTTTTAACTAAGGTTTAATTTTCTTCTATGGATGTTGTAGAAGGCCAATTCTTAAAGGGTGTCAACCCTCTGAGAATCACAGGACACACATCTGTTTCAATCTAACAGGGCCATGTAACCTACATGAAAAAATCTAGTGGTAATGCTTAGTTTCTTCAATGTATCTACCCACGAATTTACTGAAAAGATCCTATGTACCTCGACGGTTCTGTTCATGAGAAGTTTATCAGAGGTAAATTTAGTCTGCATTCCTTTAACCAAAACTGACATTTTCAGCTGCTGGGTGTAATATTCGCTTGCTGCCTCGCTCGCTCCATACGAAGCCAGTACGAGACAGTGTAAACTGAAGTATCGGCCATTTCAAGAATCTATCTCTATTCAAATGTGATTTATTTACTAGTTCACGATTCATTTGTGTATATGTAGTATTAATTTATTTTATTATTGTTATTTCAGATCGTTATCAATATTTTATATTTGCCTTTTTTCATCGAGATAGATACTTATGGATTTAGGTATTTCAACTTTTACAATATATAATTCTGTAAATCTCAATCCGGGTGGGACCATTACAAACCACCAATTAGTTTTAAAAGAAAGTGTTATTAGAACTAAGGTTTTAGAGTGCCAGCACTATTACACATGTTTTTTTCAAATTTCGCAAAAATATTTGGGTGTGCTCAGTGTTAGAAGACTGATTTTTCGAATAGATGGTGTCTAATGCCAAACTTCGCAACATTAATTCAAAATATTCTGTATTTTTTTCATTTGATTTAACTTCTTCCATCGACTATGAATTAAGATTTTCACCTCCAGATCCACTTTTCAATGGATTTGATTCTTCATATTTCATTAGTCCAAGTAGTAAATGGTGCACATAAATATAATGAATATGTTTTCGTAGAAACTAAAACTATATATAATGCTAGGTATATAAAAATATTATCGATATAATTATCTCTTTTGTACTTTATCAATCAATGTTTAGATCAGTGTTAAGTGTTTGTAGGTATATTTGTAATAAAATCAGCATTATCTACATACCAAAACCTCTTTCATTTACGATATGGGTAACTTAGGTTTTATTTTTCACAACTACAGAGTTAAAAATAAAATTACGTAATAATCTGCTTTTTAACGGGAACGCAAAAGTTCACAAAAGAACATACTATCATTTCTAATAGCAGGGCAGAAACGAGCAATGACGTACACGTCATTATTTCAAAATATCCTACCTTGTGCTTTTCTAAAATTTCATTTTCATTCATAACAAAAATCAGTAAACACCCGATACATTTTCGCGCGCCAAGCGCAAAGCAGAGTGCTTAGTGCGAGTCTCCAAAATGAACTCGAATTACTTCACCGTTGCGTTAAACGAATAAACAAAGTGAGTAGTGAGCATCGATTTATTGTGAGTGCGAGCGACAATCGAGTGTTGACGTTTACTCACCGTGAACAGCGAGTATATTTATTTCTATGTTGGTAGCATTCTCACCGTGTATTCATTGCAGTGTACCCAGACTTGGTGTTTTATTACCTTTTCGGCATATTTTATCAACTTTTTTGAGCATCTTTGTAGGTTAAGCGAAAGTCAGTATTTTTTTGTATATGTTGTAGAAAATGTTATCATAGCACCGCACTGATTCCCGCTAATATTAATATCTCTTTTTATTATTCGGGAATTTCCTAAAAATGTTTAGTACGTTTTCATTATCTTTCATAAATAGAACGCGTTTTTTTCTTTATTTTCATCGAAGTTTTCATTCAAAAAATAAGTCTAGCGGTGGAAAGCTTAAAAAAGAGGATTTATTTGTATATTTTCACAGAGCAAAAATGTATGGTCTCAGTATTTTATTGATATCCATGGGTATTTTTGTAAAAAAAATTATCTGCTAACACTGACTCATTGCAAAAAAATTGGGCGCGCTCTTTTCGCTGTCGGTCGGTGCCATTGTTTGTTGTGTGGTTGTTTATTTGTTAATTCGTTGCTTTATTCAAAAAAATTTAACTACATATACATATACTTTCTTAATTGTGAATGAAAAATGAAGACAAGTCATCAACAATTTAAATTGTTAATTACCTACATGGAGCAGTAAGTAAATGAAACTACGTACAAAGATTTTTTATTGTTAAACATCATTTTGAACTTTACATTTAATTTTAGCCAAATTCAAGCCAAAAATAATAAGCTGACATCGTTTCTTTACAGTTCAATCTCCTTTTAATAATATTTTTTACTTCCTTCACCTGTCTCTCACCATTAAATTCAAAGTGACGACTTTACTTTACGAACGTGAGAACGTTTACCGAACGAGCTGTCAAACTTACACCTCGCACTCGCAGAATGTCCATAAACGCCCGTTAGACGCGGTCACTTGTCGATCGCCGCCGCAGTTCGCTCGACACAGAGTTTACTTTGTATCTCGCACTCGCATATTTTAATTCGCGTTGTGACCGCTAGGGGCGCTTATACAACGCCATATATTTCTGAGTTAACCTAAACGTCAGTGAGCACGTCAGAAAATCTCGCACTAAGCACTCAGGTGCATACAGGCAAATCGTTAGGATACGTAGGTAGGTATCGCTCAGCGAAGCGGCTGATGTTTTGCCTTCGATTTCACACATAGGCAGCAAGTTTTTGTCTAGTTGTCTATATCGGGAACCTGTACAGACACGCCTACGCTTTCATGTAGTAGTGAGGCTGATTGACCGAAATCCGTATGAGATATGAGACAAGTCTTAAAATGCGTTCACAATCAACAATTAAAAATATAAAAATATTCTGTAACTTTTCTATAGAAGTCCGTATATAAAACAATATAATTGTCTTATTTATTTTATTTCATCTTAGTAAACATTAATACCATTTATTGTTTGTTTGATTTGAACGCATCTTTTGACGCCATTTTGTTTGTTTACAAACAAATACGTCTCTGTGTCTGTCTCATTTTTATTCAGAAATTGGGCTTTAAAACTTTACAAATAAGATTTTTTGCTTCAGTTCGATTTATTTTCACTACTACAATGTTACAAATGTCGTATGTGAAAAGTTAAACATTGAGATTACACGTAAATGCTTGCATTTTTGTGTTTTGTGCAAAAACTATAATTATGGACGAAGCTGGCCTAAATTGGATCAGCTGAGAAGCGGTAAGCCAAAACATATTGTTTTGTTCGATTTCATGAAAACGTAATGATGTATTGTAATTATTAGGGCTTATTTAATATGATATCATTGTTTTATTAGAGGGCATAAAGATAGAAATCGTAAAGCCGAATCGCTTAGATTAATGATTGGTCTCGCGCGTCGTAGCGCCGTGGAGACCAATTATTAATCTATGGCCGAATCGTCTGTATAACTTGCGTAGTGCGGAGTCAGCTTGAATTAAATTCGGTAATTTAGGCTGCTCATGAATCCAAGTATGATCTCATGTTGGGAGAGAATACAAAATAAATTTGCCAGATACCTCTACATGATTGATGATGACTATACGGAGTTTATCCTTTTTATCCTCTGAGGTATCCTACCTTATTCGTATTGGGTATGGTAGGATACATGGAATTGAGAGTGCGCCGACATCTCACACTAGCTCTGTACGTATTTAACTTGATACGAGGAAGAACTCACAATCAGAATTACATGGAATTGAGAGTGCGCCGACATCTTACACTAGCTCTGTACGTATTTAACTTGATACGAGTTAGAACTCACAATCAGAATTGTCTCAGTTTGGTGTCACTATGGGTCCCGAACGGTTACGTAGAACGCCGGCGTCGGCCGCCACTGTTGGCGGTGCCGCTCGCCCGCACCGAGCTGCAGCTCAATGCACCTCTGACGCGAGCACTGCGTCTTAATATAGTAGCTGAGAGAATCGATATATTCTCTTGTTCTCTGAATGAGTTCACAATAACGTCTTTAAATATTATATGTTATACGTAGATAGATAATTATGGAACTTCTATCTTATCGCATTAGACGTTATTTCTGTAATGATAGGTTAAGCTTTTTGATAAATAAAATAATAAAACTAGAGAACTGAAATTCTGTGTGTTCCTACGGGCCGCTAAGTACAACAAACAAAAAAATCTGGTCAAAACCCTCATTATACGAGCTGGACTTCTGGCTATCCAGAGATTTTTGAGACTGGAAACGAGTGAGCGAGATGTCGCCTTACACCTTGTATTGCGCCATCTCGTTCACTTACGCGTTTGATCGTTTCTGCCCCGCGTTTGAGGTGATAGTAAGGGGCCTGGACTAGGTTACTGCCAGTTTCGAGTAACAGCATACGGGCGATACTACATTTCAAAGCAATAAAACAGCAATGAGTGTCCTAGTTACACACATTTTATTTTCCTATTTATACCATGATATAAATTGTAACAAAGGATGATTACAAGGGTAAGTTCACATTCACAATTATGAACATCGAGTTAAGAGGAACTTCAGTCGCGACATCACTGCTGTTGTAGTTTGCAAGCAACACATTACGAGCCGTAGTAAAAAATAATTAAAAAATCACATTGACAAAATATATCCAGTTCCGAATACAGTCGCAGTATTCACATCTCGTATGTCGCAAGCATCTGAATCTCACAGCACCAGTTTCAACCACCGCCTCAAAATATTTTCGAAATACACAAGAGTATCACCAAAACATTCATATACGAGCGACATACATTTTCTCTAAATCATTACGATACTAAGTTTCTAATAATTAGGGTTAAGACATACATTATACATTACCTAGACAATAAAATAACTTACATCTAATAACTGTTTACAACCTAAACGGAATATTTTAAAAGGAGTAAGTTCAGAGTGGAGCGATGCCCGCGTTTGGCACATCGTAGGCAGACGCGAGTGGGGGTGGCAGACCTTATCATCACAAAATTTCGTCAGTCTGATATGTTTCGTTGCAAAAGAAACTCGTTCGTATAATCTCACCCCATATTGTCGAGTCACTTGACTTACATCAAAGGAATATAAGAATCCACACCTCAGTAAGATCACAATGTATTAAATCCACAAGTTTTCACTATAAAAATAAATAGGTTTTAATTAGAATATATATTTAGACCAATACATTGTTTATTCCTGTTAAACAGATAGTAATCATTTTGAAAAGTCGCTTTTATTGCACTGAAAATACTGTGTTATTTAAAATTAAATTCCTTATATAAAAACTTACTAAAAATATATTGAAGAATTATCTAATTCAGATTTTTTTGACACATTAACTGAAATATTATTTATAACTTTTAGTAACTTTTTCTCACTAAATGAGAAATTATTTTTTGATGTGAACATTAAAAGTCGGCAATCAATATTGTACATATTTGGAAAGAAACATATCTACGGCTTCATAGATTCCCAACCGCTCCATAGTCGTACTTTGGATGTGCTTCCTTAACTTGGAAATCCGTCAAACGAAGAACGGGAGAAGTAATGGCTTAGTAGATAAAAATTACCAATTCTCCGTGTGGCTTATTCCTAAAAAGACTTGTTCTCATAATACCTCATTCTGAAAAAGACTTATTCGGACGTATAATGCCTTATACGTGTAAAGACCTATTCTTAAAAAATTACTCGTATTCACCTGTACCGGCTTAATTATAAAAAGAAAAAAATAATATTTTATTTACTTATTTAAACTTTATTTTATTTCCTTACATATGTCAGACCTTTAGTTAACGTCATAGGCTCACGACTGCGTTGCCAGCGATAAATGATACTGTTCTTACGTATTTAAAAAAATAAAATTCAAAGGTCTGCGAATGAGACCAAAGTAGAATAGGGAATTTTCATAATGAGCCATTTCGTGATTAGGTCCATAATCAAATACAGGTCATTTCGCGAATAAGTCAATATCTACTAAGCATTGATAATTATATGGTAAAATGTATGTGGCGGATAATTAATTAGGATTTCCGATAGCGATTGTAATTTGAAAAGTTCATACTAAGTTGCGGTCGACTGCGTCGGAATCGACGCGTACGGAACGTCAGTATTATTTGTGTTGTACGGTTTTCATCTTAAACTATGGTAGTCAAAAAAAATCTTAATCTATGGTTTTCATAGTAGAGAACGCTTGGTTAAGTTTACGATGTACTCTAGGAATCCATACACCAACAAAAAATAATTCTGAATTAAAAAAAAAAATGTTGGATTCCGACGCCATCGACATGCATCTTTAGAAGTACACTACTTCACTACGGCTAGTCGCCTTAACAAAATAACAAAAAGAAACAATTATCTACAAAGCCGATGTCACTCTCCAAATATCAATATTATTATGGGTGTACCTATGTGCGTGCGAAATCTGCTGTCGCGAAGCACGCGGCTGCGAAAGCCCGAGGTCGCGAAAACCGCCGTGCGAAATATTGTGACTACGAAGGATGTATCTAATAAAAGAAGTTTCAATTTAAAACACCATTTAAGTACCTGTAAGTTATATACCTGGTCGAAAATAATGAATAAAAAGCTAATGATTTCTTATGTTTTCGCGATTGTTATTCATTAAATTAAACTATTTTAATACGGTTTTATCGCGTTTATTACTTATTTATTTACACCTGACGTTTCAAACACTTTACAGCGTTCATGGTCGCAGGCAGACTAAGTTAACATTTGTCTTTGATGACATAAGATTACAAACTACCGCCTGAAATTTTTATTGGGAACTATTCCGATTCACGCAGTATTGGCTCACAGTATCTAAGGGTCTTGCAGTCTGCTTCAGAGTTTGCGATTTTATTAAGTTAATGACTGGGTCCCAAGCTGGCGGTACCTGCCATCCATCCTCTCTATTGAAATTAGGATGTTTTGTAAACCAAGTCTGCAGTCTGTGAACATGCTCTAGACAAACCCAACCACTATATGCGTTTTGATAATCCTCAAGTCCTTGCAAAGGAAAACAGATTCATTCCAAGGATGTTACGTGAAGCTATTGAAATTAAATTAGAGCCTGCAATTAGAGTTGATGGTAAGGGCCCAGGGGCCAAACTATCACCACTAATAGCAGGGCAGAAACCAGTGAGTGAACAAGATGGCGCAATACAAGATGTAAGGCGACATCTCGTTTACTCACTCGTTTCTGCCCTGCAATTAGAGTTGATGGTAAGGGCCCAGGAACCATTCTCCATAATTGTGTGTTTATCCTAGTTGCTTCCTCAGCTTACACTTCTGAGCCTAGGGTACGCTGTAAGTAATGGTCCTTGATTGCGGCACTTGTCATTAAAATGGAGCGACTGCCGCCTAACCTACATATTCATATTTGTATATTTGAACAAAATTATCACATCAAAAAAAATTCTGTGCCCTCCTCTTAACGCGAATTCAACTCACCGATTTTGTGTGAGTTTTTGAAAATAACATTTCAGGTATAACACTCCAGGTAGGTGTTAGCTATAACTAGTGTTTTAAATAGACTACTTTCACTAGGTATATCCTTCGCAGTCACAAGCTGCCGCAACGGCGGTTTTCGCGACCTCTGCTTTCGCAGCCGTATACTTTCGAAACTATGAAGCAGTCCCAAAAATTTTCGCAGCCGCGTGCTTCGCGACAGCGGATTTCGCACGTACGTAGTTAACCCTATTCTTATACCAAATACTAAATGATAAAAGTACGTAGTAAGTAGATTTTCAATGCATGGTGTAGGTGTAGGCGATAAATAACTATTTCAGAATGCCTACTGACTGTCTATATGTTTATGTTAATTGTCACAATCAGTTTACCTCGTATCCAATTACAACATATGAATAAAATGCCATCAAGTGACATCAGAAATGCTTTAAAATAAAAACCTGAAATCAAAAACATTTTTATACACAATGCGATTTATTCCCAATTCATATAATATGGTTCGCAATTCACGACAAATACATATAACCACTTAACTGTTACTATTTGCAAGTGTTTGAGATCATCGCATTATTGCGGTTAAATTGACTCAATTCACTGGTATTCTACGGTAGACTTACAAGCAAAAAATAAATTCAGTACACATTGGCTCATTAACTTGCCCTTTTACACGTGAGACGAAACTTTCATCTATGATACGCACAAAAATGTATGGAGTATTGACTTGAGCCAAAGAAAAATAAAACTTAAACAAATCATTAGCATAAATTATAAAATGGTTAGCTCAAATCACCAAAACTTTTGCCGTCTTACTACAAAAAAATTAGACCACTGTTCAACATGTGTTGAAAAAGAATCTGCTACCATTCAACTATTTTTCTATAGTCTAAAGATAAACAGAGTTTAGACATGGTTTTAAGCTTTGTTAAACAGTAGCCTAAGAGTACTTTAGGTTATTGATAAACATAATTTTACGATATCGTGTTGAACAGATGTCCAACTTTTTGTAGTAAGATGGATGTCTAACAATAATGATGATTATGGTTATTTGAGACCTAAAAATGCAGTGTAAAATTAGTTTACATGGCAAATCTAGTGGTCAGAACTAACCAAATTATATTATTGGCTAGTATAATTACTTTTTTAAACTAGAACCACTGTATATAAACAACACAGCTTGAAATATTAACAGAAAACCATCTATATCATACTTGCTTTTTAGTCTTAAAATTACATGTCAGACCTTCCAAATCTTCTTGACATCGCATAGATAGCAACAAAACATTATTAGTAAGCCGTAAAACCTAGAGCACAATCTGCATCATATTCGGAAAGAGTTTTACACAAATTACCACTGTTGAAAAGTTTGTGAATATGTTGCAAGTTGTGCGAACTAGTGATTGGATACTTCGATAACATTGCAAGCTTATATTTACGTGTGAAGGATGGATTTTGAACAGAACGGTTATAAGAGTATGATACTTTTAGTTTTTCCTTGGATGGCGGGCGGAGGCAGTGGAATCATGTCGCATAGCGCTTGGTCCAGAGACGAGCGATGCGGTCGTGCTCCTCTCTGTTCTGAAGATATTGTGTGGCAATACTGCCCACTAATGGGTCCGCTAGAATTTAAAAAATAATCCTTTAGATATTTTAACAGTGGCATCTGGTAGCAAAAGTGAGCTTTTTGTTCATTAGATATACAAAAGCCCACTTTACTTCTACTGAAGTAACCTAATGGGGAAACTCAAGGTTGTTACTACAACCTTGAGTTTCTCCATTAAGTTAGCATGGTCAGGTAAGTGGTAGAATTCTAAAAAAAACAAGGAAAAAAAACCGATTACCAGTACTTAACCTAGTAACTGTTCATTAATTCAACAGAATGTGATGATCATCATGTGTAGGGTTGCCATCCGTCCGGGTTTCCCCGGATTTGTCCTAGTTTAGAGGGCATCCGGGGAGCGTACGGGGAAGGTTTCATTTGTAGACCGGGTTTGAAAAAATGAATAAATAAAAAAAATTTGGGCCGTCCGCGAGACACGCACTATGCTCCCACACCACGATCAACCGACGAACCAAGTATATTCACGGTTGCCACGGTCCGCCGTTCGTTCGTTCGAATTCGCGACCCGCGTCCCGCACTCCGCAGCGACGGTTTGACGAATGTAGACGTATGTAGACGATTGCGTCGTTCCAGTTAAGCGGGTGAACTTACGTAGGTACATGTGGTAAGCTAAGAATATTTTTCTTAAATATCGTAGTTTAATTTTTACAGGTAGTGTGACACTACTCTTCTGAATGCTCTGTGTATCTGTTTTTGTAACCTTTTTACATGAACAGATAAGTACTTAAGCTACTTTTTATCCAAAAATATAATAATATTAAGTCAAGATGCAGTATCATTTTGCTTTTTGAAAGTTTAATTTTTATTTGCTTAGAATTTTCTATTCTTTCTACAGATTTTCAAATATGCTATTTTACTAACAAAGTCGTGGGTGGCTAGTAATTGTTATAGTTCTAATTTTACCCCTTTGTTTCGAAATTCTCAAAAAGTGACTAAAGAAAGAAATTTACTAAGCGTAGAAACAATTTCTTCAATAATTAAAATTAAATTAAATTTCCAAGAATACAGCTGCACTGATTTTTATAAATTACTTTTAAAAAGGGAAGATATTCTAAAAGCTATCGGAATAAATGATAAATACAAAAAAACTGAGAAGTAAAAAGGCAAAAGGCTAAGGAAAACGCTTTAATAGCTAGATAGACAAATCGTGTACCTAATTATGAGTGCAATAATTGCTTTTTATTAATGAGTATAGGACTTTTATTTTGTTTTAAAATTTTAATAATGTAACTTACATTGCTGTAGGTCTAAACTTTAAAAATGTTCTGTTTTGTTGTTTAATATTTAAGAAGACTAATTTTGGTTAATATTCTGCTAAAATATAATATTTTGTTATATAAATGACTGCTGATAAAAAGTAAAGCACATACTAATTATAGAACTATAGCTAAAAGAGTTACCTCAAAAATTGTAAGACTGAATACTACAATGGTCTAAGTAGGTACTTTTAAGATTTTAATTCATTAAATATATGTTTTTGTTTAATATTTTAATACGGTTTTGTTTTCTTATTTCAAGAATTAAAAAAGCTGATTTATTTAAACAATTTGTAACAAATTGTAATATGATTCTGTTTTGTTAAAATAATGAATGAATAAAAAAGGTGATTTATGACATTTTCAACTGTTTTTTATTACATTGAATATGTTTAAAAGATTTTATTGACATGTCCGGCTTTCGGACTCTAAAATCCGGGGTTTTCACTCGTCTTGTCCTGTTTTCCAAATTTTTAGAGATGGCAACCCTAATCATGTGTGACAAAGAACAACATAATTAAATTGACATTTTAAAAACCTTTTTGTTCCCTTATTCACAAACTAGCTTCCGCCCGCGGCTTTGCCCGCGTGTCTGTCGTTTTTTGCGACCATAAGTAGCCTATGTACGTACATCGACATGGTTCAAATTTATGCCAAATTTGTATCTAGTCGTATTCACGTCTGTGCATGCGTCTATGTGTCAGTGAGAACATCTCCTTTTTATATTTAGATTACAATACAACGGCTATTTTGCACCCATAGGGGGTCAATTGCGTCAGACCATGAAACAAGTGTTCAATGAAATGTTTTTATTGCATGAATCTTAATTTTGATCAAAATCGTAGCGGATTTAAATATTTTTTCATTAAAACTTTCAACCCCTATTTCACCCCTTTAGGGTTAATTATTTTTTTCAAATCCCTTAGTGTGCGTCCGCATTTTGAAATAAAACAACTGTGAAAATTTTACTTTTCTACCATTAGCGATTACGGCTGTGCGTGCGTCTGTATGTCAGTGGGAACATCTCCTTCTATATTTATAGATTACTTACTTTCAACGCCTATTTTACACCCTTAGGGGATAAATTTCGTTAAACCACGAAACACGTGTTCAATGAAGTGTTTTTAAAAGCATGAATCTTAATTTTGATCAAAATCGTAGCTGATTGAAATATTTTTTCATACAAACATTCAACCCCTCTTTCACCCCATTAGGGTATACATTTTTCAAAATCCCTTCTTATTGTGCGTTTGCATTATATTTAGGAGCAGGAAATTTAAATATTCTCCATACACTTTCAATTCAACCCCTATATTGCATCCTTAGGGAGTCAATGTCGTTAAACCACGAAACACGAGTTCAATGAAATGTTTTAAAAAGCATGAATCTTAATTTTGATCAAAATCGTAGCGGATTTAAATATTTTTCATACAAACTTACAACACCTATTTCACCCCCTTAGGATTAAAATTTTTCAAAATCCCTTCTTAGTGTGCGTCCGCATTTTGATATAAAACAACTATGAAAATTTCACATTTCTATCATTAGCGGTTATGGCTGTGCGTACGTCTATATGTCAGTGGGAACATCACCTTTTATATATAATATATGTATATGTTACGGGTAACGTGATTAACAGGGCCGTATTAATAAGGGCCGAGTATTATGAATAGTTCCCAAAAGCATCGGGCTATTTGATAAATTTTAGTATTTTTCATAGAGCAGCAGTTTGAAGCTTCGCTCGCTCCGCTATCTAACCCAACCTAACCGAACTAAGCTACGGTTTTATTTAAAGTATTTTGGGAAAAGTGATTAGGTGAAATATTAATCAAATTGCCCATATGACATGGGCATTATCCAGGACGATCACTATTCATAGGGACCAGACTTCTCAAGTTGCCCGTAACATATATAATCTATACTAATATTATAAAGAGGAAAGATTAGATTGTTTGTTTGTTTGTTTGTTTGAATTCTTCTATAGCTACTGGTACTTTCCTTTTAGCATTTGTTATCCCTTTACCAAAAATCTCCTCTCCAATATCTCTTAATAATTTTAGACCTATCTCCATCCTATCGTTTCTTTTAAAAATACCTGAAGCAGTAGTACAGGCTCAGGTGTCTCATTTTATTTTCTCTAATTCTCTTCTTACTTCTTTCCAGTCTGGTTTTCGCCCCTGTCACAGCACTGCTACTCCTCTCCTAAAAGTCACTGAAGACATTCGCTTAGGCATAGAGAATACCTTGGTCACCATTCTGGTTCTTATCGATTTCTCTAACGCCTTCAACATGGTAGACCACGACATTCTTCTTGCTATCCTGCGTCATTTGCAATTCTCTCCATCGGCGCTATCTTGGTTTAGTAGTTATCTTTGCGATCGACAGCAGGCTGTACGTATAGACCGTCAGTTGTCTAACTGGAATCCCCTTTCAACTGGAGTGCCACAAGGAGGAATTCTATCACCTTTGCTTTTTTCCCTTTTTATTAATCTTCTTTCTTCTTCCATTGGCTGCATCATTTCTACGCTGACGATTTGCAAATCTATGCTCAGTCGTCAGTTGATGATATTGAATCGGCTATTGATAGCGTTAACACAGCGTTGTCTGCGATTTTGGCGTGGTCTAATGACTATGGCATTATGGTTAATCCCTCAAAATGTCAAGCAATCATCTTAGGTAGCTCTAGGCAGGTTAGTCAGATTGACATGAGTACAATTGCGCCTATAAGGTACAACAATCACGTCATCACGATCTGTAAATGCGTGAAGAATCTTGGACTCCTTATTGACGCCACTCTTAGCTGGACCACTCACATTGCTGAAATTAGTCGCTCTATTAACCTTACTCTCCAACAACTTAATCGTCTAAGAAACTTTCTCCCGATTAAATCCAAAATTTTATTAGTCCAAACGTTAGTTTTTCCAGTTATTGACTATGCTTGTGTGCTATTCTGATCTCAATCAAGATCTTCTCAATAAACTGGATCGTCTCATAAATAACTGTATTCGTTTTATTTTCTGTCTACGTAAATATGACCACATCTCTTCTTATCGATCCGAACTGAAATGGCTTCCGATCCGCCAACGTCGTCAACTTCGGTTGCTTACTTCTCTTTTTTCAATTCTCAAAGAGCCTCAGTCCCCGGAGTATCTAAGGTGTAAGTTCAAGTATCTTTCTGACGGTCACGATAGGCAACTTAGATCTTCCAAAAAACTTACCCTTTCTACTCCCTTATTTCGGTCCAGTTTTATGTCTAATTCATTTACCTTACAAGCCACACGGCTCTGGAATGCTCTACCCGATGACATCAAAAAGACCATTACTAAATTCGCTTTCAAAAGAAAAGTCAAAATTCACCTCACTAGCATAATATCACCCTAAATCGTCATCTTTTTCAGTTTTCATCTCTTTTTTTATGTATGTTTATGTATGTATATGTATAGTTATGAATATTGTATGTAAATCTTTGTATGTTTATTTAGCAGTTAAGTGTTTTTTTTCTCTCATTGTATTTTAAAATAATTCGCGCCGCACATAACTTTTCTGTTTTTCCTAATGGTTAACTGGGAGAGAATGCTTTTAGCATTAAGTCCGCCAATTGTAAACTTGTGGTACAATAAAGATTTATAAAGCTCGCACTAGGGAATCGAGCTCTGAGCGTTTCGAACGCCTTCGAGATCAGAGAGAAAGACAACAGACGTCAACGGCTAGAGTTCGTAATCGACTTTTAACACACAGTAACAGATCAGCTTTTAGATACGATCCACAGATTAATTATACGCAACAGTCTTCTGTCCAAATTGGAGCCATGAATAAGACCTGTTCTAAAATGGGCCGATGAACCTAATGGTATGTGCTGTGCTTCTGGAAAAGTTAGTCTCCCCAATATTCAGGAGCCGCCACAGCCAATAAAGAATCTTTTGACAAATAATCATTCACATCTGGACATTTTTTAACCCACATACGTAGGTACAATAGCCTTTTTCAAATGACTTCGTTTGGCGCGAAAGAAATTAGAGAACAATATTTTATGCCAACTTTTAAAATAGAGGGACAAGTATATCATCTTATAGGTAGCTTTTTACCACCATCAGGCCAAAATCCACAATACTTGCAGATATATTTCATTTCAGATGCAGATCAGCTATCATTGCGGTCAAACATAGCTCCAACGCTAATAAATAATATAATTAACGAACTACAGACCACACTTAATGATCACAATGTATATATACATACGAAGTTTTAACAAAACTTAGAACGTAACTCATATGGTATAACTTTGTCAAACAAAAAATTATATAACGTTTTTTGTCAAATGATTGTTTGTCATACGTTTTTTTTATCGTATGATAGGATACCGAGGGTGCGTGGGTGTCGTTAAATATATGATTATATCAGTCTAACTGTACATTATATGTTCCGAAGGAAGGTCGACGTTAGGCAGGCGGCCAGTCGTAAAAACATGCCGAAATAATAATTGGAATGGAAACAACCCGAAGTCATGGAAGCGGGAACTGAGGACGAATCTGGGAGAGTGCTAATATTTTTTGTAGTAAATTATAGATTAGTATTTCAAGAGTTTAATTTTCCGTAGACTATACACTCCTTTTACCCTGTGGAGGAAATTGATGAAAATTATTGATACATTTGATTATTTTTCTGGTGGTAAGAAAAAGGTTTCTTTTTATCCGAAAAGATATCAGATCTTTAGGATCAGCTAATTAATTTTAAAAAAACATCACATTTAATTCCCCTGAAAAATCGATCTTTTGACAATCTTCCTTGAAAATACATTCGTACAGTATTCACAGGTTATTAGGAACTACTCGGCGTCAGCCGGTTTTGAAAGAGATGCTTAAGTGTTTATCTTTAATTTAATTTACTACATACATTGTATAACCCGGACAAAGTCGGGGCGGGCTGCTAGTAAATAAAGATAAGGATTGGAATTTGGTCTCAATGTTATAGTTACATACTACCTGACCTACATAAAGTAGGTCAGATCAGATAAATTTAAGTAGCTTGAAAAATCAGACAGTAACACTCCCAAATCATGATCCATTGGTCAGTTTCGTGTTACGTACTGATCAGATAGCAAATTCTCAAGTGTAATAAATAACCAGCGTTGCAATGTTTAGAACAATAATAATAATTCAAAGAAAACTCTGGGTTTAATCATTAACAAACCATAAAACTAGATAATAATAACATTTCCATTGTTAAGAATCAAATATGGTTTCTTCACCACCAGGTTGATTTAAACACATCACTCCCAAATGTCAACAAAACAATACTAACCAGGATTGCAGTCAGTCAGCAGTGAGCATATAGATAGGAGAACTTTAGATATGGTAAGCGCCGGGGACCAGTTGTCCTTCAAAATATCTAGACATATCACACCCTGGCTGTTGATATTACAGTGATATATCCTAGTTCGGAATGTCACCTGCAAACAAAGTTTTTCACCTGAATAAATAAACTAATATGAAGTGCTATTATACCCTTTCCAAGGTTTTTGACATAAAAGTAGTAAACCTTTTAAGTACTTAAAAAAAATACTATTGATTGAATATGAAATGAACTCGCATCTTCAAGTTGTCAAAAAACAAAGTTATTCCGTGTCATTTTCCTCATAGATAAGGGTCATAACCACCACAATCCATTTTCCAAGCAATTCTATTCTGGGCATGTATGTATGGCCTGTTAGATGATTAATTTCAAAGCTGCAAGGTGAGGAACAATCTCTAGGGTTGTGGGTTTGCCCCTGAATCTAGTTCCTATTTCCTAACATTATTTCCCTCAAAACACCAGGCGCTCCAAAAAGTTCCACTAGCAGTGGTGTAGTAATAGTAGAAACTAACATACTCTATTCTTAATTTTGAAATAGTTACATCCCAACCAGATGTATGAATTGATAGAAGTGTAAATCGAAAACTATACCCACTCGATAAAAAATTCTTGATATAAAATATTATTTATCAATTATTCAAATATAGTTATTTTCATTAATATCACATAAGTAATAGAAAATGAAAGTAGTAGTTAATACGAAAGAGAAAATACTTCATATGAGACTTGATGGAATTTTATTTTTTTATTATCATTTCACTAGTTAGGGGTAAGGTTTGCTGGGACCAAAAGTTTAAATGTAAAAATAAAATGAATTGGTTTCCGTAGTGTGGGTTCAGACCTAGTTGGCTGGTGCGCATCGGTGCGTGAAGTCATTCTTTAAGGTCCTAATGGAAGACCAGTGCTGGCTGTTTTGTATGCTAGCTTATGCTGAGGTGGGTCCTTTTGTTTAAAAAAATGTACCTATTGTTGCTTAATATGTTGCATTTTATAACTTGTGTTTTTTGACAAATAAATTTATTCTTATTCTAGTTATGGCTATAAATCAGTATAATTTAATCATTTTCTTTCAAAACTAATATTTTTGAATGTAAGAGTGACTTTTTAATTACCTTTGGAGGCTTAAATGGGTATTCTGGTGAAAAATGTATATCCAGGAAAAACACTCCACCCTCATATACTGATCCAGGAGGTCCTAAGATTGTGGACACCCATTCATATAAGTTGTCTCCTTTAGGCCCCGCACTACAATTTGGTGGTGGATCTAAAGTGATCTCCGCAAGCTCCTTCTGAATCCTCTTTGCCGATGTGCCCAGTGCCTTCGACATTTTAGGGTTGGGTTTATTTTCCTTGGAATCTGGCTTACTGTCGACTGTACCGTTTGCGCCGCCGCGTCCCCGTCCCGTACCACTTCCTGATGAACCAGATGCACCGGACATTATCTAAAAGAACCACAACTCATACTGCTAAAACAAAATAATAAAAAGCTAAATTAAAATGGCTATAATGAAACTAGCTTTGACCGTCAGCCAACGCGAAAATAACATGCATGATGTATAATATTAAAATGATTAAATTTTATGAAATCTAATTGGAAATAATGAAAGATAAATATATAATGAAAATTAATGATTAATGAATGGATCGGAATTCGGCACGATGGTTAGCAGCTAACGTCCACTTGGACACGGCGATAAATAAAAGAAAAACATTGCAAAACAACATAACAAAAGTACAAAAGGTGAACTGCATTTTTTTGGAGTTGAAAGCATGAACAACCGAAACAAAGACATTGGTATACGCAGTCTTCGGTGGCCCCAGCGGGTGTAAACACCTAAATAAATATGAATGAACTCTACTAGCGACTGATAATGAAAATAAATCACAGACACGATAAGAACATGTATTGGAAAAGATTTATTTGTACCTTACGAATAACAGTCGGCCATCTTGTAGGCTGGCGTTATCCGATAATTTACAACTTTTCGATTCACCGCAGACCCGATTCGAGAAATAGACTTCTCCTGGCACGATACTGATGGAATACTAAGAAATTAATCCAATTAATGCACAAATATTGAGGTAATTGTGAATAGAATATCCTTGCTAGAAGCTCCGCATTGCAAAGGGAAGACAGCCTGTTACTTTCCCATCGATATAATGTATAGAAATTACGAATATTTATTTCAGTGAAGTCTACAAACAAAAATGTATCTCGTTATAACGTTTACTTGTATTTAGCAGTGCATCGGCAATTTTCAGAACTTCAATCCAATCACCACCACACTTCTTCCATCACTTCAACACAAACAACCACAGGATTCATAAAACTCGCACACTCAAATTTTATAAAAAACGTAATTGAGTAAAAGATTACTTACTTAGAATATTGTATTGTTTACATTAACTAATAGGTATCGTAAACTAGCTATGTAATGTAGATTTATTTTAAAGTAAAATAATAAAATTCAGGAGAATAAACCACAACCACTTTCCGACATTTTCTATATTTTTTTTCGAAAGAAAAAGAAACAAATGCCGGTATTGCCAGAAATCATACATTATATATTTTGGTCTATGGTCATGGTGTCAAAGAAATACGAGCCCTATTTTTATCCAACTGCACCAGAAGGAGGGTAATGTTTTTGAGAGTATGTATGTATGTTTAATAGTTTGGCACGCTCTGCAGCCTGAATGGCTGGATTTTAGTTTAAAGAGGTGTCGTTCGTATTTACTGTGAAAGTAACACTGGGTGTATCAAAATAAAAAATAAAAAAAAACAATATGAGGGGTTTTTTTTCGGGTTTCGATTAATTTTTGTTTGATATCAAATTAAAAAAAAGAGCTCAGCTCTTAAATTTATACAGACTTATACAACGAAGGATTTTTGTTCGTTATCGAAAATTTTTTTTTTACCTTTTAACTTTTTTTTTTTGCGCTTTGGTTTGTTATAATAACCTGTGTCATTCCTCATTGGAGTTTGCTCAGTTAGTAAGGCCACTGCAGTGCTATTTTTTAAAAGTGTAACTCACGCAAAATCGGCGTGTTGGTTTTCGTTCGATAACGAAGGATTTTTGTTCGATATATAAGTATTTTCATGTGCTATGAAGAACTTGTATCCATGGCCGTAAAATCCATTACTAAAAAAATATTCTAGTGTGTCAAAGTCAAGAGGAGACTGAAATCCAAAGTCTAAAAAATGAATATGAAAACAATAGGATTTTGATATTACATCCACAGAGTACTTTATAATTTACATCTACATAATTAAACTTCTTACTTGTATTGCATTAATTAATTTTGCTTCTTACAGAGTTACAGAATCTCGAAGTGTTCTTAATTAAATACAGTATATTTATTAACCGTCAGACACAAATAAGTAAAAATGGGTAAACGGCAGCATCAAAAGGATAAAATGTAAGAACTAATTTCGTTTCAATTATGAAATATATATTGCTTTTAAAACAGCTTTCATATCATTTGATAATTCCAGGTACATAACGTACACTGAGTGGACTACACTTTACGGTGGGAAGAGGTCGGGCACATCCCAGGAGGAAGACACATCTTTCAAAAGACTGCCTTTCGACCACTGCTGTTTGTGTTTGCAACCATTTGATGATCCTTACTGTGATGCCGACGGAAATGTGTTCGAGCTGCAGGCCATAATCGATTTCTTGAAGAAATTTAAAGTCAACCCTGTAACGGGAAAGGTAAATAGGTCACAACACTACCATTTTGTTAGTACAATTTTGTGGCATTTATTTGTTTTGTTATTACAATACTATTCTCACCTACACCATATAGTTATCTTCTTCGTAGAAATTATTAAAAAAATATACAAGATGTTATCTAATGATGTAACATGCTTGCCCCTCTTTTTGAACATTTTTCCAAATACTTCCTCAACTATAATATATTATAGGAAAGCTTACTAATCTATAGTACTTATACACTCAAATTTTATTGTATAATGGATTTCATGCCAAAAACATTATTAATAGTCAACCTTACTACCACTGTTACCTTGTTGTTGAGTACCATAACACAATTGATTTTCACTCTGACTACAATTTTTTTTTAATCTTTTCAGAAAATCGATATCAAAAGCCTTACTAAACTAAAGTTCTTCAAAAATGCAGAAGATGATTACCACTGTCCGGTATTGTTTAAACCGTTTACGAAAAATTCACACATTGTTGCTATTCGCACAAGTGGCAATGTCTATTCTCACGAGGCAGTGGAACAGCTCAACATTAAAGGGAAGAATTGGAAGGACCTCATCAGTGATACTCCGTTTGTAAGGAGCGACATCATTACTATACAAGATCCGAACAATTTAAAGAAATTTAATATTTCCACTTTCCATCATGTGAAGAATAATTTGAGAGTTGAAACTGAAGGTAAATTCATTTTCATTTAAGTACTATTATTATATGCGTATGGTGCAGCAAATCTGGATGGTGAAAGGGAGACTGTATAATATATTATATATGTATTTATATATTTATATACAGTTAAAGACAGATAAATCTAATCCCCAACCATTTCTGTGTCAGAACTGTACACTAAAAAAGTTTAGTCATTCATATTATATGATGTCAATGTGGCTATTTGATGACCATATTAAGCAAATTGTGATGCCTTTAATTTCTTATTTAGTAAGCAAATTTTGGTGTTGTGTGGCCCTGGGTACTAACTAGTACAGAATAAATAATAGTACTAGTGACCACAAGGGTTAAACCCTTAGGTTGGGACGGATCTGTGTCAAGGCGGTCGAAGGGTTAAAATATTTTGCATAATAAAGGTTTGCAATGTATACTTTCTCCTTTATTTGCTTCATGTAGCCTTGGTCTACCTATACTCTTGCTTCCCTTTATCTTTCCTTCAAGGATGGTTCTCAAAGTTATTGTGTTTTATCAAATGCTCTAAGATATTTCCCCTTCTATTTTCAATTAGCCTCAAAATACTTCCCTTTTCTCCTAATCTTGTTAACAATTCTTCATTTGTTAGCCTTTCAGGCCAACTTATTCTTTCTAATCTATGCCAACACCATATTTTGAATTTCTCTTCATTTCCTTTTCTCTAAAATGTTCGATATGATAGTGAGGATTTGACCATAAAAATATGTTGCAATAGGTATGTTTTTATTATTATATAAAAACATACCTATTGCATAATATATTTTTTTATTATTTTACAGAGGAAATAGCATTGAGAAAAGATCCTCATGCTCGACTCAAGACAGTATCAGCGGAAACCAAGGACATCTTGCAAGAATTGGAGAAAGAATACAAGGCTCCGGAAAAAAAAGAAACCAAGAAAGAGGTACACAATACTTTTCCAAATATATTTTTTTTATTTCAGAAGCATTAAAGATCATGATCTCAATGGAAGTGATGATGATTAAGGCCATGTAAAAATATATCAGTAGAATCGGAAAGATTTCAGGGTCTTATTCATTGGTTCAAAAAATAACTATATTCAATGACAAAACTCATAGACTGCTCTAGTCACACTAGTCGGACTGGGACATTAGTCTCACACCTATGTTACTAGGACATTCAACAAGTTGCTATGCCTTTTCATGTTTTATTTATTACACACTAGCTGTTTCCCGCAACTCCGCCAGCGTCAAAGTACATACAGTATATAGTCTTCCAACTATATTCATATTCTGTTCAGCAGTTTGGCTGTGAAAGCGTAACAGACAGATAGACAGACAGAGGTTCGCACTTATAATATTAGTATCGATTTATAGCTACAAATCTCTTGAAAAATACAACCTTTGGTGATCTGCCACCCTTGTGAAATAAACTGAATAAATTTAGAGGAGATTTGTAAGTGAAATGTGTATATCTTGCACAGGTGGCAGATAAATTCAATGCAGCTCATTATTCAACCGGAATGGTGGCAGCGAGCTTCACATCCACAGCGATGGTCCCGGAGACAGTCCATGAAGCTGCCATCATCTGTGAAGATGAGGTCAAATATGACAGAGTTAAGAAAAAAGGTATATGTACTTAGATTTTTTTATCATATCGGCTAAAGTCTGTTCAAGTTTAAAAAAATAAATACAAACTGTTTGGTGAATCGTGTCCCAAATTAAATTGTCCTAAGCCCTTGGGAATCTTTATTATCCACTCTTTATCATCCTCGTTATCCTGTTCGAATTTTTGGAAGTCTGTTGCAAATACTCAAATCACACTAAGGCTATAATATTATATTATTATTATTAATGTTTTGTCTGAAATAATAAAAACTACTGGATACTTCCAAATAGACACTTGTATTGATCTATCCATATTTTGTTTTTCAGGCTATGTGAGACTAATGACAAACATGGGGCCATTGAATTTTGAGCTTTACTGTGACGTCACGCCTAAAGCTTGTGACAACTTTATAAAGCTTTGCAACAATGGGTACTACAATGGTACCAAGTTCCACAGATCTGTCAGGAATTTTATGGTAAGTCCAAAATGACACAGACTCTGAAATAAGCGGTTGAAAATACAATTGGGAAAACGCTAAGATAAAAACAGTCATGATTGAACTAAGGGTTGGAGGTGAACGTCGACACAAGGTAGCATACTCCTACAGTGGCCAACACTGTCAGATTTGTCAGACTGCCTAAAGGCATCTGAAACAGCCTAACGATGTATCTCTCCGTAGTGTAGTATGTATGGTATGAACCTCTTGGGTTCTATCTTCAAGATGGCCTCAGTAAACTATGGAAGTCGGTTTTAGTTTTTTGTGAAAAAAACATTATAGAGTGAATGATTACTTAAAGATATTCCCATCCCCCTAGAAGCAGATATTTCAAATCTCATTAGTAACTCCTTTGCATATGTAGATTTAAAAATTGTAATTGTTAATCTTCCAAACCATTTAAATCCATCAAAATATATTCCAGATCCAAGGCGGAGACCCGACTGGTTCAGGTCTGGGCGGAAAGTCAATATGGAAGAAGCCATTCGAAGACGAGATCAGACCTAACTTGCATCACACGGGCCGAGGTGTCCTCTCCATGGCTAATTCTGGACCTAACACAAATGGATCTCAGTTGTAAGTTTTGACATGTCTCTTCTTTTGCATACCAAATGACGAAAATTAAGGATTTTTAATGCCGTTTATAATGTGCCGTAAACATATTTTTAATTGCTAGATTTGTTATCTGATCGTCGACGTGATCTGATTCAATAAATTCCAATGCACCCTGTATGACAAATCAATTTGGCACCCATTATGCAACATTCACATATATCTTTCAAAAATCATAAATATCAATGTTGATCGTGCCCTGCTTGCCCTGAAAGCTACACAAAACTAGATCTTATGTAGAGAAAATGCCACAGTTAGTAGCAAGTTTCTGACAAACAACAAAGTTAAGAATGCTTCAAGCTTTTCGACATGAAAAGAAGATCAAAATTAATTTGTCTTACATAATTATGACATATCAGGCTGTGCTGGTGAAAGGGTTGAACCAGCTTATAAAGGCATGTATTTTCTTTCAGCTTCATAACATTCCGGTCCTGCAGACAGCTCGATGGCAAGCACACAATATTCGGCAAGTTGGTCGGTGGGCTAGACACTCTGAATGCAATGGAACAGATTGAAGTGGACAATAAGGACAGACCCATACATGATATTGTGATTGAAGTTGCTCAGGTGTTTGTTGACCCCTTCTCCGAAGCAGAGGAACAGGTAAAGAAAATTAGCTACTAGATACTATCAAAAACTAATAATAAACATATTCTTTTCATACATTAGAAAAGTTCATTTTCCTGCCGAGACCTGGTAATCGATATATAAATATTTATATAGCCGAGAATGGGTTTTGGTTGGATCTATCTTGGTCTATGCGTTGGATTGATATCCCCGTGCCTCTCAAAGGGCTGTGGTAACTCATGCAATCCAAAAAAAAAAGAAGCAAGAACCACCAATTGTAGTATGTCTTTTTTCGAATTCCATCTTTATTTTTGGTTCTTTTAATATAATAGTTTGATAACAGATTGTTTTGTTCAGTGTGCAGTGACGTCACTGCCACTTGGTTACGTGTGTACGAAAGAGATAGGAAGACGTCCCCACAACATTCCCACTTTTCTTCTTGAAAAAACTTTAAAATCCAATTACTGTCTTATTAAACAACTTATTTTGTTGATGTTTTCAGAATCTGTTACTTTTTAGTGTACATATTGTTTTGTATGCAAATATTGCCCACGTATGAATAATGTCAAGTCGCCTATTGCGTGTTTTTTTAAATTTTATTTCAAATGTTGCTTAGTGGATTACTCATAGATTAAATAATATTGAAACTATATGTTTTGGCACACCACCAGTAGTGGCATGATATTGATTCAGGGCTTAATACCAACTCAACTTTACTTTGGCAAAAAAAAATTGTAATTACAAAAAAAGTTAATCAACATAACTTCTAAAAGGGCAGGCCGATTATGTTTCCAATGTAAATTTTGTTTTCTAGCTTGCAGTGGAAAGGGCAGAGGAATTAAAAAGAAAAGCAGAAGAAGACCGAGGTGTAAAGCCAAAAAAAGCTACAAAACAGCCCCTAAAAGTGTTCAGGGATGGAGTCGGCAAATACCTCAACTTGCAAGAGTCTGGTACCACAAGCAAAACTGCAAAATCACAAGAAGTCCCAACAAAGAAACCTAAAAAACAAGCCAAATATAATTTTGGAAGTTTTGACTCTTGGTGATTGTGTGTAAATTAATATAAAATTAAAAATTGTAAATAAACCATTGTTATGTCTATGATTTTATTTTTTATTTTGATAGATATAATATAGAATACTGACACTATAATAATTGTGATAATAAATTTATAAAGTGCACATTGGCAACAATTTATTAGAATATGCTGCAAATACTACAATTAATTACAGATTACTTCAATACTCTTTGAAAATATCTGAACTGTTTTATCTAATAATATATTTCAACTACAAATTGCATCAACTTAAAAATAATTATATCAGTTAATATTAAACATTAACAAGTCAATCACACAGTCTAAATTAACACACAGCAACAAATGTACAATTATTAAGCTCTGCTTAATTATCAGTAACGTGCATAGAGATTTTTCATAGGGTAGGCAAAAACTAATTTTAAGAATTCTACCTACTGTTTATGATTGTAATATATTATATTTGCTTTAATAAAAAGTGACTTATATTTTTGGTAAGGAAGAAAAAAATTTATAATTACAACTGCACAGGGTAGGCAATGTCTAAATGTCTTTATGGTGTGCACGTCACTGATAATTATACAATCATAAATATTATGAATGACCATCTTTGCAGAGCTTTACTTATTGACAATATAAATTAGGGGTATTTAATTGTAGTTTTGACGTCGCCGAACCGTGCGCTGCTTGTCAAATCTCATTTCCATCTCTTCAAGCACCTTTGGAGTGTACCGGACTACCAACTTGACAGACCCAACAGCTTGCTTCAGTAGCTCCACAGCTTTTTCGTGGTTTTCTCCCTCGACAGATACGCCATTCACAGATAACAACTGATCTCCTCTTTTTAAACCTCCATGTCTGTCTGCTACTCCTCCAGGAATAATTCTCGAAATGTAAATTGGCGAATTTTGTTCCTTACCACCCATGACATTGAAACCTAAACCTTCTTCGGTTTTTGGGAGTTCTACTACTCGAGGGTGTGCATGTCCTTCAGCAGCTGCAAAAGCAGCAACGGTAGCCTTCGCTGTCGCCGAGGCTCGGATGTCTGCGGAACCTTGGATGTCCACAGTCTCGTAAACATGCTCGTACACTTCCCTAACAGCGTTAAGAAAATCACTTTGAAGCACTTTCTGAAGAGCTGCAAGTTTTGTCGCAGGAACTTCCCCACTTTGTTGAAGTTTTTCTAGCAATTCTATTGCTCGTTTTATGTCTTTAGCTATGGTCAACTGCTCGCCTGATGCACTCATTGTTCAAAGCTTGATTTGCTTGTAATTAGATTGCAGGGCGTTTATTATAAAAATGTAAACAGGAAAGCAAAAGGAATAGAAAGATCATTCAATCTGTCAACACAGATTAGAAAGAATAGTCTGTCAGTCAGTGTGGAATCAATAGTGGGCATGCATGGACTTAGTATATTAAACAGGACTGAGTTGGTTGACCTAAACCCCGAGCAGACAAAGATAGAAATAGTGGAGGAAACTATCTCTTTTTAATAGAGTAACCATGATAATGTTCATAATTGGGACAAAATATTTTAAGCTTCGTAAATACTGCACATAAGTAGCTAGCTAGATAGCTTAGCGGGACGTGAATGTTGGTGACGATTACGCGAGTTAAGCAATAGCTGGTGCGACCTAACTTGGAGTGGAGCATTTGGCGTATAACGTTAAGCCGTTAGTCCTGCTTGTCTAGTGGAGCCAAGGCCACTAGTAAAGTTTTCTTGTCTTTCCCGAGGGAGCCAATAGGGGAGACATGTCTATGAAACGTTATTTTCGACTAGACTCCAACTTCCTTAAAGTCTGCACAGAACTACTTGGGAGGAGGTTAGCAACTCCGCACTCGGAATATTTGATTGCGTCTAAAAATATCTGCATGAAGTATGTACCACCTTTTCCACTTTTCCAGAAGAGCTTGGTCACCCTATTTTGCCCAAGTACCAACGTGATATGCATGTATTTGTTAGAAAGAGACAGGTTCCTCCAATATTTCTATCTCGATTGGCTCGGCCTTACCTCTATGCAAATTGGCTAGTAAACATTTTCATGAAAATGTGTTTATTCGTAAACCATTTCGAGAAATAGGCTTAGGGAACAGATTACATTAATCAGATCTTTAGATAAGCAAGTATTTTTAAGAAAATCACAGAAAACCCAATGACTTTCATTTTTTAGCAAGGTTGACGTATGACGTAGCCGGATAACTTCCGGATATTCACATTTAATTTTTTAGGTTGGCAGCACAGGGTAGTGAATAAATATTTTTTTGTTTGGTGGCGCTAATTAAGCGCTTCACGTACTTGTCAGCCATGTCAAATGTCATCTCTGTTCATTTATGTAAACATAACCCTTATATAACCTAACTACATCTTCATTACATTCATTCATACATTAAAATGATGAAGCGCCTAATTAGCGCTACCAAACAAAAAATATTTATTCACTACCCTGTGCTACCAACCTAAAAAATTAAATGTGAAGAGCCGGAAGTTATCCGGCTACGTCATACGTTAACTTTGCTAAAAAATGAAAGTCATTGGGTTTTCTGCGATTTTCTTTAAAAATATTTGCTTATCTAAAGATCTGATTAATGTAATCTATTCCTTAAGCCTATTCCTCAAAATGGTTTACGAATTAGACATTTTCATGAAAAAGTTTACTAGCCAATTGGGTATTCTACTAATTTTTCTTTTTCCTTTCATATCAATATTATTATTTCCAGAAACAGAAATAAGAAAGAATTTTTGTAATCCGTTCATATATAAATAAGTTATAAGCCTTTGAAATTTGGTGGAAGGGGAAACTGTCTAAAAACAAGAAAAGGATGCACTGTGTGAGCTGTGACGTCACTGCCACTCGGCTTCGTGCGTACAAAAGAGATAGCAAGACGTCTCCACCACGCTCCCACTTTTCTTTTAGAGAAAACTATAAAATCGAATTAAGTACTGCCTTAATTAACAACCAATTTTGTTGTTGTTTTCAGAATCGGTTACTTTTTAGTGTACCTATATTTTGTTTAGTATAACAATATTAACCAAGTATGAATACAGTCAAGTAGCCTATTGCATCTTCATTACATTCATTCATACATTTTGAAGAATCGGTGTCCAATTATTGAAAAATCAGATGTCAACAGATGAAGAGACGGCAGTAAAGTCCATTAAAACAGACCAATGTGCAATAGATACGAGAAATGGGGTATACCACAGACATATAAGACGTACACAGACGGAACATAAGTTAATAGTTATACTTATGTAGCAAGTAATTGTTGTTATCCTTTTCTCACGTATTCGGTTCTATATGGCGATATCTCTTTTTTACACCTGTAGCAACATTCACTCACACATAGATATTAAGCTACGCGTGGCAATTTTTGGCCGTGACGCCATTTTGTAATCTACGTTGTTGGATCGGTAAACACTAAAAATAATAGAGTAGAATACCGTTTAAATGATCTCAGATCATGCACTCCACACTACATTCATACATTCCTTGAAATCATGGGGAGCATTATCGTAAACAGCTTACCCTAGACTAGATACAGCCCAGGCTGCATAGTTTTGCATGTGTGTGTTTTTGCTACGCTAAGTAATAGCATACCTTCCGTCTATTAACGTCTTATATGTCTGTGGGGTAAACAAACAAGAAACCAACTCGGGGCTTGCGGTCCATCCTGACTTTGACATTTGACACTGACATATTTATTTTTAATACCTTAGTAATTTTTACTTTCTTGCAGTTCGAAATGGCCATTATAGCTGCGTGACGTCATCACTATAAAATCTTTTAAATTAAATAACAAAATAAATATAATTTTGAATTTTTTCGTTTAAATTGTATCTCCGAAATAGTCTATTCTATCAATAAAATATACAATTTATTTCTTAGTTGACTAGCCAATTGGCTAGTAAACTTTTTCATGAAAATGTCTAATTCGAAAACCATTTCGAGGAATAGGCTTAAAGAACAGATTACATTAATCAGATCTTTAGATAAACAAGTATTTTTAAAGAAAATCGCAGAAAACCCAATGACTTTCATTTTTTAGCAAAGTTAACTTATGACGTAGCCGGATAACTTCCGGCTATTCACATTTAATTTTTTAGGTTGGTAGCACAGGGTAGTGAATAAATATTTTTTGTTTGGTAGCGCTAATTAGGCGCTTCACATACTTGTCACCCATGTCAAATGTCATCTCTGTTCAAATAAACATAACCTAACTACATCTTCATTACATTCATTTATACATTTTATTAAAGAATCGGTGTCCAATTATTGAAAAATCAGATGTCAACGGATGAAGGGACGGCAGTAAAGTCCAATATGCAATAGATGCGAGAAATGGGGTAGATACCTAGATATTTGGCGATTGTAAACAAACAAGAACCAACTCGCGGCTCGCGGTCCATCTTGACTTTGACATTTGACACTGACATACATATTTTTTAATACCTTAGTAATTTTTGCTTTCTGGCAGTTCGAGATAGCCATTATCGTTGCGTGACGTCATCACTATAGAATCTTTAAAATTAAATAACAAAATAAATATAATTTAAAAAAAAAATTCGTTTAAATTGTATCTCCGAAATAGTCTATTCTATCAATAAAATATATAAAATACACAATTTATTTTTTAGTTGACTAGCCAATTGCCTGTGGCTTACTATCATCCAAATGCGAGATAAAGCAAATCATCTCGCTTACTCGCTGTGGAAAACGAAAAGGTTCACGCTAATAGAACTCGTATCCAGGGCCGAATAACAAACCTCTTTCTCAGTAGTCATGTCATACAGTCCATACGTCACACCGAATGTGGTTGACCCATGACCATTGTTTGACTAGTAGGTATAGGTTGACTTGACATTGACAGTGACAGCAGTCGATCCAATTTGTGCCAATAATAATTTTTTTTTCGCTAAATTTTTCCCTTAATTGGTTGGAATTTGTATAATAAAAAAGTATTTAGCGGTTCAGGCTATTTAAATAATTAGTGCGTCAAAAGTAATAGTTGTAGGCTTAAATATAATTTAGGTTTTGTGGACAAATCTGTTTTAGAAAACATTCCAGCAATCTCGACATGGACGATTTGGGTAAGTTTTGCAGTGTTATCATAACCTGTTTGGCTTGATCAGAAAGCAATGACGTGTTTTATGAAAATAGCATTCTTTGGAACCGCATATTCACTTACAAAGATGATTTACTCTCAAATGAAGACAATACTTTAAGTACCAATTTAATGGACCTAAAGATGTGTCTTTAAGCTTGTTTATTTTGTGCAAATATGTACTATATTGACAATATCTACAGATAACAATATTTTAAGGAAATAAATCCCAATATACATGTTCATAGGGATCAGAATAGCGTATCCTATTTCCTAAAAAAGGTTTCATTTCGTCACCTTAGTCACTTCTAGATGACAGACTCCATTCATTTTAGGTTAAATTCCAGATTGTTCATTACTCCTTATTGAAGTATGTGAATCAAATTAGTGTACCAATTTAGTTGGGACATATTCTCTGTTTGTATGACCCGATTTTATTAAATGGGAATTTAATTTTACTAGCAGTTGCCCAGGACTTTGCCAGCACCACAATATGGGCTCTTATATTAATTATTATTATACCTACCTTCTTGTGTGAGATACTTTAAAGTAAACTTTAAGAGATCCCTTTCTGGGATGTTTTTTCTTTTAAATCTTTTGGTACTCTGAATATAAATAGAAATACCCTATGTCTTTATACCAAATTGTTACTTTGTAAAGAATTTCACATCATAACTTCTACACTACTGTTACAGTATTGTACTGTACTGCCAGTTGGTTATAGTAAAAAATTACTCTATTAGCTACTCCATCTTATCTCTCATCTTCATTTAACATAAGTCTGTGTTGAAGCATATAAAACTAATAACAAAATTAACAAACTATTTTTTACACAATGTAAAACATACTTATATATACCAGTATACTGAAAGGAGAAACAGAAAATTATACTTAATTATATTTTTTACTTAGTGTAGTGTTAAATAATAATAATAGTAAGATTCCAAAATGAGCATAGTTGACACAGAGGCTGTGGATGCAAATATGCAGTTGCTCCGTGGACGTGGACCATACGCTGTTTGGACTCAATTTCATAGAGATGCATAGAAACACGTAGTGTCGCTTGCAGCCTACAGCTGCCGTCTGCGGCCTGTGGTCCACATTTAATTTTTGGCATGAAGTTTGATTGAACTTGGGAGGATCTCTCTCAAAATGAAGATCATAAAAATTTATATTATGGTAATTTACACAGGACAAGCTAGGACAACCTAGGGAACTAGTAAGCTGGCTAGTATCATTTATCAAAAACATTACATCCATTTCAAATTCAGCAGTTGAACTTACACTAGGGTAAGCCTGTTTTGAGTGCATCACTGGAAGTAACAAATATACAAAAAGTGTTTCATTAAATTACATATTCTTTCTACAAAGATAACTAGGTTAGGTACTAATCATTATCATTTTTCATCTAAGCGAGTTTCCCTTTCTGAGCCCAGGGTATGCTTTAATTATGGTTATGGTTAGATTTGGTTTGGCGGAAGTGGTTATCACAATAAGGCTACTGCTGTCTCTTCTTCTTTTTCTTACCACCTTCCCAGTTCGTCTGGAGTTGGGTCTCGTAATGCAGTCTCTGTCTCAATCTCGCAGTCTGATCTCCTTTTCTGGGAAACCAGAGCGATAGGAACAAGCAGTGCATTAATGGCCCAACACTTTGAGATATTATAGGCTCTATAAGGCCTCTTCAAAGTCGCCAATGCAAGCTAGCCCTCGTTCGCCGTCGCCACGAATGCCGCGCTGGACTCTCGAACTCATCATGCACCTTCCTGATACTGCCGCATCAGCTCATTTATGCTCTGTTAAATAAATAAATTCTGTAGGTCTGACTTATCTTAACCATTTAGCAATAAATTCTGAAGCACAAATAGTAGGTGCTCAGTCTGTACGTGTCAGAAGTGAGGCGCGCCCATTGTTTAAGCGTCAATAAGCAGGAGTTGCATATCACGGAGATGGTCGCAAGCACATACAAAGATGCCGGAGACCGTATAAAGCAGAGAAATAAATTCGGAAAAGCATATTCTAGTTTACCAAGCAACCAATGAAGACGCACTCGCGTCATCACTAAGATCAAAAAGAAAGAGAAGTAACACGCGTTTTTGAAAAAAAGCCTTTGAGAGACAGATATGTAGAAAATGAAATGGTCCTTCCGGGGTCTCTTGGCTTTTTATTTCTTCTTCATCTAAGAGTGTTTCTATTCCACTAATGGCGCACTCGCCGTCGTCGCTTGAACCGCCCAATCGTTTCGAACATGCTTGCTGCAGAGTAACTTCAAACTTCTTTTGAGGTTGTGAATGCTGTAATCTAGAGAAACATAGTGTTTATCTAAGTCCTTGTCCACTTAATTTCCGCCAGTTATGAAGTGTCCGGCGTTTCATTTTACGCCAATGCGTAAACGTCGTAATGGCCCCCTCTAGTGGAGTGATTAATGGATCCAATCGAGGTCGTCAGTCCGCACCTTCAATCCTGTTAACAGCTTTTATATTGGTCGTCACTAACAAATACTCCTGATAAATTAAGAATAACGTACTTAGTAGATGTTCGTTGCTTATTTTGTGTGTCTGTTCCGTCAAATATCCGAAAGGGCCAAGTATATTTTGATGGGACTGTTTTTCTATGTATTCGTTCGTATATATCCAAAATGGCTGGACTTTCACTGGCTTCATTCATTTTATAAGCATAACTGGTAACTTATGAAAGAAGTCGTCGTCTCTTCACGCTCCGACTGACGCATCGCAGGCGCATTCTGCTTAGGGATGTGCATATGCAATAGAAAAATGCATGTCAATAACCATTAATCAATGTTTTATAGATATTGATTAGGACGCTTTGACGCTAATAATGATATCGTGGATATTTATTTATTAAAACTTTATTGTTCCACAAAGTACACATATACTTATAACAATTGGCGGACTTAATGCTAAGAGCATTCTCTACCAGTCAACCATTGGGAGAAACGGAAAGATAGTTTGGCGCAAAAAAGTTAACTGGGAAAAAATGTATTACTTATAGAGCAAATTTTATCAAAAGTTTAGTTCATACACTACGTAAACATACATAAAACATACACAAATACTGTTTCATTTTAAATATACTATATACATATACCTACACAAATACCAATGATGAAGTCAAGTCACATTGAGAAGTTTTCATTAACTGAGCGAGTCCAAAATGTGCGCACGTGCCAGTTTTTAAATAAAAATTTGTTAGGACTTTACTTAATATCAGCAGGCAAAGCATTCCAAAGTCGAGTAGATTGTAAACTGAAGGAATTAGCCATAAAACTGGTGCGTAAAAGAGGAGTACTTAGTAAGAGATATATATAATATTCCCTGTAATCCAATAGGAAATTGCCGTAAATTGAGAATATTTTGACTCCATTTTGACTCGACAAGAAGAAGCGTTAAAGAATATGGGATATCCCTAACTCTAATCGTAACCATTCAATGATGAATGAATGAATGAACACTTATTATTATTTATTTATTTAACATTTTCCAAAAATGGATACAATTCTTACAATTATTTATTGCACCAAATATATATGATCTGTTTTACGACGTATTTTTAGAATGAAAAGATCGATGCAACGTAATAATTTATCACAGAGTCATGGCTGTTTTCGGCTTGAAATATTTTCAACGGTAATTAAGTATCGTCTTATTATTGAGATTAATGGATGTGGGGTGCATTTTTGAAAGATTTATGACGGAGATCTTTAAGACGATTGCCAGGTATCTCATACTAAAAATGGAAAGTATTGTAGTTACTAAGAATAAAAAGTATTGTCCTTGCCGAATGGTTTGATTTTTTTAGTGGTTAATCAAAAAATATTTTTTTTAAGAGATCGCAAAGTTTAGTAAACCTTAATTAGGTATGTGGTTAGAATCCTTAGTAATGAGGACTTTTAAAGAATAAATTGCAACCATAAGTAAAACAAAGATATTTTTGACATAGGTGGAATCGATTTAAAGAATTTAATGTTTTCTAGTAAAGTATCCAAGCCTAGTAGTCTCCGCATGTTATGCAAATTAAATTAATTATGCAGTTGGTATTTACTAAATATGGTGCAGCGGTATCGCCCTCTTGATTCGACTCGCCCACGAAATTCTAACCAGTAATATTATTATCATACTAGCTTTTTCCCGCAGCTCCGCCTGCGTCAAAAAGTAGCCTATGATTGACCCCGGGTCTTCAACTAACAAAATTTTATCAAAATCCATTCAGCGGTTTGGCCGTGAACCGTGACAGACAGACTTTCGCATTTATAATACTAGCCTTTTCCCGCAACTCCGCCTGCGTCAAAAAGTAGCCTATGTTTAAACCCGGGTTTTCAACTATATTCATACCAAATTTTATCAAAATCCGTACAGCGGTTTGGTCGTGAAAGCGTAACAGACAGACAGTCAGACTTTCGCATTTATAATATTAGTATGGTTATCACGCAATGCCCACGGTCCTCATATTAATTTGGTGTCCACTCCCCACTCCTTTTGCTTAATTAACTAAATTATGTAACAGTTAGTGAGTCAGTAATTGTTATGTAACACGGGACCGTCACACTTCCCAATCCCAACCCAACTACATGCATGAAAGGACAGCAACAATGTCGTCGTTGGGCTCCAATGTAACATTTTAAAATGCTTAGCTCTTTTCAACGGACTTCCCAAATCCAAAGTGGAGGAGCTTCTCAATTCGAGTGAATGTTTTTTTTAATGTTTGTTTCATCATAACACCCTCATTACTGCTTTCAATTAGGTAGAGCCCATAGAAATTGTATTAACGGTAAAGTAGTTTAATTGTAAACACAAAATAACTGGAAAAATTTGAGTGGACAATGATGTCATCCAAATAAGCAAAATTAAACTTTATTGATCATTTGATCTTTCCTATCTTTTAAACTCATTTGCTCGATCGTAAAATAGTTTTATAAAGCTATTCGAATTTATATACCTTAGTGTCAGTACTACGAAACCACCTCACAGCCATTTTAATGGTATTTTGGGGTTAGTCATACTTGGGTAAAATCCATGTAGCTATCCTCACAAATCCTTTATTTTTATTATTTATATCCTGATATCTTTGACGGAGAATATCATCTAGGCTTGATAAGATCTTCTTCGTCCAAGCGTGTTTCTTAGTTGCGATGTATCCCTGGTGTATGAACCTGTTGTGTTCAGAATATCACCGAGATGTCCCAGTAAACGTAGGCAACTTAACCGATTTTTGTTTTTGTGCAAAAAAAGATTATTACTTAATTTTCTTCTTTGCAGTTTATACATGAGTTGCCTTATGCTCTTAGCCTACTTTCGTTAGTTACGAGGATTGGCATGGTCGAGGTTTATGGCCCAGATAAGGCGATTATTGCGATTGGTGAGGTCACCAGTACGTCACGGGCCTGGCGGTGGGTTGCGTATCGCGTCCCATCAGCCAGTGTTACGCGTAACCCGCATAGACACGTGCGTTTTCAGACCAAAAAAATTAATTTATTAGTGGCCAGTATTTTGTGCTTCTTCATTCGTAGTCTTCTCGTTGTGAATCTTAACAATCGTCTTTTAAATTTGATTTAAGTGGTAATAATTAAATGTAAAATTTTTGTTTGGGTGATCCGACCGAACTAATTCAATTCAAAGACTACTTGTAGCAATTGACCGTAGAATGTACCGCGAATGATAGAATATACGAAAATATTTCTTAAGAAATGATTATTTAAGTTAAGCTTATCGCATAGATTTTGCATTCTCATTACATGTTTCATAAATTACGCACTTTTTAATAGTGTTTATAAACATTCCGTACCGTTTGATTACTATTGATGTTGAGTGTAATTTCACCCTTGACTCCTAAACGATTGGTCTTGGCTTCTGTTCAAATGCCGATGGCGAGGTCTAGACTAATACAAGTCGTAAATGCTGTCTATTTGCATATATCTTGTATACTTTAAGTGAAAGACGTTCATACAATGCCAGTCACTGTGATCCAAGTAAAGCGATCTTTGAATTCCCAGTGCATGTGTTGACGCCTCGTTTTCTATGTAAGTGGGTTGAGTTAGTGGCTGGCCCGAGACCAGTTCAAATATTTACTTCCTTATTAGAACCCCGGTATGTTTGGAACAATGGTACAGTTAGCGCGATCGTAAAACGGACACGGCACGAAATGCAATTTGTTGTTTAATGAGCGCTAAATACCAACCGTTTGCAAGAATCCTGAATTGCAAACAATTCAAGTAAATGTCGGCTGTGATGCAAAATGTGAATTTCCTTGGCGAAAGCAAGCAACTGTTACTATATAGAGGTTCCCCATAAAACCAACTGTAATTTGTTTTACAACGACATAAATATTTTAAGATATGGAAATAATACCAAGTCTTATGAAATTATTTAATATAAAGTGATTCTGCTCCTTTATTACGATTACCAATAATAAGATTGTTGATGACTGTAATTCCAGTAATCTATACTATAATGACACAATTGTTTTGTTGACAAAAAGCATAGATCAAAGTGTTGCTGCCACTTTTCTTTCTAATGATTGTTGTAAATCCGAGAAGTGATGGAGTGAAAATGATGGGCCGGAAGTTTTATGTCAAAACACGCACACCTCGGTCACCGGATGCTGCAGTAACAGAATTCGAATTCGGTAACCGAGATCTAAATTAGATTTCGTCGCCGTAGTACGCGTGACAGATCGCCATATCCATCCCAGATATATAGCGTGCTATTTCTCACACAGGAATTCCAGAAATTCCTGCACAGGCCTCGCCCTCCTTTCATTTCGCTTTGATCCTACATATCAGCCGATCATATATTGACATATAATTAATTCGTCCAACTGAACCGTTATAATTAAAGAAAATGTGATTGCATTCCTGGTAAAAGTCAGAGAGCACAATAAATACTTCAACTAATTAGGCTTCTCGGTGCAGTAAATCCGTCAAGTGCAGAACAATTGAAGTTGACGAATGCACTTGTTCTGCCGTCTCCGCGTATAAATAATCTCCAGCCGCTACCACCACGGCTGGAGTGGCGGCAGCTGCGCTCGCGCCGGTGTGAAGCCGGCGCCTGTGAGCTATCGCGTGAGACTTTAGTTGTGATTGGGGCGCGTTGACGAATACTCTGCTCGGAGCACCGGCGTGCGCGACCTCGTCCCGTGACATAGCGTTATCACTTATCGCTGCGATTGTTGATAACCGAACCGAAACGCCGATATGACAATGATCGGCCGATTGAAATGTTCATTCTCCATCCGTCCTTGAGTTAAATTAAGCCTCAGTATTTAATAAATTTACACAACTTAGTAATTCATCTAGTGCTGCATTAATTGCAACCGATCACTGCATTTTTGCGCCGTGTACGTAGGACGCTGCTGTTTACTCCATTCTAGTGTAGGCTGTGATTATGGTGATCTGAACACATTGCGGACTTCAGTGGGTGTTTTATTTCTAAAAAACAGCTTCTTGATTGGTCGAAGATGGATCGGACAATGTACGGCAAGGTGCTACCAGGCACTTATTACCCATTCCGCTGCGCTATGAAGGAGAACGGAATATCGCCCGGCTGTGAGTATTAATTTGTTACAATATTTACTATCCAGTGATCCAATATTTGTTTGAACACATGCGTTTGTTTACTAGCGGCGCTTTCAATCAGATGATTACTGCATCATACGCAATTTCCTAGCGTATCAATTTAGTGAGATTGTTTTTATTGTATGTTTCGAGTGCATCTCTCATCCGTAAGTCTTCCGTGTTTATTTACTACAAGATTGCGCTGAGTGTTGGTTTTGGAGAGTATAGGCTCGGCCCTTTTGAAATCGCGATGTTTGCCAGCCCGTTATTTTTGGGGTGTTAGTTGCGTGTTCTGCGTCTCGATGTGTCAACACGTTCGAAAAAATAACATTTCGGTTGCAAATCTTTACAGATTTCGTTATTTTTTTTTCTTCTCATTAAACATTGACCAGAGTTTAGAGTAATTAAAGTACCATTCATATTGTGAGGTCATCACATTTGTTGAATTGCGGGTTAATTTGGTTTCATTAGCGTGAGTTAGACGAGTTTGCGGTTTTGTTCTGTTTCTTTATGACGCCCGTTTCTATTCCTGGAAGACCTCGTGGGTGGGGACCAAATAATATTCCGACTTTTACTGTCCCATTAACTGCTTTATAGACTATTTTAAATGGGAAGTTTGTATAATCTGCTACTGAGATATTTGCACCGGAGGTTTCCTTTGAGCTTCAGCGTGATACATGATTAACTTCCTTATTCTTTTTTAATTTATGTGTTAAAATTTCTCCGATATCATTTCGAAATGCATATGCACTCGATGACTACAATAAATACTATTTCAATTCTGAATTCCAACGAATCCATTATTCTTATTTCTAAAAAATCTTAGTGCGTAATGATATGCTTACATGATTTCCTTGGAAGATTTCTGACTGATCCATAGGGACCAACACAATGTAATATGCACATACCAAACACAATGATTGAATCAAAGAGGGCAGTCTATATATTTATTATTCGTTTAACTATAGATTAGTTACCTAGATTATTAATATTGGAATCAGGTACTCGGGCAGTTTCGTGGGCAGGAGCCCTTTGCATAAAGGTCTCGCAAACCGAGGCTGTTCTCCCACGTACCTACTACAGCTTTGCACTTACAACATTTGTTTAAAAACGCTGTTTAGCTGTAAGTGTTTAAGTCGTGTTCTAGAACATGCAAACAAATTACCATTTTAAATATTATTATCTTTATTGTAATGTTAATTTGCGAAATTACATCATGTCATCGAAAATGTTATTGTTTTCAATAGTTTGTTTTGGTCAAGATGAGAAAGAAATTCAACTTATATCTAATTGACTTATTTCGTTTGTGAAGTATTAACATACCTAATGTATTAATATACCTAATTTATTCTGTTGAAATTTATACAAAATTTTAGCCGTCTTGTTCGATCAGTGACTATTTCTTGAACTTGAGTTTCTCTTCTTTTTCGGAGACCACAACTGTAAAGTTCCAGGGGCGTATTGGCATTTTTAGATCCGGTACCTTAAAAAGGCAAATAGACTGTTTGTTGATTGTGCTATCTATACTTTCTACCTTGTGTATGAAGCCTGTTGAATATTTTAACACAATTCAGTGTCCAAGTAACAGATTTTATGCAACAATGCGTCATCCACGCTGAATTTGTTATGTATTTATGGCGATGCGACTATACCAGTACCACAACACCACAAGGTTGAACGTCGCACTTGATCCAAACACATGTGCTAAAATGAATGACTGACGTGGATATCTGTACTTCTGACAAGGTGAGGTACTAGCTTGTTGTATTTTATTTATCATAATTCATGTTTTGGACAAAGGCATCTATGCTTGACTGATACGGATGAGTCTACACTGTTTTATCTACCGTATATGTATATGAGTCTACACCAGTCAAGTGTTTCAATCACGATTCAAGATTTTCACTTTATTTTAATAGTAATCTTATTACCATAATCTGTTTGTCTCTTGGGATTGATAGTGTTGGTGGAAACAGTCACGTATAGATATATGTTTGCGATCACATCTCTATCAGCTTCTATGATATGCACTGCTAAAATCGCACGGAAACCTTTATGATATGAGGTATCTATTAATATTACTAACCGCGACCCAAATTTCTCATTTCATTAGTAACGTATTCGAGGAACAGATAAATCCAGTACTACTTAACTTACGGATTATAGAAAAAAAATGGCTTGATAATGTCTACATAAACTGCCTTGATGACATCACAATCGTATCTTAATCTAGGCTTCATAAAGAGGATTGATACTCAATACCTTGACCTAGTGATACGCAAGCAGACGATTGTTATCGTACGCCAGGAAAAGTATAAAGTTCATGAAAAACCTGTTTTCATTGAATAGTGCTGTAAATAGCTTTAATGTGTAAGACTCGACCTCTCCGAGGCCGCATGACATAATGGCCGCTATACGCAGTTATGTCCGTTTGTAGATATTATGGGCCTGGTTTGAGGAAAATTCTCAATTTATAAAATTTTTTGGGACTTAATTAGCCTAGGAATAAATTAAACACGTAAAAATAGCGCTACAGCTAAGATATGGCTAAAGAATTCTCAGTAGTTTTGACTTGTGCAAAACCTTCGGATTTTGATTAATTGTAATATTCGACGTTTTTTGATGTCACATTTATAGAACCAGTTCCAAACTTGATTAGTAATGATAGATTGGTGAGAAAAATGTACAAACGTGAACCTGTTTTATTCCGTTTGTGCTTGCAAAAATAAATACTTACGCTAATTTTATTTCGTAATTCCAATAAGATTTTCGGCATATCTTGTTTTATGAAGTTATTTGAATGTAAAAAATAATTTAAATTCATATGAGTATAAATTGATATTTATCTTTATATTTTTAAATGATCATAAGATTTATGACTAATTTATTAACGATTATTTATAAATGTTGTATGAAGATTCCAAAATATTCCAAATCTTACGTGCAATTCTTCAACGGCAAATAGTCTTGTAATATAATAGCACCATATTTTGAATTCTTATTAAATCATGAGTATGACCTTACATGACTCCTTGTACACAGCGCTGCATAAGGTCACAAAATCAACAGCCTTATAAGGCTCAGTATTAAATTAACTCGTTGAACTCGGTTGTAGGATTTGCATCGCCTTCAAGTCAAGGAACTTAAATTGTCCAATTCTGACCATTAATCTTGCAGCTATACAGAACATACTACTTCTCGTCTGCTTAAAATGGAAGTTTACTCCTATTAAGGTGTGGTAGACTATTGTCATCACTAGAATATGAATCGTTTGTTTGGTTGCAAAATGATGACTATCACCACCTAATGTAATGTAACATATGCTAATCATCAAGACGTCTCTACTCGCATGTCTGTCTCCTTGTGATGGTTACGTTAGTGTTAGTATATAAAAGGTTATTTATTGTAAAATCCATTTTCGATTACAATGTGAATCGTGTCAATCCAATCAGTTGAATATATATTACAACTATCGCACTATTCTATATCGTTTTCGTATTGTAGCATACACTCCCTACTTGCCTATTATTTATAATAGTTTTCCTTCTATTAAATTTTGGCATTTGGTGCATAAAGCCACTGTTTATTTGCATTACGAATTTGATAATTCGTCACGCTTACATCATCCATGTCACAATTGTTGTCCTTCGTACTTGTGGCACTAAATAGGAACGAAGTTTTATAAACTTTCAAATTTTAGTCATTATTTTATACTGTTTTCAATTGTTATTAAAACATCATTTGAATAACATTTACCCAGAAAACATACAGTTTGAATCATTGGATTTACAATACCTACTACGAATACAATAGCAGGCTAGCAGCAGTATTGGTACATCATTCGTTGTGAATTATTAGTAATAGTTTTCGTGACTTGACTCAGTTCATTATTTTTTTCTTTACTGTTGAGTAAGCAACGAGCCTACGGCCCTGCTGATAAAACGTGCTTTCCGTAAGCCATGGCAGCAACTGCAACACCTATAGAAAACGTACGCTTTTCAATACCTTGATGCCCACGTGTAGAATTTAACAATGTCATTAAAAAATAAACTGTTCGTAGCGGTAAATAGTTCACTGTCCCTAAATGGTTTTCAGATACTTGAAGTAGTGTACCTATCATGAGTCGTGCTCGACTCGATTCAGACTTATGAATGTCTTGCCCGTTTTCACCATTAGCCCCTAAACAGTCACCTAACTAAGGGTCCCTTCAAATCATCCCCTATCCTAGATTCTGTTTCACCATCTTAAGGGCTACTTAAGTAAGAGTCCCTTAGGTGACGTATATTGCGGAGGTGTTACGCAAACGTTTATCGATAAATTATTTGAGTTAACCATTTTATTGATATTTTAGCTAAAAACACAAAATCAATTACATGTTTGATTTCCACTCAGTTTATTTGGAAAAAGTAGGGTCAACAACTTGTTAATATTAGTAAACACACAAAAACTTAAAACTCCATTTATTGGCTGTATCTGGCAAATGCCGTTGCCTATAAAGTCGAAGTCGCAGTGACATTTTGATGTCACATGTGACAGGGCGGACAGCCAGTTCAATATTTCGCTCGCTTGTGTTCTTGCAAAGAGTTTATTGTTGCGTGTTCTTTTTCTTTTTTGTACCTACATAATTAGTATTTTGTTTCAAATAATAATGGCAAAAAAACAAAAAGTCCTTGTCATCATATTTTTCAAAATCCTTCGAATTTTACGGTAAACACGAGGTCGTCTAAACGAACTTCGGTCATTTATTAATGCTATATCTTCAATTGCTTCTAAATCTTTAAATAAATCGTGGTCACTATCCATTTTTAGCAGTAAATATTACTCTGTGCAAAGGATGACTCTCAAATAACCTAAAAATATGCGTCACCTAAGTGTTACGGGGTCGTCAATTCATCTCCTAAATTTTAAGGGCCCCCTAACGCTTTAGCTACTTAACCGCCGATGAAAACAAAATCTGCGGTAGTTGTACCTTAAATTGGCATAGGAGACACTTAAATTTTAGGGGCTACTGGTGAAAACGGAGTTTGCAAATGTAGACTCCCGGACACGAGTCCATCAAATACTTGTAGAATTGAAAGTGCCTTTAAAACTGATAATATTATTCTACCAATCTAAAACATGTAATCTGACTTTGTCGGTTTTATAAGCTTCATGCTTTGCCGTTTGACCTCATAATAGACTTTAATTATGAACAATCGACTAGTCTTCTTCTAATGTATCATCTTCCTCAAACATGTTACTGTTTTATTTGTTGGTTTCGTTGTTAACATGACGTGAATTACATGAGCGCGTTTTGAGTAGCACGTTGTAGCCATACAATGCTGCTATTTAGATGTTCATTAGACCCAGGTAAAGTGAAGCACATTGACCTGTTTGTTTTAATCATGTTTTGGCGTTTATAAGCCATTTATGTATATTTTTGTACGTTTTAATATTTTTTCTGTAGAAATTTCGAGATTCCTTAGGATTTTGCTTTCTGCCAATTAATGGTTAGTCAACTGTTGTAGGCGTGCTACATATTCCAACTAATATATTTCATTACTTTTAAAGCTTCAAGATTAATTTTTTTTCTGACGTGCAATCATGTTTTTACTTTTCATATATTTCTTGTCATTAAAAAACAGAATCTATGGTTATATCCCATTTGTTCTGTCAGGGGACATAAACATAAATTGTTTTAAAGAGTTCCGTATCACAGATTCATTGCGTCATTAATCGTGTTTACAGATGTTCTGAATTCGGATGCTAACAAAAGGGTCCGAATTTAAGTAGGTAAAACAAACTGGGATTTTGGGTGGCCGTTAAAGTTTTATTGCTTTTTGGCTTCGTGATGTTTACGTCTCTAGGGCATCTATTTTAATTTAGTTTTCTCACCCGCCACGCAGACACTTCTGTATTGTCAAGTATTTGTTTAGTACCTTGGGCTGGAAATGATAAAACCGTCATCAACGTCAATAACAATATTAAACTAAGCAAGAATCTCTCCAAACATACAGAGGTTATTATCGTTTGCCGTAATTAATATGTCTTTACCAATATAAAATAATACCCGAATACTATGTGATGTAATTCCTCGAATTAAAAGGCCTCCTCATCAATATTACAGATAAAAGTCACAACGTCAACTTTCTCCACAAAAACATCCCGCTAGCTTCAACTTCATTTGCCCTGGGAACCGTGAGATAAAATGTCATATAATGATTACATACAATTAACAATCCCACTATATAACATCCTAGAGTCACGCGATCGTTTGTTGTAACATCCTCATTAATGGAAAAACGACAATTTTCACACGCTTTCCTAACTTTCAATGAAAGGAAATAATGCGATTGTTGGGATGTTCTATCGATATTAATTAACACAATATTAAATACCGTAGAGTCTGTAATAGATATGTAAAACTAGTGAGAAATCAAGATATAACATAAACTTCGAGTAAAATAATAATATAAACAGTAAGTAAAACGCTATTGTGCACCAAAGAATATTAAATACAAAGAAATGTTATCTTCAACAAGGTGTACTAAACTAGACTATGCTTCTTAGGGTTTGTGGTATTGGGATTCGATATTTGCTTTCGTCGAACCCAAAATATAGTATACGGTAGAGCAAAGCAATCGGAGTATCAAATTACTACCGTCGACTTGCGATATGATATAAGTGTACAAACAATATGATACAGTATTACAAGACATGGTAATTAAACAAATGTATTGCAAATTAAATCGGATAAAACTGGCATTGATCCAAGACAGCAAAATTAATCGCACTCCTCGGAAGTGTCCGCGGATTGTCCGGATCGAATAATCCGATGTCACTGACCGGCCTAGATTTTAGATCTTTTTATTTGTAAAAAGATGCAAACATTGAGAAATTTATATTTGGAAAAATCATAACAGTTCATACGTTATTATAAGAAATATTGTGCAAAAGTTTCAAACCCTAAATACGATGGAAAATGTCCATAAACTTACTGCTATTAAAAATAAAAAGTGTAAATAATACAAATAAAGTTGAAATTTAACTGGCCAATATTTGATTCATCTTTCAAGTTCCATACTCGTAGATGTATGACATACGTTTTACGTATTTTATAGCACAAGCATTTCCTAATGGAACACTTACAAAATGCATGTCGAATAATAAAGAAATTAACTTCTTCCTTCTTATGAAGACGACTCTACCTACTCTACGACTATTTGCGAGAACTAAATATCAAGCTCCAGATACTTACCATAACACAACATTGGTGTTGATTTTGATTCAACCACTACTAGTTGTTCCACTATTTTATTAAATAGTACAATAGTTGTTCAAACTGTTTTTTTTTTATTCGTCCAACATATTCTTTTTAATTCAAGTGCCTCTATCATTTACCTCCTCGTCCAAATAGAGTTACAATGTGAGCCCTTCCATCCGGTGTAGATACATTCAGATCACGTGTGTCATAACGCTAATCGTTCGGTAGTGACCTATCTTGTGGCGGTCAATAGTTCTGTTGAATATTGATCATGAGATTGCTTTCATTCATGTTCGTGTGGCCTACTTTTTCATTTATTTGTTAGGTAACGGTTAAAACAATGTGCATCTAGATTGGGAATTGTCTATTTCTTAGTGGGTCGGCTCTAGCAGATTCCAGTGAAGACCAATATATCATTCTTGGGAAGACCGGTTGTGATTGGGATTATCCCTAAATAAGGTTTTCTTGGCGATTTATTATTAATTTGAACCAACGTTCCTCTCGATCCCTTATTATATGTCTTTTATTACGAGATGATATCTGTTTGATGATTGAAACCAATAAAATCTAAGAACGAACTTGATGGCTCTTAACAATAATCATTTTGCATCAGACTTAATTTGATCAGCACTCTTATGGTGCACTGAATCTGATATTTACTAATATAATTCGAACACGCGAAGGTCGACCTCGACCATCCCATTTAGCAAGGACGACCTTGGATCAGCTAACTGACCTGGTAGAACAATATCTTTTCGCTAATTTAACCTGAGTTGTGAGCTTTTCATTATCTTAATCTAAGTCCACTTTCAATTTATGTAATTTATTTTTTCTAGCCACTCTTCTAGCGTTTCCCTGGTTGGATCCTCAGCTGGTTGCTTCGGAGCCCAGGGCCCGCTTTCTTACTTTTACGTCTCTATTTCGCCCGATTTTTGGTATCCTTGTAAGCCACACAACTAGAAAGTCGCTCTATATTATTAAGCTGTAACTAACATTACCTTGTTCTATATCTATTATTGGCGTCTTATATGACATAATACATTTCATGGAAATTGACTTGGATGTGATGTCAATTTTCCGCAACAGGACCTTAGAATTGTTACAGGAGTGAATCATCTGTTTTGTTGATTTCATCAAACGTTAGTATTTTGAATTTAGCCGGTGAATGACCTCATTTAGCAGTTGTTCCCAAGCCAAGTGTTCTCTAATCATGCTTTATTTCAGTCTCTTCTCCACTATCTTTATTATTAGAAAAGTAAAAAACGTAATTTGTCATTTTTCAGACGTTTTAGCTTTGGAACACTTGTTTGTTGAGGAAGCGTATGAAGGGCCATTATTAACATCCAAAGATACTTATTTATGATCACTTTATTTTTAATACCTGGCTTTCATATTAATTTGTTATGTATTATGAAGTATTTTAAAAAGATCTCTAAGTACGTGCGGTTTCTAAGCTATTATTTTAAAATTAATATCTGCAGGTGACTACTATAAAACGACACGACAAAAATGGTCTTATCATTAAAATTATTTTAACTTAAGTGATACGAGATTACGAGGCCTTCCACAGCTTTGAATTATAACTAAGTAGTAACAAAACATAGCTTAATGTTAAGATTTAAAAAGTAATTTGTTTTTTTGGTTGGCGGTTGTGCCATCTAGCGGTGTGGCATCGTATCTTTTCCTATTACTCATATTGGTTGGTGTCGAGTCGTATGCGTGCGTTCTATTTTCAAGAGAATTTGTTCTTCAAGCGTTCTATAGATGTCGTTTAGTTTACAATCGTTAGGGTTCCGTACAAATGATGAAAACCGATCAGAACCAGTAAAATGTACATAGTAAAGTAAAAAGCGATTACTCAGCTGTTTTTGATGGTTATTAATAGCTGATTAAGGAAAACAGTCTTGTAATCAAAACTATTTTATTTGGATACAGAAATCTAAAAAATAACTAGTGTAATCACGTGAAACTTAGCTTTTCCAACTCCAACAAAACGTCGCCGCTCCTATCGATCGGTGCAACGTGACGTCACAGGTGCAACAGCCGCCCTAGCCATCCCACTCAACTTGGACCTGCGAGTGTTGCCCTATGTAGAAAAAAGTTACAACTCTACTGCATTTCGCCGAGAGCTTTTCTCCTATTTGTGATGAAATGTAGTCTTAGGTTATATATACTACAAGCTCTGTATAGGAGATTCGACTGAATAAACTATCCAGCTATTAGTTTAGAAAGAATACTTTTAGCATTACGTCCGCTAATTGTATTCAGTATTTTTAATTGTGGTACAAAAAAGTTTTAATAATTAAATAAACTTATGTACGGTTTGCATCATGCAATAATAATTAAACAACAAAAACTTATATTATGGAACATCTTTTTTCCAATTCATCACTTAATTTGCGTATACGTTTATCCTCTCTACCAATTGGCTAATTCCCAAAATGTGTGGCATATGTTTGTAGAAACTTGGCAACATTGTCGACTGCAGACCCTTGAACTCTCAGCATGGACGGTGTTCTAGCTGTCTAGACTAGACTGTTTTTATCAAAAATAAGCCCAAGTGAAGTTAAAATTGTTGTATGTGAACTTGTATAACTTGTAAACATTAACTTGTATACGTACTAATTACTTACCTGACTTTTTTCAAAGTGATGTAACAGTTTATACAAGACCGATTTCCATGATATTTAAATGTTTTTGGTAGTTAAATTGTAGATTTTCGTAAAGATTTCATTTATGAACTTAAAAAATGATATCGTATGTATTACCGATCTAATAATAAATATCTGAACGATAACATAAAAAATAACTTTATTATTATTTTGCGAATCTCATAGTTAATAAAATAAATTGTAAACCTTGCAACAGTTTAGTGGCAAATAAATAAAGTTGTATTGATGATGCGAGAGCCGAATCGGACATAACATCGAACATCGAAGTTTGTGTTGCATTGCATTCCGATTACTAATACAAAACATATGGCTCTATCTGGAACGATTGGGATCTCAGTTTTGCTATAATTCCCGTCGGAGAACGTTTTGCATTCGGTTGTACGCAATACGCTAACTACTTGTGAAAAATGAGTGGTGAGTATTGTTATTCTCTTTTTTTCTTTCTCTATCTGGACAGATAACAGATGATGTAGAATACGATGTCATGAGACCATAACAGCGTATACTATCGATCGGGATCAGCTTTCTACAATATTTATATTGTTTAAATTTGTAAGATTCTCAACTAGTTACAGGAGTCAGGAGAAGACAATATTAAAGAAATTTCGATGGTTTGTTCTTAATTAGTCCTTGTCCTTGGTACTATGTACTAATTTTATACGGATAGGTAGAAGGAAAGTGTATTCTACTGCTCCTTGGGTTGTGTAGATATGAGAAAAAGACGGTTGGGTAAAATCACCTGAATTGGCTTAAACTTGGGCAACAGCTAGTAGAAACATTGCTTAATTTACCTTTTTTTTTGTATTAGCAAAGAAAAATTCAATTGAATCTGTTTTATCCACTGTTAAGTGAATTTCTACTACTGATAGTTATTTCTTACGTGTCGCCGATGTGCCTGCAACTGTCTCTCCAAGTATGGTGTCTTCGAGTGCCGTTCGTGTTGGACCAAATGCCTATGAAGGAAATGCTGCCTTTTGCGTTTGGTTTAAGTTAAAGATTAGGAGCGGCTATGGCTTGCCAACCTGAACAAAACAAGTGTTCAAATAAGGCATGATGCAAAAACATCTATTTCCAAATGTTTAAAGCTTTGTACATAAAAGTTTCGTTCAGCCAAGTCAAGATGCTATCGTCTGTTGAGTTGTAGAGACTAAACTCTTATAAGCAATCCAATTGAGTGCTTAGATTATCCTCATTGTGAGTTATGAAATAAGCCGTCAATGAAAATGCTTATATTTTTTTAATTACCAACAATTATTTAAAGCAAACCAGTAATTTCTGTTGAACTCCTAAAATTTTAGCGTTCAAGTAAATTTTCAGCGTTAGTTTGCACCGTTTCTTCTTATTCCTTAGACCAATTACAATCACTAGTATTTCACCTCGTTGCTGATTCTTCTTTATTTGGTTTATAAAGAAACATCTTTAAGTTCGTTGGATTTTTCTCGTTTGTATTGCTGACTCACAGTTTTTGTTCTATGTACTTGTTCCCGTTACAGTTTAATTGTCTCTGTGAGTGTGTGATTGCGGTACATCCTGTGATGAGATTTAATTGTCTATACACAAATATAATATTATTTAATAGACCCTATCATGAGTTCACAAACCGTGACCACAGCTAGTCCCTCCGGCTATCAATTTCTGTGACTGAAATGAGATACATATTGCCTCCAGCCTCCACTTATATTTTTTACCATTTAGCACTGTTGTAATGTTCAATTAGTTTGGTTTGCATTCATTTGTTGGGTCGTGGTGAGGTCATGGTTGTTTTGTCGTATTTTTTAAATGTATCTTTTAGCTCATGAGGTGTAAAGGTATGTTTTGCATCCTCAATTGATGACAACTGAATGGAATCGCAGTTAAACGGATTGACAATTGGCCATAAACCTGCCCATCACGCTGCCATTGCCATACGTCACTGTGTCAACGTTGAATGGACAAAGACAGTCAATTACTTAACGAAGTCTGCTAAAGGCATGGACCTAAAGGCATCCGTCGATTAATTCAACCCAATTCCTCGGCTAGATTCATGCTTTTGGTGTGAATGGAATTATAAGACGTTATTGTCTTTATTGCTACAAAGGTTTCTGTTTGGTCTAATGGTTGACCATACTCTTAAATAAATGAATAAATATCCTAATGTCGTTCAAAGACGCATTTGGTCTACAACAGTCGCTGCAACATTTGCTCAAATAAATATCAGGAGTTCAGGACTCATTTTCAAGTCTCAAAAATAGACTAGAAAGTTTCATCTTAACTTATTTAAGTTCTGTTATTAACGCTTATCCCGAATTAACAGTAGATGAAAATAAATTGAATGTACTACTAATCTAATTAGTCATGTACTAATTCATAGGCTAGAGGCCAATCTAATTAGTGATTAATACTGGTGTCTTATTAGCGGCACCCTGTGAAGAACATATTACCATCATCATTTTTATTATGGATAATCTTTCGTTTTTAATTGCTTTCCGTACTTTTCTTTCCGATAACACTTTTACGCTGGTTTTATTATGATGCACTTTTAATACCATGTTTTATAGTTATTTAATAGCGTTCTCCTCTATTTATTTTTTGATAATGAAAATGTTATCCAATTTATTTACTTACTAGCGACGCGCCCCGGAGCACATCGTCCAAATAATTATTCCGGAAGGATTTCTCAAAGTGGTAGTGAAAGCTCATCGAAATCTATTGTCTTTTAGGAGAAGGATTTATAGAGACTTAACGAGGATGGCGATTTCAACTTTGTTTTACTATGAATTGATTTGATTACTTGCAGCTGTAGAAATCAGACATTAATTAAAAGCGTTCACGATCTCGTAAATAAAATATAAAACTAAAATAACTAACGTCAATGTAATAATAAACGCCAATACAAATAATAAATTATGTAAAATTTCACTTCCTCTTGATTTTGTTACGAATTTAACACTTCATTTCCTTGTTTGCATACTAGTCTAACAAGATCTATTGATGTTTTAAATAACTTTATATTCGAAATTGTGTAATTTCATCGTTATTAACGAAGTGTTTAAAATTTTTTACAACACACCGGATTGAGTTTTCGGCAAAGTGGATGACTTCGCCACTATAGGACCAGTTACCAAAAATAGTGGTCGAGTGGGCGAGCCCCATTCGGCTACGACGCGGAAGCAGAGCGTACTCTAATTAGATAATACCTAATTATTACTCTATGTCTTAGCTAGGGTTGACGCTGTTTGTTTTTTACTTAAGAATCATCCATCTAGAATGTCAAAAACCCTAAGGTTGTCTAGATGGCGCTTATTAACCACTGAATCAAACCTGTCGGTTTCATTGCTTTATTACATAACGAGGTGGTTTACCAATCACAGACCATTTGGACACAACACCTCACGAGTTTCAGTCACTTTGTGGAAGTCTATTTTTAAATTATTTATATTCCAAAAACCTTTTGGACATCAGTTACTCTCATATTCTTAAGAGTCATTATCTGTCTCTGTTTATTATTGTCAGATATGTACCGGGATTTAATTTTTTTAATAAAATAGGTTTAATAATTGTTCTTTATTATTAAAAAAGGTATTGTTAATAAGCATGTGTCTTAATAGATTTTACTTTCACTTTAAACATCATAGCAAATCGTCAAAACTTTCATAACTTGTATGGATGAATATTCTGTATTAGCACATAATACAGGCTTGTCACATGTCAAATGTATCGATAAGATCGTTTGTATCATTCTCAGCATCAGATATGTTGTGTGACAACGTGATACTCATTGATCATAATTTTGATAATTCATGTTTTTGGTTACTTGTCATTGTAATGAAAATTTTATTTTCTTGAGCGGATTATGTTTTCCAATTAGTTGTAGGATACAGATTTTATAGCTTCAAAGTTGTATGTGAAGTTTTAGCATAGCATGCACTGTTTAGACAACACACATAGTTTAGAATATCATATACTTCACTTCAGTTTGTGTTATTATCATACTCGTGAAATTTTTTTTACGGTTGGCTTACAGTAACAACACGGATAGGATAGGATCTGGTTTACTTTGCATGTAAAGTAGTTTTATTCTGACAACTGTAGATCATAGGTAACCCTATCTGGATTTACTACAAATGTTTCGGCTTCACGGTCCAAGACTCCGGCATTGGATATGCCATCCGTCACGGTTTGTTCTTTGTCATCGTCATTAGATACCTTTTTGTTTGGCTCTTGGGTCTTGCCCTGTATACTAATTTGGCGTTTTTTATAACTTCTCGAAATTTCTAACTTGTTAACTGCCTCTCATTAGAATTTTATTTTGGTATAAACTGGTAGCTATTGATTCCTAACAAACTCGGCGGTTCTTCAATGTCCTAAAGGGGTAAAGTTTGATTATCAGATAAACCAGTCATCTAGTAAATATTATTTGTAGTAGTATATGACTTCTTAGTCTAGGACTATGTACCGTACATATCCAAACATGCAAGCACCCGTTTAAGGATGCACTGCACTTGCAGCATTCCTCATCCGACCGCGTCCTGCATTCCCATCCGTGGGGGCTTCCTAGAACCACGAACTCTCTCCATCGCCTATGTACCCATTACGCGCAATTCCATACCACAATGAGACGACCATCATTAGAAGCTGGCCCACTGATGCGGACCATAGAGTCAGTCGTAGTGACGACAGCCGCGCGGCTACTACGCTGCAACGCGCGTACTCGATTTTCGAAAACGATTCGATTTGTGTGAGTGATGTTGTGAATCGATTGTGCACGGGCAGGAACGAGTGATAGTTGGATTCGCCTATTTGTAATTGTTAGCGCAGTCACACTGTGGGCGTTTAATATACTCTAGGATGAATTTAAGTGTAGAGAATGTAATTAGCCTACGGCATGTTATGGTTACTGATGACGCTTCTTTAATTTCGCGGGAGGTTAACAATATTTGTTTCAAAGTAATAGTACTTTTAATGCAAAAGATAAAACGTACCAATAATAACAAAGATCCATTATCATTTATCACATGGACACTTTAGATGGATTTAGGGATGTGAATTGAACATTTAAAGCACAAAAAATAAAAGGTCTAAAAAATACTAAGGTCTATAAACATTAGAAATAAAATAGATTTGCGTTCAAGATCTCTTTGTTTAAGTGTGATGAAACAAACGGCGTCAGAAAATGTCAACAGTCAATCAAAAGAACATGAACGGTAAATGCGGCGCCGCAAGGGATCAGTTAATAGCCTATAAATAAAACAGGGACAAACGTCGCCCGAAACATATAGACCTACAGTATAGCCAGATCTGGTGGAGTACCTTTAATACATGTCAGCCAAAAGAGATCTAATTATACTGGCGATATACAAACTAGACTAACTGTGGACACTATTTGATAGTTTCCGGGATATGATCTGATAAATAGACGACAGCACCTGCGGCTCAATTTCAATTATTTAAATGGCTTTGGGCATTTGAAATCTAAGTACTTTCTAATTTGGCAAATACATACAAACAAATGTTAAAGTAGCAGTATGTTTCGGTGCTAGTGCCAAAGATTTAGCGCATTAAAAGCTCACAACATTGTAAATTGTTTTCGGTTTCATTATTGTAAGCTTTGTTTACTTATTTTCTTCTAATTTGATTTCTTCATGACTTATTATGCATCGTTTTGTATCCTACAACTGTTTGTTCTCACAGTTACAGATGAGAATCCAAAGGATTATCAACATTTATCTCCGTTGCATGTAGTTTCGGAGCATTCGTTTCAAAACGCTAAGCATTTATTTTTTTCTTAATGGGACTTTGAGACTGTACGGTGAAGGGATCACAATCTTTAATGGCAATAGGACTTCCGGTATCTAGCTTCCTTCTATGCTCATCTCTCTCCATTCTGACAATCTATTCTGAACGTTTTCAAATATTTTATTCCCTTTCTTCTTTGCCCGGGTATTCGCATTCCTTTATCCGTTCAGTTCACCTGGGATATTAATTTCAATATTTATTAACTTATACCTAAAGCGGTTATTTGGAAAACTCTTTTGCATATGATAGCCCGATTCTTGAGCCCGATTTTGTCATATATAATTATAGATAGTCTATATGATATAGAATATATGTCATTCCATACGGGAGTAAAATCACCGAGCACCTATATATCAATATTGTATTTGAATAATTAGCTGCATTTATTAATTTAAGTGCTTCTTAAAATGGTAAGAATTGTTTCAATATACAATTTCATTTGAAACCCACAGAGCCACACAAGAGAACAATAAATATCACTCAAGTTGTCACATCAAGCTGGGAACAAAATAACTACGATTTACGGTGCTATACCCAACCAGCATAATTAGACAACTTGTAGACGTCTAGTTACTTTGGTCATGGTGTGAAGTTTTTACTGCGATTTATTTAATATATTATATTCTTTTGTTGCATACATATTTTGTGGGTTGCATTTTCTCTCCCACCGTTTATCTCTATACTGGAAGTGAGGAACCATGTAAAGAAACAAGCAACAATATGTGTAGTTTTGTAAATGCATAGTAACGCGGTTTAAAATTATTGTCATGTATTTTTTATTGAGTATTTCTTTCCATAAAGTTAGATTATCTCATTAATTACTTCCAATGAAACCAAGCATACTAGATGAAAACCAGTCAAGATCGGCAGAATAATGACAGCAGGGGTTATCATTAGTGACTGGATGAATGGATGGTAACCACATCATCCATTCATAAATTAAATTAATACATAAAACAAGATAACGGTAATTTTACTCTTTGAGGCACACTTTCATATACTTCAAATTATAAATAAAACAGTACAATATATGATTTGATTATGCTTTATTTAGTAAGAAACATGCAAAAAAAAAAAAAAAATATACTTGAGGCTTTTAAGGTTAGTTTACTAGCCACTATGTAAGGAAAATAATAATCAAGTCGTTTTTACAATGTAATTACGAAACAAATGCATAATCATTATTGATGAAAATCTGAGAAACATGATTTATATTTGCGGATGCAGACCTCAGGTGTTACACTGCTAGACAGTACGTACTGGACTTTTCTTGGTGCTGCATTTGGCACATCTTCTAGAAGTAGTATTTTCTGGTTGCTGCAAATTGCTTTCCCTGCGTAGTTCTGCTGGAACTGTGGGCTTATGCCGTTTTATCTGCACAGGCAATGGAGACGAAGATCCAGAGCCATTAGGCGTAGGGCGTTTTGACCCTATTCTGGCCTTAGCCAGAGCCGGGGCGAGTATGCCTTGGTCGACACTTCTACGAAAGTTTTTACATGATAATTTTTCGAGATCTGGGCGGTGTTCATTTTTGAGTTCTCTATAGACTAAAAAAATATTTATTTATTTTTACAACTTATATACTGACCTTACAGAGCTACCTCATTTCGACAGTATACATAATTAAAACTACATTTTTATATCCATCACAACAATACTTATAAATAACATAATATGAACAATGTTGCCCTTGTGAATTCAGTCAAGGAACAACTAAATAGATCCACCTGATTCGCAACCGTGTTAAGGGTTGTAAGTGCACGTGTCATTGGCGCTTGTTTTAATAAATTCGTACGCGACCGGGGTATTGCGAATAAAGCGGGTTGTCGTCGTCGCCATACGTATCGATTCGGCACGCATAGCGCCATCTTTTCCAATACGAATGAGTTGCAGAGCCGTCCTCTCCACACTTTAAACAAATATGTTGTTATGCTAAGACCACGTCTCACTTCCAGTGTGTTATATCCTACCATCCCTATAACGAACAACGTTGGGTACATTAATGGGTAGAACGGATACACTCCATACAATTTGCAATACAAAAATCTTGTATATTTATTTTGTATCAGTTCTACCATCAGCTTGTATTTGGTTTCGTGAGGCGACCATATGCATGAATTTATTTCAAGGTTGCTTTTCACTATGGCTTTATAAAGAGCTCGCACTGCCTCTAAATTCGTAAATTCTCGAGATTGGCGCATCATGAACCCCATGTTCCGGTACGCTTTCTTACACGCTTTGACTATATAATCTAAATAATGGAAAAAATACGATGCCACCATTTGTGCGACTTCCTATCAATACAATAACTACCCTTCGTCAAATTTGTACACGAAATTCATGTTATTTATTTCTTCACTACTTTCTGTGCGAGTAACAACACCAGTATTTCTAGGATCTATGTAGTTAGAAAGAAAGTATACAGATCGCTGGTCTTTCCATTTTAGCACCGACACATTTGTGTCACTGACACGGTAATCATGTTGTCTTCGCCTGAGTTCTTTGTCATCTTTCAGTTCCGGCAGAAATTTTCGATTCGAGTTGACTGTTCCACAAGCCAATATTTTCCGTTTTTGTAGATCGACTTGTAAAAGGGTAACTATTGAAATAATTGTCAAAAAATACTTTATGGTTCTTAGATTCCAATTGACGAACTATCTTTCCTCCGAGATCCGTTTGAAGGCTTTCCTGTATAGATTTCAAAATCAAGGGGTCGGATCTTGAACGGCTTGTCGTAATTTGATTGAGTTCTACTAGGCATCATGGTGTTATCATTTACGCGTATATTATAAGTGTGTTTGAAAGGATATTATTTCGAGTAAATCTTCAGTCCAAAACATGCGAATAAGGTGGGTAGGCGTGACATGCTCTAATTCAATAGTATGACTCTGCAAGCCTTCATCTTTTGGAAACTGACCTGGTTTTTCTATTCTTAAACTCTTTTTCCACTTTAGTTCCAGCACTATAGGTACTGTTATAGGAATATTACTAGCAGAAAAACTCGTGGAAGGCATATTGCTACTAGCAAAGTTCGATAAAGGTCGATCATCTTCTGAGTCGTAGTCCTCTTCAGGGTCTGGCTGAGTCCTTGGAGGTATATCGCCAAGAACCAATGGAGGTGGCTGCTCATAATCCAATTCTTCGTCGGAATCCAAGCTGCAGAAACTCTAGTTATCTGAAGGAATACTTTCCAGCTAAATTTCTTCAATATCACCATCAGTAAGAACACGTGGCAATCTGAAAAGCAATGACAAACAACTACAATAGTCATAGTGGTTAGTAATAAAACCACCTTTTTTTTAAACGTCTTGTACAAAAGTTTATAAAAGCTAATGTTTATTATTTATAAATAATCAATAAAAAATATCCTAAACAACAAATTAATACAATAATAACACTGAAATACTCAATCTTACCTTTTTTACGAAATTTTATAACAATCCTTTGAGAAAACACCACTGCACAATTTTTTTAATTGTAAACGACTGCCCAACGATCGTAGCCTGGAGCCAAAGTTGCGCAGCACACGGTCATAGGCGTACGTAATCGTACCAATATTTTACAATAGATGGCGCGGAAAAAAAACGCTTTCACCGCCAAACCGCTAAACTGATTTTAATGCAATTTGGTATGAATATAGATGAAGATCCGGGGTCGAACATAGGCTACTTTTTGACGCAGGCGGAGCTGCGGAAAAAAGCAAGTGATTCATAAGTCATGAAACACGAAAGAAAACTATTACAATTGAATTTAAATATGTTATTGCGATATCCTGTTTTATGAAATGCTGTTGTACTTCCATGGTAATTTCCTGTACAATATTATATTGAAAATATTTACGACGCCATAACAAAACTTCATTCATACTATGACTTTCTTCGCTGGTTGATGAGCTATTATTTTGTACAACCACCCAAAGCTCAACATCTTCACACTGTCGTAACTGCCCATAGAAAACTCTGTACATTGTTTTAAAATAGCTGTTTAGTTTCAACAATATCGCGTTAAACTTCAAGCACTTTACAGTTTACATTCATGAACAAAAACATTTTTCTCGTCTACAAATTTATACTTTATTTTCTTGTATATTTGTTATCGCGTGTCGTCGGACTTGAACTTTCTTCGCATCTGTCATACTTAATTAAATCAGAATCACCTAATTCTGCAAAGAAGAAGATAGAACTATTGAACCTTAGATTAATAATTGGCCTCGTGATCGTAGCGTCGCGAAGACCAATTATAAATCTAAGGTTTAATAGTTCTATCTTCTTCTTTGCGAGTCGACTCTGGCTGTTGTCAAACTTCGGAGGACCAAAACTCCGCCACCGACAAGGCATTGTCAGTGGCTTCGTAAAGGTCCGTGAGCGTGCAGGTGGCTGGGCACGCAGGACAGGACAGGAGATGCGTCATGGTTTGGGGAGAGACACCGCACTGGCAGGCCATCTCCGAGCAGTAGTCCCACCTGAACATGTTATCCTTGCTTCGGCCTACGAGAGTCCGGAGTCTGTTTAAAGACTTACATGTAAGCCATGGCAGGTCATGTCCAGAAGGGCGGCACTCCGACAGCGGCAGAGATAAGGCCGAAGGGTATTTCTTCGTCCAAATATCCTTTCAAGGCTGGAAAAAAAGAAGAAGAATTTAGCAAAGCCACGCACGATTATGAGATTAATCGAAATAGCTTTTTTATAATGAGAGAAAGAGAAATTATTGAAGCAAATTACGCTTTGCTTGTATGTAATAATTCACCCATAAAATTAACAATTTCCGTAATTGATTTAATGTCTGTTATTGTCGCAAAGACAATGAAAACGCCTTACGTTTTAATTAACGTGTAGGTTGTGTCCATGGTCTTGTAAACCGGTCAATCAAACTGTACTCGTATGGTGTGACGGATCAATAACTAGCTATATGAATGCGTACATTTGTAACTATTTCTGTCATTGTGTTTCTCAATAACTATGAATATTCTGTCGCCATTGTTGTCGTCGACTTGTCTTTTCACAACTTTAATACATCATGACTTAAGCACATCTTCGTTTTAACAGCATTCATGCATGTCATCTCTTTTTTCTGTTGATAAATATGCAATATGAAATGTCATGTGTTGTCAATGTAAAAACCCGTTCAGCGAATTAGCACGGAATAGATAATAGGAATTAGGTTATATTTCTATCAAACGTACTAAAAGGAATTTACTCAGAAAACCAAACCTCTTTTCTGCATTTATTGTACATTATTCTCAGATCCATAAAAGCTATTAAAAGCGGAAAACCCACCTCATTCGACAGTCCAGGTCAGACTGTCTGACTGACAGAAGACCCGACCCGATCTGAAGTGGGAATGAGCAAAGAAGAAAGAAGAAGAAGTACAATATTCTCAAATCCTCCGGAAGAATTTTTCTCAATTACAAAGCATTGTTGCAAAATCTACATAATTGACAGCTATAAAACATAAATTGACCTTGGTCCCGCCCACCGCGATGGGCGCCGTCCACGTGCAGTCCAGCGTGGCGACAACACGGAATGTAGAACAACGATGTGTTTTTGTGTTAAACCATCCAAAACACCATTAAAACTTTTACGACTGGATGAGATTAAAATTTTAAAATGATTTGGGTGGTGGGGTGTCTCTTTCATAATCTGATTTAAATATCGTATCGTGCTTGTGCTATGTTTTGTTGTTAAAATTAATACTAATTGCCAATTTTGGAGTACTCATTCAAAATATATAATGCAGATACTTAAATGTTCGTATACAAAGTAACTTTGTATTCGACAAGTCCTAAAATAAAAATCTATTTTATTCCTTTTAAATGTGTACACAAATACCTTTTATTACTTCATTTGCAGTAATACATTTCTACAAGCCTGGAGACACTAATTTAGCATTTATCGTGGACTTATATATCTTGTCAACTTTTTGCGGCCCTGATGTAGTTGCAAGACTTGTAAGTGAGTAGTTTGTAGCACGTTGCGAGCATAGAATTTTTATTTATGTCAAATCGTACATCGATCATATCTTATTGGTTTGAAAGAACTTGTCTAGCCGTCATGTCATACGTATCAGGAATTCTTGCCAAGTTAGGTTACTGAATCTTAATTATTTAGTCGTACATGTTCATCCGATCCTTTTACGAATTATTATTTCGAATAAAATTAAGATCCCTTTGGTCCGAAATGCTATTCAAGCTTTACATAAACCTTTCAACAATAGCAAATTTTACGTGCTCTAGCGTCCAATTTAGCGGAGGAGGCATATACTAACGTTAAGCCCATGATAATTAAATTGTGTTTTATGTCTCGTTCCTACACATTAACAGACATAACTGTATGATTTCCAAGTGTAAATTAATAAAATATCAATAGGAGACAAAGAGAGAGATGGGAAAAACATATTTTAGTTAACAAACATTTCATAACACAGAGGGTTAGTCGCTGAGATCAAGGTAATTTTGTGTTACACAATTGTCTTCATTATTTGACTAATTATTGAAGAGTTGGTGTCTTAGTTAACACGTGTTGTGTAGGGCGCCGCCCGCCCACGGCGCCTTATGTAATGTCACTGGGCGTCCAACAGTTCATTACCAGTTACCACGCGTGGGCATTATTATACAATATACTAGTGTATATTTTTGTTTTATGTGCGTAGTTATTATGTAGATTATTATCTCTGATATTATAGTTACGTCTCTATTGGCTACTATAATAACTTACCATCAAATGGGGACGATTAACCATTTAGTTTTTGTGCTATTTAGAAACCATTTAGTTTTTGTGCTACTTAGAAAAAGATTCCGAGGCACACAGATCACTCAATATTAGGTTGAGTGGCTTGTGGTGCCTCCACTCCACTGTTAATCTGCTAATGCTGCCTCTAGTTAAAGTGGAAAGGTGTGCTGATCTTCCTCTGTGGCACGACCAATTGGGGATGCTTGCGTATATTATAATGATTTCCTATCATAATAATTAGGAAATTAATTAGAAAAAAAAATATTGCACAACCAGGCTGACATAAGAACCAGTCAATTTTCTGTTTAGTTTCTATTCAGAAGATGCCGACAAATGTTTCTAATTTCCTGCTGAAGGAATGTTGAAATCAGTCTCTATCATTAATATCTGCACAGTCATTATTCATCCGTGGAATAACGTTAATGTCTATTGGCTCTCTACTATGAGCAGAGGTGTAAATTAAGGGACCTTGATTAGTTTGTATGTACAATGACCATTGCCTCCTTGTTGCATCATAGTTCGTTTGTAACTGGTCATTACTCTTAGTTAATACATCGGTCTCAGGGAATATAAATTCTATTAATCCCATGCAAGTAGTTACAATGATCCTTCGTCATTTACCGAATCAAAAAGTTAATTTATCGTTACTTTCTTACGTTATCAACAACGAACTTGTTATCTGACTCTGAAAAAGATTTAGATAAACTTAAAATCGGTAGAAACATTCAAAAAGTTTCTAATGATGGAATATCATGTCACAGGTGATATCTCTATCACCTGCAAATTGTCATCGGTCACGTCTCCCGATATGTGTAATGGGGTTAATGAAGTTCGCGAAGTTAGGAAACGGCGGAAATGACCACCTGCCGGGAATAGCACGTCGCGTAACTCAAACGTCGGCAGCACAGTGTGACCGCGCTATCATCCGACGTCGCTCGCGCCGCAGATATCTCCGAAAATAACTAGTGTACACCCAGCCGTGGTGCAACCACGACTGCCCGCGAATTTGACCCGACCGGCCTTTTATACCCCAGTGCAGAGGGATGGCGTCTGTGCGCACTCGTTCCGCATCCCCAAAAACTGTCTCGTTCTCCCCCGTTCTTGAACGGAAATACAGCGCGGATAGATCGGGGCCTTCGAATCCTCCCGAGCTGACCTCGAAGGACTGGCGGAAGTACTTCACCGACTTCAGCGCATACCTTGGTAAGTGAGGAATTCTAGTACACGAATGACTCAAGAAGCTTTTTAATTGTACGGCCTTGCGCTATATCGGTTTCGTGTCAGTGGAGCGTTGTGGTCGTCTCCGTAAACAAATCTTGCGCAATCACATCTATTGCCACCGTATAGCTTTTGTTTGTTGTCATTGCAGGTCATTCTCATATTTAGTTGCATATTGACTTAACATCAAACTGTTTGACAGGTTCACCTTCTACTACGCAAGCGATCGTCTGCCCCAAATCACTTTGATTTGTTTATAGTTTCTGCTGTCGACGGATAGAGATCACTAACTACACTCTATTTGAAATAAACAACTGTTCTAACATCTTGTTCAATATCTCCAATGATGAACTTTGTCAAACAAATGTTATTTCAAATAGCATGTTTCGAAATATTTTTGTGCGCTTCTCTTTCAAACAATACAATATAATAAATCGTACAGAATCCAACCGAGTTGGAAGGTGTAATGAATCCAATTCATTACACTTAATCTGTTGATTTCAGGCATTATTAACACCTAATAGCATGAGCTAACCTTATCTACTATATGATTTACCAGGACTAAGGGTTGTATTGAACTTGTGAGGTCGGACCGGATGTAAGTTGTACCGTAAGATCCAAAAACCGCAACATATACTCTGAAAGTCGACTCTAGACTTATCTCACTTACATGTAGCTCTACAATTTTTTTTGGCAAATTACAGTCGCTACCATCTGTAACCAAAAATTACCTTACCATCCGGCAGCAAAGCTTACAGATTTGCATACAAACTAAAACTAAAAAAGTTTGCATATTTATTATTTGACCATCATCATCATTTAAAATTGATGTTAGACATCCATGAAAATTTCAAATGTGGATCATACATACAAATAAGTGCTCAAGTGTCGTCTGTCGATAACCTTGCGGTCCGAACCCTCACCGCAGCTTATAACATTGCATTGTTTACGATAATTTGCGACAAATTAATATAACTCACCAGTTATAAATAAAACTTATTTACGACTTTAGATAAAATTCAGGTCATCAATATCATATTTGTGGCCTTCTTATTTCTTTGGTTTAATTTACAACGACGAAATTAAAAAACAATCTTTGACTTTAATATTTTCAGCTTTCAGATCTCCAATTCTGATAGTTTACTTTTTCCGATCTCCAATTCTAATAGTTTACGTTTTCCGATCGGTTTCGTTTCTCTTATATTTTTTTCTAATTTAGAATAATAATGGATTTTCAAAAAGGATAATAAATTACGAACTAGTAAAAATACTATTTTGAATATCATATTATATTCATGCGCCTGTTAGAAGTTTAGTTTGAAACGTTTGACGTGCAGCTTGCTGGCGCAAAGCAGGTAGGCGTTCTACTTGAATGTTCGTTTTGATATGTTTGATGTTTCTTTAACGTTGTCCTTAATGATATCTTACTGAAACCTCAAATTAGTCCTTAGCTTTGTTAGAATACCCTATCTCTCGATATCGCTTCTTAAAACTCGTGTAATAGTTTCATCAATCGAGAACTTTTTAAAAATTTAAACCATTTGATCATAAAGACTTCATTCTTACTTGTTGAATGTGTATGTGGCAAACACCGATGTCAGATTCTAAGATAGAGTGAGAGATCTAGGCTTCCCCTTTTATTCATAACTTAGTATACAAAATGACATAACTACCTTATCGACGATACTAGCTAAATTAGCATAAAGTCACGACCACGAGGCGCTTCGAACCTATACGTTTAAAGAATCAACAATATTGTGCTTAATATGTTAGTTGCGCGATTTTTCCTGCTCTTACCGGAGGTGAATCAGTACCGCATTAGTCCATACGAGCGCCGCCCGCGCCTCTTTGCCCGTTCTAAGGATAAAAGATATTTAAATTTAGAATCCCTCCCTTTGCCCTTGCAATTCTTTTTTTTCCTTTAACGTCGTGGCTGGCGAATCTCTCCAGCCAGTGCCTCGCGAATAGCTGCCAGTGTTATGAAGAATTTTGTTTAGGTGTTTTTAAAGTTAAAAATATGTATAGACAAAGTACGAGTACACATTATAAAGTGAACGACGATGTCTATGGAAAAATATTGAAGTCTCGTTCAAACACTCAAAATACAAGTACACATTATACCGTCAACGACGATGTTTATGGAAAAATATTGAAGACTAACCCAACTTTGAAGCCAGCCAGAGTGTTTTCTGATTATGAAGATGTTTATGAATCTGTCGAAGTTAATTCGAAATCTGCAAATGTGAAGCCAGCTAGAGTGTTCTCGGATTATGAGGATGTTTATCAATCAGCCGAAGCTAGTACAAATCCTTCAAAAGTGAATCTAACTGGAGTAGTTTCGGATTTAGAAGATATTTATGAATCTGTTGAAGGTATTTTTTTAAATGCGTATTGTTTTTATTTTCGAAATTTGCCACTCATCATCATCATCATTTCGAGTAGGTTACAATGTCAATCGACCATGTACCCCTGGTGTCAGAGTTGTGCGGATACGCCTCTCGGCCTCTGACGTGGTTTCTTTAACGACCACTAGATGGCAGCCGAGACCAACGGCTTTGCGTGCCTTCCGAAGCACGGAATCGTCTTTATTTTTCAAACAATCAGGTGATTCAAGCCTGCAATGTCCTAATCAAACTGGAAACAACTAAATAAAGTGTGCTTCCCGAAGAATCAAACCCGCGACCTCTGGGTCAAAGGCTGACCTTAACCACTGGACCATAGAGGCAGTTTACCACCTTTACTTAATTTACCACTGAAGTCTTACAATCATTGTTACAAGATATTAATTTGTAATTAGTCCAATTACAAGTTTGTGTTGTTTGTATGTCTCTCTAGGTTAATTGTTTTATATCTTAACCTAATAAAACATCTGTATTAGAACAAACATTATCATTATCAGTTAAGCAATGTAACATAACGTGTAGGTGGCCGATAAGGTTTATGTCAATATGGTATTATGCAAAAGAGACAATGAGTCATACATCATACATCTTTATGTTCAAGATCCAAAGAGGTTTTACCAAGAAGTATGGAGTCACTGAACCGACTCCAAAAGTAAACTAGTTTTGGAACATATTCCATAATTTATTTGTGTTCTTGTATCTAAATAAATTCGCAAAGTTTCTTCACATTTTTATTGCAGGACTCCGATTTTTTTCCAACCGTTCGAATTTGTTATGAAAAGGCACGAAAACACAGAGATGATAGGATTTATATCGATAGAGAATGTGACATCGTTTTGATGCAATTCTTTTTCTGAATTCTCTTGAACATGATTCTGCTCTAATTGAAACATCATCTAGAGCTCCATGCTTAGTTTCATCTGTGCGTTTGATGAGTCAGCCAACTAACGCGATGAATATTGTTCAGAATACACTTGTTCGTTTACTTAATTAATGTAATACAGCTCCGACTTACAGTTGTCTCATTCAAAGTAATTAGTTTGATCAGTGATGTCATGCAATATTCATACTAATCCATACTAATATTATAAATGCGAAAGTCTGTCTGTCTGTTACGCTTTCACGGCCAAACCGCTGAACGGATTTTAATAAAATTTGGTATGAATATAGTTGAAGACCCGGGGCCAAACATAGGCTTTTTTTTGACGCAGGCGGAGATGCGGGTAGCTAGTAGGATATATGTATAGCGACCTACTAAAATACATTTATTGTTGTATTTATGTAGGTATCTTATAAAAGCCAAACAAAACTACATTTTAGAGGATTTTGGTTTTGGAGGAAGATTTCGAGTAATCTGAACATTGCGCACGAAACAAAAAATATACATTTTGCACAGAATATAGTCTTATTGTAAACTATCTGATATTTTGTTTATTGTTGTGTCACTGAGTACGTAAACAGACTTACTGCCAACTTGATAGTCAGCGGTTACCATGGACACTCGTAACGAGGAGGGATAAGGAGTTGTTGAGCCATTAGATTCTTCATCACTAATAAAGAACAGAGCTGTTAAGGTGGTTTATTTCTAGGCTGACAGAGTATAATATCACTGACACGTAAAAAAGTAGAATTTTAAAAACAGGACTAATTTTTCAATCTCTTCTATTTCAGATGCTCTGCTCGCCGATCTTCAAAACTCGATCAATCCTGGTGGGCGCGTCGGTAGTCCCGGTGGCAGGACTGCGTCCCCTGGCGGCCGCAGTTCCCCTGGCAGAACGGCCTCCCCTGGCCGCATCTCCCCTGGCCGTCTGAGCTCTCCTGGCGGCAGTCTCAGCTCACCTACATCAACAGGATATGGATCCATAAATGGATCGAGGAATATCAGCTCGGATTATCACAAGCCAGCTTCTGTAAGTGTCCAGGTAGAATATTATCTGGGTTGATATTTATTTTATTTTTTGCTTTTCTGTAACAGTATGTATTTAGAACTTTAAACATAGGTTAACACCTTGGTTTCATTATTAGATTTAACGTATATGTATATTATGGAAATTCACTCAAATAGCATTGTTCTTTTTTTTTTATTATAAAAATAGCAGTATTTTAATCTAGCAGCGCCATCTGTAAATATCTGTAAACATCGTTTCTAATAGAAAACACACCTGGAAAATGTCCAATGTCCATAGTGTCATAGTAAAGCGGTAGATGTCACTAGTCTTCGATAGTTTCATAAATATAATAATACTATTAAATCTATGGCTAGTTTTTAATTAATTTAAATAAGTTTTCCTGTTTTTACTATATAACACAGGATGGATAGATAATAATATTGACTAATGAGAAGGAAAAATCTCTGTAACAACTGAACAACATACATTCTTTCACCCATTTTGATTTGTAGGGAAAATGTTTTATCCGTTACGTTTTGAGCCAGGAACTCTGCGAAATTTTCCCTTTTATACATTGTTGATGGCGTGGCAAGAGTCTGCAATATTTTTTATTTTTAGTGAATAGCCATCTAAAAGTGGTGCAAGGAATCAAAGGCGTATGATTGTCTTTAGTGACTTTTTCCTTTACGGAATCAAGGGAAGTGAGCTTTTACCCTAAACTGAAACAATAAACCACAATGAAAAAAAAAGACAATGAACTCTTAAATGAACAGGCTAGACCTATTTGAAAAAATACTTTATGCATGCGATTCTTGAAGAGAGAATTAAACCACAGGACAGATCTAAAATAAATTACAATACGAGCTTCACTGCCACTGACTGCCACATTAAACAATTAATTATCCAAAAACGGTCCCGAAAAACTGCTACCATGGTATACATGACCCACTCGATATTGTGGCGACACAATCGCACAGTAAAAAGTTACAACACAACGCAACAGATGGCGCTTAAAGCGACTAATTCGAAATTGCCATACAAGAAGCCTAATTAGTACGGCGGACTGAAACGTGATATCAGAGTTTCTAAAGAATTGGAGCATATATACAACCTCCGACAGAACACCGTCGGAGCCGCGGTTCCCCAGGCATAACACCTCGCCTGGCGGGAAGTAATTCCCTTTGCGGCGGTCGAGCATATAACACCATCGCTCCCGCCGTGCTCCAAAATATTAATAAATTAATTTCCTAATAAACTAACGTTAAGATTTGTCCACAGCCTACATACCAAAACACAAGTTCAGTTCACGAGAAGGTGATACCAGTGAAGTACAGCAACAGTCAATATGGCAACCAATCACCTGGGTACGGCCAGACCGGGTACGGCAGTCAGCCGGGGTACGGCCGGACACAGCGGGGTAACCTGTCCGAATTGGACACCCTTCTCGACGACCTGAGCAACGCGAGATACGGCAGTTATGACAAAAACTACGCCGATAGAAATGGTGAGTGTTGATTTTATACATTACTATTGCGGGGTAGAGTCTACCATGAGTTTACCTGGAGAAGAGTTAGAACGGCAGTTTTAGCTGTATCTAATATCACACTCATAGATTTAGGATATTTTGATGCGCACACCTAATTTGTTGAAGCACCGTGACCCTTCGTACGTTTTTGTGTCCTGTCTTTTTAATTTTCGTCCATCTTGTATCCAAGTGCCGAAATCTTTCCTATAAGCACCACGCTTTAAAAATCTGCAGCGTACAGATAAATTACGTAGTAACGACCATCAAAATCGGACGCCTGCGATGACGAAGAGCGAACTCCCAAACGTTTGCTAGAAAGCAAACCAGAGGGGCGCAGAAGTCGAGGCAGACTCAGGTTGATATGAAAAAGATCTATGTAATATCGGTGTCAGGTCAAGTCGAACAGTCTCGAGAAATTTACTTGACCAGGCCCAGGCCCACATAGGGCTGTAGCGCCTTGATGATGATTTACAGATACATTGTAGCATCTGGTTTCTCTAGAACTAGTTTTTAACACAAATTTTGTATAGCAAATACTGTATTTCGGCAAGGCCGTCTACCAATAACCTCACAGAAATAGATCACTGCACGCGAACGATGTTAGCTTTCAAACGAGAGTCAACATTATACAATTTACGGCTGCAATCGTAGATAAATAATAACGATGTAAATACCCAGTTATACATAAGACTAAGTTACCTACACTGAAGTCGCCGTCACGAGAAGGTATAAATTTAGTAAACAAACTAATCTCTACTCAGGTGGGTTCTAGTGGGTGGTTACCTAGCGACAATATTATGAGTTACCAAATACAGTTGATTTTAATTACTATACGGGTAATATGAAACTAACGACCAGTTCCATTAGTCGGGGTTATATTTTACTGATATGTCAATGATGCATGGTACAGGTACGAGTCCGGCTCAGTGAATGTAAACATTTGGTCCGCCATTTTATTTTGGTGACAGTTTATCTTTTCGCTTTTGACACAAATAAATGATAGAAAAAAACAATACAACTAATCAATTATGAAATACACGCGGGTAGGTTGCGGCGGTCAACAGAATCATCTAAAGCATTCTTAAATTTAAATTCTCTCTAATTATTAAAATATGTTACAAAAATACTGTTTTCTTTCATTCAAATGTTGCGAACCCCTCAGCATTTGTTTATATAATTGATATCCTCTCGTGACGGGGACTTTAGTGAAATGGCCTTTTTCTGCCTATTCGATTAACTACGATCATCATCTTCGAATTGACCACTTTCGATTAGAATTAAAAAACTCACTAAACTATATCGATCCCTTACAACCACCAGATTCAAAATTCTTTATTTCATGGTGATGATTTGCTTGTAAGCTTCTTTGTATTACATATTCTGTAATACTAGACGCTACTTTTGGAGCATGTTCTCCAACGGTTGATTGAAAAGGAGTCGTTCTAATATCTGGGTTTATTTCGGTCGTCTGGTAATAGAATAAACACATTGTATGTTGGCAAACGTGTGCGAATCGAATTTATTATTTAAGATTTTATGATGTTAGTTTCTACTATCAGATGACACTAGTTACGCGAAGGGGCCAAAAACTAAAAAGTAACCAAAGACCGTCAAAATATGCTGTCAATCGAATTTCAAAACTGAATTGTAAAACTAATGATACAAGTACCGGACCGAACTTCCTTGGCAGTTAGCGTGTATTTTTTAAATGCCTTATTGGAGCCTATCTCCAGTAGACTACATCTCAAAAAATTTTTTTTTAGAATTCTAAACCTTTAATTACCTACGTGAACATAATCTGTTCTATACTTACTCCAAATCTATTGTTCAAATCACAGCTTTTTGTATACATTTTAATAAATCGGTCGTCTTAGTGTAAATGGTTTTTGGTTTAGATTTAATTAAAACTACATTTATCAATTATCATTGAGCAATCTCGGCGTGACAAGGTACTATTCTATGTATTCTATGACAAGGTACCTTGTCACGCCGAGTCGTCCGATTTATTAAGAGGTAGACAAAAAGCTGTGATTTCAACAATGGAGAGAATTCTTTATTTCGACCACAGTTTTATTTTAAACTAATCCCGATAATCTCAAAGCTACAATTGCTCTCTCAATCTACTAATGAGCTATCATGTCTAATCTGTATAAAATTATGGATTTACAGCTGGCATGGATTCTGACATGTGAAACGCGAATTTAAACGCACGACTTTGAGTTGTGTCCAATGTCCATTGACATATATATCTACCGTAATCTAACAAGTACTGTCGTAAGTACAGTCGGCAGATAAACTTGACCATCTTAGCGGACCCACCGTAATGGCTCAGCGGTCAGGTTTATCTTGTCTTCGGCTGTACTATTATATCAAAGTCATATTTTATGGAAATTAATGCTTGTATGATAAACGCAGTGTCGTGTATCCAGCGTCTGGTAGTAGATTTTGTTGATGAAGTGACATAAATTGTCGATAAAATCTTACTATAGCACTAGAGACTTCGCAGTAAGTCATATTCTTGGCAATTATTTCATAATATGTGGAAGGAACTGACATACTGTGCCGACTCTATAGTACATAGTGGGATAAGGTAAAGTAGAAGACTAATACACGTACTAAACAAACGTGAAACTATCACCTCGTTTTACAACGATTACTGTCTACCTGAGTTCGAAATGCCGTCATTATTTTTGGCTTCATTCCTAATTAGTGGTAATCGCCTGTTCTGCTTGTTTTAGCGCGTAAACGTGTTGGACATGACTTTTATCTGTGTTCAGTATTTCAAGGTCTGTCTTGTTTAGTGCAATGATTAAAGCTTTGATTACGTTTCCTTACCCTGGCCTTAGATCCGAAATCTAGATCAAATTCCTTTGATTTGCATGAATCTTAGTGTTTAAAAGAGTCTGAACGTTTTATTTTATTTGCCCATATTGTTCTGAAGTACAAAATCGAATGTCGCACGACTCTAGATTTTTCTTTTCTTTTTTTTTCTTTAGATTGACATGAAATTTTTATTTCCTTCATTTGATTTTAAATATACTGAAGGTGTATACAACTTCTCTGTTGGCCAAAGAGAACTGATGTGTCTCGCGCGCGCTTGGCTTAAATTTCTATTCAAATTGATTTGATCCCGCATCCAGGATCTTCCTGTGACCTACTTGTATCCCACCAAAAACATTCTGTAAAAAACTAGCCAAGTCTCGATGGAGCTGCTTGTTTATCTCTAAAAAGTAATGAAATCTAGACAAAGTCGTGCCAAGTCTAAGGTTCCTTACTGCGATTTCTTTATTATTATAGTTAATGTTGTGTAACTTGGCCGTTGAACATTCTTTATACGTTAGTGGGTACAAGTCAATTTTGTTTACACGTAGTGTTATATCTATTGTAACTACCTATGTTTGTTATGCGAGATAATAGCCCATACTGGTATTGGTGTCCGTCTGTACTGGAAATATTTTTTTATACTGTTTGTTTCAGGCTCGCCTATACATAAGTATTATTGAAATACGCAGCTTTATCAAGCCTACAATTGACTGGTTATTGAATTAACGTTTTCCAAGTGGCAATTTTCCATCGTCAATGGGTAGCGGTTCTGGCGACAGATTGGTGCAATGGTGTCATGGAGCACCTGGTTTTGTACCCTTGTGTACCCTTCAACGGCCAAGTCACACAACATTAACTATAATAATAAAGAAATCGCAGTAAGGAACCTTAGACTTGGCACGACTTTGTCTAGATTTCATTACTTTTTAGAGATAAACAAGCAGCTCCATCGAGACTTGCTAGTTTTTTACAGAATGTTTTTGGTGGGATTTCACTTCTTTTTGTAGAATCGTGGCCATATTGATTTATTTTATTAGATTTTCTTATTTTACACAGTTTTTTCTTTTTAGGAATAGTTTTTTTTTATTATTACAATTCTTTCCTTTCTTTTTTCCGGTTCTGATTCTTGTACAGTAGCAACAGTTTTTCGTATTGCCCATTCAAGTTCATTATTTATTCTTTTAGACGGTTTAATTTCTGAAAGATCGGTAAAACTTCTTTTAAATCTAATAATTAAGTAATAATCAGTGATCCGTCACTAATCATAAAATTCCTAATCTATTCAAATCTTCGAATTGATAATAACAACCTGCTAATTAACCTTAGCAAACCTCACGAAATAATAAGCGAAATTAACGAAATGCAAATAATCCCTTCTAATCCCTAGCAAACGTTTTCAAGCGCAGTAGAAGAATGTCGTAAACGACTGTAACGTTTTAAAATACAGTCAGCGCCATCTAGCGACGTGTGCGGGTATCACCGCCACTCTTAGTCCAATGCATTATATTTTAACCAAATTTTGAGCGAAATTAATATTTTAGTGTAATTTGTTTATTTAATTTGTGTAATGTTCGAGTAGAATAAAGTTAATCGTTCGACTATTTCATCTTGTAAAATTGTTAGTATAAGTATAAAAGCCAGTCTAGTCTTATCCAGAGTTTTCCTTTAATTTTATTTATATGCGTATTAAAAGCAGAAGGGCAGGCATTCGCCCAGCAGTGGGACGCTATAGGCTAGATTAAATTAGAAGATGTATCCCACTACGCTAGATTTTTGCAATGACAGTCAATTTTTTATGTACCAATAGTAGAAGGGGGCATTACCATATCTCTAATACAGCTGAGACCAACTGAGGGTTCTTCATCAAATACTTCAGCCCTTCGATTTTTGACATCAAATGAAGTGGCCCACCAAGTTGAATATTTTTTGTAAAGGCGGTATGTCGATCTCTAATAGTTTGGTTGGGCTCTTGTGTTTTCTAATCAGGGTCACCAGGTACTCCAGATCTTCGATTATCCAAGTTTTTATAGTTTTCCCTTTATGTGGCCATTAAACCCTAACTCTGTACCAAATTTCAGCTCTCTGAGTTTATGGGAAGTACTAGTTCTATTCTGATGATCATGAGTGAGTGAGTGTCATAAATGCGAAACTTTGGTTTCGCTTAACTTCGGAACTAAATGACCTACAGACTTGAAATTTTGGATTTTAAGTATGTGATTATAGCTTACTGGAAGACGAACATTTCTGCGTTCTGGTCTTATCCAGAGGTTCTCAAATAGGGGCCTGAAAATGCGGCGAAATGGTTCCAGTAAAGGATGGTACGGCAGTGTGCTTCGCGCTCGACTTGGCGGGGGCACTACCGTGCCCCCCGATTACAAAGGAGTAACACAAGATTATTGTTTTAGCCTCAGATGTGTATGCTAAAATAAATTAAGCTACCTGCTGCTAGTCCACCTTTAAAGTTCCTATTATTGCGCCCTTTGGTACTGGTACACTACAAATGACTAACAAATGGAAATTGTTTTAGCCACAGATGGATACGCCAGGACAAACGGAGCCACTAGCCCGGCCTCTTCGCGGCCGACCGTCGACTCGCTTCTTGACCAGCTCAGCACAGACATACCCAATGGGTAAGCAGAAAAAAATAATAGTATTAGACGGTTACCGTCTTACTACAAAAATTTAAACATCTGTTAAACATGTGTCTAAAAATGCTACCATGGACCATGTTTATCTATAGTCTAAAGTTAAATAGGGTATAGACATGGTTTTAAGCTTTGTTGAACACTTGTAAACACATGTTGAACTAAGATCTAAGGTTGTTTTTGTAGTAAGACTGTTGTTAGCTAAGCTTACTCAGAGAATAGAGAAGAGTGGAGACAAAAGGGGGAGGCTTTTTTCACAGAAGTAGGACACAACATATACAGGCTAGGAATAAAATTAAGCTTAATACCTGAATTTTGACAACTGACAAGAATTCAACTTTTAAACTTAGAAAACACGTCTTGCGTTTTTTTACGAATTATCAACAGTGCAGGCTTAGCTAGCCTACCTGGCGAACAATGTAATTTATTTTTCATATTTCAGAAAAACATAGATATTATTTATTTAAATACAGTCACAGTCAAAGTGTCAAACATTGACCATAGCGCTATTAAAATGAAGTTAAAAATAGCAGATGTTATTTTATGTATAAGGGTTGGAAAAAAAATTGTGTTGTTTGTTACTTATTTGTTGATTTCCCCGTCTCGACTTCTATTTTCTAGCCTAGCCTCCACTTCTACGACTTGCGAAATATATAAATAAATATTTGTATTATTCGTGTACCTTGAACGCAAAACAAATATTTTACAAATAGATTGTGTTCGCCACATCTCCAGATCTTGGCAGTGTGTTTAATGGCACTTCCGTTACATTTAATGTGCCAGTAGTGCCCACCTTTGATGTGCCATGTTGTGATAAGAAACAACGGGTTTACTATTCTCCATTTTATTATGATTGTTTGCTAGAACAGATAAATGAAGTCTTCGACTATATTTATACCAAATTTTGTCAAAATCCGTTCAGCGGTTTGGTCGTGAAAGCGCAACAGACAGACAGACTTTTGCATTTATAATATTATTATAATATTATATAGACAACAAAACATAATTACAAACACTTCAATCCAAAAACAACGGCGGATTATCTTAGATTAATAAATGGTCGCGCGGTCGTAGCGCCGCGGATTAATTTGAAAAAATTAGTTGACATTCAATTTATTGTTTCACTTATTAGATGTTTATTTAACTAACTTAGAAATAAACTCTGAAACTGTCTGATTTTTTTCTACAAATAATACAAAGCTTTTTTTAATTTTACATACACTACACGCTTCTTTGTTCTTTATCAAAATTTTAATATTAGCTATTTATAATTGACATAATTTACTCAAGTCGCAATAGTCAACTTTCTCAGCTGAAATTGAGATAAATTTATTTATTCACAGCTACTCTAGCTGTAAATAAATAAATTAATCTTCAAGCCATCAATAACAAAATATTACTTTTACAAAATTTGATTGTTTAAAAGTCCAAAAAAGTACTATATACCTGTTCATATACAACTCATAAATAATTGATTCTTATTGATTATCCCGTCGAAGGACGCGACATAACAAACTACTATACGTAGATTCATAAATACAAGGCTAAAATCGATCAGAAACGTTGGACCAAGTAATGATGTTAAATAGTTAGTTTCATAATATTTAACATGATTTTAATGAACCGCTTCTAACGAATATTGATGAAATGAAACTTGGCAAGGGATACTAAACCGTATAGATTTTTTTTTAACTGACATTTCCACCGAATGTGACAAAGGCATAGACCGGTAAAGCAGATTCGATATCTATTATCAGAATAATTGAAAATAATTACTTTTTAAATCAATTGGCAGAAAATATCCTGACAGTTCCCTGGTATTCAGAAAGAAACCTTTTTACTAAGAGTAGATGAAAACCAAGAGTTTTTATCTTTGTTTTGGAATTGTCTTATTTAATCGCCTATCGAAAATGCGCCTAGTTTTCCCTGCATATTATTATGGTTTTCATTACAGTGCGGAATCGCAAAACAAACATCTGTATGTTAGTTCTGTTACAAATTATAATACGTACAAATGGCCTGCTTGCTCAATCTCAAAATATTTTTTGAAACATAGTTTTTATTTTTATTTGTGGTCTAAATAATCGGTTTCTCTTAGTGACTGACCATATCCACTTCTTTATTAGATTTTTGCTTGAGCTATTATTTAGGTTACTTTAGTTAGTCTTCTGTATCCACGATTCAACTCTGTACAGCAAGACCAAGAAAATATATCAACGTAAGTACATACGGAAGTTGAGCTTAGATCTCTATTACACATCCTTTAAAAAAATATCATAAAAAAATTGGTGCTGGCAATCTCGATGCGGTCTTTAAGATAAACAACCGGTCGGCTAATTTAGTTTTGTTGACATTCTTTTTCAAGCCCATGTTATTACTGCAAGTATAGACTCTATTGAGTACGGTTTGTTATGTGTTTAAGTCGCTGCTTATCCAATATACGTTCATTATACTATGGCAAAATTCAACTCACATGTAATGATTTTGAATTTTTAAGAGAAAATTTAGCTGATTAATAATTCTACCAGGTTTCCGATCTCCGATGCTAATGGTATAAATATATTGTCCGTACTTCTATATCTTCCATATTTTACAGAGCAGTCCATTAGGGTGGTGGATATATCCCAACGTGACCAGCCGGGCCGTGTGAAACGCGTATTTCTGTTCCTGCCTACAAATAGCGCGCTACGTCAGTTACACTACTTTTGTTGTAATCAGCTTGAAGTGGCCACGATTTTGCATCATGGTGGGATATTATGAATTTGTTATGATATTAAAACCAAAGTCCAGGAAAAAGACATGGCTTAAATTTTTAACTTTGTAGCGCCGCTTCTTTTCACTTGCGCTTTGGAAGTGGTGATAAACTTAATTTAAGTAAAACTTGACGTCAATGAGTTATATTTTTATCCGAAATTGAAAATAAACTATTTCATTTTATTTTAAAGACTGCCCTGAGATAATGAAGAATGTATAAAGATTTGTCAAGTTCAGAAATATTCATTAAAGAATAATGCGGTTTATTTTAGGCTTCTAGGAAAATAATCTACTTTAATTTTAACCGCGGATTCGCACGTGTATTTGAATGCCACAGAAATAGTACTTTCTCAATATCACTTACTTTGTGTATGCGAAATTTCAGGAATATCGGTTCAGTAGATAGAGCGTGAAGAGGTAACGAACAAACAAACCAATATACAAACTCACTTACACTTTATAATATTAGTTCTTCTTCGAAGTCTGCTTCCTCCAAGCTGATCATATAGATCAGGAATCTGGGCCTTTTGTATGGTCTCTTGGATGTTGCACTTCATAGCTGCAAGGAGAGGGTAATATTAGTTAGGATACCTGAAATTGTGGTCACCAACCACTCCAGTCTTTTAGCTTTAATTCATCAGTAATACAACACAAAATGTATCTTTTCCTATCCAGTTGTAAATTATGTTGACACTTTGAATTGACGTCGTTTTTCTCAATTCAACGACGGTATTTTGGGTATTTACCGCGATTTTGTATTGGATAAAATTGTAAGAATTAACAGTATTATGACGTTTGTTATGAAATAGACCTTGGATATGATGATAGGTTATTTTATTTTTATTCTTGGTTAAAAAAATCGATTGATGGCACATGTATTATTATTGTATCTACTATAAAAATTTATCCCAACTTAATTACGTATTAAATTTGTAAATTGAAGAGGGAGGGATTTGTATATGGTTATACAGAATTTCTTTTTAGACTTGCATTTGTCTGGGGTTTTAAAAAAAGTCATCTGTTTAAGCGTATGCAGTTATTTAACTAACCGTGTTAACTGTTACCAGTGTAATAACATTAATAGGTACCTTACTTAACAGTTTCTACGCTGCGACCAGAATGGTTATATGGGTGATTTTAGCTGAATTTGATAAATATATATATATATATATATATATAAATAGACATTCATTGCTACAAATAGTTCAATAAGAATGATTTGTGTATGCATTCGATGGGTAAACAGAAATATTCGACTTATTTATTATTTCGATTAACGATGACACTGCGATTCAATGGAACTAGCTGAGGGTGCACCTGGGGAAACGTTTAGATGAGAATGAGATTTTTCTTTTCCGAATTAGTCTTTAAATGATATGAAAAAATCCAACAAATCAGTATAAGTTAATCTTTCCTCGCAGATAATCTTGCAGGACGCAGATGGGCAGGTATATTATTATGTTGACCTTCACATTACCAATTCGAATATGATTTACGATGCAAGCCCGTAAAAAATATTTTCGTTCACCGATATAATCTCGAATTACTCTCGACTCTTGTGATATTTATCGTCGGATGTATGGTTTTACAAGTATTTTGGGCGTAGGGCGCTGACAATATGACGACCTCGTCTGTGCCGCGTGGGCTCTTAATTATATAGGAACTATCATAAATAAGAAAAAAAATATACACGTTCAATATTTTAAATTAAATATATCTTTTTACGTAGAAAAAAATAATATTTTATTTGGGCGCAGTCATATACACCAAAAAAACGCCAACAATCACTGGCCTGCGTGGCATAAATGTAAATTGGTGAAACAATTAGACATACCTACGCAAAGAAATGCTTAATGTTCAGCAGTGGAAATGAAACTGTTTAAAGATGATCGATAGTGACAGTAAGGCAACAGAAATATGACCCAAGTTGTAAATTAATTTGACAGGTGTCTCTTGTCTTGACATAGTAGAGTCCACTCTACATTGGGACAACTGTCAAATTTGTAACGCATTCTGTGTTCTATGTGCGCGTGACACACTAACTGCAAGTGAAGAAGTGCATGTGCATGAGTGAGTACATGATAAAAGAAATTAAATGTTGTTTGTTTCGAGCGGGAAATGTGACAGCAGCCAAGAAACTTGACGTACGTGTTCAATCAAAAAGCCATAGAAGAGACCGATGGCACGTTATATAAATTGAACTGCACTACGGTCATTTGTTTTATTGTACTGTAGATATGTTAATACATCCTTATTACTCACAAATATATTTTGTTTCTTGTTGTTAGTTTTGAGGCTTGTCTTCTTCGATTCCTACACAACAGAGGTGATAGCGCCGGCCATCTTTAACATTAAAAAATAACAAATAAGCATAACTAAAATTAGATTTTTGTTAGTAAGGTTGTATTTCAAGTTCGTCAAATATTTTGTTACCGATTCTTCTACACATTTAAATGTCAGTTCCCTGGCATGATAATTTTCTAATGTCATAAATCAAAGCGCATACAACAAAAGTATTATGAGTATAGAATACAAGAGTGATTATCGTTTTTGGCACATACAATCCAGGCACTGCACGTTTCCGGTGCACAAACTGGGCAATTAGTAAACGTTATGCCCGCCGCACCTGCCGCCCGGCTTTAACAGATGTATTGCGGGCATTATTTATTGTTGTAGGGCTGTCAACCACTTTAATAGGCTGCAAGCGAGACGCAATAAAAGAAAATTCGTTTTTGGAACTGTTGTTCCAAGTTGGATCCGTATTCATGAAGTATGGATGGATGTAGTTTAGTTAGCTTCAAGCAGCACACATGTTGTGATATGAGATATCGCACCCTGAGAACGAAAGTGACCGAATTCGAAATTTTGGTGAATTGAGTTTAATACATAAAAAGACTCAGCACAACAAGATCTATTGCCTGGTTAATCAAAAACTGACCAATTCGCGTTAGAACAGGAAAAACGTACATGTTGCGTCTCTTTCATTCCACCGCGTTTTGACCCTTCCCCCGCAACAATAGTGACCGATTCAGTGTTGCGTTGATAGAGGTTTTGGTTGGGCGTTAATTTGTCCGAAATAAAGTAACCTAATCCTTAATTTGCCGCTTCTTTACTAAATAGTGAGTAAACATTTCGTCAAAGTTTTAATCGTAAAGTGACCGATGTTTGTATTAGGTCATTTTTGGCCTATGAATTGGGCTATTTGAGGTGGCTTAAATCTAATTTAGTCATTTTTATATGAAATATATAAATATACCTAAAATAAAGGACATGACACACTTTGATTTATGTCTGTTTTCTATTAAACGTTTTAAATACATAACTGTACTAATTGTGTTTGGGTCATTTTAAATTTTTTTCGTCGATACAACTTAAAGTCTTAGTAAGTGTTAAGCCACTTTTCTGCATTTAATCTAAGTGTATGTTTTCATTTAGGGCATTTTCCTACATGAAAAAAATGAAACGTAGAGCTGATTTAATTATGAAAATGGTTACAGCCGAAAGAAATGATGTAAGTATAGTACTTATATTAATATTTATAGAACTTTGAGTACGATTTCTTGTTATTATTTAATTTTTCCCCAAAATTATGTAATACTTAATGTTAATAGAAATATTTATTTTTTAGCACGATATATATATTTATTTGTTTTGTTAAAAAATAACTATTTACACATTTTCTTATTTATAGAATACTGAAAGTGATGACAGTACATCATTTATTAAGAACTCACCAGAAAAATAAAAAAAGCTCGTACCTTTACCGAGACACGGCTAGCCGTAAGTCCATGTTTTACTTAAATATGTATACTTTTATAGCTATTGAATGTGAGCATAAGATATTGTAAATGTTATAGTTATTATTAATTCCATTTCTTTTTTAGGTAATAACTACAAAATCTGTAGTAAGAAAAAATACAAACGAACCATCGACTTCATCTCCAAAAAACATTGATACACACGTTTCCAATCAACCAATCTCATCAAGGTTCTCATCGTCATCCAGTTCTTCTTCATCGAGGTCTACCTCATCAAGCTCAACATCGAGTTCGTCGTCGAATAAACAGCATAAAGATTATAAGTCTGTCTCACGTTGCCGAGGTGAAATTACCAAATATCGCCAATAAATAGTGACGAGAGTGACGTGGATTTAAGCGATGATGATCGTACTTATTCATGTAATGATAAAAGAGTAAATATTATTATTTCATCATCGAGTAGTCCTTCATCTTTGCGGCATTCATCACCATCGTCATCACGTCCTAGGGCTGTTCAGATTACCAGCAATAATAATATAACTAAGAAAAAAAAATCAAGAAAGCGTTTGAGAAACCCATCTAATTGGAAACAGAATAAAAACAAATCTCTTAGAAATAGTGGTAAACCGTATATTTCTCTATCAAAAACGAATAAATATGTTCGTGCTCGTCAACTTAGAGAAGTTTGTAATTGTAGGTTGAAATGTTTTGAGAAGATATAATCGAATTATTTAACAATTATTGGCAATTGAACGACATTGACTTACAGCGTGCCTTTATTCGATCTTGTATGGTTGAATTAAAGCCTAAATATAAATATTCCAATGCGCAAAAACCTAGACAGGCTAATAATGCTTTTTACTTTAGCATAAATAGAGATAGGATAAGAGTCTGTAAAACCTTTTTTGTTAATACTCTAGACGTTACAGATAGACAATTAAGAACTGTTAAGAACAAGACAAACAGTCAGGGCTTTGTAGTAAACGATCAGCGAGGAAGACACACTAATAGAAATGTTACCGAACCAGCACTTATACAAGAAATAAAAGATCACATCGATTCCATACCTAGAATAGAATCACATTTTTTAAGAGCACAAACAAGTAGGGAGTATATTTCAGCTTGTAAAACTGTTAAAGACCTTTGCAAAGACTTTAACTTACTTCAAAAAGAAAAAAACAGACCTGAATGTGATTACTGGTTGTATCTTAATATATTTAATAAAGATAATTTAGGTTTCTATCAACCTAAGAAAGATAGATGTGATACTTGCTTAGCTTTTGAACTTGCCCCAGCAGAAGTAAAAGTACAACTTCAAACTAACTATGATAAGCATCTTATTGAAAAAAAAAACAAATGTCGTGAAGAAAAATTGAGAGACCGCGAAAATCTAGATGAAAATAATGTTTGTGCTGTATATGACTTGCAATCGGTAATGCTTTGTCCAAGTCCTGCGTATTTTTACTACTGCTCAAAAATTAACTGTCTTAACTTTACTATAACAGAACTGAATAAAAAAGAGGAAGATAGTACTTCTGGTGCTTACGGCAATGTTTATTGCTATTTTTGGGATGAGACTCAGGCCCAAAGAGAAGTAAATGAAATAGGTTCTTGTGTGTATGATTATTTAAAATAAATTAATTCTCAAAACCCTAATAAAAACATGCATATCACTATTTATTCAGATAATGCTACTGGTCAAAACAAAAACAAGTCAATGGCGGCGTTGTATTCTTTTGCAGTAAATAATTTAGAAAATATTGAGAGCATAACTCATAAATACTTGATAAAAGGACATACACACAATGAGGCTGACAACGTGCATAGCTTAATTGAAAAAGAAATAACCAAAAATGAAAAAGCAGGTCCTATTTATATACCTTGTCAATACTCAACTCTTATAAAAAGTGCTCGAAAGACAGGTAAACCCTTCATAGTTAAAGAACTAGACTATACTTTTTATTATGACATCAAGGACTTGCAAAACGAATGGGGATACAATTTCAACGAAAATACGGACAAAACAACAATTCTATGGAGTGACATTAGAACCTTAAATTTCAGAAAAGGAAACGAATTTCAATTTCATTATAAAACTTCTTATTTGGAAACAGAATATAGTACAATTAGTATGCGCAACAAAAGAAAGAAAATGAAAAATTCAGAAGAAATTACGTTAAAAAATTGTATGCACAACCGCTTGATTTAAAAGAACATAAGAAAAAAGATTTAAAGGATTTAGTAAGAAAGAATCTGATTCCTACTTACTACACACATTATTATAATAATTTATAATGTGTGTGGTTACAACGCATGTTTTGATTTCATTATATTTTTTTAATTAGTGATTTGATTTTATAATGATTACTAGTAGTTTATAAAATGTTATTTCATTGATTTGTTTACCTATAACATGTAAAGTTCCTACCTAAGACTGAATAAGTTCATATTTATGGTTTATAGAATAAGTAAACAATAATATTACAGAGAAATTTACTGACTAGTTTTAAGTTTATTTGTTATTGTTTCTTTAATTTAGATTTGATTTTCCTACTCTAATAATAATTGTTAGACACACATACATAATTTAAATCTCAATAGAAATTATTGTTTTAAAATATTTTATTAAAATAAATACAAGAGTGTTACTTAACAATTAAGTTGATTTTATGAGTAAAGATAAAACAATTGTTTAAAATGTATGTACTATTTCTTTATAGAAATGGTTAGTTGATTGTTTGTTTGTGCTCTATATGTTTTTGGAGGTTTCGCATCTTTTTTTTTTGTTTATTTTGATTTTATCGTATTGGTTAAAATTCAAGAATAAATATGATTTCATACATAATAAATAGTCTTATTGACCTACTTTTCGTAAAAATATAAGTGCTAAAGTGACTTAGTTTTATTTAAGTCATTAGACGTGCATTATTTCTTACTATTAAAGTGACCCATGTCAAAATAAGCCAAAGATTTTTTAACATTTATAATACTAAAGTGACACTTTTTTGTTAGGTTTTTTTTGATAATTATTATGAAAAGTAATTCAAATTATTTTTGAATCGGTTTTAGACGATACGGATTGATATGAGTCTAAATAAAATACTAAAATTACAAACATATAAAAATCTTTTCATTTTAACGAATTATGACTTATTTTAAACGGACCTCTCTAAAATGCGAACACAATTTCGCGATTTCCCAAAAAACCCAAATTTTGAATTCGGTCACTTTCGTTCTCAGGGTGCGTATGTCGTCTTTAGAAACAGCTGTGTGGCGTTCATCGATCCATACTTCCATATTTTATAAATGCATTATATTTTTTTAATGCGAAAGTCTGCGTGTCTGTCTGTTACGCTTGCTCGTTATGGCTAAAGCTCTGGACTGTATTTGATGAAAATTGGTATGGATATAGTTTTAAGTTTTTTACATTATAGTTTAAGACCCAAAGTCAAACATAAGCTATTCTTTGAAGCGTTTCAAATTTGTTAGCAAATCTGTAACCCGTTTGCACTACACCCTTAATAATAAATAAATGACAATTATTAAAAAAAAAATATACAAAATAAACAGTATTGAAACCTTTGAAATGATTTTTTATTAAATTCGCCTGTAGATGTTGAAAAAGATTGAATAGTCAGTCGTTGCATTCAACAGTCAAAGTTGCATTTGTACATTTTATAAAAAAATCTTGCATTTGTACATTTTATAAAAAATCTATACCAATATATTTTTCTTGTTAATTTTTCGTCTAGCCTATGAAATTATATTAGTTCAACATCATGAAATTTCAAGTGGGTGTTGAGTAATACCATTTTCTTTCATCTATATCCGTCATAATAAGCCTTGGAAATAAAATTACTTTTAGTAAGCGAAGTGTGTCAGTGTAACACATCTGATACATATAGGATACTGTTCCTGTATTTTAATGAATAAATGAACACTTTATTGCACCATTTGCATAGATAAAAATACAGCATATAATCTAATGAACAATAAAAGAAATGAGCACAAAGACGGACTTACCATTTTTTTGCACTTTCAACATTCTACTTTTATAACATTTATGAATTTTGGCAATTTTGGAAAAGGATAAAAAAATTACCCTATCACTTCACCATCAAAATAGTTTTTTTTTTTTTTTTATTGTCTCTCTCTCATCTCAGCGCCTTTCCAGTTGCGTCTCTGTGGTATTTTTTTATTGTGTTCCACATATATTTTTATTCAATACAGATAAGTGCCAACCCTTATGATATAAAATTACTTAGTTTAGATAGATTTATACATAACCATAAACATATTAAATCTGGAAGGTCTTTCATATACAGATGGTCAATTAGAAGGCGAATTGTAATAATTATGTTCTCGCGCGCTCATAACTTTGTTGATTTATTGCGACTTTGCGACATGTTTTGTGAAGTTTATTAGCATGAAATTAATATATTTACTTCATTATCATCATCTAAGCAATTTTTCGCTTGCGCATGTCAGATTTGTCAGAGGTCTGCTAAAATAGAAAGGCTTATTTTTCCCTTCATGACGCTAGATTTGTAATTTTTATATCCGGCTACCTTCTTAACGTTATCTTTTTTAGCTGTTTTTGGTGGAGTTACTGAAACACTTAAGACTTTTATCATATTCTCGGAAATGTAGTGTCCCATCCAGAGAAAATGATGATCTAAGTAATAACCATATTTATTTTGTCAACAGTCGAGCATCAACATCACCCGTGCCTCCGTCCGGTTCTCTACCCCGGCCTGGCACGAAGCAGGTGACAGTAACAGTGCAAGAGACGGTGGTAGAACCGGCGCAGGCGCAGCAGCAGCCGCCGATGACAGTGGCGCCACATCGTCATCACTACCACGCCTCTAACGCCACTAAAGAGCTGGACGATCTGATGGCCTCGCTCTCTGACTTCAAAGTGAGTAGTAAACCTTTATGTGATAGTGACAGTGCAAGAGACGGGGGTGGCGCCACATCGCCATCACTACCACGTCACTAACGCCACTAAAGAGGATCTGATGGCCTCGCTCTCTGACTTCAAAGTGAGTAGTAAACCTTTATGTGATAGTGACAGTGCAAGAGACGGGGGTGGCGCCACATCGCCATCACTACCACGTCTCTAACGCCACTAAAGAGCTGGACGATCTGATGGCCTCGCTCTCTGACTTCAAAGTGAGTTTCCTTCGTGTGTCAGTGACAGTGCAAGAGACGGTGGTAGAACCGGTGCAGGCGCAGCAGCAGCCGCCTACGATGGTGGCGCCCCTTGTTTACATTGTAATGTTTGATATGGTATGGACTCTCCTAGTTCCTCCTCTTATCAACGCTCGTTCTGAAAATGTTTATTGGAGTTTCCATAGTTAATTAAACATATACATACGAGGCACCGCCAACCTATAGTGAACATCAAACAAACTTGAAATAATTAAAGACAGTGACAGGAATATATCTAATGTGATATCTCAGAACAATTTGTCAGATGTATTAATGCACCATCGCGATCTCCGCCTTTGATTTAGCCAATAAATTGTTTACTCATTAACAATAATGAAGACGTTAGAAGTTAGAGCCCTCTTCGACGCCAAATCGCGAACGTTACATTACTGACGACCCCAAAATAAATGGAAAAAGGCCAGGTCTAGTTTAGTGGAAGCAGCTGTTGGGAGTGCAAGGTCGGCGCGATTTACTCGACAGGTCCACGGTCAAAGGAGAGCCCGACCTAATTATCTCGTAAACGAAGCCTCAGCTTCCAACGCGCCGCTTACTGCTCTCATTCATAATCCCGTATTTACTAAATAAACTTTAGTATTTATAATCTGGCGCAAAGAACACTCGCCGCTCTTCCAGTTTTACGAGTCGTAGCTCAAAGAGTATCGGAAGCCTAAGGGCCACACGGCGGCTGTCACGGCCACCTCGGCACACTGCACCAAGCATTTTCCGTTTATTATAATATTTACAACTCTCCTTTCTTGGTCCACGGCTATTTCCAGCCGCGCAAACAGGCGTCGCTCCAGCGTAGTGCCGTCCCGCTCGCTCTCGTGCCCATCGCCATAGCTAAAGATAGTTTCGAGCGTTACATCACAGGCGTGGTGGGGCCGGCAGCTTATAATATTAGAGTACATAGTCAAAAGTTTTCACTCGGACCGCATTCGCTCCAGTTTACCACGACCGGCCGGTTTTCTTTCTGTACGTTGCGAAACTAGGACTTACGATCGAATGTGGTCTTCCATTCGAAGATCAGAAAGTCGATTATAATAAGCAACTATTCTGTTATTATTACTCGGTCCTGGATTCGAGAACTGGGTAATAATAAAGGATTGTAATTTGTTGTTTTTCCAGGTGAGCGGCACAGGAGGTGAAGGCGGAACCCACGTCTACCGGGAGAAACGCGCGTGGCAGGAACACTATCGCAGCAGCCCGCGGCAACCCGAGTCCGCCTCTCTCGAGCACATGCTCGGTTCCCTCCGAGCAGACATGAGCCGCCAAGGAGTACAGACCCCCCAGAAGGGATGCTGCAACGCGTGTGAGAAGCCCATCGTTGGACAGGTGGATACTCCCTTCCGTCACCCGGATTTTGTGAACTTGGATTACAGTGAAATATAATAATCTCATTGCAAGTTGAACAAGTGTGAATAGATCGTGTTCTGTCCAGGTCATCACCGCGCTGGGCAGGACGTGGCATCCGGAGCACTTCACCTGCGCTCACTGCAACCAAGAGCTGGGAACGAGGAACTTCTTCGAGCGGGAAGGCAGGCCCTACTGCGAACCCGACTACCACAACCTGTTCTCGCCGAGATGCGCCTACTGCAACGGGCCCATTCTTGACGTTAGTTTTAACTGAAGACTTCGGAGAAGAAGAGTTTCGGACGTTGATTAAAAGTGTTAAAGTTGAATTTTGTTTACAGAAATGCGTGACGGCGTTGGAGAAGACATGGCACACGGAACATTTCTTCTGTGCTCAATGCGGCCAACAGTTTGGTGAAGATGGCTTCCACGAAAGAGATGGAAAGCCGTATTGCCGTGCGGACTATTTCGACATGTTCGCGCCCAAATGCGGCGGATGCAATAAACCCATCATGGAGAACTATATCTCAGCGCTAAACACGCAATGGCACCCGGATTGCTTCGTTTGCAAGGTCAGTATTGAATTTTCCGCGAACTCTAGTCTCGTCGCTGGCAGCAGAAAATTACCGACAAAAAGGTAAAGTAAATATTTAGGGAACGTTTTAGTAAAACTAGCATTATAACGCCAGGTCAAGTATGCCATGCCGTCTGATTGGTCAAACTAATGTTTTGAACAATCAGATAACTAATGTTATGTTTCCTCACAGGACTGTCAAACTGCCGTCAAAGGCAAATCCTTCTATGCCATGGAAGGAAAGCCAGTATGCCCGAAATGCGTCGGAGTTGATGAAGATGAATAAGGAATGAAATATGCAACAGTCCCCTAAATGGATGCCCTCCCCAATTTTCTTTTTCAGCCATGCTCGCCGGTCAGGCAATGAAAACACAAACACAGATGTACACAAACACATACACAACACATGAGACGACTCTAGTACAACGTACTTTTTAGGATATAATTAATGTAATATATTTTTGTAAAATTATTGTAATTCTAAGATTTGTAATAAAGAGAACAAAAATAATTTAAAAAAAAAACAACAAACAAAAAAAAAACTATAATAAATCTGAAACATTTTAGTGGCCAGGGCCACAGACCTGAAGGTCGCTTGTGCGTACACACCGCAAGGCATTGACCTTATATCAATTGTTATGTCGCGAAAAACGCGACCAAAATGAAAAGCGGGTCAAGTGCCTTGCGGATAGTGTTTCCCGCGCACTCCCGAACTCGGCCGCTATAAATAGGGCGGAGTGACGTCACGTCTGCATCACAGGCCGGCGTCGTAAATCAGGCCGCTTTTGATTACGGGCCATTCGATTAGAATTTATTTTTAAACTACAGATCTATTTCTAATATGTCGCTAGGGAAGTGACATTTGGATGTTAAATCCTAAAAGGCTACAATATTCTCAAATACTAAGATACAAAATTAGATACATATTGATTCATTTGTATCGACGTATAATATGAATGCGCAACATCTTGTCAATGGCGTCCTTCCCCTTACTCTTTCAATGTGTGCCGCTCAAGCATCGATTAATACATAATATTAAATTTTCTAATACATTATAGTAATTTATTAACTTCTACAATTAATTCAAAATTAAAATTATTCAGCCGTATGTTCAGCCGCTCTCGAGTATGCAAATCATTTTCGCCGCTTCTTTCAACTTCTTGATTTAATCTTATCAGTTGTTCGCAGTAGAGTTCAGAATCGATGGTCTACCTGGTGGTAACAGCTCATAATGAATAATCTCACCACACACAGCATCACCTAGTTGCGAGTTAACACGGATTTCGCCACAGTCTGTGAAGCCTGACCGGCCTTTGACCATGACCTTTTTCGCACGTTCGCAGCTTCTTTAAAAATGGTTCAGTTTCATTACGTCGTAATAAAGAATTACAAATGAGTACACGGTTCATTAGGTTTCTTTCAGTGAGCTCATGAGATACCCAAATATCGAGCTTTTTTGTTTACCCAGTTTTTTTTCAATTGCCCCAAAACTAGGGCGACCAGAGCGACGTGCATCTTTGCCATCAAATTTTCCGGATTGAAAACGCTTAAACCAAATTTGTGCTACGCTCACAGACACTGCACTAGGTCCATAAACATCGCAAATTTTTTTCGTGGCTTGCGTTGCATTTTTACCTTTTTTCATCTTGACGGTAAGAAAAACAAATTAAAATCACATATTTCCCTAATTTGAATTTGGAATTATTTTTTTTTAAATTTAAACTTTTATCGATACCAAAACCAGCCAAATATATAAATAGTATATCCAAAGAGATTTTATTACAAGTTCATACATATTATACGCGGAAAGACTTTTCCCCAACCTAATATTTTGGTGCAATAAAGAGTAATTGTGTTGTATTGTTATGGATTTATTGCACACAAAATACGATCAGTATAATATAGTACTGTAGGCGGACTTAATGCTAAGAATATTGTCTAACAGTCATCCTTAGGGTCTCACATATTGATTTGTGAGTAAGACCGTGTATGTGTCGCAGTCATCTGGTTGAATCTGCTATTTGATTGAATGACGGTATTCAATTGAATGACTAGGCTAAACGTTGACTGAACAACGTCCAACTAGTTACCTGATTGTAACATAGCCCTTTGAACAAGGCGGACGTAAAATCAGTCAGGTGATACAAATTTAGTTCATTTTTTCCCCACTGCGGGTAGTCACCAAAACAAATATGGTGTCAAAAAGCTCGCACAGAATGTACTGTATTGATATTTTTTCTATTAAATTAGGTTTAAAGTGCGTTATTTGTGATAAAAAAGTGAGACAGAGAAACTCGCATATTTTAATTAGGTAATTGACTTTTCAAATAATATGATCTATTTTCTATGTTTTTTACTTTATTTATACAGAGCAAAAATATGAGATTAAGTAAAAGCTTTGGATTATAAAATCATAATAAGGTGTGTCATGTCATGCCCTCATTTTTGATATCTAAAGTAAGGTTACCTTTTTAATTTTGCGAACTTATAGTCACTCTAATCAAATATTACAAAGTCGTACAGATCCTATTTAACGAGACATTTTCTAATTTATAAATTTTTATTTAAAGTAAGGTTAACTTTTAAGTTGCGAACTCATGGTCACCCTAATCAAACATTACAAAGTCGGCTATATCCCATTCGCTAAATGACGTTCAGTCAAGACGTTGAACGTTACATTCAACGACTAGACGAGTCGTCCTTTAGTCATTAAATGAACGAGCTAGCCATTCAATCAAATAGCAGATTCAATCAGATGACTGCGACATATGCATATTTATTTTGCAATAAAGTGAGCTTACTTGGGCACTTTAGTTCCCGTTTATTTATTTATTAATTGAAGACTAACAACTTTCGTAAAATGAATACATACAACTAATGAAGTCGGTTAAAAATAGAAAGTCATTTAAAAGTTCTCTGTATTAAAAAACATTCTAAAGGAACAATAAAATTCTTACTCTAAAAAATTATCTAACATAATAAAAAGTAAACCAATTATCCAATTACTCTCTAAATAAATACCAAAACATTTATAATCTCAAATTTATGTAGCCTATAAAGTTTATAATTGTTTAAAGTTCAAGCTAGTCTTAATTTCATGTGATATGATAAAATGTCAGTACCCTGGACAGTAGCCAAAACCCTGGACACCGCGCCGAGTGAAAACAAAACCGAAATAGTTTTTACAACACGACCTTGCGGGGAACTGTTATTAATTATTATCATGTCCGGGTAATGATTAATGACATTACGAAAATAACTGTGTATTGATAAACGATTTAGTTTTTCTAGAAAATGAGTGATAATTGCTGTTTATCGCCGAATGTTTTTAGATTTTCTTTCAACAGTTGAACATGTATTAAATATTTAGTATTTTGTCTTGGATTTACTTGTATTTATAAGTATGGTCACACGGACCTATTGCAAAAGTTTGATCAAACTTTATGAACTTTATTCTCTTTACATAACAAAATGTTTTGATATTTAAATTTTAAATAAACCAAAAGTATGATTTATATAAAATACTTTCTACAAATAAGTTCTTGTCATACATAATAAAGACAAAAACCAATCTACAATCATGAAAAAGCTTTCGACCGATTCACATAGCGGTGTTCTGATTGGAGAACACTTGACAATTACAATCAAATAATTTGCCAGTCTCGACAGCAAGACAAACAGGCGCCATAGGATATGACAAAAATTTATAACAGGGGAATCAAACAGACAAATTTGCTTATGATTTTTCAGGCTGCCTAAAGCCATAGAACACATCACCAAAGACACGGCCTAACGCGACTGCCATCTACTTACTATCAGAAAGGACTAACGGCACAGAATATATCGTTTAATTATGTACTTTTGTTTAATTTTAATTTCTTAAAAAAATAAAACTAATGCTATTTTCCATGTGCCGAGTGGAAGTAATTTAATAAGAAATAAGAGCCCAAATGAATATAGTTTTATGCAATAGACACGAAAAAAGAAGCGTTATTAAAAATTCGGTAAGTACTAAATCAAAATAAAATAATCAAAAAATCGCATTATATCCTTCTAGGAATGCCGCGAGCCTTTCCACGGCGGATCATTCTTCGAGCACGAAGGCCAGCCATACTGCGAGACTCATTACCACGGCAAGAGGGGCTCCCTCTGCGCCGGCTGCCATAAACCCATTGCTGGACGCTGCATCACCGCCATGTTCAGGAAATTCCACCCGGAGCACTTCGTCTGCGCTTTCTGTCTTAGACAACTCAATAAAGGAACGTTCAAAGAGCAGAACGATAAACCCTACTGCCACGCTTGCTTTGACAAGCTGTTTGGTTAATCAAGAAGGGTTAACGGTAGATGGCGCTGTTTCAATTATATTTTCAGTGGTTGTACTGCCTCCCTGTTGGTTCTACACAACGAAGTCAATGGTTTTGTCTTTAATCATTTGCAGTTTTTATGGTGAATATAATATATTATAAGTCCGATGTGCCAGGCTTTAAGTTGATGTATTCTTTCGCTAATAATATGCGTACCTATATCAACAGATAAACTCAATTTTAGGGAGGCAGTCGAGTTGAACGATGAAAATATTGACAGTCAGTTTTGTAAATAACTTGAATCTGAAAAATATAAAATTACCTATTACCGTTTTCTTTTTCTAATCAATAAAAGTGATAAAAATGTACAAGGTGAAATGGTACAGTCAAGAACAAAACTTGCATTACAAATATTGTTTACTTATTTTTAAATTATACGATTGTTTAGATCTACAAGTATATGTTAAATACCTTGAGTATAATTACAATCTGTCAGATAAGCATTGCGTGTAAGTGAATTTATCACCATAAATACAGATAATCGCAAACTTATCTAAATGCTGTGCTTAAAATCGCTTTTCACACCTTTGTCATAAAATATCAGCTTACAATTACTTATATACTTTATCTGCAACTGGTAAAATAAACTCTTAATTACTTTTTAATATCCGTAGAGGTTTTATACTGAGTATTTGCACAAGAATTTTAAAGGTACAGTAATGTAATAGCGACACAGTAGCGAATGTAGATTCATTTATAAGGGACCTTTCAGCAGATTACTTGACCTAATAATTGTAAAAGGGACAAATTACTGCCTTTCCTGCGCATTTTTTATAAGCAACATACGTCTTTACAGTGTCGAGTGCTATTTTTGAAAACTGAACTCACCGGTGCGTCGGAAGTATTGTAGTTCAATATCGAATTATTTTCATTTCTCATAATCGGCGAGTCGAACGATTTTTAATTCGAAAAGCCAGGAGCTTTTTAAAGGGCTACTGGCCTTTTGAAGTTCTACCATATTGCACATCGGCAATCATCGTAAAACCTCGTCTCGATCGATAGAAATAACGCAGATAAAAGACCATGTGCAATATTATCGCCGCTAACTGTACATTATTGATTTGTCTTTTTCACGTTTGGTCAAGTTATTAATTTAAAAAAAACTTAATGAACAAAAGAATATAACGAAAAAGTATTGATTCGACGCACAATTTTAAAGCGAACTGTTAATATAATAAAAAAAAAGTTTTCTAATATCATAATTTAAACTTGGTAAGAGAGTATTAGTTAGGCACTAATTAAATATTAAAATTGATTAGACCGACTAGATTAGCCATTTGACTGTTTTAACTAGTGCATGTGATGACTAATTAAGTCAAGCCATTTAGGCAGGAGTTAGGGTTGGTGCTGACTGTTAAGCTTAAGCGCGACGTTAAAGTTTAAATATTCTATTTCTATATAACAAGGGTACAGATTTTTTCAGGGAACACTAAAGGAGGCGACAACTCGCGGGCCTAGGTAGGTGGGCGTTATAAAAATTATTTACGTTAATTTTTTTAATGAGTCCCTCAAAATATTTTTTATTGGTTCTATATAGGAAAAAAATCTTAGAACCATTACAAATACCGTACAAAATACATTACAAATTAATTATGTTTCAAATATCTCGCTCGAGTAAGGGGCAACTACATTTTATAATTTTCGATGAGGTGATTATTAGGCCTTCCTTAAGGGCAGTAAAATGGGATTTGATAATTTTAGGCCCACTTACTTGCCTATGGATAGGATACTTGCTCTTTTCTTGTCTGAAACCTCACATCCTCAAAATTATGATTGTAAAAAAATCGGCCTATGTTTGTAAAATTAGTATGTACGCATCGTATTTCAGCGTATATTTTACACACATCGAGAACGGTAGGACACCAATCGATTCTCCTGCCTACTCTGCTTAGACCATACATACTGTTTGTACTAAATTGTTCTATATATTTAGATAGGAGATTTTTCTCGATAAACACGTGATGTGCAATTAGATTAACTGTCTCAGACAAACGATTTACCTAGTCTGTAAGTTATTAATTTTATGTCAAAACAATTGCTTTGTAAAATCAAACTGTGTACATATTGTGTAGTATATTTATTGGATTCGTGGATAGAATGGGATTTACAAGCCGAGAAACACAATTAGTAGCTAAAAAGTCAAACTGGCAAATTCGGATTATTAAAATGTATAACGTTCAAATAATATTAATTTTATTTCGGTAACCTTGAGATTACGACCGTTCTGTGGCCTTAATTGGTTTTCGGTGTAATCAATTTGTCACGCAAAGAAAAGCAATAATTCAGTTTTCATTTTCATTAAAAATGTTAGTGTTTATGAAGAAAATGGCTACTGACTAAATATTGAAGCATAAAATATAGACTTTATCGGCGCAATATCGGCTTGAAACTATTATTAACTGTCATGCAAAAATAATGTGCCAGTCTGTGAATTTTGTCATTGTTTTTTATTTCGGATTTTTATTTTGTCGACCGGCCTTCTTGGCCTCGATCGACAGACATCTGTATGCATTTTTATTTATCTGTGTCGATTACTAGATAGGTTCTCGAAACTTCCATTAGATTACACTATGTTATAATAATCGGTACATTGTTAATTTTTATTACTAATTAAAGTGTTTACGTTATCGCTTAACTCGTTAGGTGCAAGTGCCAAATCTGTTATCGGCAATAGTTTATAGTGTGGCAGTTTTATTGCCATGGAGTCTTATGTATTATAAATTATAATATTACTCTCCATCTTCCATACCAACTAAAACTGCGGAAATAATAAGCACTACGTTAAATGTATGTATGACTTATGGAGAAATAATACGATTCATAATCTTAAGTATCATTATAGCATAAACAGTTCAGTTTTAGTGCCAGACAGTAATAAAGTAGCAAACGGTACGGTCCATGTGTGGAATCCCTGCTAGCGCCCATGTGAAAAATATACAAAATAATATAGATACACCACTTAAGTCTGTATGTATGTATATAAAAACTTCATTGAACAGACAGTCATAGACATAGGTAACTATGCTCAATAAGAGAAGACTGTACCTTTCTTCCTGGTGGTAGATCTAAGTAAATTGTGTTTTCTGATAAAACTTGTTAAAAATATCTTTGCGTAATTTAAAGGCGTTTGTAATGGTACAGGTTTTTGCTTTACACCTTAAATGTTTATTTGTACTGGGGCTAGCGGATTAAGGCCGGCACTGATTGAATTAGAATACAATATTAATACTTACAACCTTCAATTTTTATATCAAATATACTTTCAATAATACTAAATTTGGCAATAAAATTAATAACGACTATTTTGAATCGAAAAATTACAAAGTATAAATAATATGCGAGTCAGATGTACAAATAGGTATTGATTTAAAATTATAATGTATGTTTGTTTATTCAGTTGTCATTTTATGGTGCACGGTTGTCGATTACGCGGTGACGTGTGGTCTAATTTAAAACGACACCATTCTATGTATAAATCTAAGAGATATGATTTTTATTGAATCTGTAATATTTTAACAAATATATTTGTTTTTTAAATGGATTTCCTTTTATTAAATGAGACCTCTTCACCATAATTTTGTACCCGTGATTAGTAAATGTTTCGTTTTAGCGGACACTCTTCTACAAAGTTAATACTTTGGTGGCTAGTGAGTCTTATGTTAAAACATGCTACTAGTATATAGAATAACGTTTTAATGACTATGATGACAATAAAGCCGTGATAAAGCATAATGTATCAAGCTAAGGATAAAACACAAACTTAACCTGTATTGTATTACTGCTGGGCAAAGGTCTCCCCTACTATATCTTCCTTTTCTAAACCTCTCTGCTCCACCGCCTAGCTCCGAATCTTCCCAAGTCTGCCTTTCTCTCCTATAACCTTCGATATTTAAGCCATTTGTGAACTATTGCGATGGGGTGTCCCCAACTCGTACACAATCGGGGCAGATAAACGTGCTACCTCTATGGTACTCACAGCAATGGCCTGGGGGTCAGGTTTATTTGCCCCTACTGTAACTAGCATATCCTATCCCGATTGCCACCTTCAGGAATATTTACCAATCCTAAGTTAGGCCACGATTGATCGAAAATACGAATGCATTGCTCGTTTATGATACACGCATGCGTTGCTAGTTTTATAGAACAGTAACCTACTTATCGTAAGATAATAAAATAGATAACATTAAAATCCGATTGGATTTTCCTAATATCTCTACAAACAGATATTTTTTTATATATACTTATGTATTTTTTAATTTGTAGCCAACATGGTTAGTAGAGGGGGGTCATTATGAAACAAATACACCAATTGACAGAACACTGTTTACTTGTGCTAATTGATTAAATTAACTTACATCCCTACGTTAAACATTAAAAACATCAATAAATCAGATATACCTAAAAAAACTGTACAAAATATTCACCTAACATCTAAAATATCTATGAACTAATCAGTCTTTGGCGAAAAGAGATGCAGAACTTTCCTCCTAAACTAAATCGGGAAAAAGTTCTGAAAATGATTCGCACCAAAAATCTGACAAGTCCATTGCGTCATGTTCGCTGAAGGGGGACGACAATGACTCATAACCAAGATCCGAACTAAGGCTTGTGTGTGACGGTGAGAGCAGCAAGTTGTCATCAATGGAATTTGGTGACAAAGTCATCGGTGACACCAATTTCAAATCAAAGTCCGTATTCAAGAAGTCTGTTTCAATTTTAATAGGAGCATCTACTTTCACAGGAGTAACCTCTTCGACAACCTGCTCCTCACATGGGACTTCAACGGTGACACAGTCATTATCTTCGTCAAAATTGGCATAGAAAATGTCTCCTTTGTCATTTCCGGTCTCCTCCTTTATTTTTACTGTCTCTTTAGGTGCAGAGATAACGATGTCAGGTGTGTAGGGATGTGCATAAGAGTGCTGAGACAGTATCCTGTCGACGTCGTGCTTCATGTCTATGACTACACTTTCACGGGGTTCCAGGTGCTCTGCTGCGGCCCCCACCACTTTATTTCCTTCAGTACACTCTCCAGGTTCCCGGACTGAGACCTGTTAAAATAAAATTATCATTTATAAATTTTACATCATAATTAAGGCCACAAAGCATATGACTCTGAACTCATAACTCCATTATTTATAAATAAAATGTGAACTGTGACAGTGCATGTACAATTTTCCTTGCAATGTAGATAGTTTGGTAAACTGTACAAGAATTTAAAAACGGGAAATAAGAAATTCTCATTATCACCAAACAGAATTCATGAAAAAGCCTATATCAATATCTATTTATTCCGTATGGAATATTCAAGATAAAACATGATAATGGTAAAAATGATAGTTGATAAAAGTTTATATATTAACATTAGATTGTATGTTGTACCTATGTTTTTATAATCTTTTTAAGAACTTAGTTTTTGAATTCTTGTACAAGCAAATCGGCAGGCAATAGGAACATACTTAATGTGGTAAATCATATAAAACAACTTACATTTTCAACCGCTCCTGAAGCACTTGCGCTAATTTCTTGTAGTAAGGAGTCTGCAAGTTGATGGAGGCTGTCAAGGTACTCTTCTGAGTCGAGGTGAGCGAGGAGGTCTGTGAGAGCAGGCACATCGCCAGCAGCAGCCGAGCCGCGCGCGCCGCCGTCGGGGGCCCTTCCTTCTGCTGAGGAGACGCTGCCGGTCCGTGGGCCCCCGCGACGCCGCGCGCCGCCGACTCGCTGCGAAGCGTTGCGTTCTCGCTCAAAAGACGCTCGTTCAACGCTTTCAAGCTAGCCACTTCGCTCGCCAATCTTTCATTCATATCCATAAACTGCTTCAAACGGTGTTCCATTTCGTCCATTTTAGCCTTTTTCCTGTCGCGCGATGTTTGTGCTGCCACTCTGTTCTTCAGTTTCCTGCGACAAGCGATAGGTAGGTACGTTAAGCCTTTAGTTATCAAACAGTAAAGATCAACCAATTCAACATGTAGATCTAGTTAAGATGGTTATATTAACAATATGAAAGTGTTAACCAATGTAAATAGATCTATGATTCCGTTAGTGTCAACGTAATAACACGCAAGCTAACATGACTCAACTTACACAAGAAGATCTAAGATAACAAAGATTTTGTTGCATGTTTGTTGTAATCAATAAGGGAGAACATGAGGGTGCTAGCAGTGGATTTAACCATGACAGAGAATAAAGATAAAGAATAAGAATGTTAAGGAAATTGATGTCTCACTTTCTTTGCATCTTCTCCTCCCACGTCAGATGGTCCAGACGCCGCTTCCTGGACGGTGGAGAAGGTGAGACATCCAGGACAACGTTGGAATCCATCTCTTCCACCGCCAGGTAGTTGTTAGGCACGGTAATGATGATAGGGGCGCTCATTGTTATCCTTTTAAATTATCAATACAAACACCAGACACTCCACTTCGTAAACAGTTTTATTGTCTTGACAAGAGCATAATAAAAAGTAATTTCTATACACTTGGTATTATTTGCTAGAGCACTTTTCTACGATATATTTCCGCGAGCGCGTAACAAACGATTGCGTCGTACATTATCAAGCTCGACTCACGTATTAAAAAAATTGTACCTTTCTCGAAAAGTGTATGTGGGGCAACGCTATTGGATAACAAGTACAGTAGGCGGAGTTGCAATGTCATCAATAAAACAAGGATGGCACTATTATTAGAATGGAATAGAAAGAGACAAATGCAGCAGCTCATTATTGCGTCATCCACAACGCCCCCCTATTCGTAGCGGCAAAGTTTGAATTACATATTGATTTAATTCCACATTTCTTAGATTCGTGAATTTTTGTTTATATGATGTAAAATATGAGCAAATAGTTTTAAACTATGATATCTACCTACCTATTTATATACAGAGTAGTCTAAATTACAGATTTCATCTCATTTTATCATTAATTTATTTTGAAAGATCTAAGTAAGTACTGTTTAGTTATGATACCTACCATTTTTCCTAAGATACTTTTTATGAGTCATCGCAGCTTTTGGAAATTGATCAAGTATGACGAAATATCGGCATCATAACAATCCGGTACTCAGTTGATAATGTATAACTTTACTCGGAAAGTCGAACACATGCATGATGCAATCCTTAGTTGGATTAGATTATAAAGTAAAGGTCCGTGAAGGCGAAAGGAGTTTCATTTTTTTAACTAACGAATACGTTATGGTTGCTAATAAAACAACTCAGCTGTGTCGAATATATCACTCCCCTTTTTTTCTTCGATGTCGTAAAAGATGCCTCACACCCGTATTTTTAAACCTTTACTCAAACTCGACTCAACCTTACTCCACCTCATTGGTATGATTAGTTGTCACCAGCTTCCTCGACTAGTAATGATTTTTCTTGAAGTATTCTATTCATTATGATTTCAATCATTATCGCTCTCCTCTTTATTTCCAAGATGCTGTAACAATGACTTTAACTTCAACTCATAGAGTAGACCTTTGCTCTCATGTTTTGACTGGAAAATTGAATAGTTTTACAAACTATATAGGAGTATTAACATAAAATAGCTTAGAGAGCATTGAATCAAAATAGTAAATAAACGTTCCTATCCCAGTGATAGCTAGCTTACCACATTTGAACTTGGCTAAAAACGTCTAGTAAAACTAGTAAAAGCATGGAAGTAAAAGTCGTAATAGAAAGAAAAAAGTATTTGTAACACAGATGTCATTGTCATCTGTCATTTGTCAGGAAATTCCAAAATATATTTTTTTGCTTCACCATCGTACAAAACCTGAATACAAAACAAAAAATTGGATTGGATTGGTTTGGTTGGAGTTTGGAGAATTTGTTTTGGTTGGAAATTATTATCAATACCACGATAGAACTAATATAATTCAATATTTACAAATCGCTGGAGATTTGAATATATTTCATATAATTTTTTTCCTGTGTCACAGTAGGTTAATTGGACAAAAATGGCATCAACAAGTGCAGATTCTCAATCTACGATAGCCCAAAAAACATGGGATATGGCGAACAACATCGAAACAGTATCTAGTGTTGATGATATTTATCGCTACGACAAGAAGCAGCAGCAAGACATACTTGCCGCGAAACCATGGGAAAAAGAGTTAGTATTCACACACTAAACACTCCTAGAAATTTAACTACAGTATCTAGTGTTGATGATATTTATCGCTACGACAAGAAGCAGCAGCAAGACATACTTGCCGCGAAACCATGGGAAAAAGAGTTAGTATTCACACACTAAACACTCCTAGAAATTTAACTACCGTACCTTAAAATTTTTCATCTTTGTTTCCAGTCCGCATTTCTTCAAAGACATTAAGATATCGGCGCTTGCTTTGCTGAAGATGGTGATGCATGCCCGTTCTGGAGGCACATTGGAAGTCATGGGACTCTTACTAGGTAGATTTACTGCCAGTAACATTAAAAAAAAAAATTGTGATAAAAAACAAATGTAACTCATAATTTATTTGCAGGTAAAGTTGATGCAAATACAATGATTGTGATGGATTCATTTGCCTTGCCAGTTGAGGGAACAGAAACTCGAGTTAACGCTCAAGCACAGGCTTATGAATACATGACAGCTTACATTGAGGCTGCCAAGCAGGTATTGTTTTGTAAATTTATTATTATTTTCTATCTTACGAATGAATGACCGAGCATCTACATCAAATTATGTAAACAAATGATTAGGGGTTCGCAACATTTGAATAAAAGAAAAAATTGTATTTTTGTGACATAAGTATTTTATTATTATGTTTAGAGAGAATTTAAATTTAAGAATGGTTTGAGAAGATTCTGTTGACTGCTGCAACCACCTGCTACACGCAGGTGGTTGCGGCGGTCAACAGTGTGTGTTACTTAATTGATTAGTTGTATTATTATTACTTATTTATTTACAACTTATATGTTGTATACTATATATACTGACCTTACAGAGATACCTCATTTCGGCAGACATAATTAAAAACTACATTTCTATATCTATCACAACACTACTTCTACATAAACATAATATGAACAATGTTGCCTTTGTGAATTCAGTCAAGGAACAACTAAATAGATCAACCTGATTCACAATTTGTTTAGGGTTGGTAGTGCACATGTCATTGGTGCTTGTTTTAATAAATTTGTATGCAACCAGGGTATTGGGAATAAAGCGGGTTGTTGTCATCACCACACGTATCGATTCAGCACACATAGCACCATCTTTTCCAATACGAATGAGTTGCAGGGCTCTCTCCACACTTTAAACAAATATGTTGTTATGCTAAGACCACGTCTCACTTCCAGTGTGTTATATCCTACCATACCTATCATGGTACGACATTGGGTATATTAATGGGTAGAACAGATAAACTCCATACAATTTCAGATACAAAAATCTTGTATATTTATTTTGTATCCATTCTACCATCAGCTTGTACTTAATTATAGACAGGCAGCTGTTACAGCTGATGCATCTATATCAAGCAGTGTCTAGTAATTTCACAAAAACTCTAATTTATTTCTTTCAAAAGAAAAGATAAACTGTCACCAAAATTAAATGGCAATCAAAATATTTACATTCACTGAGCTGGACTCGTTCCTGTACCATACATCATTGACATATCGTCAAAATATAACCCGACTAATTGGAATTGGTTATACCTGTATAGTAATTTTAAGTCAATTGTATTTGGTAAACTCATAATATTGCCGCTAGGTAACCACTAGAACCCACCTGAGTAGAGATTAGTTTGTTTACAAAATGTATACCTTCTCGTGATGGCAATTATATTTTTATATTAGTAGCACAAATCAGTCAGATTTTTCAGGCTGCCTAATGACCTCTGAGGTCACATTGACATTGGCCAGGATCAAAGGCTTAACATTGCCTTTGACACAGTTGATCATTACGGACTGTCAAACATTTTTGGATTTTAAGTTACAAAGTTTGAACCTCCTTTCCTCAATTTGTTATAAAAAATTTATCATAAGATTCTATGTAACAATTTTTAAATTCATTATTTAGTATTTATATGAAATTTCCTTTTTCAGGTTGGCCGTCATGAGAATGCAATTGGTTGGTACCACAGCCATCCAGGGTACGGATGCTGGCTCTCCGGCATAGATGTCTCCACCCAGATGCTCAACCAAAACTTTCAGGAACCATTTGTAGCCATCGTCATTGACCCAGTCAGAACCATTTCTGCTGGAAAAGTGTGCCTCGGTGCTTTCAGGACTTATCCTAAGGTATGTAAATAAACTGAATCTAAAAATCACATAAATAAAGTGCAAGATATAAAGCTGGTCTATGGGTCTTATAGGTTGGGCACATGGTAAATATAGCATGTATTTGCGATTGATATAAGGCTAAGGGAGAAACACAAAAGCAATTCAATTTTAGTTTAGTTATATTACGTGCATTGGGAGATGAAATATTTTCTACTTATACTTTACACTGTACATAACAATGCTCTTTTTCAGGGTTACAAACCAGCTAACGAGGAGCCCTCAGAATACCAAACCATCCCGCTGAACAAGATTGAAGATTTTGGTGTCCACTGCAAGCAATATTACTCTCTGGAAGTTTCCTACTTCAAGTCATCCTTGGACCGAAGGCTGCTTGATTCCCTCTGGAATAAATATTGGGTGAACACTCTCAGTAGTTCCAGTCTTATCACAAATGCGGATTACACCACAGGACAAATATTTGACTTGTCTGATAAGTTGGAGCAGAGTGAGGTGTCTTTAGGTTGGTATTGTTTCTTTTTGCGATTGTTATTTTAAAAGGCAAACTAGCAGATTATTCTGCTTAAGCTGGAGAATTTGTTAGTTTTAATGCCTTGTACTATGGAATATTATTTGCATTTAACAGCCATTCTTCAGGGAAAGTTAGGGGTCCTCTTATACTGCGCAGAGTAAAATCAAGGATGCGCTCAAAATTTCAACTCTAGCATTGTGATTGGTCAATTTGCAGTCTGTCCCTCTCTATTCTGCGTCATAGAACGCAGTTTTGTATGCTTATAAATAATAGAATGAACACACCAGAGCAGGTCTTCTTCTTTCGAGACAACGGCTATTAACTTTCTAAATTAATTCTGACCAATACCCGATATATAACCAATAAAAGTTGGTCAAAATGGCTTTGATTTTTTTTCTGTTAAAATATCTAGTGCCGTTAACAATACAAATCAATTTATTAATTTTGCATTTGTAGGTCGAGGCGGTTTCATAGTAGCTGGCCCGGACCCGCACGAGAAGCGTACGGAAGACAAGCTGGGCAAAGCCACGAAGGACGCGTGCAAGACCACCATCGAAGTGATCCACGGTCTCATGGCGCAAATGATCAAGGATCGCCTCTTCAACAGCGTTAGTGGCCGCCCCGCGCCTCCCACGCCTATGATCGAGTGATTTTGTATACTAGTCGTTAAGTCTCTTATTGTGTAATTTTAAATATAATTATTGGAATGAACATGAAGCTCTTTTTTATTTCTTACTAATGCTATGGCTTTTTAAAATTAAATGAAAGGGGTTTGAAGATTTTACTATGGAGCGTGGCATACCTACTGCCGCCATTTTGTTTTTTCTTCGAAATCGCGGCCAGCCATGAAACCTTTATAAATCAATAGCTGATATTAATACCAGCATAAAATATTAAGAAATCAACCCTCGTAAAGTGTCAGGTTTCTGAGTTATAAAGTGTTAAAGTTGACCACGTGATTTCTATTTCATTTTGAATAGCAACTATAAACCCATATATTTGGAATAACAATGGGTAAATATTTATAACATTTACTTTGGCCATAATTTTTGATGACAGGGATACAATGTTGCGGCTACACTACGACTCCCTGTTCAAACAACTAACTCAATTCTAAACATCAATCATCGCTACCAAAATGTATGAACAACTACCTGACCCACACTCCGCTGCCACTACGCACGCTGCCGCTAACCGTCTGCCCCACCGCGCGTTGCTAATACAATAAGATTCTCATATTTTTTATATGGAACGACTAACTACACATAGGTAAGATGCAAAAGTCAAGGGTGACGTACCCTTCATTGTTCATTACTGTTTTCCTCTTTTTTGTTTGATGCGTTGCAAGGAAGAAACAAAATCGTAGGTCATTATTGCACATGTCTCGTTGTCAAAAGAACTTTAGGATGTTGTTTACACGTGATGACGCTATATATGGTTCATGGCATGGGCAAGATATCAAGAAACAGTTCCTAGCCCTCCCGCCGGGTTTCTAGACCATGTGATAGTCCGTAATATTAGAGACTTTAATGATTGGAATGTTAGTCTTATGCAAATATCACTTGTATTAACATTATATTGGTTTGTTTGTAATTCATTCCCATTTCAAAAACTTCTAATCCTAATAAAAATGTGTTTCACTTATACATGAAAGTTAAAAAAGTGTTTTTTGTTACCGATGTGACGAATATTAATTTAAGTTTTTACTCTCAGAATTGTTTAAATTGTATAATAAAAAAATGGCGCTTAAAATTGTTTGATAGGCAATAAAAATGTTCCTAAAACCGGACTTTTAATTTTTCTAACCCTTTTTGTGCCAATGTTATTATACTGTAAATTAATTTTTAAATGACAATTTTAATTTGGACATAATTGTTTAATAACAAATGAAGATCTCACATTCACACAACGTTAGACGGTTATAAAATAAGTTATTAAGTACAAAGAGTAGATTATATTAAATGTATAAATGTTTAAATGACGTTTAGATATAATGCAACATACATATTTGTTCTAAACGTCATTTTTCGTCGTCGTAATACACTCGAACACATACACTCAGCTTAAAAATATGTATGTCACGTGATCAACTTTGACGGTTATTATCTCGGAAACCTGACACTTTACGGGGGTTTTTGTATTAATATTTATTGTTGGTACTAACGTCAGCTATCGATTTTTTAAAATTTCAAAGCTGGCCGCGATTTTGAAAAAAAATCAAAATGGCGGCAGTAGGTATGCCACAAATCTTCAATCCCCTTTCTGTAATAATAAAGTGAATAATCTAAATATGCCACCTGTTTGGACAGAAACGCTGTTTATGGATTAAACTTCGGCTCCTTATAAATTGTTCTGGGGAAAAGGAAATGTATCCACTTATTTTCACCAGAACTACTGGGAATAAGGGAATATATCTAATGGATATTAAAAAGAAACAAGCCTTTGATTATATAAACATTTTCAAATATTTATTAACCAATTTACATAAAATTATAATCATTATGTACATCTTTCACATAGCTTTAGTTAGTTATACACAAAATCATAAATCTCACGTTGTGGAGGGCCTTCTATTTAATCAGATATTTTATAATAAAACAAGCACCAAAATTGCGATACATATCTTTGCGAAGCTCTTATATAAATGAAAAATAAAATTATATATTTTGCTCATGATTATCTGGCAGCGGTACTAACAATTCTATATAATTTGCTCAGCCAGTGCATATCTAATTATTCCATTGGGTGTTTTCAATTTTATCATATCTAAATGTATATAAACCTCTACATAGAACCCACTGCAATGAGGTGTCGATAGCACACAATAACTTGCATTTTATCCCACAAATTAAATACAAATCGGATTGATGCTTGAATATTTTATTTCATTTATTGGCACACCATACAGTTTTACAACAAAACATGACTTAATAAATATTACATGGGTTCATAGGCTAGTTGGAAAACCAAGAGATTAGCGCGCACAGCATGTTTTACCGACAAAACTATAAATACATTTAATGAACATAGCCAGGAGCAGAGTAGAATGGAATTATTATTTATTTATAAATTAGATTAGGTGGCCAAGAAAATTGGGCAATGAAGTTTTATTCACCAAAGTGTTAATTTTAAATTTATAACTTACACTATTAATAATGTTGAAAAAGCTTTGGTGTTTTTTTTTGAATTATTAATTATTATCAACTTAGAAAACTAAAGTCGAACTTTGTTAAAGTGAAACCCGCAAGTTAGCTATTGCCACCTCATTAACATTACAATATGCTCGTTAATAACCTAAACATAAATAAGTAGATCGAAATAAAATTAAGAACTAATTCCTAAATGTCCTACATTAAGAAAATTTGGGAATACGAAGAGCATTATCCTAGTCGCTTTCAAAAAGATGTACGTACCAATTCATATAAATATGTACACGTGTAAATATAAAATAGGATTATGGGTCCAAATAAACTGTAACAGTAAGCAACAATACTCATACACAAATAACTACTCTTAACCAAATGCATAGGGAATAGAGTTCTAATACAAAACTAGAATTACATCAAAAGGGTTCGTCATATAAATTAGAAAAAGTAACCTTAAATTACTACAGTGTAAAAATTCAGTGCTTCAAGTTATTAAAACCATTCCAACATTGATCAATTTTATTATTTATTATTTTCATTGCCTAAAGGCTGTACAAGTTGTTTATTTGTCATTGCAAAGGTCTGAAACCCTATTTTTGAAATTAATGACGTACCTATATGTCGAAGGAAAATTGTTCGATATCGAACAAAAATCCTTCGATATCGAAAGAAAATCAGTCGATTTCAAACAAAAATTATTCTCGCAGTTTTAAAAATAGCACTCCTGAAGAGACTTATATGTGTCGAAACTACCCGATCCTTTTCTTCTTAATTTTGCAAGCTTTGTACCCCAATACAACTTAATTACGGGTCACATAGGAATTTTCAACACTGCAGTAAAAGGCGAAACAAAACCGAACCGTGTCTACATATCCACAAGTTTCTCTCGAAGTCTCGACATACAACTAAGTGCTTTATCACACGTTATCATAGTGATTTTATTCATATTTAAGTACATTCCTTACAGCCCCTTTACATCATACTATACATGTATATTACATTTCACAATCTCAATTTATTTACATAAGCCATGGACGACACAATACAGAGAAATTATGTGAACTTTCAAATTTTAAAACCTTTTTTTTTAATAATATTATATATAACGTCTAGACAGTGGATACAAAATTCCTATTAATACTATATTTTCTATTGTAACAATATATTTAATTTTGATAAACTTATATTGTGTCGCATAATGTAAATAAAAACAGTCCTTATGGCTGTATATTATGTAGAAGTGCTTTGTTTTCTAAAAGCAGATACCTACGAAGTGGAGTACACTGACGTTAGTCAGAGGTAAAAACAAGTTATATAGTTACAACACAACTGACCATAAAAATAAAAATACAATATGGGTTGTTTTTAAATACAACACAACGACAAAATTGATTTACTTTTGTTATTATATGTTTTTGGTACCTTCACTTCGGAAATTAAGAAAATTACATGATAATTCAGTCTGTTAATGGGATAAGCATATGTAGGTAACTTCTGTTCTCAAGAATAAATAGAATTTGAAAAGGTTAATTAAGAAAAAAAGAATATGGTGGAAATCTCGTATATCTTGAGAAGGCGATTGAAATGAATGATGAAAAAGTGATCACATTTAGGAATTTAAAAATTCTTAAATTACTATGTTATATACAATCGACTTGGGTCCAAGTTACTAGCTAATGGTATTATCATTACTTTATGAAATGTTACGTCACAACCTCTCATTATCCGAATAGATTCGTTCATCGCGATAGAAGAACTTAATTGTCAATTTTTATCTTTATGATCAGTGGCATTACACTCCTGACAAATAAATCTGCGCGTCATTCGCTATAATAGACTTTATTTCAATGAACATAAAAGCAATATTACAACAGTACGCGCAATATAATTTGGCGAAACGCTGCGCAGTGGAAAACTTATACGAAAATGTGAATTCGCGTTGATAGCTAACTTCCGAGCCGCCAAGTTATTTAGCGCGATCTGTACTAGGTATGTTTATGTCAACGTAGATTTATCTGACGTGAAGATTGCATCTCAATCTTGGGCCCAAATTTTTTTAAATTATTAACGTCGTCTTATAATAATTGGAATGTTGTCAAGTATTTGTCGGCCTCAACTGTATCATAATATAACTTTTCCTTTCTTTCTTCAATACTGATTCATTTATTGCTGGCTCAGAAAGAATATATATCCGTCAGTCTTTGATATTGCAAAGAGCTGTTCACACTGGGCTAAATTTAAAACCCAATAATGTGGTACAAGATCCATACTAATATTATAAATGCAAAAGTCTGTCTGTCTGTTACGCTTTCACTGCCAAACCGCTGAACGGATTTTGATGAAATTTGGTATGAATATAGTTGAAGAGCCGGGGTCAAACATAGGCTACTTTTTGACGCAGGCGGAGCTGCGGGAAACAGCTAGTGTAAAATAAATGAAGTGTAGTTGTTATTTATTTATTTATCGGGCTCTCTTATTTCATACAGGATAGCTACACCATTTCCTATCTATTTTTAGGCCCCGATCAATAAGTGAGGTCTCGAGGTCGTTAAAACACCACAAAAATCGTAAGCAAATACCCAGAATTATGTTTTTTAAATCTTAAATTTAATATGTAAAGTTGAATTTTAGCAAAGTAGCTGCCATGTATATGTATTAACAACACTTTAAATTTCAGAAGACAGAAATTAGCCATGTGAACTACAAAAATTTCTGAGTAAATTGCACACAAAACTTGTATGAATCATAAGTTCATGAATACCTAATAAAAGATAGCTCGCATTACACACTTACAATTCCGAATCGATTGCAGCATTGGCGATGGAACATTTTGATTTTCACCGACAATAACTACCATGGAACTATAGAGATTAGTAGCCTAAAGTGCTTTTATAAGGCGAAGAAAGATGAAAAATGAATTTTTACTAGTATTTTCTCACGGGTTTCTTTTTTTTTTTTTTTTTTTTTTTAATCATACAGTCATACGTTATATGGGAACGATTCCCACTTGTTTGAAAATTTTTCAAAAACCGGATTTTTTGACTTTATTCTTTTAAATTTGTATTCCCAAAAAAATTATGAACTAGCAAATGAAAGGGAAGAATTGAGAAAGAAACTCCTTTGACATGATCCTAGCTAAAATTTAAAATGACGATGATTCAATCACATTAATTCCATGGATTATTGATTGACTGGCCGATATGTTAGATGCGGGCCGTTGCGTGTGGTTGGCTAGAGGCAGTAGCCGGGCGGGTTGGCCACTCGTCAGTTGAACAGATCCGGCGGGAAGTTGTTCACTTCCGCTTGTTCAAGCACCGGGTTGCCGTCCACGTTGTATGACACGCGTATTCTTAGTCTTAGGGGCGCCTGTGTGGACAGTTTATTTTTATATTTCATGTACACACTGTATAGCCCGACCAGGAAAATAACAGCCTTGGCCATATTGCGGAAAAATATTAAAACTAATTTCTTTTACTGGCAACTAGGTATTCAAGTAATCTGTCAAGTTCTTTCATCTCAATGTCATCTGTCAAACAGAGACAGGAGTGGACGTTATGTATTTTGTGATTATCAAATAAAAATATTTATATAAAACGAAGGATTGATTTCTATTTCATTAAATGACATTGTCAGTGACATACAACATGTTGCCACATAAAGGCGATACGATCAGTAGCGACGCCAATGCAAGGTTTTGATTTTCCTGGTCGGGCTATAATATATGTACATTTCTGGTAAAAAAGGTAATAGCAACATATAATATATATATAAAGATACATACAGTGACAACTTTCTAAGGAAAAATCTTTTCAAAAAAGGAAAGGGTTTTTTTTTTATTTAGTTTATACTATAGAACGGTAAAGCCACCGACTTGCCTGCTCTTGTAGAATCTAGGATGAATTGAATACTATCGACAGTATCGATGTAATCTTTTTTTGATAATTAATCGAAAATAATCGATAATTAATTGCAATACCAAGCAATCAAATCGAAGTACTGGTTTAGATAGTATTGTTATGCTATAACTATAGCCTCTGTGAAATCACATGACAATATAATCGATTTCATTGCATTTAATGCCACTATCGATATAATCGATTTTATTGCTGGGTATTGCAATTCTGCCGTCATAACAAAAAAAGGGCACATCTACCATAAAATAATGATAATGAAAAAAATATAAATGGTGCCCTTTTTTACGACGGCAGAAATAATAATCGATTATTTTCGATCAATTTCAACGATACTATTAATAGAATATTTAAAAAAAACAACGATTATTAACCGATGTGCAATCGATTATCCGGCAACACTAGTCAATAGTGTTGAAGGCTGTAAAGATTAATGTACAAACAACTTACCCTCGTGGGGTTGGTGATCTTGAGCACCTGCGTGATCTCGCCCTGTGGCAGCAACACCGTGCCCGACGGAGACAGCATGTCGAGGCGGAAAGCCTGCAACATAACAAGATAACGGTTATGTGAAAAACTAAAAACCCGACTGCTTTTCTATGTAATTTAATTTGAAAAACTAAAAAAATCCGACTGCTTTTCTGTGTAATTTAATTTGAAAAACTAAAAACTCGACTGCTTTTCTGTGTAATTTAATTTGAAAAACTAAACAAACCCGACTGCTTTTCTGTATAATTTGGAAATAACAAATCAAATCAAATTTATTTATTTTTACCCGACTAGGAAAATCTTAGGCTATGGAGCCAATAGACGGGAAATTCGAAAGAGAAATATATAGGATATGTGTATGTTAGAATGAGATAGAGATACACAATATAGTCTCATAGCGGCCTTACGGATTTCTTGTCAAAAACATATATTTAAATTATAAACAAAGTATGTAAATGTAAGTGTTAAAAAAGTGTTCAGTAAAAGAGGATAATAATGGTTTTATGTGCAGTGCCTACATGTAACACAAGTTACAATTAAAACCCACATCATTTCACATTTTACACTTAAGTACCATCAAAGTTTATCACTGTATAAATCCATGATTTCATAATTGTTTCGATAGTTTTTCCGCACTAATATGTGAGTGATAAAACTACATGACATTCATGTAGTTTTATCACATGAATGTGTAAGATGCATAAAAATTTAAATTTGGATAAAAATTAATACGTGAATATTCACAATTTGCAACCTAAATCTTCAAGTTTAGGGATTGACATCGATGCTGCCAAACATCATATCGATAGTATTGCACCCAAACGCTAGAAAGGAATAAGTACCTACAGACTGGTATCAAACGTACCTATATATTTAAAATTTAGCAATCCTATACGATCATAAAATTGTATGAAAAAAGTCCGCTACGAACGCAGTTGACAGAGAACAATGGTTTTCCAAAAAAAAAAAAAAATCAACCATATGTAGTGTAGCCCGACCAGGAATAGCAGCCTTGGCCATATTGCGGAAAAATATTAGAACTAATTTCTTTAACTGGCAACTAGGTATTCAAGTCATCTCAATGACGTCCTGCCAAAAGAGATAGGAGTGGACGTTGTGTAATTTGTGATTATGAAATAAAAATATTTATCTAAATGGTAAAAATAATATATAGCAATGAGAAAAAAGTGGTATAAAAGATGTTATCATATTTGATGAGAATGAAAACGAAGGATTGAATTTCTATTTCATTAAATGACATTGTCAATTTTGTTGTTGACATGACACATACATCATGTTGCCACCTAAAGGCGATCAGCAGTGACGCCAATGCAGGGTTTTTATTTTCCTATACATATAAGCCCGACCAGGAAAATAAAAAGTAGTAGTTAGAGTAGGCCGATTTTGTATCGGGAATTTTTTTATATGTATGCATGATTCTCAAAAAAAAAATTTAGCTATAAGTTTGATTACACTAATGCCTGCTAAAAATGCGTACGTTATTTTTATTTAGTGTACAATTATTTGTTTCTGTATGTGGGCAATAAAGATATTTTGTATGGTATTCAACTAAAATTGAAACATTTTTTTATAAATCATTGTATGATGTTATCATATTTGATGAGAATGAAAATGAAGGACTGAATTTCTATTTCATTAAATGACATTGTCAATTTTGTTGTTGACATGAGACATGCGTATAGTAGCGACGCCAATGCAGGGTTTTTATTTTCCTGGTCGGGCTATAAAGACAACATGGTCCATTTGTGTTAGTAAAAATACAGAAACATCCTTAATATTATTGTTAATGAAAAAAAATTAAAAAAAACTTTCAAATGAAAAATCTCTAGTTCTAGATTATCGCGACGTAGCAAAGTATGTATGAGTATTTGCGATAAGGCCGCCTATTCTACATCTTGTCTGATACATTATATATTTTCTTTTGTGCAACAAAGAGTTTTTAACTTACCTACTTTATGTGGCCTAGCACTTTCTCATGGATCGGACACGAATCTTCACGTTCAATTGTGAGCGCAGCATTACAATTGTTATAATGTTACAAATAAAATCTTAAAAAAGCTAGCTAAGGATGATGCGGAGTTATTTAAATATTGCAATATAATGAGTGTCTATGATAAAATTCAATATCAAATTTTAACTGATACATGTCAAAAAAATTGTTTGATGGAAAAAATGCGACCTAGCTACCTAAGAACACTTTGTTATTTAAATAAATATAGTCTTCCAAAATTTAATAATCTGTATGGGACAAGAATTCCTGATTATATGATACCAAACTATCTGAATAAGCTTCCTTCAGAACTTCAGGAGTTGTATAATAATAACTTTAAAAAATTTAAATTAAGTTTGAAAAAATACTTAAGTACTTTCTAAATGTAATAGCGACTCACCGAACACAGATAAACCCTTCGAGGTTTCCGCGGTTCGGTAACTGTTGTATGTGTACATTTGATATTTACTGAATAAATGATTTAAAAAAAAAAAGGTTGGCTGGAATTGCTTGGAAGAGATTGCTTGGCAATAAGTCCGCCTTTGCCTCCATATTGTAAACAATGATTTAATTTCAATCGTGTGATTTCCCAGGTGTAGGTAATATAGTTATATTGTTACCTTGGGCACGGCAGCCTGGAACAGGAAGTCCGCCAGTGTCAATGTAGCGCTCGATGAAGCCCGCATGGTGAGCGTGGCGGCGTCTGCTCCGCTCTTCTCCACTGAGAACACGATGCTAAGTCCGTTCTTGTCCAGGGCCGGAACTGTCACCGCCAGTGCTTCTGTCAACATAAAAATAGTACTTTATGAAACTGTTGTATAATAATCAATATTAATAAATAAAGGGTTGATTATTTAGTGTGTCTGGGCATAATCGTCGCAGCGGCCGAACGGTCGAAGCGTCATCCTTGCATTATTTTGCTCTCGTTTTTTACCCTAAACCTGCGCAGTGAGGTGCGGTATCTGTTTCGGGTGGGAGGGTGTGAGAGTCCATTCAGTACTATTATTAATTTTGTGTTTAATAATCAAATAGGTACCTGTATTAGTGACGGGTTCTACCACAAAGAATCCGTCCAGTAAGTTGGGAAACATGTTATTGCGCTTAGTAAGTCTGAAATGTCTATCGAGATCTGACTCATACGGACTGCCTACATATTGCTTTGACCACTATATAGACTTCAATTTGTAATTTCGTATGTTCTGTAACTAACATTAAATCCATCGGGGCAGCAGGCCCGGATACGTCTAACCAGCTTAGCAGGTCTAGCATATTCTGTCATTTATCTATCTATGGCACCTATGGAATCTACCTACACGCCTTCAACCAATAAATAAAAGTTTCGTCTATATTCTACTCGATCTTCATAAAGCCCGTATGGAACCTACTTACATATTGCTTTAACCGATATATAAAGTTTCGTTTATATTCTACTTGTATGTTCTAGCGAGCATCAAATCGGGTTCTGCAGCAAATGGTCTACGAGGGGCGTTGTAAAGTTGGTAGCCTAACGTAGATCAAATCGTTATATATTTTTCAAACTACCCTCATTTTAAAGCTACATTATTTAAGAGTGACATTGTGAAATTTCATTCGCGTATTTGCATTCGTTACGATTTATTGAAAGATTTGTGACTTCACACATCAGTGCAAAGCATGGCAGAAATCCATCAATGCGGCTTTCAATTGTTACCCCACGCCCCGTATTCAGCTGATCTAGTTCCATCAACTTTTATCTATTTCCAAAGCTAAAAAACCACTTAGGTGGTCAAAAATTTTCCACTAATGAAGAGGTCGAAGCTGGTGTCGATGCATTTTTTGAGGCTTTAACGGAGATTTTTTTAAAGGTGGTAGAAGCGTTGCCAGGCCGATGGAGAAAGTGTATTGAACTCTGAGGAGATTATGTTGAAAAATAAAAAAATATAGCTTTTCACTTTCCTGTTTAGGCTACGAACTTTTCAAACGCCCCTCGTAGTATGTTGGCGAGCGTGTCGTTATTGCGCTTAGTAAGTCTAAGATGGTCTGAAATGTCCATGGAAATTTGGCTCCTATGACATCTATCTACATATTGTTTCAACCGATTTATAAAGTTCCGTTTATATTCTACTCGTATGTTCTATAGCTAGTATGAAATACCTGTGTTAGTGACGGGTTCCGCCGCAAACAATCCGTCCAGTATATTAGCGGGTGGGTTGTTGTTGATAGCCATCGGGGCAGCAGGCCCGGATAGATCTAACCCGCTTAGCAGGTCTAGAATATTCTGAAATCAAATTAAAATAATTATTAATTACACCTTGGTGTCAGAGTTGTGCGGAACCGCCTCTCGGCTTCTGACGTGGGTCCTTTAACGACCACCAGATGTCGGCCGAGACTAATGGCTTAACGTGCCTTCCGAATCTCGGAATCAGCTTTATTATCAAACAATCGGGTGATTGAAGCCTGCAATGTCCTAACCAGACTGGAAACAATTAAACAATGTATGCTTCTAGCCATGGGTAATCTCGACTCCGACTCGTGTTTCGGCTCACTAAATCTTATTCCGCAACCGGTATCGGCTCCTCTTAATGATTCCGAGTCCCTTATCGGCTCCCGCTCACGGACGTCCGTTCTGGTACCAGATTCAATACAGAATTTATTGAAACCGGTACTGGAAAGTGGAATCACAGTCTGTTGATTCAATAGAGTCAATCTTATGCAAAGTAAACTGATTGATTTCCCTTCGTACTTTACAGGCTTAGGAGTGTCAATTTAATACCACTCAAGTACTTTTATTGCATCGTCTCGTCAGTCATACAGTAGCATTCGTTTGAAATTTTCATTAAAATAAAGATAAAATTGTTATGTGGATTAAATTGGCGTACCTACATAAAAAACAATCAGCTTTTATATACAATAATTCTTTAAACAATGTGTGCCTGTTATTTTTTCTTTTCTTTATTTTTTTCCTGTTTTGTTTTTATATGATTTTTTTTTGTTTCTATGTGTTTATTTTATTTACACTAGGTAATTATATTTTTTTATAAAAAATGTGTAATCGGCTTTTTTACATATTATGATTCAAAAATAATAATTGACTCATTTTGTCGAAGTGAGTCTCGAACGTTTTTCTATTAAAATGGGTATGTATCCGTCTCGTTCTTTCAGCATAAAAATCAGTTCGCAACTTCGCATCGCATCTCAACCAACATTTAACATTTTGTTGCATCTCACTCTAATATATAGGCAATGGCGGCTTTCGCACACCCGCTTATCCGCTGAATAAACAAATTTAACCGAACGCTCTCCGATTCCTTCGGAGTAGTCGGCGGCCGCGGCTCACGAGTACTAATACGAGTCGCGACACGAAAGGTATCAAGAACACGATGCGATTCAATAACTCCCGGAGTCGATAAGAATTGCTCGGACTAATTAAGGGAATCGGCTCCTGTCGGTGTATCGGCTCATTTAAATCTTCTAGTCCGGAGTTACCCATGTCTATATGCTTCCCGTGGGAATCGAAAATAGGCTATTTTACTCCATTTTTTATCATTCACGAAAACTATCAGTACTAGAAACTGAAAGATAGTTTTAATCCGTGCAAAAAAAAGAAATTAGGTGGAAAAAAACAAGTAAACGATGCACTGTGTGCTGTGACGTCACTGCCATTTCGTTTCGTGTGTATAAAAGAGATAGCAAGACGTTATAGAAGAAATGCTAATAACTTTAATTATCAAGCAATTTTGTTGTTGTTTTCGGAATCTGCTAGTTCTTAGTGTTCCGTATAAAAACACAGTCAAGCAGCCTATTGTAATGTAAAACTCACGTTGTCACTAGTGTTGTTGTTGGTCGTCGTTTGCGGCTTGTGGTCCACGTCGCCGTTCGTCAGCGAGTCCGAACCGATGATCAGATCGAGCAGCGCGTCCTGCATTTAGAATAGAATAGAATTTGTTAAAACGTTTATCAATTACAAAGTGTCTGACCTGCGTATCAATACTAATATTATTAAGTCTGTCTGTCTATCTGTTACGCTTTCACGGCCAAACCGCTAAACGGATTTTGATGAAATTTGGTATGAATATAGTTGAAGACCCGGGGTCAAACATAGGCTACTTTTTGACGCAGGCGGAGCTGCGGGAAAAAGCTAGTTAAACATAATTTGTTAAGCTGATGTTGGCCAAAATGTTTTGCGTCTTGTTTTTCCACGCTAAATATCGAATAGGAGAGAAATGGACGAAGGATGTTTTAGCTAACATGTGGCACAAATTATTTTTAATACAAGGGTTATAAAATAAAGATGCCAAGTTCATGTAAGTATGACAGACGTCTTCATAGGTGGCGGCTCAGTATTACACTAGACATGCAAGCATGACTTGCACTGGTTTTCGGCCACTACCTTTTGAAGAGTCATTTCGAATGGGTTACGTGGTAAATCGACCCTGTACACCCTGGTGTTAAGAGTTATACACAACGGCCTTTCGGCCTCTGACGTGGTTCCTCTAAAGACCACCAAATGGCTTAACGTGCCTTCTCTAGAGCACGGAATCATCGTTATTGACAGACAATCAGGTGATGCAATCCTGCAATGACCTAAACAAACTGAAAACAACTAAATTAAATGTGCTTCCTATGGGAATCGAACCCAAGTCAACCGGATCTAAGTCAAACGCCTTAACCACTGGACGGACGCAGTTACAATGAGCAGCGGGAAGAAATTCAAGAGCGAAAAAATTGAATGCAAGGGGAAGAAAAGGAAAAAAATAATTAATACCCATTTATTCCCGGGAATTTTTTAAAATTACGGGAGTAAATGGAAAATTTTCCGGAAAGGCGCCCGCCCATCTCTAGTTACAATACAATCCAAATACTCTTAATTAGCAAGTAAACTTTTTCATGAAAATGTCTAATTCGTAAACCATTTCGAGGAATAGGCTTAGGGAACAGATTACATTAATCAGATCTTTAGATAAGCAAGTATTTTTTAAGAAAATCGCAGAAAACCCAATGACTTTCATTTTTTAGCAAGGTTAACGTATGACGTAGCCGGATAACTTCCGGCTATTCACATTTAATTTTTTAGGTTGGTAGCATAGGGTAGTGAATAAATATTTTTTGTTTGGTAGCGCTAATTAGGCGCTTCACGTACTTGTCACCCATGTCAAATGTCATCTCTGTTCAAGTAAACTTAACCCATACATAACCTAACTACATCTTCATTACATTCATTTATACATTTTAATGAAGAATCGGTGTCCAATTATTGAAAAATCAGATGTCAACGGATGAAGAGACGGCAGTAAAGTCCAATGAACAGGCCAATATGCAATAGATACGAGAAATGGGGTAGGTACCAAGATATTTGACGATTGTAAACAAACAAAAAACCTGACTGACTCCTGACTTTGACATTTGACACTGACATACATATTTTTTAATACCTTTTTTGCTTTCTTGCAGTTCGAGATGGCCATTATAGTTGCGTGACGTCATCACTATAAAATCTTTAAAATTAAATAACAAAATTCGTTTAAATTGTATCTCCGAAATAGTCTATTCTATCAATAAAATACATAAATACACAATTTATTTTTTAGTTGACTAGCCAATTGTGGTGTATTTGTAATATTTTGTATGGACAAACAGATGTTTATAATATTATATTAACACTGGTCGGTAATCCAGTATTACAGTACCAGGAGTGCTATTTTCGAAAAGTGTGGCTCAAGCACAATCGGCGATTCGAATTGTTTTTGTTAGACATTTAATAATTTTCGTTCGACATACAAGTCATACATTGAGGAGCTCGTTAGTCGAATGTGACCCGCGTATCCGTAGCGAATGCGCGTGTCAAGCGACGGCGTGACGCGACCACTATTGGACTGGTCGCCATTTAGTGACATTTTCTATCTTGAGCTCCTCCGTGCTTCGGAAGGTACGTTAAGACGTTTGTCCCTGTTGTTATCGATAGATAGCAGTCGTTGGGGCGTGTCAGATGCCTTGGGGCAGCTTGAAAAATTCTGACTGTGTTGGCCACTAACACACCTCGGGTCATGTTTCTGTTGGTCTGGTTTCCCTGTAAAAAGGCTTACGAAGGTCAGACGGCAGTCGCTCCATTGTAATAACCAGTTCCGCCAAATCTAGGACCATGACTTACAGCGTACCCTAGGCTCCGAAGCGTAAGCTGACGACGCAACTAGGAATACACGCTAGGATGATGATACGAGTCATATAATCATTTATTCAAATAGCGCTCCAGGTGTAAAACAGTACCTGATCAGTGTCAGGCCGGTCGGGACTTTCCGACATCGTGTCTGGCTCGTGGTCGCTGTCGTCTCTGACTTCGTTAGCCCCGCTAGCTGGAGCTTCCATTGCCGGCATGCGTTCTAGTAACGCTGGTCTGAGGTGGGCGTATTGCCTGGAAATAATGATAGGTTGAAATAAATTTTGTGATATCCTGCTCGAAGGACCAACGTTAGTGCCTGTACGTTATTATATACTCTTCCAGCCATGTAAGAAAATTCCTTCTCTAAACTAAATCTCGGGCTTTTGGCGGGAAGCTGAGAAGAGCAGTTTCGGCGCTGTATTTGATTTTCCAAAATTTGTGATTTTTTTTTTAGTGTTTATGCCATTGTCCCATTAATCGTCAGTTTGGTGGTTTTATGTAGGCAGCTGAAGCCATCTAACATTTAAGCAGGGCAGAAACGAGAATACAAGTTGTAAGACGACATCTCGCTTGCTCACTAGTTTTTGCCCTGCTTTAAGAGATGGTGGTACTCTAATATTTATCAAAAACTACACAAACCTGTATAATTGCGATAGCTCCACACCTCTTTGCTGAAGCTCTATGTGAATGTGGGACCCGAACATGTCGATAATCACGCGGATTTTGCTGGAAAATAATTTTCAATGTCTATTTAAAGACTTTCACAATTATAGAAAACTAGCGGTTTCCCGCAGCTTCTCCTGCGTTATAAAGTAGCCTATGATTGACCCCGGGTCTTCAACTATATTCGTACAAAATTTCATCAAAATCCGTTCAGCGGTTTGGCCATGAAAGTGTAACCGAAAGACAGATGGACAGATAGACAGACTTTCGCATTAATGATATTAGTATAGATTACAAATTGTGAAAGCCTGAACGTTGGAGGTATTTATACTGATAGTGTATATAAAGTGACCTATTCTTTGAAGCTTGCTTTTGCTAGTGAATTTAGTAGCATATCTAGGAAGTACACTAGCAGACTTTCTTGTTAAATATTTTTCCAAAAATAAATGCTTTTCAAGAAACAGGACAATTAGAAACAACCCATTTTCTACCATACACTACCGTGCATCACCGCACAAGTTTAGCGTACAAATCGAGAGCAAAACAATGCAAGGATGATGCTTCGGCCTCCCGGTCGCTGCGACGACTATGACGCAGTACGGTAAATAACCAACCCTACGAGTAACAAGACAATAACACGAATGACAACAAAGATGAATTACGTCACTTACTCTTGGCTGGGCTGTGTCGTGAATCGAGTTGATAGTTTGGCCAGCGACAGCAACAGGTATTCCTTAGTCGTGATTGACAGTTGAGTGGACCACAGCAGTTTTGAGTAGATGTCAATCACGTATTCTTCTGAAGGGCGCGTGAATTCATCTGTAAAAATAAATTATGTTAAATACCAGCTGTGCACAGACGAGTAGATTTTATTGTTATCCATAGTTAAAAGTAGTCGAATATAATAACATATTTTATATCACTTTTCATTAATTACTAAGAATTATTTTTGCAATTTTGATAAATAAATCGTATGAAACAATCACAAGATACACAACGTCCACTTCCGTCTCTTTTTGGCAGATAACGTTGATATGACGGAATGTTACACCACCAATATTTTTCCGCTATATGGCGAAGGTTGCTATTTGATTGGACGGGCTTTTTTTTATACAACTAAGTAGGCAAACAGGCGTACGGCCCACCTGATGGTAAGTGGTTACCGTAGCCTATGAACGCCTGCAACACCGGAGATGTCCGAGCGCGTTGCCGACCTGTCCGTATCAGCACAGCGACCCTTCTGGAGACTTAATCTATTTATTTATCTCTTTATTACAACTACAATTACAGATTTGTTACCTAATCATAAATAAACATCACGTGATAGACGGCCCCTATTAATAAAATTGCAATATCTTACCAACTCCATCCTCGTCGACCATGGATATGGCGTTGCTGGCTTCGGACACCAGCAAGTCTCCGTACTCTCCTATAGTCCAAGCGGCAACCTATACATAAAACAGCAATCAGTAAACACGTGAATTCAAAACATACATGTTGTAAAAGAAATAGGTCAAAAATGTACACTATTGTACTATTTACATAAATAAAGCTCATAAAAAACAGTTTGTATTTTAAGAAAATAAATACAAAAGGCGGACTTATCGCAGCCCTTCTTTTGTTATTCTTTCCCGTTAGTATGGTCAAGTGCTTGACATCTCAGTGAAGGATTTGCGTGCAAATGGTCTCACATTAAGGACGCTGTAAGTCAGGCGAATTGGAGGAGAAAAAGCAGGAAAACAACTAAGTATGTATAGCCCAAGCAGAAAATAGCAGCCTTGGTCATATTGCGGAAAATATTAGAACTAATTTCTTTTACTGGCATCTAGGTATTCAAGTAACATTCCGTCATCTTAATGTCGAATAAAAATATTTAGCAAAATGGTAAAAATTATGTATAGTAATGAGAGAAAAGTGGTATAAAATATGTTATCATATTTGATGCGAATGAAAACGAAGGATTGATTGAAATTGACAATTTTATTGTTGACATGACACATACAACATGTTGCCACCTAAAGGCGATCAGTAGCGACGCCAATGCAGGGTTTTTATTTTCCTGGTCGGGCTATAACCGGAAAGGCGGTAAGATGAAAGAAAGCGATGATGATGAACAAGCCACTGACCTGCACTAGCGGTTGTTTCTCAGTGGCGTCTCCTTGTACGGCAGAACGTTCTAGAGAACACCACAGTCGCATTGCCGCGTAAGCTTGTCTGGAACTGACGGCTGACGATATTATCTGTATCGTGCTTGACACTGTGTCGTCGCGGAGGTAATTGCCCGCCTGGAATTAATTAAAAAATTAAAAAAAATTGAGAGATTTGAACTTCAGACTATGGTCTGAAAAACCTAAAAATGTCATGTCTCTTGTTTGCTTTGGAAGTGATCTTTTTCATCCTAGCGTGTATTCCTAGTTGCATCGTTAGCCAACGCTTCGGAGCCTAAGGTACGCTATAAGTCATGTCTCTAGATTTGGCGGCACTGCTTATTACAATGGAGCAACTGCCGTCTGACCTCCGTAACTCTTTAACAGTGCGCTTTGAACTTTAGGTCCATCATTGTTAGGTTATTTTCTTTACATTGTGACGTCATAAAGACTTACCTTCAGAAATACTCTGAACAAAGTATCAAGATGCCACTTGTTCGACGGCGCGTATCTCTCTGCCGCTAACACCATAGCGCTAGAACAGTGAGCTTTGAACTCTGGGTCCGACCGTTCTAAGAATGTCAGTAGTTCTTTCATCATGCTTCGAATATTTTGTCCGTTTACGAGAGCGAACGATAGTTCCATCGCGCGCCGCCTGATCGACACGTCTGGGTCCTAAAAAGTATCAAAATTATAAATAAAACAACAACATATTACTACGGTACTACTTTTAAGATATTTACCAAAACTAAACCAAAAAAAAAAAAACTGCGGTGGATGGCTATTTTTGTGTATTTATGATAAACCGGCGAGTAGGACAAATACTCTAAACAAAGTAACATTTTCATTCGACATAATAGTGAGTCTAACGATTTTCAATATCGACTCACTGAGTTTACATAATTAAAAATAACCTTTGCGGTTTTGGTAAATACGTTAACGTCTTTTGCGGTTACCGCAATCGGCCCCCTGAACGCTGCATTTGTACATTTGAGAAAACTGATAAGTAACAAAATTTTAGGTACATTAGTTGCTTTACCCACGGCTACTTTTGAATAGTAATGCAAGTATATTGTATATTCTTCGCCCGCCTGCAACAATCTGCCTTACAAATGGTAAATGGTGACGTTAGCATTTCGGTTCCCATAACCTCATACTTTAACTATCTCGGCCCCAACGAATGCTATATTTGTACCTAGATTACACATGAAAAGTCTCCAAACCTACCTTCAAACACTCCAATATAGTATTCCGATGCCTCTGAACAGCGGACGTGTCCACATGGACCGTCCGAAGCAACGTATTCAACGCCACATATCTAATATTCTTGTCGTTATTCAACAGAAACCGTCCCAAGATGTTTATAGCCAACACTCGCAGGCTACTTTCACTCTTAATGTCCATGATGGAAAGCACAGTTTCGTATAATATGGTGTTGCCGACGTTTTTAGTAGTTTCTGTATTCGTAGCCACTTGGGCGAGGATGTCGTTCATTGCTTCGGACGCTTCGGCGTCGTTTTTGCCCAATATTCTTAGTAGGCGGAGGATTTTCACCTAGAAAATTTAACAAAGTTTGGTTATGAAACGAGATAAGTAATTTCAATAGTAATATAACTGTCTGTATGCCCCTAGGGGATTAAGCATTTGCCTAATAAAAGAGTGATAGCAGACAGTAAGTCGATAGTAACCCTCGTATTAAAAATACTTTAATAAGCTGATGTTAGCTAAAATGTTTTGCGTCTCGTTTTTCCACGCTAAATATAGAATAGGAGAGAAAGGGACGAAACATGTTTCAGCTAACACGTGGTTAACAAATTATTTTTAATGAGGGTAAGTCATTTCCAGTACGGTAAGGACATTCAAGTTTGGACCACCTGATAATCTCTTAAAATGAAAAAAAAAAAATACATGGCCAAATACATATTCTACTTTTTATAGTCAAAATGAGTGAGTTATTGGAATTTGAAATATTCATAAGTTTTGTGAATATGCCTGTGTTAACCACTCTACATATTTTCATTCAGTCATTTAAAATAATTTATTAACAAAAATATTCGTCTCCTAGTTAGGGCTATAATAAAATCACAGTTACAATGGTAATAGCAAAATAGTCACCTGTAGGAACGGATCGGACACTCCACTGACGTCATGCTCGGGCGAGTATCCCGCCAATATGAGGTTCTTCAATATCCTCACCAAGTTAGGAACGATCTACAATCACATCGCAAATCAGATATATTTCCCAAAATACAATATGATCGCAAACGTTGCCCAAATGCACACAGAAAATATATTTGCGAAGCGTAAAATAGAAAAATAAATATAACTCTCGATACTTCAGGCGAATGCATTATACCAACTTAATTTTTATCTAAATACTTTTGGCATGAAATCAGCCTATTTGGATGATACCCATACAAAACTGACAAGGCGTATACCAGACAACAGCGAGATAACATAAACTGGGTAATACAACAATAAAATAAAGAAAACGTAAAATGAAAAGTTTGTAACCCCGTTGCGTATTAGTCACTTTTCGAGTGCGGAATCAACTCGTGCGCAAGGAGTCTTGTATAGAAGTTAGTATTGTGATGACAGTTGCCAGAGAGGGTCTATCTACCTAGATATTTGATGTTTAAAGTGCTATTCACACTAACAATGGTCTATTCTACTCTGATGATGGCAGAAGTCCTGAGTGTTTGAAAGTTCCCCAAACATGTTTTACAAAAACTTTACACATATAGTTAAAATTTATTTTATCAAGATTAAAACCACACACATGTAAAGAGTAACGGTTGCTATTTCCGCGGTAATCTACACATGTATATATGACATTTCGTCACGTTGAGTCTATCTCAGTCTAGACAGATATTCATGAGGTGTGGAAGTTGTGTCAAATTTTCTTTTATCTTTTATCCATTGTGCCATTATTTCAGAAAACGATTCGATAAATCGCTGATCTATTAAAATTTAGGTCTATTCTATATGTCTAAAGCTTTACTTAATCTCACGTGTGGTTTTAAAACAATGGAGTTTTCAATAGCATAAAGTTTTTGTTAAATTATCAATACACTTTATTTATAAAATACCGTTATAAACCAACACAATACAATACGTTCATGCTCGATTGAAGTCTGTCAACACTGTTTAAAGTGATTATTTCATAAGTTTTATGTTACTTATATATAACATTGGCAACATTTTTTAATACTTATAACATCTGCACTGAATTTTTTTAAATGTCAACAGGCTGCAATCGTCAAAGTGCACGGATCAGCGTTTGTTTTTACCTCACGTTGACCGCTCTCCTACAGGACAACATAAACAAACAATTAGTTTGAAATATATATTTTTTCTGGATATGTTAAATGATTGGAATAATGAGCAGGAGAGGGCTCCGAAAATTGTTTTCATGTAAATCTTAATAAGAAAAATGAATGTATGTATGTAAAAATCGTTATTGTACACAAAAATATGCATAAATAAAACACATACGGAGGTATATTAAGACATTTTAATAGATGTATCGAAAATGCCACTATACTATTAATTTGTAGCACCCCTATTCCATTTTCACGTGAATTAAGGCAAGCAATAGTTTATTGGAGTTTGTTAACGGCGGACTCTAAGTAATGCTTTAAATGCGTTCTAGTCTTGTACTAAGGGACATTTAGGGCCACATGTTTAGGTGCCATAAACTAATAAAAATCTGACCGTAAAGGCCTAAAGGCGCGGTTTCACCTGCAAGAAATGTCTATCCGCCAGCGACTTGCAAATGTAAACGCTGTAGCAAGTTCATTGTCATTTAAAAGTTGCTGTCTGCTAGATTGTTAGACATTCCTTGTAGGTGTTAACGCGGCCTAAAGTCGTACCTCCTGCGCCAATAAATAATAAAACATGTATTCCGTCCACCTGCCGCGGATAACATTTTGCTTGACAAAACTATTAGGCCACGTCTACATTTTGTTAGATATATGATGTTAGCAAAAATAAGCTTAAGACTATCAAATCAATGTCAGTCACAGAAATAAAGTTAAATAGAAGTGCCATGTCTTGGCCAGTTAAGCCTCTCGAGGCTTTACTTTGGCACACAGGAAACGCGCTCATGTTACTTCAACCTAATCTTATTTCTGTGATCTCAATAACCCCGTTTTCTATTTATCAGCGTATGTACCCGGTAACTAGTATTTTTTATCCTCATAAGAAACCGGTCGCGACAGTGTCACTGACCGATTTCCAAACATACCTGATATTCGAACCGTCTACGTCCAATTTGCATTTACAAATTAATGATTCATATCTTTATTAAAAAAATGTATTACGCTATATTTATTTACGGACTGTTTAAAATAGGTTCGATGATTACACATAACTTTGTGTCTTATGGTTATATCGTCTTGTCCCCGATAAAATGTATAGAAAGTTATTTAGGAGAAAATTGATAGGAATAGGATATTAATGTATTCTCTGTGAATTATATGTTCTAGTTTCGGAGTGTTGGGTTTATACCATAAGTATTTATTTTATACATTTGAACTAGTATTATCTAATATAATTAACTAATACTTAAATAAACGCCAATAGTACGCTTTAATCCTAAATATAGGGCTAAATATTTAGAATACCTAAAATGTGATAAAAAAATCTTTTAACTCTCAAATCAAACAAACCAAACAACCAAAATTGCATCATCGACTGGGCTTCGATCAAAAAAGACCTTAGTTCCAATTCGCATACGATTTACATTCAAAAGCTGACAAAATTATATAGATACTCACTTTTTTGAAATGGTTGAGCGTATCTGGACTGTTTTCACACATCTCCGTGATAAGCGTGACTCCGGTGATAAGGACACCTGCCGTGTTGACAAAGAAATATATTACAAATTTGCTACATCACAAACATTACAGTGGTTAATAAATTTGTAACACCACAAATCTCATAAAATAACCGAAAATTGAAAACTAGAGTCTGCATATAGCGAAAGAGAATTTACTAAAGCATGTCATATATTAACTGGTGTACCTGGTCCAGCTCATATTATGGGATAATGTTGTCAAAATGTAGAATGTAAGTGGTATGGGTATGTCCATAACAGGAAAACATCTTTATGCATGTGTTTAAAAACCTACATTTACGGAAAATCACGATATAAAAATATTAGCTTCGAAGTAGGACATATTCTTAAAGGCCAAAAGAGCCAATATTATCGTTCAAAAAGCTATGAAAGAATACCAAACTTCGCGAACCATCTAGCTTCTTCTGAGCGAGTCGACTTTGCTATTATATTCGTGAAAACCAATATTACAACATCTACAAAGCATTGATAGTAAAAACTTGAAGTATTCTTCGTCTTGTCCTGGGTGCCTAGCCACCTACCAAAGATTTTACGAAACGACTATCTAGCTTATTCCTTCATTCATATTGTGTGGGTTATAGCCCGACCAGGAAAATAGCAGCTTTGGCCATATTGCGGAAAAATATTAGAACTAATTTCTTTTACTGGCTTTTATTTTCTTCTATTTTATTCTTTATTTTCTTTATCTTTCTATTTTTCTTTTTTAGGTATTCAAGTAACATTCCGTCATCTCAATATTATCTGCCAGAAAGAGACAGGAGTGGACGATGTGTATTTTGTGATTATCAAATAAAAATATTTATTAAAATGGTTAAAATATATAGTAACGAGAGAAAAGTGATATAGAAGATGTTATCATTTGATGCGAATGAAAACGAAGGATTGTTTTCTATTTCATTAAATGACATTGTCAATTTTGTTGTTGACGTGACACATACAACATGTTGCCACTTAAAGGCGATACGATCAGTAGCGACGCCAATGTAGGGTTTTTATTTTCCTGATCGGGCTATACATGATCAATCGAACATGTTTACCCTTGTGCCAGAGTTATTCGGAACCGCCTTTCGGCCTGACGTGGTTCCATTAACGACTACCAGATGACAGCCGGGGGCAGCGGCTTAACGTGCCTTCCGAAGCACAAAATCATTACGATCATTAGAATTGGAACCAAGAAAACAAAATATGCTTCCCGTTGGAATATAACCCGCGACACTTAGACCCGTAGCTAAGACAAACGCTTAACCACTGGACCACGGAGTCAGTTATAATTCAGCCATCCAGCTAATAATTTACTAGAATTATCAAACCATACACAAAGGTGATTCATCTTGATTAAACTCAAAAGGGCGCACGTAAGTATGGTAATAATTCTATTCCAGGATCACATTTCGCAACTTAACGCGTGGGCGCTACTCCTACGTAAGATGCTGTTCGCGCGGTACTAGGCGCGCTAAATTATATTGCGGTGAAAGTGCTTCGAGCTATCTCGTTAGCACTTTGCAATATATCGTGAATTTTTTTCTCTGACTGACTGCGATTGCTTTCTTTCAATTTAAATTAAAAATTCTTTATTTCACATTAAGTACCTATTAACCAAAAACATTTCATTTCAACTGTAGAGGATTTTAACTATGATACAAAAACATTCCATTGGGTGCCGAAACCAACTTTCAATCGCACACTCACCTGGATCTTTGATTTTCAGGGTTATTTACGTATCTGCATATAACTAGGCAACTAATCCATACTAATATTATAAATGCGAAAGTCTGTCTGTCTGTTACGCTTTCATGACCAAACCGCTGAACGGATTTTGATTAAATTTGGACCCGGGGTCAAACATAGGCTACTTTTTGACGCAGGCAGAGCTGCGGGAAAAAACTAGTTTTAAATAAAGTACGATCGACTATACACTTTGAAAATACGTACTGCACTTTGTGTCAGCAAGTTATAAAAGTGGTCAATTTTACTACGTCCACTGTACATAAGCAAAACACAAAATCGATCGGTCAATCGTTCAAAACGGGTCATTCGTTTAGATTGATATTGGAACCGGGGTAACGTGGCGGTTTATGGCGTGTTCCGAACGAGTCACGCACCACAAAATGAGTCGCCAATAGCCTGGCCAATTACGGCTGTATGGGGGAATGGCGAACAAATATTTAATTGTCTGTGGTAGTATTCTATCGTGTCAATGGCCAAAACTAAATACCTTCGGCCTAGTAGGACGTAAAAACAATAGACATGTCATAAATCACAACCAAATCGCCGTGTGTGCATCAGGAAAGCTATTTTTTAAAAGTGTGACTCACCCGATTTTCATTAGACATTATTTGTCACACATTCAAAATAGGGCTCCAGAAAGGGCAGCTGGGGCACGAAAGCACGCGCCACAGATACAGCCAACACACAGAAGAAGCACAGTCATTGCTCTCGGATATGGTGCTCCCAAACGGCCGTTAGAATTTTTTTTCTAACACTAAAACATGGGAGCACCAATAGACTACCACTTTCGATGCTCCTTATATCTAGCCAGATCGCAGTCTATTAAGAAACATCCACACGTCCCACGGCGGATGATGCCTCGAAGGCAACTTTTGCGCAAGAAAAACAATTTGAATATTTTATGTAGAAAACCTGTTGAGAAGCCCTATAAAGGTTGGCTGGAAGAGATGGCATAGCTATAAGATTGCATTTGCTTAATATTGTAAATAATGTTATAATTTCATTGTATTGTATAACTTGACATGTAGCACAGTACCACTAGAGTCCTGGCATGATATAATCCTCTCAAATCATGGCATTTCAAAACTATTTTTAACTTATTATAGGAAAGAAAATAAATGCGAAGGTAATACGATGTTCATTTGTTTTGGAGTAAAATTCCGGTATCATGGGTCGAATGGAGAAGTATTTAAGTAAAAACACAAAGAAAGAAGAAACAAATAAGAATAGATTTTTTTTGTTTTGGGTTATACGGCAATGGATACAAGTCCTTTAAAGCCCTTCTTAATTTTTTATCTTCTTCAGTCCTACAGTGTGGTTTCGTCAAGTCCTAGTCAAGTCTAAAAGTGTAGTCGGTAGTCAAGTCTAGTCAGAAGAATCAGGCTGAGTGAAGTGGTAGAAAAACTGCACTTAGCGAATTACTAGGAGCTTTTGGTAACAAACATGAAAATCACATAAATCAAACTCTGTATCACTTTCAAATACTCACGCTTGTTATCGAACACTTGCGAATTACACCATTATTATGCATAAACACTCAAAAAAACACAAATTTTGGAAAAAAAAATACAGCGCCGATACTGCTCTTCACAGCTTCCCGCCAAAAGTACATACAATAAGAATAGAAGAAAAAGAAGAAAGATTCATAGAAGGCTTGAATGATTAGGAGTGATTGTTACTACGTGTTTTGTTACTGCTTTTGTTTGTAAACGGATTTGGTTTGATAAGCGGTTCTGCGATAAAGATAAGCTATTTTCAAGACATTCATCAGATATGAAAAGATGTGAGATACTTGATAAACTTAGAGGATATAAACTATGATATAATATCGATAGCATGTAAGAGATAATCAAGCTTCTTTTCAGCCTTTCTCTACCAACATGTTGGTGTGGGCCTCCTTCAGACTCCTCTAAGCACAGACAGAGTCAAGCCTAATTTTGTAAATACTTCGCCTTTTACGTAAAACTCATCCCAACCACTTAAATTAAACTTTTCCCTGAGTTACATGATTTTATGTCTACTTAAGGGCGCCACATTGAGACCTCACGTAACCAGCGGATGATAAAGACACTTCTCACGATGACTATCACTTGTCAAATGATGTAAAGTCTGTCTCAATAAAAAAAATACAATAATGTAAACAATTGCAATTTATTAAAATGACTCATCAATCACTTACACTCGATTATAAATGCTTATCACATTCACATCTCAATGAACCCACAAATGATTTTCACATAAACACTATCGACAAACCAGCCTCAATGTCAGATGGCCATATTTGTTTACATTATTGTCTTTTTCCACTGAGACAGACTTTAGTTTAGAAGGACATACATCACCTAGAAATCATAACTTTACATTTTGTTAGTCGCCGTTATCAACTCACCATGATTCTTCTCCGTCAACAAACTCCGTGTGGCCGGGAGGAACATTTCCATTAAATCCGGGACTCTTCTTATGATCCTGAAGGCACACAACGCTGCCTTCTTCTTAATGTAAGCATTGGGAGACTTGATGAGTCTTTCCACCTCGGACGCGAGGTCCCGTGCCATCTCCGGAGACGCTATAGCCCCGAGCGTGCATAGTGCAAGCCCGACTACGAATTGAGTGTTGCTGTTAAGGTCGCTGTGAAAAAATAAAGAAATGTTAATTGTTATGTACTTTTTTAGAGAAGTAATAATAGATTAGTTTTCTGTTGTCATTTGGGGAATCAAAATATATTAGTGACGTATTTTTTCTTTTGTCAATTCAGCGATAAATTATAAAGATATAACGCATCAAAGTTTAGGAGTGGGCGCTCGTGACGTCACATATTGCAAAAAGTGTAGCACACTGTGACGTCAAACGGAACTTTAACGCGCCCATCTTTACCATTCTTTGTTTAATTTTCAAAAGAAAAAATACGATTTCAGTATATTTTGATTATCTAACTGACGGACTTATTATATTTTTTTAGGAAACAAGCCTATTCTGATAGGTTTAAAACGCTAAAAAAGCTGTTACAAAATGTTTACATATTGTGTTCTTTAAGACGTATACTCGATTAGCCACCTCGTTTTTGTTAAAAAGGGTTTGTGTGTCTTATGCGGATGGAAGGTAATTGAGAAAGAGAAGAGATAATTCTAAAAACTATACTAAGGAATGTAAATTTGAAAATTCTCCCCCTAACGGACCAGAATTTTATTTTTTGAGTTTGGAAAAATTACTGATCATTAACGACGAGTGTGGTTATTAATATGGTAGTTTAACATTCAACTACATATTCAATTATTTACTCGTTTAATACTAGTAAAATTATTCTTACATTCACTTTCGTACTGCTCTTACATACTTATTACGTATTTTATGCAACCTTCTAAATGCACAGATGATCACATATCATATTCGATACATTTACGTTACATACAAGTTCATACCACAATGACTATTCGCATGTAAAAATTAAGTGTTTCCTTATATTATACTACGGAATAGATATGGTACTGAAGCTTATACAAACTTCAAGTTGGTACTAATGCTTGGTCTAATTTTATGTATCTTCACCGGTATACTAGTAAAGACGATGTGAGTGACTTCCTAATTGCGTTAGAAACTCCAAGCGAACGATATCAGCTAATTTATGATAATATCTACAGTTTACTGTCACGGTTCAATGAATTTTGGTGTGCCAACTCGGTTATTTATGACTAATATCGAGTATGGCCTAATAGAATTTTATTTACGATTGAGCTAATATAGGGTTTTGAATCGTTTCAAGACTTGTCGCTTGTTATTTGCAAAAGTTGTTTTAAATACAGTAGTTTTAATAAAAAAAGACTGCTTAACGTGTTTTAGTTCAAATATATTCAGTTCGACCCTTACCTATCTTTTTAATATAACCTTCCATACATCAATAGAATCAAACAAACTTATGCTTTTTTTTTAATAATAAATAAGTTACATTTTGGAGCATGGTACCAATCATTTTTATACAAACTTATCTTTATCTCGTCAAAGAAACAGCGAATGATTCAAGGATTTCATCACTTTAATTGATCTAATTTTAACGTTAAAGCTTCATAAATTACAAAAAAGGCTGAAATTTCACCTCCAAAATGACAATAAGGCAGGGTCCGTCGCCGTTCAATTCAATGGCTACAATATTGCGACGCAACTTTAACACATGTGTAAATAACTGAGCAGAGCATAGGCTTTAAAACAACACTGAGATTTACGTATGGACGCTTCTCTAGGCATCCTGACAGCCTCAGGACTTCAAAACTCACGAGAAATACTCAGTGCATACTCAGTGCTGTAGTTGTCTCCAAAAATATTTTTGGACATTATAGTTACAGGCTCGAGTCTTTTGGTTGAATGGTAGGAAAGATAATTCTGTGATTCGCATAAGATACGGCACGGTATTGGTAACCGGCTGCAATCTGATGGTCGTTAAAGAAACCACATTAGAAGCCGAGAAGCGGTTTCGTAAAATTCTAAAGACATGGATGAAAAATGCAGAAAAACACGCTGCGTGCTGGCGGGCTAATAGCGTACAGAGAGAAACCGGTGTCATTATTTTTGGCTGCATTCGCAAATAGTGTATCAACTCAGCAAGTGTGGATTTTTACTCAGTTGCAGTTGTATTTACTCATGTGCCTTTAGCGACGAGCCTACTGCTTTGTTCAGAAGGTCATGCTTGGATTAAAGCAGTTATAAGCGTTCCTAACCTTAAAAAAGAAACAACGACATTGTCAGATATCTGTTACTGGTCCTTTATCAAATCCAAAGATATTTTGATTTTTTTTATACTTTTCTTTCTAGCATGTTCTTGGTTCCCCAGCCGATTGATTCCGAGTCCAGCTTCGCTTCTTTTATTGGCTCTACTTCACCCGGTTTTCGAAATCTTCGGCAGTAAGTAAATCCATCAGCACGCATCTGCTCTGCGATGTCAAGTCGGTATTTTTTTGTATGTATTTTACACATACTTCCACGAACAACACAGACAAATCATCAGGTTCTAGAATTGTTTCCATTTTAAGTAACTTACGGTCAGTGTTCAGCGCGAAATCGATCGCGTTTATATCTCGAATCATTCTACTGTCCTTCATCGAGCTGACCTCGAGGCATTGCGGCAAATTTCTTTTGCCTGTTTTTGTTTGTCTGATACTTAATTATTTTACAAACTAAGCTACATCGAAGGGGAGTTGTAATATCAGAATATTAACAAGGGAACTGGTTACCGTGTCGAAGAATTTATAATATTAGCAATGTTTTGTAAAAGAAGAATAGAAGACTTAAGTTATTTTTACATTAATTTGTAATAAGGCAGAGTCGTAAGATGTGATAAAGTTAGATGATCTAAGTGGTAGTCAAATTCTTCGGAATGTTTCTTTTTCGCTAATATTTATGGGTAACTTAATATGGGATGGTATAGATGTCATTAATATGTAAATTTTAAAAAAGGTTTTGGCAAGAACACCAAACGCAACTAACTTATCTAAAGGGCAAATGGTTGGTTCAATAGGCATGACGAATAATTTTCGATTTCATGTTTAAATGAAAGACCTCACTATAATAGGCACAATGGTAAAAAAATCACGTCGATAAAACTTAAGCTAATTGAGATATGACGAAGTTAAACTCACGTGCATTTTGGACGATACCAAACGCTCTATACAAATGGATACCTAGCGGTGGTTTCACGACTAGGTATTTTACAAGGATGAGACTAAAATTTGTTCGACAACTACCTTAAATATTACTTTAATATAAATAGTTCTTAAATGAAAGTTCCTTTATTTTGAATGAGTTCATCGATTATTATATAATGTTTTAGTAATTTTATATTTTCAAAATTGACATTCCCATCGATTTTTAAATTGTTATATAAAATCGCATGTGCAAAATTTTCACTTGAAAGTGAAAATTTCAAAAATGAGCTTAAATACATGTATCTTGTCGTCTACCCAATTTCTAGTGATTAATAAAATTGGGCAATATGTTTATTGTGGTTGTTTTTATTTATCAAATAATCATTTTTAAGTGACCCACGAACATACCAGTGCTACATTCAAGTTCTCTAAAGCGATAAGACAGTTTTGCTCAGATCTTGACTAGCATAATGCTAGATTATATATAAATATCAGTAATATATTGCGTCATTGGTATCGTGATTTGAATCTGTAAGTATGTTTAACAACAAAATGTGCAGGTGTTATATGACAACAAATGCAATGTATATGTGATAATGTCAGTACAGCCTTGACGTTTTATTGTTTACTTGGAAGTAATTCAGAACATTGATGGGTAGTCTTTATTGGTAATGAGTTATGGCACTTTGTTACACCATCTTAAATTGTGAAAAATTATTTCTAGGATAATTTTATGTTCTGATAATAAATTCAATGATAATTTTAAAAATTGCAGGAAACGTCGAATTATCGGCTTATCAGAAAATCTCATGCATATATTATTAGGATTCTGTGTCACTCTTTTTTTTGCAAAATATTTAGTTTAGTGGCCTTTCACAAATCAAGTTACATTTGTAGAACCACCAAAATAAAGATTTTTCACTTAGGTTTTCAAACATTTCGATATAATAATAATTAGATTTACGTCTTGAAAGTGGGAAAGCAAACCCTGGGCTTCAAAAGCAAATCGACCCTCTTCTCCGCGAACCTTGGACCGGCAATACTGCTGCAATAGCTCAGAAGACCAATAATACTCAATATTCAAGAGTATATCATCTTGGCCGTTTCCTTACTTTCTGTCACTTTTTAATAGTCGGTTTCCTGGAGAAGACTATTAAAACAAGATATATTTTGCACTTACTTTTTCAAACAGTTGGTTATAAGTAGATGTACGTCTTGACGCTCATCCAGCAACAACATGGCTCCCAGGTAGCCGACCCTCTTGTCCGTGAACCTTGGACTGGCGATCAGTTTCAGGCACTCCAGCTGGCCAAAGTGTGCCGGGTAACCCAGCATGTGGATGTAGAGGAGTTTCGCGATGTTCCGACATCTGTTGGGGATTGAACTGGTTAGTAAATAGGATCTTATCGAAAGTAACTAGTGTTTTTTTGTGAGAGGCTACTTGACTTACATAAGAGTTTTTTAGACATTAAACATGTAGTAAAATTTTATATATCACATGTAAAGAGAATTTATCAAAAGGTATAATTACTATGTCCCTCTGATTGGTCGTCGTTACGATCGGGAAAACGTTGGCATGAATAACTTTTTTAAAAAATCTTTACAAGCACTTCTTTTTTCTACATTCTAGCGTTTCCCCAGTTGCATCCTCAGCTGTTTGCTTCGAAGTCCAGGGCCCCTTTAGTTACTACATATTACGTCTCCCCTTCGCCCGGTCTTCGGCATCCTTGAGAGTCCATTAGCACGCTTATGTTTGTTTATAAACATACGGACCGCTAAAAAGCTTAGATCACCTTAGCCTTTTTACCCTGGATAGCTTAAAGGTGTCACTTGCGGGCTAGTACTAGTAATTTCAAACTTCCATTCGGAACACAACAATATCTCACGGGTCCTTTCTTCATAAAGTCATTCATAAAGGCTCCACTTGTTTGTGACAAAGAGGTTACCTAATTATGCAAATACCTAACATATTATCTGGGCATAACACACACATAACAATGGAAAGAGAAATTCTTTCCACCACTTATTCCCGCATGCCTAATGATGTAATTATAGCACTATTGTTCAAATGCTAATTTATCAACGACTATTCATGGATTAGCTTTAGAATAAAAGTACCTACCTACGTTTATAGTATTGCCCATGCCCAAGATCTACGATGATCTCCGACTTTATAGACTACTTACTACTCCTAGCCAATAATTTGCCTATTTTTCCTCTGAAGATGGCTTCTGTAGTCTATCTTTGCAGAAAAAGTTAATGAACATTGACAGCGTAAATGGCAGCAGGTGTAAAAGCTTTGAGCTCATCACGCATACCGTCACCGTTTGCCTCAAACCTGGGCACTTGGCTGTCTAATGCACATACGTGGGGCGCACTATAAGTTTCCGGAATGAATATGAAAAGATACTATTAAAGGTACAAAATTAATTTATTGTTTTTCAAAATAATCTCCCTTGGCGTCTATGCACTTTTTAATTCGATGAAACCAGTTTTGAAAACTTTTGTGCCACTCCTCTGTGGTGACCTCTGAAACGTGTTTTTCATACTCCTCGACAGCCTCTTCTGGTGATGAAAATCGTTGACCGCGTAATTGGTTCTTAATTTTTGGGAACAGAAAAAAGTCACAAGGTGCCAGGTCGGGACTGTATGCAGGATGACTCATGAGTTCTACATTTTTCGCCTTCAAAAAGTCGTTTGTCTGTCTGGCCGTGTGAGAACTAGCATTGTCGTGGTGCAGGATGATACGGCGTTTACGGTTATTTTTACGGAGTTCGTCAATAACTTCTGGCAAACAAATGGTCGTGTACCAGTCACTATTCACTGTACGACGATTCTCTAAAGCAACAGTAGCCACGTGTCCAGTTTTATTAAAAAAAGAAGCAATCATCCGCTTAGATGCACTTTTCACGCGCGCCACTTTGGTTGGTTTCGGCTCATCTTGAAAGACCCATACGCTCGATTGCTGCTTTGTTTTGGGATCGTAGCAATAAATCCATGTTTCGTCACCTGTTACTATGTCCCACACCAAATTTGACGCACCTTCGTTGAATCTGGTAAGCATGGCACTGTACCAAGTGACGCGGTCCGTTTTTTGAGCCTCGGTCAAGTTGTGTGGGATCCACCGCGAGCACAGCTTTCTCACACCCAAATGTTTGTGTAGGATTAATTGTATTTGACTCATGCCTATTTCTAAGGATGCGTGAATTTCATGGTAGGTCACATAGCCTGTCTGTTTCAATCATACGGCGCACAGCATTGATGTTTTTGTTGGTCACAGCGGTGGACGGCCGACCATCGCGAGATTCGTCACTGAGATTGATACGACCACGCTTGAATTCTGCAAACCAGCTATAAACAGTTGTCTTGCATGGTGCTTCATTGCCAAAAGCTGTTTCAAGCCGAGCGATGCTCTGTTGAGCTGTCAAATTACACTTAAAATCGTAGAAAATCATACTACGAAAATTTTCCCGAGTTAAATCCATGTTGATGCAGACACACAATTTTTTAAATGGCGCCACAAGGTAAAAACAAAAGACAGTCAGATGAAACAAACTGCATTCTACAGCCAAAGAGTTCTATTTTCAAATGTTGCAATAAATTTTTAAATATTGTTTATGTAAGTGGCCAGTTCCGGAAACTTACAGTGCGCCCTATGTATGTCCAAGTAAGTCTAAGTACCTATAATGTGTAGTAGAGCTAAAAGGAAATCTAACCCTCTTGAGAAAAAGCACTTCAAGATATACCCATCTTGAACTGCTTTTTCTCAAGCCAAATACCACACCGACAATGGCTTGAAATTTGATTTGTGGTAACAAATACCTAGTAAATTTTCTCGACATACTTATGACCACAATGCTAGGCCGTGGTCAAGTAAAACTAGTAAACCAACTATGTATTTGCATATTTTGTTTCAAAGTACTTTGTATACCTAATCCTGGCATAACTTCGGTACCTACTGAATTTAGATTGTTACATTGCAGACTACTTTCAACCTAGCTAATTTAAAGATCTGTAAGTAGACTTCCAGCAGTGGATTTCTTACACTGAAAATCATAAATTACTAAGGCTGCATTTCTATTGAGTTGGGCATTTTTTTTTTTTTATTATTGTTAATTGGTCGTTCTCAGTCCGTAATAATGACTCAGACCCGTAATCTTAAACATAACCTTAAGGACGTTCTTCACTCAAATTCATTGGAGAGCGCCTCAAGGAAGTCCTTGAACTTTCCTTCGAAATGATATTCTTAATTGGTTGCTTGAGCAAACTTCAATGTGGAACGACAAAAGTTATAATAACAATTCAAAGCACAAAAATTGGAAAATACAAAAGAATTAAGTAAAAAATAATAAGATACCTAGGCAAAAAGAGGTAAAAAAACTAATTTACAACCACTTTATTTCATTTCGAGAACGAATATATTTGACAGTTTGATACTCACCTACTATGAGGAATCTCCTAAAGTCAAGGAAGCTATTTTCGACTAATACCAATGAGTTGGAGTAAGGTTAAGTCGAGTTTGAGGAAACGTTTGAGAATGTGGGGGTCAGAGTCAGTGGAAATGCTGCCTAAATATGAGAAATATATTCAGATTTTATGCTTTTGTGTTTATATGACTAGTTGAAACCACACCGTCCATACCTACCTCCAAACACTGTCCTCCTCTCTAAACGTAGAGCGTATATACGCACACTCCTTGTTAACAACACTCCGTTCTTCAGCAGCAGTCCTCACCGCCCTGATTTGCCTGATGAGGTCCCGGAGACGTGTCGGTGTGGGTGTCCGCACTGAAACCGGCGCAACTGTTACGGACGGCACACACACATAGAAAGCGTTGATCAGTGCATGGTTACAGTGCTTACTTATAGCTAAGCAAGTGATTAGGCAAGATTTCTACTGTTTACCATTAACATTAGTACTAATATCTATTGTGTGGATTGGGATATTTTCTACTATAGGATTATAAGATGAACTAAGGATAAGCTTTGGTATTATTTTTATGACTGAATCACCTGAAGGAGCACTAGTACGTTAAAAACTAAATGTGAGGAAAACAATACTATATTAGTAAATATTTATCTAAATATTTTGTCCCACTAGGCATTTGAAGATTTATTTTATTTTTATTTTCAGAACTTTTATATTTGTTTTCTTATGTTTTCGCGATTGTTATTCATTAAATTAAACTATTTTAATACGGTTTTATCGCGTTTATTACTTATTTATTTACACCTGACGTTTCAAACACTTTACAGCGTTCATGGTCGCAGGCAGACTAAGTTAACATTTGTCTTTGATGTCATAAGATTACAAAACTACCGCCTGAAATTTTTATTGGGAACTATTCCGATTCACGCAGTATTGGCTCACAGTATCTAAGGGTCTTGCAGTCTGCTTCCGAGTTTGCAATTTTATTAAGTTAATGACTGGGTCCCAAGCTGGCGGTACCTGCCATCCATCCTCTCTATTGAAATTAGGATGTTTTTTAATTTCAATAGCTTCACGTAACATCCTTGGAATGAATCTGTTTTCCTTTGCAAGGACTTGAGGATTATCAAAACGCATATAGTGGTTGGGTTTGTCTAGAGCATGTTCACAGACTGCAGACTTGGTTGAGCGTCTATTTTTCATGTCAGCAATATGTTCTTTTATACGAGTATTAATGCTTCTCTTTGTTTGCCCAATGTATGATAAACCACAGTCACAGTCAATTTTATAAACTCCAGCATCTTGCAATGGGATATTGGATTTTACAGGTCTTAAAAATTGGTTTATTTTCTTATGCGGCTTGTAATAGGTCTTGATTGAAGCTCGCCTAAGTATGTTACCAATCTTGTCCGTGACTCCCTTTATGTATGGTAAGATGGCAGGAAAACGATCAACTGTGTGTGGCTTGGGTCGACTTCTGTGACAAATGTGTGGGAGGCTGAGATTGTTGCTTCTTAAGACAGACTTGACTCGTTGAAGCTCCTCCTTAAGATGGTGGGTGTCACAGATGCCGTGTGCTCTCTGTAACAAAGATTTGCCTACGGTAGCTAACTGACATGGATGATGGTGAGATTTACCATTGAGATATATGGGGTCTCCAGTCTCTCCCATTGTTGCCGACATTTTCATGGAAGACCTTGAGGAGAAGGCTCTTTCAAGCACCCTGGCTATGCCGAAGATGTTCAAACGGTACGTAGATGATACTTTTGTTGTACTCCCCAAAACTCAAGTCTCTGTTTTGTTAGATCATTTAAATTCCATTAATAGTAAAATTAAATTCACTATGGAACCTGAGATCAATAATTCATTAGCCTTTCTTGATGTTTTAATAACTAGAAATCTTGACAATAGTATCAGTCACACTGTGTACAGAAAGCCCACCCACACAGACAAATATCTCAATGGTAAATCTCACCATCATCCATGTCAGTTAGCTACCGTAGGCAAATCTTTGTTACAGAGAGCACACGGCATCTGTGACACCCACCATCTTAAGGAGGAGCTTCAACGAGTCAAGTCTGTCTTAAGAAGCAACAATCTCAGCCTCCCACACATTTGTCACAGAAGTCGACCCAAGCCACACACAGTTGATCGTTTTCCTGCCATCTTACCATACATAAAGGGAGTCACGGACAAGATTGGTAACATACTTAGGCGAGCTTCAATCAAGACCTATTACAAGCCGCATAAGAAAATAAACCAATTTTTAAGACCTGTAAAATCCAATATCCCATTGCAAGATGCTGGAGTTTATAAAATTGACTGTGACTGTGGTTTATCATACATTGGGCAAACAAAGAGAAGCATTAATACTCGTATAAAAGAACATATTGCTGACATGAAAAATAGACGCTCAACCAAGTCTGCAGTCTGTGAACATGCTCTAGACAAACCCAACCACTATATGCGTTTTGATAATCCTCAAGTCCTTGCAAAGGAAAACAGATTCATTCCAAGGATGTTACGTGAAGCTATTGAAATTAAAAAACATCCTAATTTCAATAGAGAGGATGGATGGCAGGTACCGCCAGCTTGGGACCCAGTCATTAACTTAATAAAATTGCAAACTCGGAAGCAGACTGCAAGACCCTTAGATACTGTGAGCCAATACTGCGTGAATCGGAATAGTTCCCAATAAAAATTTCAGGCGGTAGTTTTGTAATCTTATGACATCAAAGACAAATGTTAACTTAGTCTGCCTGCGACCATGAACGCTGTAAAGTGTTTGAAACGTCAGGTGTAAATAAATAAGTAATAAACGCGATAAAACCGTATTAAAATAGTTTAATTTAATGACTTTTATATTTACTGACAAAGGCTTGTGGCATGTCTTATTATTTATGTATGTATGTAGAAATCTTTATTTATTTTTAGAATGGAGGAATAAAAGCATAGTTATTGCAATAATTCTGGATATGTGTTACACATTTTTGTGAAAATATAAAAATTGCGTGTTCAGTGGAAATATATTGACTAAAGAAAAATGATACCCAAAATTTAGAAAATGGTAGTAAATATTTTAGGGCATGATATAATTTATGTAGATCACTATGACATCATATTTTTGCATGTTTTAAATGGTTATTTCAGGGCTGCAGTAGTTGAAGATTACTTAAATAACAGTGATGACCTTATTTACTTTCTTAATATGGTATGATTGATATGTATCTACTATTAGTTTTGTATATATATATATATATAGTATTTATATGTACTACTATATTATACATTTACATACACAGCTAAGGTTTGCTGTTCATACAAAATCTTTAATTGTAGTTTTAACCTTTTTGCTGACACTAAGGAATCTCCAAATAATTAATGTAGATATATGTAACAGTAAATTAGCTATTTTTGTCCTTTGAATGTCAGCAAAAGAGTAAAAATATTGTTTTAACTAAAATTCAGATAACATTGGAGATGTAAGCATTTGAATAGCAATTAAACAAAGTTTATAGATATTCTAGAGAAAGATAATTTTTATGTGTCTCAACATATTGTAAGTTAAAATTAGCAGTTATATTGCCCATTAAATAAGTAGCAAATTCAAGACAAAAATAAAAGGAATATTAGTGACTTCATATTATTACTACAAAATCAAATCCCGCAAAATAATTTTATTTTCAACCATTTCCATTTTAAATATAATCTCTTGCAAATGAAAAAGTAGTTTATTTATTAAATTTTGTTTAAACATATAAATGGCCGATTTATATATTTTAACCATGGACTTTTTCTAACAGTCCACCAAAAATAGTAGTGAAAAAAATATTGACCAGTCAGGATCTATTGACAAAAATTGGTATCAAATTACATTGCGAAATTTTTCGATTATTACCTGATAGGCTACTTCTAAAAATATTTTTAAATATCGTCCCAGTAATTACTCACCTCTTTCAATGGCCTCATTTACCACTTGTTTTATTGTGGCTATGTTAAATGCCGGGTTGAACCTGTCAACAAACAAACAAACTATATCACACAGCTTCAATCCATAATGTTACATGGCAGCCACAGTTTGCTTTTGTCACGAGTTATAAGACAAGAAAACTAGCAACCTGTCCCCACTTCACACATAGGTATTTTGGATTTCTTTATGTAAAATTGTCATAAGTATTTTACCAAATTAACGAAAAATCTTAATATACCTAAAAATGTAAAAAGAAAAGTTATAGAAGATTTTAAGTTTATATACATACTTATTAATGTATCATTTCATTCCTCAATACCAAATTGACAAATATAGCCAATTAGATTCAATTACAGGAATTGGCTGATAATAGCACTCATGTAAACTAATAATTGAATTAAGTGACAACATTTTCTACATGTAGTCTTGCAAAATAAATCTGTCTGAAATGATATCATCATTGTGAAAGATTTATTAATTACTAGCTGTTTCCCGCAGCTCCGCCTGCGTCAAAAAGTAGCCATCAGCGGTTTAGCCGTGAAAGCTAACAGACAAACAGACTGACATACTTTCGCATTTATAATATTAGTATGGATGCCCACCATTTCACCCATAACCTGCAGGGCTCCAATTCAATTCATTTTTATTCATTCCCGTAGACATCATCTGTCTTATAAGGTTGAGATGGCCTTGCCTTTACTTACTGCGATGGCTCAGCGACCCTAAGAGGATCTTGGCCTCTGACACAAGAGATCTCCACTGTTTTCTGTTCTCGTCTCTAACTAGGTTTTATTTTTATTTTTCTGAGTAAACAAGCAGGACTATGGCACATCCATGTCATTTACTTAATTCACCCAAGTTAATTCTCCTAGGTGAATTAAAAAAGTTGTAACCAAAGCCTGTGCACACCAGCAACTCCTGCTGAAGTAACTAGTTAAGTTTAGGGATTTTGTAACCTGTCCATGGGATTCATCGTGGCATGTAATTCTACTTATTAGAGAAACATAAATATACCATTTAATAAGAATGGCCAGAATCTGTGTGCTATAAATTGAGCAGTAAATAAATAAATAACAACACAATCAGATGCCCACCTGTTTTAGGTATCTTAATAGGAACAATAACATGAAACAGGTTTCTGGGCCAATTTAATATTGTTTAACCTGTGATAATTGCATGATTGATTGAACAATTGTTTTGGTAACTAAATATTCGCACAAACCATTCTTTTACTTTCTTTTGTGTGAAGTTAGATTATTGTGATTATAATAACTACCTATACTTAATCCTATTTTAGTCATGTAAAATAATTTTCTGTAAATCAGTAGGTATAACCTTATTGTTTTATTGTAATATCTGTACAATGGAGATAAGTCAATATTTATCAAATAGAAAATATTAAATAAATACCCGGATTCAGAGCCGTTCATGTTGTCCTTCTATTTAATCGTCGTCCAATGAAATTGATGTTTCTTCCAATACAGGCAAGGGTTCTTGACGGCAGGTGTGTTGGATCAAATCAATGGGGGGATAAAAAAACTATTGTACTGATAATATCACTTATGCACTTTACAAAACCATAACGGAGGGAACTAAGGAATAATTTAAACGTATTTTTTCAGGTCTAAAAGCATTTCATTTCGTCAAAAACCATAGAAATGCAAGAGAGATCACAAGCCAACTTTGGCTAACTTCTGTCATTATTTCACTACCAAAATTTATTATCAAAAAAGCATTCTCGGTTTCTTTTACTTTTAATTATGTATCACAGAATGTTATTCCACTTAATATTTTATCACAGCAGATATTTTTACATAGAAATAATACGACCGTCACCAGCTGACATTTCCGTGGTGCGTTGCAGGAAATTCAACATGGCCGACGATACAGCATGACGTTTGCTAAATTCGATCAAATTGTATCCTTTTTATTAATTTTAGCTTAACAAAATACAAAATTCAATGTTTATAGGTATAATTCTACAAATCACATTCTAGAAATTATATTCATGACCTCAATCGCATTTTAGATTTTTATTTATAATTTAATTTTTTGACAAGTTTACCGAAATCTCTGAAGTAAATTGAGTTTCTGAACGCACGCTACGTGTAGAAAACCTTTTCGGAAATTCGAATGATACCGATGCGTATCCGTTTCCTCTTCAAAATAATCACATCTTCAAACAAGCTGACTGGTAATGATCAAAGCCATATTATTTATCATGATTCATTACATTAACAAAATATAATATTAAAACCTACCTTCTATTTTGATCAGGTGGTAAGACACTCCAATCAACTTCATACATAGGATATGCCATGGTGAAATCATAAACAAAATGCACCAAATAAAAAGATAAATAGTTCACAGAGACATTTCACAAGCCACACTTCCACGACCGTGCACACTATACTGTTATCAGAAGTGTTTTATCAGGTGCAGCACCAACTCGTCGAATATCCAATAATTGCGTATCTCTTATCAAACAGGTACTAAGTATTTTATCAATGGAAAAGGACGGCAATACAGACAAGGCGTTAGCAGTTAATGTTTTATTTTTATGTGTCAATATAGTATGTACATAACAATGGTCGAGTCATATCATTATATAAATAGGAAAACTCATTAATATTCATTGTAGCCTCATGGCGATACGTGTGGATGTGTATCGCTATAGGTTGTCCTCGTGGTTGCGGGGTGGTCTATCGACGCTGTTTCTTTTAATACAATCCACCAGCCACCGAATGCCTTCGTCAACGCCGTCTCTGGAATAAAAAAAATGTACAGGTCTTAAATTACGCCCTTGTGCTACATAAAGATAAAAATATATAATTTTCTTTGCTTTTTATTTTTTTTAATATAAGTAATGTTCAGAAATAATACATCGTTTATAGGTGGCACAAAAAGCTATGGTAAGGGTTATGCTTAGTGTTTCCCTTAGATACAAGTTTCGGAAGAAATAAGGAGAAGAACAACGGTAGAAGACGACAAGAGTAACCACCTTGAAGTGGAAATGGGCAGGTCATGTAAGTCGCAAGGAGGACGAAAGGTGGAGTCGTAAAATTATGGACTGGAAACCATGACAGGGCCACATGAACCGTGGCAGTGGCAGGTCCGCTATGGAGAAGACACGCGCAAAACCGTGATATCTGGCGTGCATGATACCCCTCTTTCCTCACTTCATGCGTCTCTCGCGCCATTAGTTTATAAACCAACTCTAGTTGATGTTGTCTTTGCTCACTCTACGCTTCGTGTCTTGAGTTAAGTACTCTTAATTGGTGTTGTTTGGTCACCTGCTAGGTCCTGACTTTATGCCTAAGCTGATGAGATGTCAAATCACCCAAACCATATTCACCACTTACGACACGAGCGGCACTTTGTCATCTAACTGTCGCTGTCGACGGCAACTATCAAAGTCGACTATTTGTCTGGAATATCTAACCGTAAACGCTCTTCTGCAGAATATCATAACGGCAACTGTATGTGTCGCCAACTGTCGCCCACACATTGACGGCCGTCGACAAAGTGCTGCTCATGAGAGGTGTAAATAAAAAGAAAATACATTTCGTTGATTTAGTTGCAGCCTTCTGTGCCATTGATTAATTGATCATTGACACGAAAGATCGGCATCTGTTTACGACCGCAGTGGTTATGACGCATGACGTTTGCTTGAAAGCCCAGAGGTCGTGGATCCGATTATATGAAAAGTACACTTTGGAAGTTCTTTTCAGTTTGGTAAGAAGATTGTGAGCTCCAATATCTGAGAATAAAGACGATTCCGTGCTATGAAAGTTTGTAAAAGAAACCGTGATAAGCCAAGACACAATCCCGACACTCCATACAACTACTTAATATAAAAGGTTTTTTTTTATTTGTAAATTGACGTTATGAAGAAAATGATGCAGTGAAGTTTGTGGGGCAGCTTCTTCTCTACTTGTGCTTTGGAAGTGGTGGTAAACTTAATATAAGTAAATTGACGTCAATAAGTGATATTTATATCCTATATTGAAAATAAACGATTTCATTTCAACAGCGGCGAGCTCGATACCTATTACTACCAATACGATTCGTTCCCGTACGCACGCACGTCAATGTGTGTGTTAGTTGTAGGGTTGGTTATTTACCGTATCTGCGTCAGATTCGTCGCTGCGGCCGCGCGGCAAAATCGACATTTTTGCCTTCGATTTTTTCGCTAAATTTGCACGGTGAGGTGCAGTATCTTTTTCGAGTGTGAGTGTCCGTTCTTTACTGTTATTACTGTTAATAATTCTGTGGCCAAGAGGCAGAGACCGAGAACTCTAACAAGGTCAATTGTACTTATAACCCACATGATAAGTACAAAAGAACCCAGAGGTTCGACATGTTTTCTAAATACAGGATATATTCGAATCACCGATTTTGGTTATAATGTTCAAAAATAGGGCTCCTTATTTTTTAGCAAGAAATCACTCAGAAAAGTGGCTGAGCAACTAAACTCTACATACAAAGAGTTATTTACTATATCCCCTAATAATATTTTTGGTTATACTATCAAGATTCTTCAACTTTTTTATTAGGCCACCGTGCACTGTGTATTATTATTTCTTATGTTTTCGCGATTGTTATTCATTAAATTAAACTATTTTAATACGCGATAAAACCGTATTAAAATAGTTTAATTTAATGTATTATTATTTGTTCAAATTCAACATTACAAATCAAGTTACCCATTCAAGGCTGATGTGGCCATTAACATGATATCCCTCGCGCCAATAAGGTGTGCATTCTGGTTGAAAATAGGCTTCACTGTATGCACTCCCATACAGTCCGGAATGTCTTGCTTGTTTGCTAGCACTAAAAGTGGCACCCCTGAGAGGTGTTCTGATGCTATCATTCTATCTGAAATTAAAAAAAAATTGTTAATGCATTTGAAGTCAGTTCATGTTTGAACACATTGATTGCAAGAACTTTATCTTCTGTAAATGTGAAGAAAAATACTTTTATTTTTAAATTTAGATTCAATCTAGATATCTATAATGTAAGCAATATCTTTGTAACAATATTTTTTTTTTAAGTGAGAGGACTGTTAGATAACTGACTAAGAAGTGAAATAGCTATATTTTGTACAATAATGTAACATTTATGTTACAAAGTAAATAATGACATGCTAACTGAAATATGATTGGACTTTTTTCTCTTTTTACATATTTGGCATGATAAAACAAGAAAACTAACTCTGGATGGAAATCGGGTTTTTACCATAATAATCTTAAAGTGATTTAGTTTTTCTATTAAAAGGGTTACAAGTATCCATACTAATATTATAAATGCGAAAGCCTGTCTGTCTGCCTGTTACTTCATGGTCAAACCGTTGAATGGATTTTAATGAAATCTGGTATGTATATAAATGAAGGCCCGGGGTTAAACATAGGCTACTTTTTGATGCAAGCGGAGCTGCGGGCAACAGCTAGTATGAAATATTAAAAATAAACATTTGTTTACCCTTTTAAACCAACATTTAATAACCTGTCCAATAATACCAATAACTTAGGTTAAATTTAGCTGCCAGAAATTTTATAAAAATTGATATTTAATTGTTTACTAAGAGGGTAGATCGAAATATTCGCGGCCTTACACATAAATACTTAAACTATTTTAATGTAACTGACCTCATTCTATTTGCTTACTCTCTGGTTGTCACATTGTAAAATTCTATCGATATAGCATTATCTGTTTTTAAATTAGACTGAATTTTGTGAGCCTAAGTGCAGCGTTTTTAAAGAATGGAGAAAATTGAGCAACGTGCGGTAATCAAATACCTGTTAAAAAAAAACTAATTCCAAAAGAGATTCACGAAGATATGCCAACAACATTGGGGGAATCTGCACCATCGTATACGACTGTGATAAAGTGGGTTGCAGAATTTAAACGCAGACGAGAGAGTATTGAAGATGACCCTCGCTCTGGCCGGCTTACGACGCCTACGACTAAAGAAAACATCGGGAAAATCTGTGATCTGATATTGGCAGATCGGAGATTGACCATCAGGGAGATTGCAGACACTATTGGCATCTCGTATGAACGAACAAAAAACATCATAGTCAATGAACTTGGATTTTATAAGTTTTCTGCGCGGTGGGTACCCAGATTGCTTTCAGTTGAACAAAAACGAATACGGCTCACGATTTCTCGCGACTGTTTGGAAATGTTTGAGGATGATCCACAAGATTTTTTGGCCAGATTTGTGACAATGGATGAAACCTGGGTACACCACTACACCCCAGAGTCAAAACAGCAATCCAAGCAGTGGAAAAAACCTGATGAATTGACTCCAAAAAAAGCCAAAGCAATTTTGTCAGCTGGCAAGGTGATGGCGTCAGTTTTTTGGGATGCTAAGGGTGTCATCATGGTGGACTACCTTGCAAAAGGTCAAACTATAAACTCGGCTTATTACTGCACCCTTTTACGTCGTTTGCGTGAAACAATCAAAGAGAAAAGGCCAGGATTACTCAGCAAGAAAGTGTTGTTTCATCAGGATAATGCACATGTTCACATGTCTGTTGAATCTATGGCTCAAATTCGTGATTGTGGCTTTGAATTACTGCCCCATCCCGCCTATTACCCTGATTTGGCACCTTCCGACTTTCATTTATTCCCAAACCTAAAAATCACCTTGGAGGTCAAAAATTTTCATCAAATGAGGAAGTCAAAGCTGCGGTGGGTGACTTTTTTGAAGGCCTTGAAAAAACTTTTTTTATGACTGGCATACAGGCGTTGGAAACCAGATGGAAGAAGTGCATTGAGCTAAGTGGAGATTACGTGGAAAAATAAAATTACTTTTGTTTATATTTTATATTGTTTTCTGGCTGAGGCCGCGAACTTTTCAATCCATCCTCGTATGTGTATACTCGTAGGTTGGCATCGAAAGGGTTAAAATGAGATAACTATAAACTAAAATTACACATATCAGTTACACATATACAGGTTCTGATATGTAACTTGAGTTTGTTTTTAAAAACATTGATACTGCATGTTCTTTGCTCATTTGGCAAATTATCATACAGGTGTCCAAATTAGTTAATTAAAATGTATAATCATAGTAGGAACATTTGACAGTTTTTCTTGTGGCATTCAAAGGGTTGACAAAGTTATTCTTACCAAATGTTTCCTTAGATTCTGATATTCGTTCTCTATCTGATGAATCCACTATATAAATTACAGCATGACACTCCGCATAATACTGAAAATAAATTTTAAATGACATAAGATTTTGAAACTAATTTTAAAATGTATTATCATCATTTAAATTGTTATGGGATTAAAGACTATTTGTTTGATTTGTGCAATTTTATGTGTTAATGCTTGTTATTGTACATATTTATTATCTGGCTATACATCTGCCAACTGCTTAAGCACATTTGCAATAAGTTGTATTGATGTGGCAATCACCATCATTTCGAGGAAATTGTAAAGGTTTATAGGACTTTTCATGAGGCACTTAGCTTTATATTAGACTACATCTGTACTTAACAATCAGGAGTGATTGTGGAAAATCGCTGGTTCCTAAATTTAAAAAAAAAAATGTACCCATGCACAGCAAGGACTATAGTATTACATGAATTAACCTTATCCCATAAAGATTGAAGCTCTTGTTGGCCCCCTAGATCCCAAAAGTTAAGCATCACTCCATCTACGTCTATTTTTCCTATGTTTAGTCCAACTGTGGTCGTGATTCTGTTGGGATTCATAGCTTTGTATTTCTTCGTGAACTTTGTTTTTGTGGCTTCCAAATAGGTCTGAAAAGTAACAAAAGTGTCATGTATTACCTATTTACAGTTCCTATTACTATGCATAATATTTAGGATTAAAAATAGAGCAAATAACAACGAAAACACTAAGTAAACATACAGTTTTGCCTGCATTGTCTAGACCCAGTATCAAAACACAATATTCGTCTTTTTGCACCAAGTATTTGTATAACCCGTGGAGTAAAGTATACATTTTAAATCATTTTCTCTTGTAAAATTATCAGTAAAATAAATTAAATCGATTTTTTCGAAAATAAAAACACAAGCAAGTAAAGCAAGAATATGGACAATAACAAAGTAAATTGTAAACGTCATGTGACAGTGACATAACTATTCGTATTGACATTGACAGTTCATATGTTTTTATGGCTTTTACTAGAAGTACATATTACTTACGTAAGTTTCATGCTTTTACTAGTGTTTGTAATGAAGTAGTTTAGTCCTTATCATGTCCTTAATTTATTGTAAGTCAAATAAAGATAGGACACAATATACGTGTCAATTCACAGACAACTGTCGTTGTTGGATTTTCTTACTGAGACCCTTTAATTAATTAATGTTGCAACAAAACAAACTATTTATTTGTTTCAAATCTATAGCTTAAATTTTTATCCTTGAAACGAAATGCCACCCAAAGACTCGAAGAAATCGGGAAGCAGTACTGAATCTCAACGTTCGTTATCGACTCCAATTTCTCCTAGAAATGTTTCGCTTGAATTGATTTTAGAAGAAGATACTCCTGGCCCTGGAGAATGGATTTTCATAGTAATTTTCAATGGTCACATAATATTGGATTCAAAATGGCAAAAAGATCTAGTTCTCACAGTAGATTGTTTGCCTATTGATCTCAAGGACCCTCGTTCTCTAGATCTTGTGACAGATAAGCCCTTGATTTTCTTACTGCGTACCACTGGCGGAAAGGGTTCAAAAGATCCCGATCCGTTACTCAACGCGGATAATCGTGCGGGCGGCAATGTCGATTTGTTCCCTATTGTTATAGGGGAAGAAGAGGTTCTTACAAAAGTTCCTTTGATTTTAATTACTACGGGAGAACCCACCGGTTGTATAGTAGTAGTTCACGCTAAAGTATTGGGACCATTCCAACCAGTTGATAAAATACCCCTCATTTTAACCATGATTTCTGCTCATTGTATGCCTTTTGCTAAAGAAGGCACAGTTTACGTTGCTGCTATAGGAATGGAAGGTGTTCTTGAAAAACCGGCAGTTAATTTTGGCATGTCTTTAAGCACTTCAACAGCTAGTAAAGTTGTATGGTCAGTCGCCAGTAATGGCGGTTTAGCAGCAAATACAGCGATAAATGTACCTAATGAAGATAAGTATATTCCTCAAAATTTCGAACCCGCAGATAAAAAGACATGTAACTGTGTTTATTGGAATTCTATGAAGAGAGTACTTGTGGATCCTACAAACTTAAAAGAAAAATTGGCATCTCCTTTGGTAGTTGAAGTGGCGGGAGTTCCTCGTCTTGGAAAAGTAGACGTAAGGGGACGCTTTTTAGCTTTTATTGATGCCAGTGTTTTACTCGAGCCAGGTCAGTTCGGTGTCACAACCTGCGGTATATTATACTTTTATACTGAAGCTTTGCTCCCTCCAAATTGTGGTCCATTATTGGATATACCTCCAATGAGTGCCAAAGCCAGTGCTCGTGAAACTGACCTAATAATGGATGAATTGGGTCATTCGTCATACATTATTATTAGATTAGATTTACCTGAACCACTCGTTCCAAAAATGAAAATTGCGCTTCTTTTTGATATGATTGGATTTCCAACTTCCGAAGATTCTTCAGGACCTGTTTACGAGTTAGAATCTCAACCAACGCCAGAAGACACAACGGTTGATGTTAGACGAATACGTAAAGAAGGTGGGGCTTTAGCTATACACAGGGAATTAAGCACTTTGGCTTGTAGAGGTGCTGTACCGATGAACCAAGGAATTAAAAGAACAGCTGCTAACCGTCTTTTGCTGAGAGTAAGGACAATGCTGAAACAGTTTGCACCTGGAGATTGTTCGGAAATTGATTGGCAAGATACAGTTACTGGTCAACATGCCGCAAGTAGGCGCGCAGTGACTGCTTCGTTTGCACCTCAACCACCAGCTCTAAAACCACCTCCTCGTGAGGCAGCTGCTAGATGTCGGTTAGCGGGAGATTTTAGACTTGCGGATAAACACATCAGAACGAATTTAAAAGTTGCTGGATCCCATCCTAGATCATTGTTGGCAAAAGCATTAAGATGTCTCGAGGAAAGGGATGAAATGGACGCTAGAAATTATATTCTTGAAGCTTTAAGTGAGCAGACTACAAACAAATTTCTTTTGTGGATTTATGGAGCACAAGACTTCAATAAAGGACTAGATTTAGTTGAAGCAGCTTCTGCTGCTTTTCGACTTTCTGTAAAAGGTGACTACTCTCAAGGCACTGCTAATGCAATAGCTTGGGCTGCATTACATGCTTTGCATCATGCTAATGAAAATTATGGCGCTGCCTTTGTGGCTTTGAAGAAAATGCGGAAGTCGTACGAGTTGCCAAAAGAATGGCATAGATTCCTGGAACAATGGATAGAAACCAGTGGCGAAGAAGAAATTTTCTGGATTCCTTCTGTCGTTGCATCAGACAATCCAATTATGATTGCAGCAGCATTCTTCTTATGCTTACGGTGCTTTGCTTTTTGTGAAAGGCTTTTAAAATGTGTTGAAGTAGGCTGTGCAACTCGTGGTTCACGACAAGGGCTTAAAAATGTTGTTACTTGTGACGTATATTACATAAGAGCGGCTTCTCTGATTTTGCGAAGAGAATATGACGAAGCTTTGGAAATGACAGAAGCAGGCATCAAACGGTTTGGGCCGAGCTCGAAAATGTCTCAAATGCGCTCTTCTTGTTTATTGTGCATCCGCGGATGGGATGGTGATTGTAAGGCTGCTCTTTTTGAAGCTGATAAGAGTGGCGCCAAGCCGTGCCCGGCTCTTCTTCTGAGAGCTGCAATAGGGGGATTGAAGAGCGATCCTAAAACTGCCTTACAACGCGCTGCTCAAGCTCATAAAATTGCACCAAGTGCCCATTCAGCATTGATAATTGCTAGGATTTATGCTAGAATGGGGGAAGATGGTTTGGCTGAGCGTTGGGCCGCAGGTTCCGTAAAAATAGAGCCGTACTTAGCAGATGGATGGGCTATGCTGTCGTTGTTGGCAATGTATCAAAGAAATCTTCATAAAGCAAGAAATACGCTGCGTACCGCCAAGCAGGTCGGCTATATTAGTGCTGAAATAGAGGAGGAGCTGAAGAAAGCTAAAGATCTGGTGCAACTGGATGCGTTATCCGATTCCCTGGTGAAAAATGTTTGTTTCTGTGATTACTTTTGATTTTGGTAGCTATCTCATGTTAATTAGGTTTAAGCCGCGTTATTTTAGACCTCATAATAACAGTACCAAATAAATAAATTTATAATAACGATGTTTACATAATTTGGGAACTGTGAACGTTTGACCCCTTTGGAACATGGATCATTTATACATACACATACCATACAAAATTGTCATTTTAGTACAATTGCACACACAACTCGTCAACCTTTTTCTCGCTTAAATAAAAGACAGTAATTTATTGTACCTAAATTACAAAATACAAATGTCATTGTTCAATGATGTGGAGGTCTTCTACCTCTCTTCTTTTCGATGTCAAATAGTCGACTACCGGAAAGCCGGCTTTGGAAGCAACCTGGTAAGCGCTTAGATGATTACTAGAGTTACTTTGTTAATTCTCTGACTACTAATAATGATAGTGCATAGATTGTTAATACTTACTTAACTTTGTAAACCTGGAACTGAAGACTAAGAAATTGAAGGTCCAGGAATGCTATGTTTAAAAAGCGTGACTCACGCAAAGTCGGCGAGTCGAGTAATTTTTGTTCGATATCGAATGATTTTCTTTCGTTAACGAAGGATTTTTGTTAGTTTTTGTTAGTTTATTTTCATTCGACATATATGGAATACATTTCAAAAATAGGCCTCCAATTTATTAAAGCCAACTACTGTCCTTTGTATGACTTTTACTTAATTTACTAAAAATACAAGGGTTTTTTTAGAAGAGATAAAAAGATCCACGGCAAAAAGGCGACCATCGTATTTGTCTACCTTGCCTATTGACCATGATCGCTTCCCAACCTCGTCCCTAAAATTTTACCTGTGTCGCTACAATGTCCGTGTTTGGTTATTACAAAGCATTCCACAGTCCTTTCACAATACTATCTATAAAATTTTTGCTTGTTTTGAGCGAATACTTCTTAAATTTTCAAAATTTTACCTAACCGCTAAAGAGAAGTAGAAACTCGTGCCGTTAAAAATAGAAGTGTCATTGCTCTATTTATATACCACGGTAGAGCAGTAGTGAAAACTACGCGCTCTCGTGTGAAAAGTAGGTTAGATTACAACAACACCCGATATCATTGATAAGCTGATTAGCCTCTGAGTCAAAACATTGGACGTATGAATTCATCAATGATAACGCACCTAGTTTTTCAGTAAAGGCGATAAGTTTATCCATCAGATCATTGTTTAGTTTTGTGCTGTGGTTACGTTGCATCACTTGGCCTGGGAGTTCGCTCACACAAAACATTCTCTGTGGCGGAACGGGCACGGGGTACACCGCACACGAACGCGCTCCTTTGTTTTGTTTGAGATTGGACCGAGACACGTTTAAACAGAGATCTTTGTCATGTGAGCTCTGAACACGAAAATGGCTATTTCTACGAATTGCTGGAAGTATCTAGTGTTGACCTTCAATATTCTTTTCGCGGTAAGTATTATTTTTTGTAAATTTCATCCAAAAAGCCGATTTCTTTTTATATGTTCGTTTGTTGTCATAGCAACTCAAACAAATCATTTAAGCACAACTCTATAATTTGGTTACACTACCTCTAGCTTTATGTTGTTAGTAGTGTTTCGATTTTAAGAAAAAATAAACTTCATTAAATTTCTCTGTTTCATTGTGTGATTTTCTAATGAGTGCATTGAACGTTCAATTAATTAAATGATACCGAGTTCAATTAGTAACAATTAGCAAATTAGTGGCGCTAGTGTAGTTCTCAAAGTAGACGTAGAGTTCTCAAGAAAGATAGAGAGATCAGATTTATTTTTCGAACTAAATCCATTGAACAATGACCATTTTCATTTGGTGGGTTTATGTAGGTTTTCATTTTAATTCCGCGATTTTCCAACAGATGTCGGCAGTGGTATTGTTCGGCGCCAGTGGATTTCTCCTGTACAGACTTTTCGTGTATCGACACTTCATCGGGGTGAATGTGGAATATCCAGCCATTCTGTTACTGATGATGGCAATAATTTCATGCTCCATAGCATGGATTGGATGGAGGACAGCCAGGTCTATGCATCAGATTCATGTGGTCATAGTAAGTATCAAGTATATCAACAATAAACAACAATTGAGTATTTTTGGCGATGACTAAGTTGGATCAAGATAATATCCAGTTGATCAAGGAGCGTGAGAGAAAATAAAAAATAGTAACAGAGTCAGCCAAGGTCGTAGCGCTACGTTAGTACTACTTATTGAAAATTCTGTGCATGCTTTCAAACAAATCGAGTCTCTGCTCTTCTCGTTAATATAAAGGATGTGAAAGGTATAAATTCTAAGCGAAGACGTCTTAAACAGGATGTGGTCATGCTGCCTGACCTTGCCGATTCCGAAATGTTTAGTCACCGGTGGTCGCTGAAATGAGTAACTATAGTTCATTTACCTCGAATTATTATGTTTATAATAATCTTATCAAAATATTTTTTTCCTCATAAAATTTGACGTAAAGGATATAATGGGTAGTGATTAATCAAGAAATTTTCTTCATATTATGTTTATGCAAAACAGAAGCGCATCTCGATTTTGGTAGGTAGAGTCAGAGTTGTTCTATGAAATCTAGCGACATAAGTAGTTAATGCCAAATAGAATCTGCAACCCCAAGCATATCGCTATTGGCAAATTTTTCTGTCTTTTTAAACTACCACCCTGGGTTCCGAGGCAACCAATAAGGATTCAACCGAAAAAATGAGAGAGAGATATATATAGTCCTTAAGTTTTTTTAAGGTTTAAGAATAAAAGTTCTCAAAAAATACACTTACGTCATCAGCATAACGACATTATCAAACTTGAGGAAGAAGTACATACAGGTCTTCAGAATGCTAATGATTTAATAAATAAGAATACATTGTGTTTTGGCAGACTACGGGCTTCAAAGGACGTCTCTGGATGTAAACGTTTAGTTGACGATAAAAGCTGGCCCTATATTCCTAGTGATCCCTTAAACAAATTGAAATAAATGGATTCTTCTCATTTACAATTGGTATTGCTGGTGTCCGTGTCTACATTCCTGTTCGCCAATTGAATCGATAAATTCTTCCTAAACATCATAACTTTTCCTCTGTTCATCCATCCTTTCTCTATGTGAGTGAAAGTGTTAAAAGCCATAATTCCTACCTGTTTCAGACCGGCGTGCTCATAGTCCTGGTGGTGGTGTTAGAGTTTTCCTGCTTCGTGTGGGCGCTGGTGGTGTGGGACAATATGGAGATCGACATCATCAGTACCATGACCAGTTACTTTAAACTCACCACTGAACTGAAGGACCCAAATTCGATGGACGCGCTAAGATGGGACCGACTTCATGTGAGGGTATGTATGAGAAACTTATTTTTATTATTTGCAAATAGAGTATTGCAGCAAAGTCTCAGTGAGGTGCAGCATGCTTTGAAATTGAATATGGTGGAAAAAGTTACGTTACGATTTGTAAACCATGGGTTCCGCAGCGACCATGAGCAAATGCAAAAGGAAATTCTATAAAGTGAAAGAGTTACTATTTTGTCTATATTACTGAGTCTTTACGTGTGTGATATTAGTGTCAATATTTTTTGTGTCAGTTTTAGATGACCATACAAAGTGGTAGAGTAAAAAAAGCAGAATATTGTAGGCTACAAAGAAACAAAGTAAGTATGCCACCATGAAAACTCTGTACTTATAATAACGATGGCTGGTGTCACATTTTTCAAGCAGACTGAACTCATATGATTTATTAAGGATTGCAACTTGCAGATTGTAACAACTATATTGATTGATTGATAATTTTTATTAATGATCTAAATATCCTCCTCTAAATTAATACGTATCAATTTTAGCCACTAATAAATTTTCTTCATTGCATTTCCAGTTCGAATGCTGCGGCCTCACTGGACCAACGGACTTCAGTTCCACGGGCCAAGTTCCCTTCTCCTGCTGTGGCCAGGGTCCCCTGGACTCCTTACATAAACCCTACGCGTCTGACTGCTCAGCGCTGTACCAGCGAGGGTGCGGGAAACCCCTTCATGAGTACGCGAGGGAACAGCTTTTGCTGGTTTCCATGACGGCGTTGACTGCATCCGTCCTACAGGTAAGTCCATTCTGTAAGGTTCTATGAGCATAACGTTAATGGCATCAGGTAGTGTAGACGTTGCATAGTAGTTGTCTCGTCTAGTAGCTGACGATTTTTATTATTCTAAGTGCTGTTGGTATTTGCAGTTCAGTTGGTATGGGTTGTTGAAAGCCTAATAAAAACAAAATGAAAGAAAAATAGCGGTAATAACAAACGGCATCCGCTTAATTTTAACACTACCTCCAATTCAAGGACCATTATAACACGACGTATCATACCTCGCGTTATAATGACCCTTGTTTGGATGATGAACGTATTTAAGTGGACACAAGAACTAGACTTGATAGATAGATACATTATTGTACCAATAACAAAGTGAAAGAAAAAGCACAAATAAATTTATTAAAAGATTTTGTCTTTATACACTAATACAACTTTAGGGTAGATAGGATGATAGTGAAAGCAAAACGCGTTTCCAAAATAAAAACAGTTTCTGATGCAACCGGTCGCAATTACATTGAAGATACAAGCACAATTCGGGGAGTAGGCCATCATGAGGATAATGTGAGCCATCAAATACGTGGCCCATTGAATTATCAATATTCAAACAAAATAATCTTTTATACCTTGTACTCATTTAATTATGCTGTGTAGATAGAGTTTCTTCAGTGCCATCTATGATCTGTAGTAGTAGTTTTGTTCTCTCCGTAAATTCTTATCCGTCATCTTCGTTTCATGAAGCTTTCTAGGTACAGAGAAAAATTAAGGAAGTGTGTTCCGATTTCCATGGTGTCAGTGATCCACCATCTTTATAGAGATCAATATCACAGCCGAATGAATAAAGCTTGTGATTTGTGCATATATGTATATAAGTTCTTATAATAATTTAAGTACCTACAGTACATGCATCATCGTCACGATCCTCAACAGTTATAAGGAGTCGAAGAAGAATCATCTTCATCATTTCAGCTGCAGTCAGTTAACTGTTGGACATAGGGCTCTCCCAAGGATTTCTAGATTAACCGGTTGGATGCATCCTGCATCCAGCGCTGCCTGAAGCTTTACAACCAACTCTTACAGCTGGACAAAAACCAATGAGTAAGTGAGATGGCACAATACAAGTTGTAAGGCGACATCTCGGTTGCTCACTCGTTTTTTCCCTGCTTTAAAAGATGGTGGTAAGCCTCCTGTATTCTCGCACATGTAACGTACGTACAATGTACATGCGTTGCGTATAGATTAGCTAGGTAGTAGTCAGGACGGCAGTCGATCCCGTCTGCGTAATGACCAGTAAATTAAAATGCTATGTATGACCACTTTTCCTCCTTGGTTCATCAGGATCATGACATAATGTGTCATTTGCAATTCCCTGTAGGGTAGCGACCTTCATTCTCCATTGTTTGGCACGCTCGCGATGTATTAATTATGAGCCTTCGAGGTCGGGTTTACATATGACATCATTGGGGACTGGTATTAGTTAATGAATAGGTGAGTATTGGGTTTTATGGACTAATGGTCAAGGTAGAGTCATATATGACCTAACAAATACCAGAAGTGGAAAACACAGGAAAGCGTATCTTGGGATCTGAAGCAATGAAATGAGGATCAACCGGGAACGAACTAAGAAGAGTAGTGATGATGATCTCCGACCTTTTACGGCCATGGTGACTATTTACTGCTTCTAACCGATAATTGACGTTCATGCGCCCTAAGATGGATAAGAAAAGTAAAAGTAGCAGTAAACTATTGTATCTTAAGTAATTAGGCCTTCCACATTTTTCGGACGGATGGAGCCCGTCTGCGTAATAGATATCCGTACTGTAGTAATAAAGTTCCACAACTTTTAGGCTCTAATGACATGAGACGAAAGGCGATCTGAAGTAACCAGGTAAAAGAGATTGAAACAGTTAAAGAAAACGATATAAATAATATCTGCGTCTGTGTTACTTACAAGCAATGTAGCCTACTTCATCTGAGTATATATAAAATTCCTTGTTCCTTGATTCTAGAAATAAAAGTGCCTTTATTAAAACACTACGATCCATTTACAATGATTCGTTTCAAATTTTCGAATCTCTATGTATATTTTTCACCAAATTAAAACTAAGTGTTAACATCTCGCCCGCGGCTCCATTAGAGCAATAAACTTTAATAACCACAAATTCACCTTCAGTATGAAGTCTATTTTTAAAGTCCACTCATGGCTCAGTTTAAATAAATTATTTTGAACATATGACTCGCAGTGGTCTATCAAATTTCAAAGTTATTCAGTCACTCGTCATACCAGCGCAGACGGCATTACTCTTACTGTTGTCGGAGAACCTTCGCCCTGGACATGATAATCATGGTTGACATGGAAGGCCGAAAACTCTGAGTCTGAGCCCAGTACCTCTACCACGAGATTTTAACGCAGACACTAGCGACCGCGTTAAGATTCAATATGGAATATCTTAGTTACCTTACTCCCCGCCAAGGGACTGTACTGTACAGTTTGCCACACTAAATTGTTTACGCAGTGGATAGCGTCTGCGTCAATAAAATAGAATTTCATGGTTGACGTGCAGATCGGCCGAAGCAGGGAAAACATGTTTATGTTTAAGGTGCTACGGATTGGAGGATTTCTTAAATTTGGTGTCTCTCCTCTACCAAGTACCATTATACCAATCACATCGCAGGATACATTTTGCAAATCGCTTTTAATCATTTTAGTTGTTTACTGCTGGACATAAGCTCCATCTCTGTAATAATGAGTATATTCTAAACGGTTTTAAACATTCTGGCGAATACCAGAATTTTAAGCCATTTTGGTTGAATAACCAAAATGGCCTAAAATTCGTTTTCCACGGTATATACATTTTTTTTTCTTTTGGACTTGAATTCGTATGTCGAGGGTTCCAGCATTTCCTAGGAAAATTATAAGAGCTTTTTGTCTATGTAAAATAAGAACACATGATTTGAAAAGTTAGACTACGGCAAATATTTTTCCTTGCCCTGAGTTCCCAGCCACCTGCACTCTCAAAAACCTATGCGAAGCTACTGTCATTGCGTTGTCGTTGACGAAATATTACACTTCACAAATATATACATATGTAATTAGCCAAAGCCGACTCGCTAAGAAAAAGAAGCGCATTGGGAATTTGATTATCTGTTGCGATTGTGAATTATGTCATCGGAATCAGATCTCTATCGACATTTTTCTTTGTAATAATATAGATTTTTACATAGTGAAAGAACGGTAAAGCATCCATACATTTTTGGCACTAAGCCTCTGAATGTATCTACATCAATCAACCCACACATAAAAAAATATGAAGCTTTGGACAGCACAAACTTATATCCACTTTCGCATATACAATCATACAATATTTCTTAACACTTTCACTGGACTGCAATAGTTCATCAGATATTCTACTAACATTTCCGAAACCATTTTATCACGACCTCCTCATCCTTCTCGATAGTTCAAAACCGAAGATCATCGATTCTGGTATGATGGCGAGCGTAGGTTAGTATGCTTTCTAAGTTGCATAATTGATTGTTTGCTAGACTAACCCCTTTGGTATTCGAAACGATATGGTGTGACGTTGTAGAGTGAAATAAATTAGCGAGTTTGAAGTCGTGAATAAGGTTTTTTAGCTTTCTACAGTAAGGTGAATGTTTGGGCGAACCACATTGATGCCAGAAGCGGTATTAGATTAGCGCCAATTTATGTGTAACAAAACAAACCTAGATTTTTCGCGGTCCCGTATTTCCTCCTACATCGAACCCAATTCTTATTTTCTATTATACTTTAAAATTGTTAAAATAACCCATGTCATGACGCTGAGAGGTGGTTTTGAACAATTCTGACACAATAAGGACATACAGTGACCTTGTAACCCATACCGATATGAATGAACTAGGTGTCCTTTCCACAGAACAACCCTCTCAAAGAACATAGGCTAGCTAGGCCATTTTTAATCAGATCAGTTCGTTTTCGTAATGGAGTGAAGTCCCGGTCAACAACTAGTAAACATATTTTCTCCAAAACAGTAGATTTATTATGATGACATAATTCTGGTCGCACTTCGCCCCCTGTGTCCTATATTTTAATTACGACACGCCATGACCCGACATTCGGGCGCCATAATGGTATTGATGTAATTTTGTCTCCAGTTTTGTTCGATTAGGGGCCCTATTTTTGATAAACTGAAACCTTATTTTTACTCACACAAAACCGGTAAATTAGAATAAAAAATTTCCTATTTTTGAAAAGTGTGGACTCGCGCAAATTCGGCGAGGAGACTAATTTTTGACAGAAAACGAATGATTTTTGTTCGTTATCGAAGGATTTTTGTTCGATATCGAACGATTTTCATTCGACAAATATGTAACACTTTCAAAAATGGCACTCCAGTTTATCCAAATACTAGCAATGCTCCGCGGTTTAACTTGTCCGTGGAGGGTATGCAACTATGAAATGAGACAGCAATGACAACTTGAAGACTCGAAAAGATTTTTTTAATTCGACCGGTAGTATTGCGCTCTTGAAATGTCAGTTAACACTCGTCCGCATGTCTCGCCTTCCTTAGACCTTCACCTTGAACCGCGAATTATCTTTTTGTTTCCTTAGCACGTCTGCCATCTTGGAGGCCAGAATCAGAACATTATTTTAAGTTTCTGTACTCAGAGGTTTGAACAATTTTATCGTAACTAAGCCGTCCTTTCGCTGACTGTTTGTACATCTTATGAACCACTTAAGACATGTGAAAATGGAAAGTGAAAATATCTTTGACCTGTATTTATGCTGCAGTCAGTCCACTGCTGGACAATGGGCATCAGCCTTCTCGAAGGATTTCCAGAATGACAGGTTGTTAGCGGCTTGCATCTAGCGTTTGATTATTAAGTCGTTTGACAGGTTATTTAATTCTTTATATAGAATAATAATTCACCCACTGCTAAAATAATTACTATAACGACCAAAATATTTAAGTTGTAAGCAAATACTTCATACTATCTCGTCGACCTTGCTCTGTTTTCGAGAAAATGTGACGTCATACTTTTGCAATGTAGGTATTTAGTAAACGAATACATGTATCTAACATGTATACGTTATATCTAATCATTAAACAAACGGGAATATCCAAAACACGAAATGAATAAATCAAAAACAAAACCTAGACAAATAGACTGTTTTTATAATTTTTCACGGGTAAGCCTGTTTGCTATTCAGTAACAAATATATTTTTGTTCTCTCATTCATAAAACGCTAATCGCCACACTGACACTGTACTATATTGTTAAAAATTAACAAGCGTTTGATAAGTCAAATATCTGTGGTTTTATATAGATAATAGAGAGTCTGGCGCTGTATTTGTTGGCCAGAGGAGGATGTAAGTTGGCAAAGAGAGCCCAATCCATTTAAGAACCTCTACCTCAGCATCGGTATATGTCATATGCCTGCCTCTGTGGTCCGTTGGTTAAGGTGTTTACCTCAAGACACAGAGGTACCGAGATAATTTTTTGTGGGAAGCATGCCTTGTGCAGTTCTTTCTAGTTTGGTTAGGAAATTGCAGACTTGAATTGATGATTCTGCCGTGCTTTAGAAAGCTCGACAGCCATTGGTCCCGACAGCTATCTGGTAGTCAAAGCACATCACCAGAAATCATCAGTTTATGTGTTAGGGATGCCAGTCATTCCATTGTATATCGCCAAATTTGAGAAGCTCGATGGTCGTGCACGAACCTCTTATCCGTTGCGAATGCGCGTGTCAAGCGACGGTGAGACGCGATTGGATTGGTCGCCATTTAGCTCCTCCGTGCTTAAGGCGTTAGTCCCGGTTGTTGTCGATAGATAGCAGTCGTGAGGCTGTGTCAGATGCCTTTGGGCAGCCTGAAAAATTCTGACAGTATTGGCCACTAACACACCGCGGGTCTCAGTTTCCCTATAAAAAGAGTTACGGATGTCAGACGGTAGTCGCTCCATTGTAATTACCAGTGCCGCCAAATCTAGGACCATGACTTACAGCGTACCCTAGGCCCAAGCGTAAGCTGACGAAGCAACTAGGAAGAAATACACGCTAGGATAAAGAAGACCCAATATCGCCAAATCTAAGACCGTGATTAAAGCCCATACCCTGTACTCTGGGCTCTGATGCGCAACAGCAAAGGAGGGGAAATTCCCCAAAAAGATCAACATTCCATTGCAGAACCTTTTGTCAATAATGTGAAAAATAGGTATATACTTTAATAACAGTAACCGTGTGACATTGAGTAATGAGATTGTAACACAAAAATTGGCCCCCGTGGAACAGAGGATGCTCCTAATCAGTCGAATGCATCCCGAGCAGGCATCGCGACCGTCATTCAGTAACTCTATTCTCTTCTATCTTTGTCTATTATCATAGAATATTGTTTATTGAATCATACGTTTCGACGACAGATCTACAGAAATGTCACAAAATAAACGTACAAGTACAGTGTACGTCTCATTAGGTGGGTGGAGCTGAGTTTTTTTTTATACAATTAAGTAGGCAAAAAGGCATACGGCCTATGATATGAGTGATTCGCTAGACTAAAATTGATTGTGATGAATTTGCTAAGTAATAATTAACGTCTCTGAGCGCAGTTGTAAATTATTTATCTTCTTCGTCTAATAATGTATCCTAGTTGCGTCCTCAGTTTATGCTTCGGAGCCTAGGATACGTGAGTAAATTAGTTGTAAATCAAGAAATTTTCAGAGAGGTTTTACCTAACAAATTTTAAGATTAGGATGCTGATGGGGAAACTTGCAGAAGTGGTTTTCGCAGGATTATACGAGTAATTCAATCTAACAAAAATTACGTAATAAGCAGTTGTTAAATGACAACAATGTAAGCGTAGGTTCGAATAATAGCTAATGAAGGCCACTTCTGTATTTGAGTTTTAACTGTTTAATGCTACGGTATGTCCCGACGTGGAGATCTATTTTTGAAAAGTATGACTCAAGCAAAATTGGTGAGTCGAATGATTTTCGTTTGACATAGTAAGTCAAAATATATTTATTCGACTGGCGACTGAGTATTTGAACCAAATGCCTAAATATACGAGAGTATTTTTATTCCTCCCGAAACAGTAAAGCGAAATGAAATATTGTTACAATGACAAATTTCTGATCGGTTGATTGTTACTGCGATAAACGATTGTACGAATTGGTAGAGCAATGCTGCGCACCGATCGACATATTTTTGTGATGAACTTTTAATTAAAAGAATTATACTGCTGTAGGACGAATATAAGTTACGAAATGACGTAAAATTATATAGATGGCAGTGTCACTTTTTGTTTTTTGGATGTATTAAAATCCTCATATGAATACTAGTTATTTCTGCCTGCGTCCAAAAGCGCCTGTTTAACTCTGGATCTTCAACTATATCCGTACCAAATTTCACAATATAAGAAACATATATCCGTTCATACACACATATTAACAAACTTTGCGTTTATAATATAATATTAGGTCCTTACATATGAAATTGGCGTTTTGTATGGGAGGAACAAAATGTCGAATATTTTTTTATCTATACTCTATACATATAAATAAAATTGGAGTGTCTGTTTGTAATATTGAAATAACCGTTTTTTACTACATGCATATGAATATATATACGGCATGCACCAAAATAACAATTTTTTGCAATTTTTGTCTGTCTGTCTGTTTGTTCCGGCTAATCTCTGAAATGGCTGGACTGATTTTGACGGGACTTTTATTGGCAGGTAGCTGATGTAATAAGGAGTAACTTAGGCTACGTTTATTTTAGAAAAAAATATTTTATTTTAGAAAAATAAAGTAAAAAACTAAAAAATTAAAGAATCGACTGTTAGGCGGAACGAAGTTCGCCGGGTCAGCTAGTCTACACTAATATTATAAAGAGGAAAGATTTGTATTTTTGTGTGTATGTTTGTAATGAATAAACTCAAAAACTACTGTGCCGATTTCAAAAATTCTTTCCATTGGAATTACCTACCATTGGAAAGCTACATTCACCCTGAGTAACATATGCTATATACCGCAAGTGGAGCTGCGGGAAACAGCTAGTTTAATATATTTATTTAATGAAAGTATGTACCATTGGTATCTCTGTACTTTTGCCATCTCACAGGCAGTTCATTGATCCCTTTACAAAAAAAACCATTCGGACGGGAATCAATAAAATCTTTGAAGGCGGTTTGGACTGCCCCATCGGAGTTGAATTTTTTCCCTTACAAGAAACTATCCAAATTTCGAAAAAAATGGTAATCTGTTGGAGCAAGATCCGGGGAGTACGGTGGGTGTCTTAGACATTTCAATTAAAGCTCTTCTAATTTGGTAGCCGTCTGTTGTGCAGTGTGTGGTCTAGCGTTGTCGTGAAGCAGCAGTGGCGTAGAGCGATTGACCAGCCTCGGTTGTTTAGCAGCTAGCTTACCCATCATGTTTTGCAATTGCTGACAATAGACGTCTGCCGTACTCGTCTGGCCAGATTTGAGAAAACTGTAATGAACGACACCGGCACTAGTGCACTAGCTTACAAGTAACTTTTTTTGGGTCAATTTTCGCTTGGGGTAGGATTTGGCTGGCTTGCTAGGGTTGAGATTTTGCCATTGCGATGAGCGCTTCCGATTATCGTAGATAATCCACTTTTCATCACAGGTAATGATTTCATTAAGAAACCCTTCATTATTGTGCCGGTCAAGTAATGTAACGCAGCAGTCGACGCGCGTTTGCCGGTTTGCTTCACTCAATTCGTGAGGAACCCACCTTTCAAGCTTTTTAATCTTCCCAATTTGCTTCAAGTGGATTTAAACAGTTTTATCACTAACACCACAGCCTGCAGCTAACTCGGACGTGGTTTGCGATGGATCCGCTTCCACAATAGCCTTCAATTCTTCATTGTCAACTTGGATCTCCGGCCATCCACGGGGCTTGTTTTGCAGGTCGAAATTTCCAGAGCGAAAACGTCGAAACCAAAAACGCACTGTGTTTTCTTTTGCGACACGACCGCCATACACATCATTAACCCTGCGAGCCGTTTCCGCAGCAGTGGTGCCACGGTGGAACTCGTACTCGTAAATAACGCGATATTTCAAGTTTTCCATTTTGTAAACTAAGCGCCGCAAACAGAACAAACAGAAAAAAAACCAAATGAATAACGGTTTACGAAACATAAATACATGTGGAAATAGCTGTATAAATTTGAATTTGGAATTCCTAACCAAAGAGGAGAAAAACGCCAATTTCATATAGTAAGGACCTAATATTAGCTGTGAATGCTGTGATATTAGTAAGATCTATTGACTCTATTAATGTTACCTTGTACCTACAACCTACCTTGATAAGAATAGTCGTTAATTTTATTCGCAAAAACGTTGATCCCTTTATATGAGAGTGACCTAAGTCACATGGTACAGGTACATAAACAAACAAGGACAGATTAGCACAGGATTGGCTCGAACAAGGAAGTTGAGTCACTAGAGAACAATCGCAGCGATAGAGTACAGTACAATCTGTTTTGTATGCCATGCAGAAGGTATATACTATGTAACAAAACTTCAATGTGTCTATCAAAGCCTTATTTACTGGTTATTTAATTACTATATTATGTACGCAAATATCAAGGATACCATATATATAGTCTCAAAATGACGTAATAGCCAACGTTGTATCGTTTGGTCTGTGTTTCCAACTTGAAAATAGTAACTTCATTCATTCATTTCGATTGGGTTGGATTGTATAATCGACCCTGTGGTGTTAGAGTTGTTCGGATCAACCTTTCTTTAGAATATGGTCGAAAATTTAACATGTTTTGCAAAAGTGCTTTTCTAGGAAATGACATTGAGTGAAAATGATCGACGGTGGAAATAACTTTTTGCAGAAAGATAAATCCCTTTTTGGGTGACATTTTGCATAAGTGGGTTTAGGCATTAAAAGGCAGTTAAAAAAATAAACAATGGTAAGTCAGTACGACCATACTAAAACACTGTAACAGCTAAATCTCAATAGGTGGCGCCTCAGTATTATACCAGACAGACATACGGGTTCTAACATTAATTTTCAGCCGCCACCTTCTGAAGGAGTCACGAAAAATATAAATAAATTCATCTTCTTCATCATCATCTTAGCGTTTTCACGGTTGCATCCTCAGCTGTTTACTACGGAGCTCAGGGTCCGCTGAAATGGGGGAGGTAACTTTCAATGAGTAAAGTATTTAATAACAGATCGCCTATCTTTATACCATCACTTTGCAGACATTACGTCACAAAAACGCTCTTAAACAGACTGTAAACACAATTAGAGCTTGAATAATACGCACTTTACGATAACACGAAATCAAACAAATATTTATGAGCAACTTACGAGATATTAAAACCCCCGGGTCGCGTCATTGTGCTTCATGAGAGGAGAGGTAATTATCCTTATACCTATACATATAATAATGTTACTACTTGTACCCGCGGGTTAACCTTAATAAATTGTATGTGAAGTTTATCTTTCGCTTCTGTAAAACTATAAATTGTTACTACATCAGTGTAAAGATAGTAGATAACCAAAAATGGCTCAATTGCCTTTCTTTTGAAGAGTATTTGTATGTAGTTTTCATCATGATGATAAACCCTATTTCAGACAACATATTTCTTTGAGATTTCTAGGCTTAAAATCAAGTCAGTGTCTATTAGGAGTCTTGGTTATACTATACTACGTATGTACATACTATTTTCTGAGGTTATACCTCTGACGTAGGTATTTTTCAAAACATTGGATACAGTTGCTTTACAGAGTCTAAATTGTTAAAATGACTTGAAAATATCAGATTGTTGAATAAACTTCGCAATAAGCGAAACCTCGTATTTCCTAATGTTACGATTGTAGGAATCCGTACAAACAAACAAAAACAAACTGAATTAATTTTTTCACGATAAATTACTGAGGGGAAGTAATATCAACAGCAAACATTATAACTCAAGGCTTACAACAGTTGAACCGTAAAACTATTTTGCAGTCCGAAAAAAAACTGACAGTGTTGGCCATTAACTCACCTCGGGTCATGTTCCTGTTGGTCTGGTCTCTCTGTAAACGGGTTGTGAAGATGAGACGGCAGTCGCTGCATTGTAATCACCAGTACCGCCAAATTTAGGTGTCCGTCAGGATCTGTGGTAACTAGGCTAGGCACATTTAGCGTTAAAATTAAGCCCAAAAATTGCTTCCCATTTGCTTCTATTTGCCTCCAATGAGCAGAGATTTGCCTCTCTCGTAATTTAGAAGGAATAAAAGATTTTTGGGTTACTATTCAATTTGATGCCTGAATTCTTAGTCACCTAGTCGTGTTGTCTTTGCTACGTGGAGGACCACGACTTACAAGATACCCTATGCTCCATAGCGGACAAAGAGGACGAAAAGGAAGCAATTACGAAATACGCTTGGACGAAGAAGAAGATTAACTGTAGTGTCGATTCTGTACACTCTTTGCTTGGCGACCACAATACAATTAAACAACTGGTTTGCCTTGGCCATCGGTTTTGCATCATGCGCAGAGCGTAGCAAAATCGCAACCGTGTCGTCACGTCACTCATTAACGTTTTTATTTTAACCATGACTCACAACTGTTGCAACTACATCACATTGTATTAGCATGTTTAGTAACATGTTATATTCTACTACTTATTTATACTTATCATCTGACCTTTTCACTTTTTTGTTATTTAACTAAAAACGATAAATTTACGTAATTAATTATCCTTTTGTTGTCTTATAGGTAAGTAAGAATTGTCAATAACACTTGTTTTCACATGAATATCATTCAACACATCGATGTGTGAGTGAGTCATGTATTTTCTAAATAGAGCTCCTGAATTTTCTATTGCATTGTGCAAAAAAATATTAAGAGCTTCTGTTGGCGGTCTTCTAACTTCTAGCTAATGGAAGCCTTTTAACATCCTGATGACTATTTTTTTTATGACGACGATACATACTTACGTTTTATTCTGGGTCCTCCACTTGGCCTTCCATAATGAATTTCATAAAATCGTCGTGCTGTATTATTTAGCGTCTTTATCGCGTTGCGCTTACTAACTGCGATTGCTCAGGAGAAGGTGGTGGCTGAAAATCAGTGCTAGTTATGCTTGCATGTCTAGCGTAACACTGAGTCGCCACCTATTGAGACGTCTGTCACGCACTTTATGTACCTTGTACTTTACTTGTAAGACTTTTCCAGTAAGTGATGGATCAATCAATAAAGTTTTATTCTATTCTATTCTCAATGATCTAAAGAGGATCTGAAACCCTATTTTTGGATAGTGTGTCGAATGACTTTCATTCTATAAGTCGAACGATTTTCATTCGACAATTATAAGTTATATTTCAAAAATAACGCTCCTGTCCTCAGACACCTGCCAGTCGGCTCTTTAAAAAAAATCTTTTATTTCAGACCGTAGTCCATATCTGTTACACATACTAATGTTTGTTCCTTACATAACTAAATTGGGATTTCAGTGCGTTTCTTTGCGTTGCTCTAGGTACTTTAAATCAGTCAGTACTAACTTTGACATAGTTTTATGAGTACTTAGCACACAAACCGCGCACGACACTAGCCTCTTTCATCCAGTTAGCGATAAGCCAGTCAAAACAAACACACGAAATTCCGCCATTTTGTTACACAATGGCGCGACTCGTATGTTCGGGTGGAAGTTAGCCACAAAGATCTTGTTTCATATTATTATAGAGCCGTATTTACTTACATAAAAAATCCTTATTGTTTGAAGGATAGATAAACATGAAACTGTCTTGAAATTCTATATTTGAAAAGTATCACTCTCACAAAACACGTGAGTCGAGTGAATTTAGTTCAATATCTAATGATTTTCATTCGACATAACCGTTGAGTCGAACGGTTTTAATTCGGCTTACCGATTTAGGACGAGTCATAATATTTAAAGATAGGTTATATTCAACAGTAGCTGTACTCTGTTTAAAGGTTGACTGGAAGAAATTGTCTCGGCGATAAGACCGCCTTACTGTATTTTGTTAATATTCTTCTGTAATGTTTTCTTTCTTCGTGTAATAAAGAATATTTGTATTACTATTCGCTATTTAGTGGTGTATGGGCACTATCTTAGTAAGTAGAGTCTTAGGTAATATTCTCAATAGTTAAAGAGTGTTCAAGAAGGTGAAAAATAAATAATTAAATTGTGCGTATGGGACAATATTTTTCTCAAGGGTGAGCCCGCCTTTATACGAGTTTCAGGAACTGTCAACGTCTTGACTACACACTTGACAATGCTGCTTTGTTATTCAACATTCTTGCACTGTGACGTCACTGGACGTTTTCTAAGTGAATGACTTTTCTTCAGTGTTTAAATTTTGAAGTATTTTGTTTGGTAGATACCGCTTTCAAACACTGATAAGGGAATTTTTCACTTTGTTCAATTTCGATGCTTTTTGCTTTTGACCTACGTCTTCAAATAGGTGATAGTAATTTTAGATTTCCAAGTACTTTTCTTAAGAAATATAAAACCAATACTTTTAAGACCGAAAATAAGAGATATTTTATTTATTTGAACGATAGAGTGACTGAATTGATCAATAGAACAAAAAGCTAGTAGAATAATTTTCGAAAAATATACAAGTACTTATGTAAAGCTTAATTTAGACCATGTTCTCGCTCAATCAGTTATTTTAACGAACAAACATAACTAAGTTTGTTAAAAGCTAATTAGGCTTGTAAAACATGATAAGATTAAATGCGACTACCAATGTTATAGGGTTACCTTTCCATACGTAATATGGGTAATAACTAAACAATTAGTTTGCCAGTTAAATATTTAAACCAATTTGTTAGAATAAACTTATCTATTTTTTATGGGACAATCTTATCTTCTCTTTTGAGTTATGGGACAAACAGAAGCCCAAAGTATTTCGAACGATGATTTTCTTTTCGATAGGATAAGAATTGTAATCTTTATCTGTAACTAGCTGACCAGGCAAACTTCGTACCGCTTCCGAATATACCTTTTAAACCTTCCCTGGACTTCCACAAATAATTCAAAACCAAAAATAGCCAAATCGATCCAGCCGTTCTCGAGTTTTAGCGAGACTAACGAACAGCAATTGATTTTTATATATACACCGTGAAATTTTAGTCGTTCTGGACCCATCGTCCAGTGATTCCATTCATGCAACTCAACAACTTTCCCCATGATACATGGGTTGAAATATGGAATAAATTTTTGGACCTCCTATACAAAATGTCTCATCACGTGACCTAACTTACTATGGGAAGTCCAAATTTGTTTTTCATGTTTCGAGCTATGTTCCTTGGGGAAATTTGTTCGGTTGCATTAATGGAGTCACTGGACGATGGATCCAAAACGACTAAAATTTCACGGTGTATAGATGACAAATCCCGAAATGCGATACTGTCATACACAAAACTAAGGTCGCTTCTGCCGAAATCGTACCACAGCAATGCTGAGACCATAGATTTTGATTTTTGTGATTTAGATTTTTTTTGAGCTAAGACGCATTTCAGGAGCCCTATTTTTGAAATGTATGACTAATATGACGAATTAAAATCATTCGGTATCGCACGAAAATAGTCCTCCTGTCGATAAGGTTTCCAACTATATCCATATCAAGTTTCATCAAAATCGGTTTGGTCCATTTTGCATTGGACGATGACTCAAATGAAGTAATCGAACAAACAAAGGATGAACAACCGTGGATTTACTAGATGAGACGAGAAGGGGGAAAAACCTTGATTATGTCATTGTATTTATGTTTAAAGCTGGTCAAGCGTGAGGTTTCCTTAAAACGTACTATACTATGAGCCTTGCATCTTAAGTTGCAACTGTGAAATCCATATCCATACTATCCACCAATATCGATAATAATCCATACTAATATTATAAATGCGAAAGTCTGTCTGTCTGTTACGGCCAAACCGCTGAACGGATTTTGATGAATTTTGGTATGAATACAGTTGAAGATCCGGGGTCAAATATACGCTTCCTTTTGACGCAGTCTGACCTGCGGGAAACAGCTAGTTTAATATAAAATGTTTCATTTATATCGAGTGGGTTACTGGTAAATCGACCTTGCACACCCTGATATCACAGTTGTTCTGAACCGCCTTTCAGTCTCTGACGTCGTTCCGGTACCAAAAACTTAACGTGCTGTCAGAAGCACTGAATCATTATTATTAGACAAGCCTGAAATGTCCTAACCAAACTGGAAACAACTAACCAATGCTCCCTTCCTTGCCATTACTTTCCCCAGTGATTACAACATGGAAGCCTTCAAAAAGGGCGTAAAAAAATTCCTACAGGGTCGGCAACACGCTCGTGACATCCCTAGTGTTGGAGGCGTTCATAGTCTACGGTAACCACTTACCATCAGGTGGGCCGTACGCCTATTTGCCTACTTAATTGTAGAAGAAAAATATATGCTTCCTGTGGGAATCGAACCCACGACCTCTGGGTGTAAGGCAAATGCGTTAACCACTGGACCGAGACTATGAGATGATTAATATGAATTAATTTGTTACAGAGCACAGGAATATTCTGCACGTTCTTCCTGGCTCAGTCGATCACGGAGAGACGACGGGCGTCCATTAGGAACTCCTCCTCCATCAGGGAAGCCACCTTCGCAGCACCAGATGACTCCCTACTCTCCCCCACCGCACCGGCGCCTACCTTGCCAAAGTACTAGTTTAAATTGTTAAGTAAGACTGGTTTTCATGTCGATTTAGATTATCTTGTTTAAAACATAAAATTTCAGAATTAAGTGTGTGTAATACCTTTAATACTTTTGAAGTTTCAACCGTGTTACAATGGCCATGGGCACGTTTCTATAGCTCCGTACTTCTAGCGGAATCGTCTTCTACCGGCATATTAAGTACCGTCACAAAACACATTTCAGTAAGGTCCTTTTAGTTTAGGACCCCGTCTCGATAGGAGATTTCTAAACAAATTGTGGCTTATACATTTAAGAAGTACCTCCACCCTACAGAACACCGCAGCCAAATAACACTGTGATGCAGTATTGTGTTCCTACTGGTGAGTAGGGTCGCCAGGCTCCAGAGGGGTCGCTGTGCTGATAGCGGACAGGTCGGCACCGCGCTCGTGACATCTCCGGTGTTGCAGGCGTTCATAGGTATACGGTAACTACTTACCTGTAACCGTACGGCTGTTTGCCGACTTACTTGTAAAAAAAAAATACATACTAAAATACTTACAAAAGTTTCAATTTAATGTTTGTAAGTTTGGATGTTACTTAATCTCTCTCCGGATCAAATACCACTGCCTTTATAGCCTACCTATATAAATATAACCCTCATAGATTTGCAACACGGAGCCGAAAGACGGAGACGAAAATAGGACATAATGGTCGCTTGATAGCACTTGAAATCATCCAGTTCAAAAAGAATCCGAATTTGTCACAAATTAAGCATTTAAACAATGTTACATGAACTTGTTTTGTACAAAAGTATTTTTCCAGAATGAGTTTAGGTTTAAGAAACGATTTTACAATGGTCATAGCAATTAATATCTCATTCAGTAGGAAAATAATTGACTTCAGATAAACAGCGGCGGCGGTGTAATTAGACAATAAGTTGTATGTAAATTGTTATTTTAAGTGGTTGGATCCGTGGGTTAGACCAAAGAAATAAGATTATGTAGAAGTGCCTTTTGTGGCTGTGTGGAGTTAAGCGTCTCGAGTCTTAACTTTATATGGCGAGGCACGCAGGTAACGCCAAGATGACACTTCTAATTAATCTTGTTTCTGTGGGTTAAGAAACAGCTTGAGATCGACACGCACATGAAATTCAAGCCCCCAGTCATGGCATTCATTCATCAACATTTCGTGTAGGTTACATTGTTTATCGACCATGTACACCCTGGTGTCAGAGTTGTTCCATCTATCCAGATGGCATCCATTGAGAAAGGAAGTGGCGATTTCGATGTTTTTTGATGGCATCAAGTCATCTCGCCGAGAAAGGCAGGTGTAGATTGATTTAGCGTTCTCGCCTTTTCTTCGTTCTTGGCATATATAACCCGTAAAAACGACGAGAAAAGTACGAGGACGTTAGAAGAATTCCAGAACAGGAGTGTCATTTTTAAAATGTATGTCGAAGAAAATTCGTTAAATTCACTGATAATGTCGAATAAAAATTTGAAATCAACGAAAATCATTCGACTTTTTTTACTTTTTTTTAAAATTCGACGGTTTTACTTGCGTCATACTTCAACACACATAACTTTTCTGTTTTTCCTAATGGTTGACAGGGGGATGCTTTTAGCATTAAGTCCATCGATTGTAAAAGTTATTTATTTTACTTGTGGTGCAATAAAGATTTACTTATAAATCAATACTTCTCAAAAATAGCACTCCAAGTTTTCGAGCAGTTTTTACGAGATCATCGCATGAATGTAAAGCGGGTACTTTTCGAATGAATAGAATGATTAAGAGTGTGTAAATACTATGTAAGTTAGGTATGTGCAGTCAACAAATTTTTCCTCAAACCTGAATTGCGTAATTTTACCCTTCGCCTGCGTCAAACTAGATAACAATAAAAATTTCATTTATGAACCAAATATGGTTGCCGCGCAGGTTAAGGGTCGAATAGACTAAAGAAAAATCTGTATTTTTTATAAATGTTAATAAAAAAAGCGAATTTATTGGGTTGTGCTGCCTGGTTGTCAATTTACTTGTGATTAGATAAGACTAACATATTTTGTAAGATTTTTATACAATTGCAATTTTAATGAGTGACTATCATGTTGATTCCTATCCTAAATGTTTTGGAAAATGTGGACCAATAAATCCAATATTTTGAATTTTTATAAAAATAAATTACTCTTCTAAACTTTTAACATGATAGGTATAGGAATTGAATATTAGTGAGTAATTATAATTTACTGTAGAATTGACAACTTGTCACAAATCGAATTTTGTAATATTACAATAAAAAATATATATTTGAATTATTTTTGGTGTTTTGCATGATTGATCTTAATCCGCACTAGAAATCATCATCATCACAACAACCCTGTTTCAGCCCACTTTTGAACATTATTTTCGTTTTTCCAAACTGACGTATTAAATTCATGTAAATATAAAGTCCTCATAAAATAACGTTCTTCTCTTTATCTATGCTGAGCTTATCAATTGATTAGTGTTAAAACTAATTGATCAAACCAGTTTACCCTGGTGCACCGCTAGGAGGCGCGGAATTGTTCAGATTAATCAGCATGAAATGGAGATTCTCTTTTCCACCAGAAAGTTAATATTAAATTATAATAAGACTCCTTCTCACCATACCGGGTTTTTCTCCAATTCCTTCGCTGTGACGGCTGTTAGACATTAGAACAGTCTCCAGCCGTGTCAACTTTAAAAGGCTTGTCTACTCGTACGGGCTCTTACTCTCGCGGTTACGGGAGCAAATTTAGGCAGTGAAACATGAGTAAATTTTGAGTTGCTGCTATTATTTCGTTAATATAACTCTTAAACACTCTGTACTTTGATTATTATTTCATCGTATATATGTAAGTATATTATGTAAGTACCATAAGTAAGTTTATTATCATTGCAACTTTTTGTATTTATAGCTATATATTTTTAATACCCACATGACGATATCTGTTTAACCCAAAGGTTGACTGTTAGATAATGCTTTTAGCATTAAGTTCGCCTATTGTGCTATACAATTGTATTATGTACAATAAAGTTTAAATAAATAAAAAGACTCGCTCCTCAATTTCTGCCCCTTTTTAGCTGAGCGTCGTGATGTGCCCGACCTATTTTTTTGACAATCTCCTTCCACTTGTTGCGATCTTTTGCTCCTTGGATCACGTTGGAGATCTATGATTTGGTCCGTCCTGCCAATGACTACAAACTTTTCCAGGTTGCTATCTGGTTTTTGGGCTATGTGCCCAAAGTATTGTATCACTCTTTGAAGGCAGATGCCCAAGAGTCTATAACATTCATGCATTTGTCTTATGAGCCGTCCAGGGAAAATCTCTTTGTTGATAAATGCTAAAATCGCAAGCGCCGTGCTTATCGTAAACACCGATTTTTTAGATTCACGCAAAAACGTTAAATGTCGGCAGTGGGCAGAAAATTGCGAAGACCTTACCTTTGCCGACACAATGAAGGTTGCTTTTTAGTGAAATCGACGTCAGTTGGTAAATATGAAAAACAAACAGGAAAAGATTTGTTAAGTACTCGCTTACTTGTAACTTACGACACACGGCATACACAATACATGCGTGTACTAATTTATAAATCGTCTTTTCATCAGCGTACTTACATGATTTTTTTGTTGATTTTATTATTTGCCTAAGCAGTGCCTGCTCGAGGGAGGAGTTATACACAATTGGACCTTGGTCCCGGCTGCCAGCTGGTGGTCTCTGATACCGAGATATCCAGGGTCGGTAGAACCATGGAGCAATTACAAAGAGGAGATGCCGTAATAAGCGTTTTGTAAGAAAGTATTTGTGAGGCTACACGTGCCGGAAGGCAGACGTGCGGGGTGCTTGGTTTCGGCCGTGGCTCCAACCATGGAGCACGACCAATGACAAGCTCCGCCCACTTTTCAAACGGCATCTTGTAATTGCTCCATGGGTGGAACACATGGCCAACAGTAACTTAATCGATATGATTGAATGAATTGGAAATGGAAAATTAGATAGACACGACTAGGTTTTTTTCTGGATAACTAGGTATTTTATTCGTTATTCATCATAATCCATCTCTGAATAATTGGTGCATGTCGATGAATACGACGACGAGCGCGACGAAACGGAGTCTCTCTTTCTTCTTCGTGAGCGCTTTGTCCTTCTCATATTCCTCTCAGAGGGCAGTCGCCGCGGTCTTTTCTTTTCCGTGGCGTCCTTTCTGTCCGTATTTTCATCACTGGAGTGATCTGACTCAGATTGTTGTCTTTTCTCGACTTTTCGTTGTCTCCTCTTATAAATTTCACATGAATCCTTTGGCATCACTTTCCACGACCCTTTGCCTTCAGCCTTGTTTGATTTATGAGCACGGATAACTTCGTTAATATTTTCCAAATTGAATAAGGTAGTATTTCGCATCGCAGAATCAAACATGACAATAGAATTTTTATTGTATTTTCTCCTTGATATAGACAGTTTGCGCTTTTTGGAAGACTTGCGAATTCTTTTCCGTCCCGAAGATCGCATACTACTTACATATTTTCAAACTTTGCGTTTGAAATACATAATACGAATGTAATTTTATGTACCACTGTACACCGTAGACCATACACAAAAATGTTCCAGATTTCTTAAAAATTTCATTTATGTCATGATTTTGACATTTATTTTTCTCACTTTCTTTTATTACGACTGACTAAAAAGTATAATGTTTTGTTTATGGACAAGCTATTTATAGAATCATAAATTGCGAGAATAAGGTCATTAGATTTTGTGTACTACTGTTGTTGAATTGAACACTGTTTGTTCTCCGTATGTAGTAAAATAAATTAATCCCATGTGGGTGGACAAAGCCGCGTACAAGAGTAAATATAAAAATAGACACCGGATTCGACACAGTTTCTCACAGTTATGCAATATTAGACTTAATTTGAATTTAATTGTTACGACATTAGGCACTCGGATAGTTAATTTATTCATTTGGACTTGGGCTACATACTCATTTGGTGAATCATGATAATCGTACTTACTGTTACTTGTAGTTATGATCAAACATTGTACTGTCAAAACCAATTATCAATTAACCAGTTCAAAATAGGATTTTTGAAGTGTATGACACACTAGCTGTTTCCCGCAGCTCCGCCTGCGTCAAAAAGTAGCCTTTGTTTGACCCCGGGTCTTCAACCATATTCATACCAAATTTCATGAAAATCCGTTAAGCGGTTTGGCCGTGTAAGCGTAACAGACAGACAGACTTTCGCATTTATAATATTAGTATGGATACGAACAAAAATCCTTAGCTAACGAACAAAAATTATTCGACTCACCGATTTTGCATGAGTTACACTTTTTAGAAATAGCACTCCAAATAAAGATAGGTAGGAGGGCGAGAAGTCGTTTCGAAAAAATCTGACGCCAGAGTGTACAGGGTCAATGGACCTTTATATCTTTTTTTTTTTTATAACGAACAGTATATGTAAAAACAAGTGGTAGGTATTATCCATATTTAATCCAAACTAATATTATAAATGCGAAAGTCTGTCTGTCTTTCTGTCTGTCTGTTATGATTTCACGGCCAAACCGCTGAACGGATTTTAATGGAATTTGGTATAAATGTAGTTGAAGACCCGGGGTCTAACATAGGCTACTTTTTGACGCAGGCGGAGCTGCGGAAAAAAGCTAGTCCATACTAATATTATAAATGCGAAAGTCTGTCTGTCTGTCTTTCTGTCTGTATGTTACGCTTTCACGGTCAAACCACTGAACGGATTTTAATGAAATTTGGTATGAATATAGTTGAAGACCCGGGGTCAAACTCCATACTAATATTATAAATGCAAAAGTCTGTCTTTCTGTCTGTCTGTCTGTTTGTTACGCTTTCACGGCCCAACCGCTGAACGGATTTGATGAAATTTGGTATGAATATAGTTGAAGACCCAGGGTCAAACATAGGCTACTTTTTGACGCAGGCGGAGCGGCGGGAAACAGCTAGTATTATATAAATGCGAAAGTCTGTCTGTCTGTTACGCTTTCACGGCCAAACCGCTGAACGGATTTTGATGAAATTTGGTATGAATATAGTTGAAGACCCGGGGTCAAACATAGGCTACTTTTTGACGCAGGCGGAGCTGCGGGAAACAGCTAGTATAAAATAATTAATGTTTTTAATAATGTTGCATCTTCTAGAATATTTTAACCACATATTAACCTACTAGCTTTTTCCCTTTAAGCATTATATAACCAGTATAACCAACATCTACTTAATTGTTTTTTGTTTTTTTGATTATTTCTTCCTTTTCAGACGAGTTTGAGGTCGGTTCAGATTTTTTTTCAAGAATTTTTAGTAATGTGCCTCTTTACAAATATTACTTCACAATAAACGCGTGTTCAGTAGCCGTATCGTCACAATTTGGGAACAATGAACATGAGAACGGGACCACGGTGTACAGACGGCTGCAGTATAATATGACCACTCTCAGTAGCATCACTTGTGGTAAGAGCTCAGATGTCTCTGCATATTTCTGTACCACTCACAAAAACTACGATATTTGTGTTGTGTGAACTTGTTCTCCTAAAAACATATATTTATATTTATGTACGCGCATTATGTAGATATTTCCGTGGGAATTTTGGGATTTAAGGTATCCCCTACTGGTATTTTCAGGTTTTTTTACCTGCTTATGTACAAATACAGCAGATTTAATCTTAACAAGGAGCATTCAAGACTAATGAATTTAATCTAGACGTGGTATTTTTAATTTTGACAATAACTTTAGTCGGGTTGTCCTTTAACCTTCTGCATCGAGCTCACATATTCGCTTCTGAGAAAAGCGAGGGATAGAGCGCTTTCTTAATGTTCAGCGTTTCTCTTATTTTTGAAAACCGAAAAATATCCGAAAACACGGCGACTCGTATATTTTTATTTGATATCAAATTGTTTAATTAGTCATAATCGGTGAATCGAACGATTTCATTCGACACACGAATCATATTTCAAAAATAAGTTCACAAGTCAAATTCTCTGGCAGTTCTCGCATATGTAGAGCGGGCAATACCTACAAATCAAACTTTACTTGCAAATAGTATTAATAGTACTATTATCTATTCTGTGGTACTGCTGTGCAAGCATGTGGATCGGCAAAGGGCGCGGTAGGTACTTAGGTAGGTATTGGAAAGCGTTGTCGCAACACCACTTTCACCGGTGTTATGGTACCTACCACATTGTGGCCACTTTTTATTGCGTATTGAAAGTGAATGTTCACCAGTAATTCTTTTTAATTAAGACTATTTTAAAGTTATAGGTTGTCAAGATATTTGTTGAGATCTATGTATGAGTATGACGCGAAGTTTGGCTATACCACAGGCCTATACTTTATCTTAGGTTTGTCGATTCTATTAACTTACTAAAACTTGTATGTTACTCGCCTGAAAACAAACATGATCTTTCAAAATATGTTAAATCGCCCCCGTGATGAATAACAGGATGATTTACAAAATGCTCTTGAGACTTTATCGCTCTAGAGCCCAATTTTTGAAATGACATATATGTCGAATAAAAATCGTTCGATATCAAACAAAAGTCCTTCGATATCAAACTAAAATTATTCGACTCGCCGATTATGCATAAGTCACACTTTTCAAAAATAGCATTACTGCTCTGCAACATTTTCTTCATTTACATACAGACTCTAGAAAGACGCCTATTCATAAGAAAAATAAGGTAACATTTCCCTGTCCCAGGATTATTCTCTCATTCCCGTCTCTATAACTAAATATCGGTATTTTGTTTCGGGCTCAAAAGTCAACAGTAGGTAGAGTATGTTTTGGATTGTCATCAATGTTTTCAATAGAGACAGAGGTAGGAGTGTGTGAACAGAGGTAGAGACTGGTATGAAGATGGTGAGTATCTGCCTTACAAACATAGCTGATTATGTAAAATTTGTAAGCCCATTGACATCAACGACTTTCTTCTTATCAAATAGTATGATGAATTCATTATTCAAAACTCAGTAGTTTTTCCACAAATTAAATTATAATCGAGATGAAGATTGAGACGAAACTAGGAATGAGATGGACTGCAGGCTCTTCGAAGGATTGAGTGAGACAGATGACAGGTGAATGAGGGGTCACGATTCAAGTACCATGTCGGGGTGGAGAGGGGACGCGTCGCCATCGCGATCCCCTCTCGTTTCACTTCAGTTGCGTTTTGTGTTTCGAACAGTGGACTTGTTTCGCTCAGGCAGCCACAAAAACAAGTAAATCCGCGTGTGATAACTTGTGAGTAAATTGTGTGACTCAGTGCATTCACGATGGGATGTGGAACGAGTTTTGTGAAATATGTGCTGTTTTTCTTCAACCTGGTGGTCGCGGTGAGTTAATTTCAAAGGGCGTCTGGATGTAAACCGGTTTGGATTTGTTACGGTAGTCGCTCGTTGGTCAACTATACGTGGCCGCTCTGAAATCTAAGTTAAAAACGAATTTCAACCAAACTGGTTTAATCTAAAACTTAGTATTGGTGCCCTAAATGATACTCGATTTTTATTTAATTTTAGGTTGTTAAAAATGTTGTAAGTCATAAAAGATTACCTTTTTCTACATTGCCAACCTCGCTTGCCCCGAACAGTTGTTCGCGGAATTTTGTTGTTCAATAGGGCCCCTTCAAACGGTGACCCTGACAACAGGTAAGTATAATAAAAATGCAAAAACATCTGGCATGTCGGCGCAAGAGAAACGCTTTCTTTTCAATTTGGATGGCTGAATAATGGCCGATTTTGTCTATCAAATAAATAGAAAATAATGAGTGAAGGAACCACTGATTGATCAAGACCTACTGAAACATCTCATGAAGATGTGATTTAGCGTAGGAAGAATGACAAAACCCACACCCACAAGAACTTAAGCTAGTTAATTAATATTGTCTTAAATGGCTTTTACAAAATTTTCAAACTAAACAAAGAAAATTGTAAAAAGATATTGGTAGTGAGTGACCCATTGTACACCTAGTCAAACATGACGTCATACAAATTGCAGAGATGATAAGTGGTTCCTTAGAAAAAATTGTTTGCTTATGATACTCGTACCCACGGATGGATGACTTCATGATTGTTCAGTTAATTGAAGCTAAATGAGGAATGGATGCTGTAATTTCTAACACTAATGACCGAAATTCTGTACCAAATAACTACTCACGACAACAGCGGATAAGAAATTTAGCTAAGAAACATCTTTGACTCATTTTGTTGGTAAATGGTCAATATAGAGTTAATTAAAAATCACAATTACAAATTGGCAAGACGAATGATTATCGTTCTTTTTCGAATGATTTTTTTATTCGACAATGAATTATTAAACATCTCGAAAATAGCACTTTTTTATTCTGGGCCTAGCCGGCTTAGTACAAATGCCTTTATCTCTACATATTTATTAGCAATTTTAATATCCACAAAATAAGTAAGTACTTAACAGAATCATATTTATTAATAGAAAATAATTAAAAAGAATACAAATTGAGCAATGACGATTTTCACTATGAAAATTTCACACTGATAGGTATTTTCAACGTAACTGACTCACTCAAGTAACAAGTCATCTCAAAAAACGCCTTGAGTAACAGATTAATTATTTGTAGCAAGGACTGGAGATGCAAATCAGAAAAGAAGCTAGGTGGACTTCAGCTCGGATCGAATTTTCCAAGAAACTGGATAAGGATTATGGACAATTTTCATAATGTCATCATCACAAACCATGTAACTAAGTGAAGCTCGGATCATTGTCTCGAACATCCAAGTCGTCATTAACCTAAAACATCACGCAAATTACAAACAATTAGTGTCCTCAATTACCCTTAGAGAGCAGATGTACTCTCACCTCTCTGATTTGTGGATGTCGTAATTAACCTCAAAGTCATCCAAAATATTTCTATGCATATCCATACTAATATTATAAATTCGAAAGTCTGTCTTTCTGTCTGTCTGTCTGTTACGCTTTCACGGCCAAACCGCTAAACGGATTTTAACGAAATTTGGTATGGATATAGTTGAAGACCCGGGGTCAAACATAGGCTACTTTTTGACGCAGGCGGAGCTGCGGAAAACAGCTAGTTTTTTATATGCATCATCGAAGCGTCCCTTGATCTTTTGCTGAAAAGACTGTCGGAGAGACGTCACGTAGTGGTAATATTATTTTGGTGGTCGTCTACCCTTTCCTGAAATTGTCAGGCTGTCCTGTCAACACAAAATAGAACTAGAAAAAACATAGCAGTGATAACTCGAAAAGAGTATATTTTCGGATACATTACAGAATAAACGTATTGACTTCAGACGTGATATTAATAGTTATTGGGTTAAAAAGAAAAAAAAACCTTTCTGGGTAAATTGGTAGACAGAATGAAGAGATCGAGGCAGCTTGTTTATCATTGATACGGGCTATAAAATTAGTGTAGCTGTAGTCACAATCGTCGATGCAAAGAAAAATAATATTGATGACAAACTAGAGAATAATGCAATAAAAAATGATGATCTTGATACAGGAAAAACCATAAAGAGTGTCATGACTTCAACAATACAAAGCATCATCGTTGAAATGATGCAAACAAATAGAATGGCGTGTGAACAAGTGACTCAGTGACTTACAAATATATGACATCACGTTCGTTTTAGTAAATTAGTTGGAACAGCCCACGTCACAACAGCTTTGGTCTGGAAAAGTGCACGTAATGTGCATGGCTTGCATGGTTTCAATGCCAAACATGATGATAGTATACATTGTCTTTTTGTGATTCGTGCTGAAACTGTCATAGTAGCGAAAGATATTTGTGTTTTGAGAGAGGTAGGACATTTTGTAAGGAGTAGCCCTGGGGAAGTACCTCCACCCTACAGTAGACCGCAGCTAAATCACTGTGAATTAGTGTTGTGTTCCTGCTGGTGAGTAGGGTCGCCAGGCTCCAGAGGGGTCGCTGTGCTGACAGCGGAAAGGTCGGCAACGCGCTCGTGACTCTTCGGTGTTGCAGGCGTTCATAGCCTACGGTTACCACTTACCATCAGGTGGGCCGTACGCCTGTTTGCCTACTTAGTTGTATATATATATACAACTAAGTAGGGTTTTGAAGTAACATTTTTGAGTAGGCACTTCAGTAAATGCGGCACTAAATTCATGTCATTTCACAGCTTACTGATTTTAGTCGTCAGTTTTCCTGGGTATTAATATTCCATTAAGAGCGATTGGTTTAATTAAAGCAACGTCTGTTTAGTGTGCTTTGCACGGTATGTCTTATACAATTATTTGCACCTACTTATTTTTTAAAACATCTGTTTTATTAAAGTTTGACTGCACACAACAGTTTCAACTATTATTGCTTCATATTCCAAACGATGGCTTGCTTCATTTTAGCCCCTCCTTCCACACGGATTCACCAGTGAATTCGAGGATGCTTTTTCTTTTTTTTTTGTCAAGATATAACGACGCATATTTCGATGTTTTTTAGCTATATCAGACACTCATGGGCACATAACTACCTATTAGGTAATTACTTACCGTCCCGTATGAAGCTATCATTAGTACACCTTCGCTTGTCCTCAAAATCTTGACACACTTTCTATTACATTTGCAATTGTGACGTTTCTATGTCGGATGTTCTGCAATCAAGGACTTATATGCTACTATCTTAACCTCGCTAGCTTCTCCAATACATTTTTGTCCTGATATAATCTCAGCAAGCTTTATTTTCACCATTTCCACCTAGAAGTTCAATCAAAGATTCTCATCTATCGTGATAAAAATCTCGCTTAAAATAGAAAAATGTTGTAAATGTTTATCTGCACTGAGTTCTTTCACCTTTGTTAATGAGCAGACAGCCCAGCCGGGTGGACCCGTCCTGTTCACGATTATAATTTAAACCCGTCGCGTCATTTTCTACTGGGCACTAAGCCAAAATCTAACAAAGTGTCAACATTGACTTCTTTCTCTCGAAATAAAACCAGGAATAGTTATTACGTACAAAAACAAGGAAGTTGTGTGATTCACTTACGATAGATCCTTCGAAATATTTCGAAGTTTAGTTATTGGTGTTTTTTTTTTAGGTAATATTTTTCGATGTAGGGAAGTGGGCATTGGGCATCGTACCGACAATCGTTCTTAGGATTTCTAAAATATTATTCCTAATCTCAAACATGCGAATTCTTGCTATAATTATCTTCGTCAGGGACCTTTCCCCATCTATTTGAGGTCGGTCGGCCTTCCTTGTCCGTCTTTTTCACTCTGCACGATCTTGAGCCATCGTGGAGTTCGGGCTCCCTTGCTTCAGATCCTATATATCTAATATCTAGAGATATCTAAGTAATAATTAGTTATAACAAAACGAATTCGAAAAGTCGCCTTTGCAGCTTACTGTTACAGGATCTAGTTTCACGAAATCAAAGGCTTCAATTATTTACCAAACGCATGATAAATCCATAACAATACACTTGTTTTCTGTTGATTTCTGATTATATCGATTCAAAATTAGTTAATGTTTTTCGGCCCGATAACCCGCCCAACCCACTTATCGATGATTCAAATGTTACTATTAAGTCGAGCTTTGTGTAGTTATTGAGGTTTTTGAGTAAGCAGTAAAAACTATTTCTTATCAATCACACAATACTGTTATTCTATTGAAGTATTTGGAGCAGAACAAAGAATGAATAGATTTCTCTTATGACCATTATATCAAGGTAAAATAATAGTAATTTTTTTTTACTTTAGCGACAAACGAGCATAGATCAAGGAAACTATGTCTATTACTGTCACTTTAATAACTTGCAATCTCAAAAAACTGCAATTTAACTTTACAAAATCAGGTGACCCTGGGTCAAAGTTGCTAAACAGCTTTATAACTAGATTATTTTGCAGGTTTTGAATCTAACCACCCTCAATAATCAAAGATTCAGGTTAAAACTTGAAAGACAAACTTTATAAGCATCCCGTGGGATTCGTCCGCCATTAAAAAGACCACGAGGTCAAAGGGGAGCGGTGTATAAGCTCTTGGGTCCAGTAAAGTCTGTTCAGGGGTGTCGCTAATGTAAAACGCTGGTCGTGTTATCGTGTGCCAGTTTGCTAAAAGGTTAGCAATGTAATTGAGGATTAAATGCCCGTTCATCATTAACTAACTCGTTTACGGCTGGACAGTTCAATGTCGTGTTATCGAGCATGAAATGACACTAACTAACTTATGAAATTATCGTAACATTGAAACGCACAAAAGTTATATCTGTTTGTTTAACGTTAGTGAAACTATTTATAATTTAAAACTGCAATGTAATAGATTTGTATGATTATCGTATCCTATCAATATAACACAAATACCATCTCATAACCAAGGATGTAGAAGACCATGCGAAATTAAGAGGGAAAAGACGAACAATATCACCATCAAATCCAACTTGCGTATAACTTGATTTGACAACTAGACTTGAAAGTAAACACAGTCGAAAACATACAAAATTTTATTACAAAGAATATCAACAAATGAAACTGTTCCAGCTAAGCAAAATTCATTATGAGAATTGCATAATACATTAAATTCAGCCACATTGGCGCCATAGAACTACCTTGCGTGACCAAATTCCCTCCGACCTACACCCTCCAAGTCAACAGGTGTATTTCATTGAATAATTAATGAATCTACGCCTCGTGGTTATTTCCTTCGGTTTTTATGACTTGTGCATGGGTACCAGCAGTTGTAGATGGTAGCTAGTGGTGCGCTATATTCATTTTAATTTATTAATTTCACGGATGAATCAGTTATTGAATAGATATTCTTGGCTAATTTGAATGAACTCTATAACACAATAATAGTAAATTATGGTACAAGGGTGCGAAGTTGGTCATTATTTACGAGGCGGTATATAGAAGCCGAGTAACTATATAACCAATTTCGCTCACGAATTGTCATACGACGATTTTCCACACATTTGCGAGGAAAACACACACTTATATTATTAGGTTTTTATTATTTACACAATAAATAAAAGTTATCAAGCGATATCAAAACATTTCTTCACATTGAATGTGAATGTTGGTACACTTTAAACATTTAGAAACACCATTAAACTAAAATTGTTTGTTAATGCATTGCTAGGTATCTCCAAATACATATTATAAGTTCTTTATTTCACAGTTTTTAGCTTTGTCCTTATTTCTTCCTTTGAAGATTTAAGTAGTCAGCCTTCTTAGTCAGTTATCAACATTCGGTTTTCGCCTAGATTAGTAAATCTGGCGGAATCAATTAAGGTATTCTTTCCTTAATTAAATCAACATTTGTTATTAAATACAAAAACAAATAGATTTAAAACTGGCACCACTGATACAGACAGATCAGACCTGATAGTCATTTTTTTTAGTAATGGGTTTTACGGTCATGGATACAAGTCCTTTATAGCCCTTCTTAATTTTTCTACACAAATTAATATTTGTAGTCCCATACGGTTCAGTAAAATAAATATGAATATGAAATTTAGTGTTGATTTATCATTTGGAAGCTAAAATACTTTATATTTTTTGCAAAAACAATGAATAGGTTTGCGACTCAAAATCTTCTTGGCATACATTTAAAAAAAATTGTACCGTTACCATGGAAACCATTACTTTACAAGTGCGATTATAATATAAACAGCGTGTTGTTTACACCCCCCATTAAGGACCTAATTACAACGAAATAAAATATACTTTATAAGCAAATGTGTTGAAAAGTACTTAAATGTAAGTTCTTAATAAGAAATAATTATTATGTCATTCATTCGAGATTGTTACACATTAAAATAAAATTGTTTAATTTAAAGTATTATGTCAGTTCTGAAGGTCAGTAGGACCATAGTAAATTACTCAGCAATTTGTATTTCTAAAGAAACTAGTTTCATTGCTTGTAAGTTACCAGTCAATTCGATTTTGTAAAAAACTAGTTCGTTAAATAAGATTTATATAATAGAACTAACTTGTAGTCCACAAGGTTGAAAGAGTAATTTCTGTATGACCAGAAACTAGTAACTGTAGTTACTTGTTTGTTCAAATGCTTCTAGACAAGGTGACTTGAAACGGAGAAATTCTCAAATATGGGTCAGGGAAAATAGGAAATGTTTTTAAGGAAGCTGTATTTGGCTCAAGGAGAAATCCTTGGAGATTTGGCTGACATCATCCTTATGTCCTCGATAAAATATTCGTAGTTAGTTTATGGTCTTGGGGCGCAGTTAATTCTACTATCTACGGTTGATTAATATTCTGGTGGCAGATTTGGTTCGTCTACTATACATACCCATATGTAGAATATAATATACATCTAATACTATAAATAATAATTTATCTAGAATCTCATATACTTGATGCTGTCGGTTAGTTTGTGAAATGTCGACGAGTGTTCGACTGATGATGATATTTTTCTCAGCTTGAAAAAATTATCCCTGACACTAAATATATATATTACTCCTGTGCCCTTTCATCCTAGCCTTTTCTCGGCCTCCGAATCAGCTCTCTTTTTTCTTCTTTACTACTTTTAATTTCAACTTCGCCCAATCTTCGGCATCCGTGCCAGTGAGTCCATTAGCACGCAGATTCTTTACGAGGTCAAGCCAGCTAGTGTCCTTCTACTAGGACTCGGAGAAGGCCGCATAGCAAGATGTGCCCTAAATGGTTTGAAATCGCAACTGTGAAACTAGTTACTTTGAAAAACGTTTAGGTTTCACTCTATATAGTTGATTCTTAAAGACAATTATTAATCACTCGATATTTCCAAACACGTACACCGGAAAAAATAATCATTACCTCGGTCGTAATGGTTTGAGTTTTATTAAAGTTTATGTCCGTTCCTTTTTCTGTAAAGTCAAAAAATATCAGGTAATAATTTAATCGGCAACTACTGACTTTGTTTGGTGAATTTGGTTTTTGTCACTATGTGTTTCGGTATCAAAATATAAATACTACTTTTATTATGGCAAAATAATGTAACTGACTATCTTAGTTACTATAAGTAAGAAGCACACTAACTACATTTCCGTAGCTACGGAATAGTTAGACTCATTTTAAAGTTTGATTAACTATCGGATATCAAAATTTGATAACCATATAAGACCTATACCAGACCTATAGTTCAAAGCTGCTTTAGAGGTAATAAGTACTTACGATCGTGGATCGTAGAAGTGAATAAAATTGAGGTATTAATCAGCAGTGAAGTGTTGGTTGGTATCAATAGCGATTGCGATCAAATAAGAATAAACTTGAATTACGACAGGACTTACAAGTCAAGTTAGGATCGAATGCTAAATATACAACGAGAGATCTCATTACAAATATTAAAACTTCCCAAACCATAACAGAATTATTGCAAAGAATATTTCGCGGTATTCGGCTCTACCACGTGACTCCGTGTATACCAGATGACATCATCTCGGTCTTGACGACGCCTTTATCCATTTGCATGTCGTAACACTAATAGCGATGGAATAACAGCTTTGGCCCTTAATTTATTACTATACAAAACAATGGATAAGATCTCTTTGTGGGAAAAATTAATGTATATTGTTTTTTCTGTAGTCGAACTTTCTGCGCAATTAACAAAATATAAAGCAACAGGTACATTACGAAATGTAATTTCTATAGTTTCCCAAATTATGAAAGGCTGAACTAAAGCTGAGGAATATTTCGTGCATAAAATAATTTATATTCTAAAAATATAGTTTTATTTTTTTCAATTTCATTTGATTGTGAGTTTACGTAGAATCTTGTGGTACAAATTAAACTGTTCGTTTGTCATCTTTGAAATCCAATCAAGGACGTTAGCTGAATAGTTACAATGCCAAAAACGCAAACGTTACGAAGGAAAAATAAAATGTCGATCTATAAGGTAACAGGATGAGATGAGAGGGGCGTCCTCGTTCTAAATAGATTGGCCTCCGCCACAGATTATGTAATACTACACTAATCTCCGCACAGTAACGCTGGAAGTTACAGATTGATTAGGAGCATAAAGTGAATAGCATAGATTATAGACGAATGATGCATATACCTCAATTTTCTAGGTTCTTCCAAAAGGTTTTTATATGTAGAACCAAAATTTATGTCTCATTTACTAAATCTATGTCGAAAGCAGGCGGGAACACGCGGGCCTAGGTAGGTGGCGTTATCAAAATGAGATTTGTACTAAAATATCAGGTACATGTTTTGATTAGTCCCAAAATAGAAAGGGCAAAAAAGAAATCTTAGAAATACCACTAAATCGTAAAAAAATACATTTCAAAACCCTTCGTATATGTTTCAAATATCTCGATGTAGAGAAAGCCACATATTTTTTTCAGGGAAAGGAAAAGGAGTAACATAGATTTGATAATTCTAATAATCTCAGGCCCACGTATGTATAAAGTGGTTGCTTTCTCCCTTACATAAATATCGGATTGCTATTTCGTTAGAATACCTACAATGTGTTTGAAATAAACAAAACAAGCGCACAGTTCTGATAGAAAATGTCCGTTCGCTAAACATGCTTTGTGAATATTTAGCATGTCTTAAAATATATTTCCCTAGGCGTGGGCTATTGTTACTCGTAGATGAAATCGTGATGTTTAAATGTGTGAATGCTTGAATATAAACAACTTTACATTATTTGGGTCATTGGAATCTTGTACTCTTTAATGGCACACACATAGGTAACTAACACTCACACATAACAGGAAATCTTTCAGTATGTGTGCACATAACTTTTTTTTCTTGTAAGTATGAAAAGGGCTAACTGAATTTATATTTATGATACTAGCATTGAAATGTTAACAAAAATAAAAATCTAAGAAACAGAAATAAAATTTAATTATTCGTTTCCTTTTTAAGTGACATTGGAGCGAGTGCTATATTGGCGACTTGATGTCACTTGACCTTCACTGGTTACGTCATTTTGGGTATTCATATTGATAAGCTGAGATTCGGAGTAATACTTATAGTTAGTTATGAATATATTGCATAGTTTAAGCGGGAGATATCTTTCCGAAACAAATCCCGCGTAAAAATATTATATGCATAGGATGGTAAGGAGTTTACCTCTTTTGGTTCCCCAATGCGATCAGACCATGCACCTGTACAAATTGTATCCTTTGACTGGCAGATAATGCTAACGGCCTAAGTTATCCATAGTTAATTTCATACTAATATTAATTGCGGAAGTATGCGCTTTTGCGCCCAATCCGCTGAACGGATTTTAATGAAATTTGTCGAAGACCCGGAGTTTACATAGGCCACTATTCTGCGGGAAACAGCTAGTTGACTCAATAAAATAAAAAGGGTTGGTATATAATATCCGTGGACATAACTTGAATTAGCTGTTAAGGTTTATGCACATTTGATGCATTAACATACATTTGTACCTAATTTATGGCAAATTAGTATCTAACTATAACGTTACGTAGATACTAAACGATTGTCTGAAGATCGACACGCGGAATGTTTATAATTATGTTAGCTTCCTGTGTTTCTATTCAATTAACAATTCAAGCAATGATGTAGGCATATTAAAGATAACAACTCAACATTAAAATAATACAATCAATAACTATATTAATTTTACTAAAAATTTAGAGTCAAAGTTTTAAACCACAAGTATGAACGCGCTAAGCTAATGTAAGCACTACTGTTCTGATTAAAGAAAACAATTCGTTGAAAGTTTTTTAATAAATAATATTCTACATAAAACAGCAAATTTTATGTAGAATATTAATTTCTTGCATAGCATCAAAAAATGCATGAGTGTGTTAACCCAAATTTTACCTCGGTAACGTGGATTGAACCATATTTCCTCATAGATATACCATGAAAATGCGTGGATCATTGCGTTCCCGCTCTTTGTCTATGAACCCCCCCTCCCCCCTACGGGCGTGCCCTCCCCCTCATTGTCGCGGGGTCAGCGACCTGGACTTATGCAATGCCCGTCGAAATGCAAGGGACACCTGGGTACTATATGGTAACCGGAAGTAGATCGACGTGTCATGTCTATTTTCTATGTTGGTGGTGTGAAATTAATGATAACATTTTAAGGCCAATGGATGAGTTACTTTATTTTTCTTTATCAGACATCGATGATTATGTTTTCCGAACTAATGTGATGGGTTCTGGTAACTATGTTTATTTATTTCTTTGTCTTTCTCATGTAGATCACTAACCCTTTTTGGAATTCACCGCATTCAAGTAAAAACAAGACGGTTTTAAAATTTCCAGCACATCAGGTCACTCGGAATATTAAAAATGTAAGGGGATATATTTTGTTTTTTATAATTAACACTAAACTCTATCAGTTTTGTGTGCCAATATTTCACCCAAGCAAGGACAACGATCACATCACATAGAAGTTGCGAAAGAATATCTATGAAAGATGGACAAAATATTATTCGATATATATATAAATCCCCCACAATCGATTCACTAATGTGACGTCATTACAGAGAATCTCTAGTCGCGACGTCTAGACAGATTCCCAACTTGGGAGCTTTAGTAAAATGCATAATTTCACTCGACGTACTTAGTAGCTACCTACCTAGATATTTTCTGTAGGTAGATATGGTTCAATGGGCAGCATGTAATTACTATGTATTTTTGTCTCTCTCCTAGTCGTACTAACTTCTGCTAGTTAGTGCTTCCAGTATTTACAGTTGTACTCGGAATGTACGATAATAAAATTTTAATTAAGTTACGAATCAATGTGATCTGACTGGAGTTGAAAGAATCGGTGGCTGTCTTCGCGTGTTAGGGCTGTCAACAGGTACCTAGTACCTACCTAGATTCGTAGAGATTTTAATATTTAAAAAGAAACACTACTTATATATACACGCACACACTTGCCACGTCTATCATAAAAAATCCCATAGTAATTATGTATATGTATATAATTGTATTCTCAGTCTTCTATCCATCTATAAGCCTATCTTCTTTAGTTCTGCTCATCATAGAATGTCCCTCAGCTGAGTGTGCCTCTTGGCGAAGGCCTTATCCAACCCCTTCTGCGACTCTTCTCCGATTCGGGACCGCTGTTAGTTTAAGATCGTCTTCCCATCTTGTGACAAGTCCTCCTCTTCCCATCTCTCTCTGGGATACCAGTTAGCCACTGCTGTGCTCCACTTTTCCTGCTTGCTTCTCCACCCGTTCACCTCCATTTCATTTCGTCTTTTTTGGAAAGTACATTAACCAAGCCTGTTTTTGTTTTTTCTCTGTTTTCTATTTTAACCAAAACCTTACATAAACCATCTTAAGAGAATATTTTACTTTTAAGTAAAAGTAAAATGCACACATGCATAAAATGCCGTTTCTTTACCATTAGGGTATTTAAAGAATTTGTGCTATAAATATAACATTTCTAAGTATTTGTAAATATGGTCAGGTCAATCGTTAGGGCCTTGAATATAACCTTCGTCAGATTGCAGTCCCTAAGTAATGGGTTCAGTGGCTATATTTTAGAAGGGAGGCCAGGTAAAGGTCGCTTCGTTTAGGTTATGGTTCTGGCCTATTCTTATCTATCTTCTTAGTCTTTCCTTCTTGTCATACTAGATATTGACTGTGGCCTGCGAATCTGCTTTTGTAAAAAATATAAAAATATTTATTACCATAAATGTCACATTGTCTTGTAATGCATACCTATATAACCGTCAGTAACTAATAAATTTTCTTCGTAAACACACAACTTTATTCAAAATAATGTCAAATTTATTTCTGGAAATGCATTGTAGAGATCTTTAGCAAGCGAGGCGAGGCTTTGCCCAGCAGTGCGACAAACACAACTAAAAAAAATATTCTTTTTGTGAGGTTGCCATCCCTATTGCAACTGCATGTTGCGTAACATGTGCACATACTCATGCAAAGCGTATGTCGGCCACCGAGCCTCGAGCAGTCATTTCAATGACAGTCAACGTGCCATATGCGGTTTGCAGCTGAATAATACGAAAGTTTTTTACAATTCATACCTGGGTGTCAATAGGCTATTCTACTCAATATTTTTTATTATTAATATCAAAAATTTGAGTACGTTAATGAACGAACAATCACCGATTTTGCGTGAGAGATTTTTAAAAAAAAACATTGAATTTATCTATTTTAATCCGCACGTATACCTACATCGCTAATCTATTAACAATATGTTGGAAAGGCGGACTTATAGTGAAGCAATCTCTCTCAGCCTATCGATACTTAGTCCATCGATAGCAGACGAAGCATTTAAAGTGGAATAACTAAAAGGCCGATAAAAAATATTTGACGATATACTGTTTAAATGACTTGAGCGAAATTAATTTTAGCCAGTAACTGAATTACTTAACTAAAGATTAACATTTGCATTGACAGTCACTCGTTTAATAAATACCCTTATTTAATAAACTTCGTTACAAGACATGTCAAGGATGGACTTTACCTTTTACCTCCCTTTAAACAAATTAGTGATCAGCTGACTGGATTTTAAGTGAGGTCGACAATTTTGTCTTGAATATCACTTTTTTTTTTAAATTGTTAGTTTAATTTTAGCATAATATATTCTGTTATCTGTGGTTTTATATAACCTGGAGTGCGATTTTTGAAAAGTGTGACTTGTGTGTCGAATTATTTTTGTTCGATATCGAACGATTTTCATTCGACATAATATAAGTGATGATTTCAGAATCGCTATCATCATAACGCAATCTATCAAGTATATACTCGTAGTAAATAATTTTCACTTCTGCCAGATTTTTATTTTTGAGTGTTTCTAGCATGTTTGCTCTCTTGTCGCTTACATTCGTTGTACTTAAATATCTAAAATAACATGTTTCAGTGTGTAAAAAATAGGCAAAAAAATCTTTTCAAGTTAATTGTAAAGAAAATAGTTTTGACATTTTTAACCCTAGATGGCGTGAAAATTTACCACGGCGACGCGGGTGAAGCTGCGGTTAATAATTAATAAAACAAAAAATTAAGCCAATACGTCAATAGGAAGGGAATTAAATTTCGATTACGAAATTTGACCCTAAACACTTTTTATGTAGAGTAGCGCCACCTACTTTATAAAACGCCATCGACTCAGACTTGTGGCCAAATCCGACGGGAATCGCGTACAATCGGGGTGAAAATTACCTTATAGGTACCAAATTTCAACTTGATCGGTTTGGTAGATTCGGAGAAAATCGACTGTGACAGACGGACAGACAGACAACATACTCATGTCGTCTCACTCGAGACTATAAGGGTTCCTTATTTACCTTTTAAGGTAAGTACTCCTGATCATTTGTGTAAAGTTTTCATTTCAACAGTTTAAAAAAAAATCTATTAGAATTACGACTGAAAGTAACTTCTTTTAATGATCATCAGATCGATTAACAATTATGGCTTTATATGTTAGGGCAAAACTGCTGTTTATCGCAGCTTTGCTTGTGTAACCTATTGTTTTGGTACTTGTCAGAGTTCCTTACTAAATAAATACAATCTATTGAACAATCTATTGAATCTAGATTAAAATCTTTCAAGTTGTATGAAAACAATCATTCTTTTAGGCTTTAGCCACGTGATTTGTTCAATGTATGTTCAATGGAAAATGAACTATTGTGTTGCTATGAGTTTAAGCATTGTTTTTTATTATTTTAAACCATAATATGATAAGAAATGGCGGTCGTGCGGGTGTTCAACCCATACGATAAACGTACAGTTAATTAGTTTGTTGAGTTCAATACTTTTATCTCGATAAATAAGCTAGATTGTGACGTCAGTAACATAATTCAGTTAGTAATTAACATTGTATTATCCTTAATTTCTCGTCGAGTCAAAACTGAACGATTTTGTCCTAACTATACATAGATAGTTATCTTTATTGCCAGGTGAACCATCAAAACAAAAACGCTAAGGTAAAACAGGTACAAGATTTTTTTTAGTTTATTAATAAGTTAAAGTTATTTATAGTTAGTGGTTTTACGGCCATGGATTTACTTACAAGACCTTTACCCTTCTTAATTTTTCTATCTTCAGTCAGAAAAATGAGGCTAAGTAAAGTGGTAGAAAAACTGCACCTAGCGATTTCTTGAAGCTTTAGCAAGAAAATCACACTAATCAAACATTGTATCACTTTCCAATACTAACGCTTATTCTTCAGACCTTTGCGAATAATAATCGACTATACTACGAGTATTATGCACAAATACTCATAAAAATAGAATCAAGGTAATAATACAGCGCAGAAACTGCTCTTCTTTAGTTTCCCGCCAATAGACCTAAGAAAAGTTAGTCTCGACGTTATGTCCGTCAACGATAATAAGGATGGAAGCACATGCAATTAACCTCATTTGACCTCTCTTGATCGAATTAAACACGAATGCCGAGTTCCCGAATCACGCTTTTCTTGTTTAATGACTATGTACTTATTTATCTTCTCCAAATCATAGCGTAATTTCTGTTCTTGTTGCCTTAAGGTGGGATTCTTCTTATCGTATCGATGTTCACCACAAATGTCTTTTGATGCCCAAAAAGTCTATGTGATTGAGCCATATTCTTTTTAAGACCGCGCCTGAACTATTTAATGATTTTTTTTTATAAAATCTTGAATCGCGTTTCCGTGTTCGCAATTTGAAATTGTAATAGTTACCGAGCTTCCGAGGTCATACTAAATAAGTCTATTTACATTAACAAAAGGGATTAATATTACTCAAGTCAACTAACTATAAAATATAAATATCGAAAATTACTTTCGAACCACTAGCGCGCCTAAATCCGTTCTCCGGGTTAAAAATAACCGTAAAATAACATAGAAACCTGACGAGTGGGCAATAGTGGGCATTCATCCGACATGGATTGCGATAACTGACGCTTTTAGACGCTTGTTTTGTATCACTTTTTATTGGCCAATTAACTGGCTGGAATCACTGTTCAATATTTGAATTTTAAAAATTATAAAATTTAATGTTGAGAACATTATGATGAAAACATGTTTCTTGGAAGCGTAATAAGTACTACAATGTGGCACTACATTATTTGTACTTAAGATTTGTTTTTTTTTAATTAACTTTTTTTGCATTTCTAAAGACCGGTTTGACTGGCTCTAATAATATATTACTTTATCATGATGAATCTGTCTACTATGCCCCTATTCATTGTTTCGTTTACCACCCCACTAAGTGTATTGACTTCGCTTTAGTATTTTCAATTTTTTTTTTTGATTACAGAAGAATTATTGTAGAGTACAATAAACTGACTTAATTATTTATGATATATGATTTTAGAAACTTTGATTTTTTTTATGTAATTTTTGGTGTAATGCAAAAGCACCGTATACCGACCATTGATCGACTTGGATAAGTAAATCCATGAAATGATAAAAAAATACTCAACATTTCATGAAATTTAATATTATCTATTTTTATTTATGGACCAAAATCATATAGTATCAATAACTAAAACAAAGAAATCTAATATTATGACTAAAACTTAAAATAAATTACTTAAAAACTAAAAACTATAAAAATAAACCTTGACATTAATATTATTATATCGTTAGTTTAGATTTATTTATTTTAGGTTAGGTTTATTATATTGTGAAAGATATTACATAAACATATTTTCATAAAAAGTGATAGAACTCGGAACTTACCCCAAAACGTTTCGGAGAAATCCACATAAAGTTGCAGATTTATGTTCTAACTGCATTCAATTCATTCAATCAAACATACGAACAGCACCTTGGCGTAATTTTTGTTAAAATTACAGAATATCCGTTAAGAATTTACAGGCTTTTTTGACAGATGATTTAATATAAATCAATGAATCGAGCTTCGTTTTATAATTTTTGCGCGAATTTTGTACGTTAATAGATAAAAACTAATTCGGTCGGATTGAGAATACCGGTTGGAAAACGTTGCCTATACGTTACTGCCGTTTTGCAAATTATTGAGACGCTTGGGCACAGCCAAGTAAATTGTTTTTAGGTCAAACTGAACTCACTTTTTGGAGATCTATGTTTGGTCTTGTTATTGCATAAAGTCAATGGTGTAACTAAATAAGCATTATGTAAGCACTTCACGACCGTTATGAAAAAAAATACACACCTGGCTTTCTCTTTTGTCGCTATTAGAAGTATTGATATCGCGATTTTTATATTCTCTATTGGAAAAAATAGTATATTATGATACAAGTGTGCGAAGTTGGTGATTACTTACGAGGAAGGCGAATGCCTATTGAAGCCGAGTATGTAGGAGTAATACTTATATAAGCATAACTTTGCAATTGTATATAAAAAAAGCCATTCTCAAGAGACGCTCTCTGATCATTTTCATTTTAACGATGTTTGTTTTATTTTATGCTTTTTCCACAAACTCTACAATTGCATGTGAATCAAAAGATAAATTCGAAATAATGATGTGTACTATTCCCTAACAAATAGCGTTCAATTTAAATATAGTATTAAACATTTTTTTTTCCTTACAGTTATTCGGACTGGCCATGATTGGTATCGGCGTGGCGTTCCAACTTAAATGGAACACCGTGACCGACCTCCTTCAAGGCATGAACGTCGGGCCCTGGCTGTTCATCATCATCGGTGCCATCATGTTCCTCATCGCCTTCTTTGGATGCTGCGGAGCTATCAGGGAGAGCCACTGCATGGTCGTCACTGTAAGTCATTTTTTATTGGTGCCTCTCAATTTCAATGTCAAAAATCTTAAAAGCTTCTATTCCATCTTCTGAGATCCTTTTTAAAATTCCAAGCTTCACATCATTATCGTTTCAACCTTAGGTATAGGTAGTCGTTGACTGGCAGTGACGTGCACAGAAGATTTGCCTAGGTTAGACTTGACTGTCAAATTATATCAGTATTGTTATTATCACTTGTTGGACATGCGTGTAGCTGTGCCAATATTAAGGTAGTAATTTTAATTACTTACTTTCCTTTGTGCGCTTTTCAGGCCACCAAGAAGGCTCAGTGAGCTAGATCGAGTTCTTCGCTTTTTTTTTAGTTCTAAAGTTACTTTCACATTTGACTCTTTTGAGGGGTATCCATCAGAGAGGTATAGATACGTAGACTGTGTGATTTTTGGCTACTATTTCGATGACTCGGCGCGCAAAACATTCGTAGTGTCGAAATGGAGAAAAGAAAATAATATCAAGTCTTTTCTTTTCAGTACGCGATATTCCTCTTGGTGATCATCATCCTGCAAGTCGTTCTGGCTATTCTTCTGTTTGTGTACGGTGGAACCATCAAGACTGAGTTGGAAAGGACCATTGACACCATGTTCAAGAACCGCGGCGACAATGAGGCCTCCGCCAAAGTCTTTGAGAGCATTGAAAAACAGGTATTTTGTTAGTTTACTCACTTTTGTAAGTAGTAAAAATTACTACTTTGTTTTTTTTTGCGATATTAGATATGCGCAATGTTTGCGCATATCTAACGATAACCGTCGAGACCTGCGGCTTAGCGTGTTTTCTATAGCACGGAGCAGTTCGAGACAGAAAATGCCACTAATGGCAATACGGATGGCATCTCGACATCGCTTGACAAGCGTTTTCGCTTCGGATACGCGCTCTGCGCTCGACTTTTGATCTCCTTAATATTTTTATACGATTACGTTAGCAGTAATGCATACGACTCGCGAAAGATAGGCGCTTATCGTGTAGCTTATTTTTCTCTTCTCTCGATACCTCCAATAATAATAGTTTCTTGATACTTAGAGGATGCCACTAGCGCGCTTACTACTGGTTCCCGATGATGTTACGTCAAAGTATCCGGTGCCCAGTAATTTCATAGCCCTACCAATGTTACTACACTTACAGAATTATTAATAGTACAGTACAAACAGATTTCACTGCGCATAATTTAGGATAAAAATCGAGACCAAATTATGCAAGGATGTCGCTTCAGCCGCCTGGCTACTGCGTTCACGGCACTATGCCGTGTGTGTATGCGACCAAATCGTAGTAGTAATCGTAATATGTATCGCGCTCGCCGCTGTTGTATGGTGTGTCCGGGTTCTGACACTGTCATACAGTTTATGTCGCGTGCGTAATAACTGTCACAATCTTTTTTTTCCAGTTCCAATGCTGCGGTTCCCGGGGCAAGTCCGACTACGGTTTGATTACAACGCCCAAGTCCTGTTGCAACGAGAACGAGTCCATGCTGAACTCTGACTACCTCTGCACGAGCTACAACCACGAAGGATGCGCTAACAAGCTGGGATCACTGTATGAGAAGTGGAACAAACCTATTGCTGGGATCGCTATCGGCGTAGCCTGTGTTGAGGTAACATACCTATTGAAATTATAGAATTGAGAATCTGATATTTTGAGAATCTTATATTATGCGAATAAAGGAATTACATGTGCATCAAAACCATATTTACTATCTACAGAGAGTATAGCCATACACCCTCCTGTGCACAATGTGAATGATGAAAATGCCCTACTGTTCTGTTTTAAAAATGCTAAAGAGTTTGTTTGTACGCCTAAACTTAAGAACTACTGGAGTGCTATTTTTGAAAAGTGTGACTCTCGCATTATTGGGGAGTCGAATTGTTTTCTTTCGACATATGTGTCACAATTTCATAAATAGGGCCTGATCTGTTCGTTGTTATTTCTTCAAATGTTTACCTCATAGATGGAAAAGCTGTTTTTTATTTAACATTACTTTTATTTATTTTACAGGTGGTCGGAGCCTTGTTCGCGTTGTGTCTCGCCAATTCCATAAGAAACATGGACAGAAGGTCACGCTACTAATATTTTGTACATTAAAACTGGTACCTATGAACACATTTTTTTTGGTACTACTTACTAATTTCAACGGCAACGTCTCGTACGGCCTTTTAATATGGGTTTTGTATTTTGAAGTTTAAGAATATCATTCGATTTTTGAAACTTGACAAAAGGACATTATTTCAATAATTCTAATTTTGAAGTCTGACAAAAGAATATCATTGTAATTTTGGAATCTGTCAAAAGAATATTTTAGTTTATAAAGTATATTATTAATGTTGATATTAACGTATTTTAATCGAAAGATATTCAAAAGTTGATGTAATACCAATCGTCTCACAAATGTGGTTAATGTTATGTGTGGTGCATTCAAAGGTGCAAATGCTTTTACTAGACACATATTGGCTTCGTGGATTGGCATTCGGACCCCGATTCTACATTAAATATTTTATAAAAATCTTTTTTTTTTAAATAATTGCATTAAATACATGTAAGCATTTACTAATTAATATTTTAAATATATCGAAATAAAAACGTATTAATATTATTTACAATCTAAAAACTTAAAAATTAAAATCTAAGCAATATCCGTGGGGCATGGTGCTAAGAACACTGGCTGCATTCCCGCGTTGAATTGCAATTGCAATCTAAAATAGGTTATTATGCACTAATTCAAACTTTATTAGCTTCAACCAATGATAATAAAAAAAAAATGAAGTCAATATGTTTTAGTAAACACGCTTTTAGAAATAAATGCGCTTTAATTGTTAAATGAAGCTAACAAGTTACAATGCGATCACCAAAAACAGCGGGTGAATTATAAAAAATGCTGTATTTGTCGTATTAAAATGCTTTTAATGGGTTTTTGCTTTACTAACATTGCCGTGCTGTCACAAGAAGTACTTTTTTATAGTAGGTACATTATATGCAATGATTAATATGTACATAAATTATCTTACAGTCCAAGAAATTTGTTTTTCATTAATAATAAAACGCAGGAATTGAGATAAGTAAATATTCGCTCTCTTACTGATAAGAATACCGCGGACAAACTATTTATTAACGTATGTATAATATTATTTGAGACGTGTTAAGTTTATTTCTATGATATTGTATTAAAGTATAGATTTATATAATATCCGCAGTTTACAGAACGATTAATGTTAGATAAAAAAGCCGCGTATAATTAACGTAAATAATCGACTTAGTCATTGGCATAAATATGAATCTCTGAAACTAGAACAATAGTCGTGAAGACAAATAATATAATAAATTAAAAAATCCTTGTATTTTCGTATTTAACTTTTAAAGTTTCGATTATTGACTGATTAAAAAATCGATTCGCGAAATATATGTTCTCGCGACTATTTTTCCAAAATATAATTGTCATGCTCTTACTTAGCCATTAGTTGTGATATTGACAATGATAAATTATTAAATTAAGCTGTTTAATTATTGACTTTTGTATTGATTTTATTTTATTATACTAACGTATATTTTACTTTTTGAAGAATTTTGGGAAATCTACAGCATTTGGATTTTGTGCTGTTTTTGTAAAAAAGCTGAATATAGTGCCAAAAATAGCTGACATCAATAAAATTTAATTTCATAGAAATCGTCATTTGATGTGTACTGAATAAAGATGTGTATAACAATTTGTGTTTTTTTTTTGTACAAATCTTGTAACGCACACCAACCTGTTACTTAACTGCCTGGAGCCCTATTTTTGCAAGTATGACTCATCCAAAATCGGTGAGTCGAATAAAAATCGTTCGACTAACCGATTATTACGAACGAATAATTTTCAAAAATATGACATTTGCACTTTTTTCAAAGAAAGATCTGTAGGACTTCACACGCACCTCACGTTTTGCATGGGACCGCACTATTGAGAGCAAATAAACGTCTGTTTTCGATTTAAATTGTAATTAAACAAAAAAAAATACGGTTTAGATTTTTGTTTACGTGAACATTAACTATTTATTTATTTCACGATTTCTTGCATGTCTGTAAGCACGGTAATAGACTGTACTTTTTAATGATATTGTGACTAAATTTTGTATTTGATATAACCTGGAGCCCTATTTTTGAATGTATGACATATAACTCATCATCATAATTTTAATTCGGTGAGTCGAATGAAAATCGTTCGATTCACCGATTTTTCATAAATAGCACTCCTGAATTCGAATTTGAGCATACATTATGAATAAAAAGTACCTTTATTCTCCTAGCACCTTAGTAAAAATGCACGTACAAAATAACGATTGTCAATTGTTTTAATATTTAACAGAATGTTCTTGTTGCGTTAAAACTGTTTATTACTTATGGTACCAGTCTACTTTTTAATTTTATATTATTTTTTTCTTGTTGAAATGATTACTGACTTATTTTTTTTACTAAATTTTCAGGTACGCCTAAAGGAAAACCTACGCAAAACTGAGACATCATTGTTAAATCGACTTGTACAATTTTAAGGTTTTAATTTTGGATAGCGCAACACCCCACCTCTTTGAAAATAAGTACCGACTCGAATGACGATAATAAATTAAAAATGCAATTGTTCATTCTATTATTGTTTATAAAATAACAAAAATTGTTAATATTTTGAATGTAGATCCAGACACTAAGTAAAATCTTTGAGATGTTCAATCTCTTAAATATAAATTACTGTATCTAAATGTAGAGATGATCTTATTTTTGTTTATGTTTTCATAACTTTAGTTTACTAAGCGTTATTGAGAAATAAAATCAATATTCAGCAATTCAAATATCGCACAAAAAGCTCTGAGCAAATGCTATACCTCGACCAATCTCGAACAGATATGAATTATTTGTAGCAAGCTAATCTCGAATGAATCTCTGATAAGGGTAGTTTATGGACGTGCCATTATTATCTCAAACTGGAGCCCTATTTTTAAAATAAATGACTCATATGTCATAAACCGTCATAACCGATTTTGCACGAGTCATTTATTTCAAAAATAGGTAGAGCTCCTGATCTGCGTTTGAAGCCATTGATACAGGTTTGTCGATTACCTACAGTTTCTTTGTGTGAGTAAAAAAAGGGCTTTTTACACTATCAGACATGTCGGTCTCATATCGGGAATAAGACCCTGAGTTAGTGCCTCCGAAATCGGGTAGTGTAAATCGTGCTTAACACAGGTCAGCCAGATCAATACTCTGACTGATTTAGATTTTAGATCATTGAAATAATTTTCATTTTCACATTGCACTTTTTTGATAAAGTATTTACTTAAAACAAAAAAAAAGATTATACAAAACTATTACTTAATAATTTGGATCAGTGTGAGAGGACAACTATCTATAACCGTCCAGGATTCGATGATAATCAAGTTAAGCTTCGTGTTATAGCAAATATACTGCCTATGAATATTAGATAGAGATTATTTTTCAAAATTTCATTAATATTTGTGTTTAAATATTAATAAATATACCTATTTGTGACAAGTAAAAAAAAAAAATTTGGAAGTTTTCAACTTTATTTAGCGTGAAGTACCTACGTCAGACATTAATTTACTTTTACTTTCAATATATATATATATATATATATATATATATATATATATATTTACATTGACGACGATGTGCCTATGATAAAATAGAATAGGTCCTTCTGAATTCAACAATAGACCTGAAAACTAAAAATATTCAGGGACAACATTGTTAACTGTACCTTAATAATTAGTTAAAAATATAAACATAGAGCCTGTTATTTTTGAATCAGTTTAGTTAGTATTTCGTTACATAAAAATTTCTTGAGTTAATGATATTTAGATATTACCTGATAAGTTAGAAATAAGGACTGTTTATACTTAAAATGTTACAAGAACAGAAATTACGAGTATTTTCATAATTCGAAGTTGTAATGGTTGTAAGTCCCTTTTACAAAAATATTATCTACTTATATAACTTTAATAGATTTTATAAGTGCATTTCTATTAAATGTGATTAAATGTTTCTTATTCTTACATATGTAAATAATTTAATTAATATTATTGTATCTCTTTGTATTTGGCGGGAGAAAATGTTTGTGCATTTCCGACGATTCAGCTTATATGTGAATGATTTACAATGTATGGTGATTAATAAATTTTCTACTACAAAAATTTGATTTTACTTTTCGAAAGGTCGAGAGGCATAGGAATTCGACTAAGAGTCTAGTCAATATCGATCTCTGAAGGCATTAATAGCCATAATGTATTTGCTAATATAGGATTCTGGGTTTGCTGTTGAAAATGCACCCGAGGTAATGCTGAGATGATGCCTATCTCACTCAGTACCACACCACAGATTACATAATGATACGCCAGCTATGAGGTAAATATTTAAAGAAAGAACAATGAAATACCAGCAAAAGTTTGATTCACGCAAAATCGGCGAGTAGACTGATTTTTATTCGACATATCCATACATTAAAATTGGGGTCCAGCGGGCTACCTAAGTACGTGCGAAATTCGCTGTCGCGAACACCCTGCTGCTGCGAAATATTTTGGGACTGCTTCATAGTTTCGAAAACTTACAGCTACGAAAGCCGAGGTTGCGAAAATAGCTGTTGCGAAAGCTTGTGACATCGAGGGATGTACATACATAATGAAAGCAGTCATGTTTCTATTTAAAACGCCAGTTAACATAACTTTAAGTAGTACTTATTATATATCTGGTATAAAATAATGAATAAAAAGCTTTTTTGGAAACGTTCTCTCCAAAATATAAGTAATCATGTAAGTAGCATGTAGGTAAATGAGATATTATTATAAAGTACTAAGGAAACAGAAACTACAAGGAAGTTCACAGAAAAAAAAACAATGTATGGGCATCGAGATATATGTACTGTACGTTAGTCGATATATCTCGATGTGTATGGGCGAAAAGTTCAGCGAAACTCCTTAGTGTTTCTGCAATCCTAGTACTTCAGATCAGCCATATTTTTTTTAGTAATGGGTTTTACGGCCATGGATACAAGTCCTTTATGGCCCTTCTTATTTTTTCTATCTTCTTCAGTCCTACAGTGTGGTTTCGTCAAGTCTAAAAGTCTAGTCGGCAGTCAAGCCTAGTCAAAAGAATCAGCCAAGTGAAGTGGCAGAAAAACTGCACTTAGCGATTACTAGGAGCTTTTGGCAATAAGCATGAAAATCACTTATATCAAACACTGTATCACTTCCCAACACTCACGCTTGTTATCGAACACTTTGCGAATAATAATCCACCATTATTAAGTACAAACACTTAAAAAAACACAAATATTGAAAAATAAAATCATCATCATCATTTCAGCCGCAGTCAGTCCACTGCTGGACATAGGCCTCTCCCAATGATTTCCAAAATGATCGGTTGGCAGCAGTCTGCATCCAGCGTTTGCCTGCGAACTTTTTCAGGTCATCTGAAAAATAAAATACAGCGCCGTTATTGCTCTTCACAGCTTCCCGCCAAAAGTCCTCAGCCATATTATCTTGTTAAAAAAACAAAAAAAAACGACCGTAGGATTTAGCTAGAACAATAGATTTTCAAGAGGGGATCACTACGGTAGAAAATATATTCAAAAATTTTCAGTCCGGAAGTCAGTCAGTAGACCACGCGGGCCTTTAGGTCCCGGGGTACAACTATGGAATACTTCTAAAAATACACTAAATATTAGTCTATATATTAATAAAGTCATCATGCGTTAAAAGTGTTTAAAACTCACGATGACTAATAAATAGCCAGTACTGATAGAAATTGTTTTATTTTTCTTTTAAATTATCATTGGAAATTGTTTTCTGACTGTACAAAACACTGATGTCCGAATTGTCACTGAAAAAATATTAAAAATACAAAGTATACTTCTTACTTAAAGTTATATTAACTGGTGTTTTAAATTGAAACATGACTACTTTCATTAGGTGTACATCTTTCGCAGTCACAAGCTTTCGCAATAGCGGTTTTCGCGACCTCGGCTTTCGCAGCCGTAAGCTTTCGAAACTATGAAGCAGTTCCAAATATGTTCGCAGCCGCGTGCTACGCGACAGCGGATTTCGCACGTATGTAGGTAACCCGCACAAACTAGACAAAATTTTCGCGTGACTAAATGCGATTGTTGGGAAGTCTCAAAGAAAGCACAAAGAATCGCCCCCTTAGATTAATAATTGGTCTCGCGCGCTCTAATAGATACCGTCGGTGTACTAGAAAAATGCGGCAACTAAAACTACGCCGAATTCGGCGTACTTGCGGTGTACCCGCGTCAGTCACACCGCAACCGATGAGTGAGTTGGACGTCTAGATAAATTTAAAATTTAATGTAAAAGCAGAAGCAAAATGGCAGTTTGCGTAGTCAAACTGTGTAAGAATCTAAGCGCACGGTAGTGCGCAGGCCAAGTTCCAGCAACAGGCCGCGCGCATGCCGTGCACTATTTACACGAACCGTTTCGACCCACTTTTGACCCCCCCTGTAGCTCAGTGCTTATTGCAAGTACAGAGACAAAATTGTACCTACGTAATCATATACTAGTACTAAAGCAGTATGCCAAATTTCATAGATATAGCTTCAGTAGATCCTGAAATATGACCCTGTGAAAATAGCTAATTTTGTCACTGACTGACACACTGACCGGTAATCAAAACCTTTAGATCAAGTTCAAATTTAGAAATATTATAATTTTAGGTATTTTTAACCAAGTACCTACGTATTTTCACAACTATACCATATTTTAAGTTGGGTGTAAAGTGATGCGGAAGGTGGAAGACTGAGTGTGGTGGCGAGTCTTGGGAATGGCAAATGTTTACCAGTGGATCAGGCTGTTGATGAAGATGATTATGATCGATTTTAAAGTGCATCAAAACTTGGCATTGGATTGGATTTCAACCCTTTTTTAGGCGAACAATTAGCCAATAGGAAGTTGGCCCCCTTTTTAACAGGTTTTTTTTTGGTAGGATAATACTAAAAGAAATAAGAAAGATACTGGTATTACATACCATTAATAAGTATTGTATAATTTCGAAATATGGACATAAATTTCTCATGAAAATAATAAAATCCTAAAATATGGCGCGAAGTACAACTCAGTGCTCAATGTTGCCGTGTATTAAAACAATCCCAAATTTCCCGAGGTTTCGATTGTTATTATTAGGATATTCTGTTTTTAACTTTGACTTCAATTTTGTCTGTCTGTGGCATCTTAAATCTTCAATGCTGGTCTAGGAGAAAAGTATAACGTGGAATGTACTAGCTGCTTCTCTTCCCGCGCAGACTATATAAGCCGGCCGAGGGAGTAGGCGAAAATCAAAGAACCCATACTTATTGGTAGGCGATGCGACTAGCAACCTATCACTATTTTGATCCCATTTCCACTTTACGCCCACCAACATTCTAAATATAGCCTTTGGGTAGTTGGTACCCCGTAAGGTATTGTTGCCGGATAATCGATTAATCGAGTTTTTGTTTTTTAGCCTATCGAAATTATTGATATAATCAATTTAATCGATTTTTGACAAATAATCGAAAAAATCGATTATCAACTGCAATACCAAACAATTAATCGATGTTTGAAATGGGTCGATTATATCGATTTAATCGACATAGGTAATCGTTTATATCAATGGTTATTAATCGATTATGTACCGATAGTGTCGATGTAATCTAATCTACCTATAGTATTGATTTTTGACATTTTATCGAAAAAAAATCGATTAAGGGATTATTGAATTACCAAGGTACCGGTACTATACAGATATATCGGAACTCGGCAGCGGGAGTGTACAGCGGGCATTACACAAATCATCGTCATTCAATTCGTACAGAAAAAAATATTTTACTTACAGAAATATATTATCGATAGTATTAATATAGAACTATCGATACATGATCACTATCAATACCTTAGATTATATTTTCAACTATCAAAGAATAGATTATTATTCGATGTGTAATCAATTTTCCGGCAACACTACTGTATGGAAAAAGGCCGTAATAATATGTATATATGTGTATGTCTATTTATTTATTTGTATTTAAACCCGGGATAAAACTAAAAAAAGGGATCAGTAATCAATTGGCTCCAAGCTAAATAGCAAATTAAAAGTAACATAACGTGTAATAATAAATGAAATGAAAGTTTTTGTTGCAATTTAAGAATTCTGTATTAGAATTATATATTAAAGTAGACAAAATTAATCATTTACCCTACCTTATCTCCGAAACTATCGATTCCAGAATTTCAATGCATAAATTACAGGAAAACCTATGAGATAATTTTAAATTTGTTTAGGAGGTCCAAATGGAGAAATATAAAAAATCGTACAGAACCCTCTTCACGCGAGCTGACTCACACTTGTCCAGTTTTATTTTAATAACATTATAAAGGAATTTCCGACCTACATTTTATAATCCGTAACAAGACAGCACTTAATAATTTTCCCAATAGTCGGGCACCAGTCAAGTAGTTGGCAATACCATAATCGACGCTAAGGTGCGTCTTTGCACATTGTTTTACACACACTTTCCTAGTAAGTTGCATTCTGGAAACTGATTTTTCTTCACAGCGCGGTATTTAGTCGTAGCGCCGCGGACACAAATTATTAATCTAAGAATCGCTTCATTCACTTCATTCAAAGATCTAGTTAAGTCTCAGTATCTTTCTAAGGTTCCTTAAGCTTGTCTCTGTTTTTTTATGTCACTACTGTCCTACTCGTTTTATGTATTTTATGTAGGTTTATATATACAAAATAAAACAAAGGTTTATATATATGAAATGTAAGTTAATTGGTTAAATACGTATAGTAAAAGCCATGGAACGAAAGTAATGATAAAAAAAACTAGAAGCTAGCTATGACAGGCGGTGCATTGATAGTGATAGCTGTCAGGTGAGTACTCGCGTTGGACGTTCGCTTAGTGTTGTGGAACTATCGATAGTTTCACTGTCGACAGTTTTCCTCCAAAACTATTCAGAATATCGATAGGACTATCGATAGTATCGCCATTTGTAATAGCATCAATACTATCGAAAGTATCGATAGATTTTTTTGAGCAATACTATTGAAATGACTAATACTTTCGATAGTTTTAGGTCCTATAGTTTCGATAGTATTGCAAAAACCATAAAAATTGCCCCAAAACTATCGATAGTTTTGCACTATCGATTGCCAGTATTTTTTCTATACTATTGTAAATTAACCAAAGCTAAGTATGGAGCTTCCGATATAATGGTCATAGATAGTATTATATTTAATTTATGATCTTCGCGAGTATTTAGGAGCTTTCATAAGCATATTGGGAATCGGTCCACGCATTTTAGGAACCTTTCCGTGTAATTTGGAAACTTTCCCGGGTAATTTGGGAATCTTCCGGAGCAGTTTTGAAACCTTTCCTACTAATGTGGAAACATTCCCGAGCATTTGGAGAACCTTACCGAGCATTTTAGGAACTCTCCCAAGTATTATGAAGACCCTCCAGAGGTTTTGAAGACCTTCCAAAGCATTTTGAGTAACTTCGAGCATTTAATGAACCTTTCCGAGCATTGAATGAACCTTCCCGAGCATTTAATGAACCTTTCCGAGCATTTTAGGAATCCCTATCGATACTATCGATAGTATCAATTCTATTCAAACGTGGTAATACTATTGATAGACTATCGATACTATTGGTTTTACTGCAACTATCGATAGGCTATCGATAGTCTATTGATAGTCGATTATCGATAAGCAACACTAGTTTGCAATTTGTGAATGAAAGAAGGTCCTTTCAATCCTTTCAGTTTCAATATTTATTTTCACGAACGAACAGCACTTTCACATTTTGTTCGTGTTTCGACAGCAACTTCTAAATGTGTAGTGTAGAAATATTTTTATATTGATTTTATAATTCAACAATGGGCACAAACAACTTACAAATGGCATTCAAGAATTCTTGTGTTGTGTTTATAATTTTCGCTCTTGCAATAGTTCGGGCAGTGAGTTACGATACGGAGTTGTATGGAAAAAAGCCTTGTGACAGCAATATCTGTTTTGAGGCTCTGCACGGAGCCCTAGGGGACTGCTCTTGTAATGTAGACACGATAGATTATTTCAACAACGTCAAGATATTCCCTCGGATTCAGAGCTTGGTGAGCAAAGACTATTTTAGATTCTACAAGGTCAATTTAAAAAAAAAATGCCCTTTCTGGGCTGATGATAGCAGGTGTGCTATGAAGTATTGTCATATAAAAACTTGCTCCAAAGAAAGCGTGCCAGGATATGAAAATGGTTATGAGAATGATCACTTAGATGAGTCTCCTGCCACTAAGTATTCTAAAGAAGCCCAGTCTGACTGTAGTTCTGATGCAGATCATGATCCCGACTTGGGTTACCTTAACATGACTATCAGTGCAGCCAGTCAGTATGAAATCGCAAAGTGGAAAGCTTATGATGATGCTCTAGAGAAATTCTGTGCGAATGATGACAGAGATGCTGAGGCAGAGTATGTGGACTTGTCTCTGAACCCCGAGAGATACACAGGTTATAAAGGCCCCTCAGCTCATAGAATCTGGAGGAGCATATACCAGGAGAATTGTTTTCGTCCTAAAATAAACCCTTATGAATCTTTCCCTTATGTACTGAGTTCTGATTTGAGTAATATGTGTTTGGAGAAAAGAGTATTTTATAGAGCGATATCAGGCATGCATACTAGTATAAATATTCACTTGTGCTCTAAGTATTTGCTCTCAGAAAAGGCTGCAGGGTTTGCTGCTTCTCCTGATGGTGAATGGGGTCCTAATCTTGAGGAGTTCCAGAGGAGATTTGACCCATCACAAACTCTAGGAGAAAGCCCCAACTGGCTGAAAAACTTATACTTTGTATATCTTCTAGAAATGAGAGCATTAGCAAAAGCTGGTCTTTACTTAGAAAGAGAAGAGTATTTTACTGGCAACCCTACAGAGGATGAGGAGACTAGAGGAGCCATCCGTAACATGCTCGGCGTTATTTACACTTTTCCTGATCATTTCAATGAGTCTTCCATGTTTAATGGAGGCAGTCAAGCAGCGAATTTAAAAAATGAGTTCCGTGAACACTTTTGGAATATATCAAGAATAATGGATTGTGTTGGATGTGATAAATGTAAGCTTTGGGGTAAGCTGCAGACTCAAGGCTTGGGTACTGCGTTAAAGATCTTATTTTCTGGTAGATGGGATAGCCCCGAAGGTGATCCAGAGCAGGGGAAGTTGCCACTTAGACACAAGTCACAGAGGTTGCAAAGAACAGAGATTGTAGCGCTCTTTAATGCCTTTGCGAGATTGTCCAATAGTATACGAGAGCTGGAGAATTTCAGGATATTGCTCAGGTCAGTTTTTATTTTATATTTTATTTTAAATTTTGGGCTTAATGGCTTGTTTTTATAAATTGTTCCAATATCATGTTTGGTGATATAAACCATTATATGGTTTGGTTACGTTAGAAACAATATTTTGTAAAACAGGTTTGGGCTGACGGAGCTTTACAAAGATTTAACATGTCAGTGACTGAAGTGCTAACAATTAATTTGTAGGTACTGTCCATTACAATTAAATTATCCAGGTAAAAGCTAAAAGATAGGCTAAATGACAATTGTTATTTCATTCAGCGTTAATAGTCATTGGTGTTTCTTTAATTAAACAAAATACTAATTATGTGGAACAGTCTATATTATGGAAAAAGTATGTTCAAATCAGCAAAAAAAAATTCTTAAAATAAACTTTATTTTATGAGTGAACTTAACTATTACTTAACTACTTGAAATACGTCCAAAGTTATTTAAGTGTATCTTGGTCTTTGACACAATACAATACAAAATATCTTTATTGCCCACACACAGAAACGAATAATTGCACAAGGTGGACCTGTAACTAAAATCCTTACAAAATATACAAAATAGATATTTTGAACTACATAGCTAATTTGAACATAGTTACTGAACTACCAATCAATAAAATAAATGTGTTAGAATGTGCTTATTTCTTAATGGCGTTGCATTATTTGCATGTTTGGTGCTGTTTTTATATAATCCAGGCTTTTTTTAATAGGAGTGGGTAACAAAACAATACTTACACTATCTAAATCTAAATAATTTATAAAATCTTAAGTCATAAAAAGACTAGACACCACCCCCTTCGGCCGCCATTGAAACTGCTGGTTCGTAACTATCTATCTGAGAAGGAGGAAAAATGATCTTTGCTTGAAACCAGTTTCGTACCAAAAATATTATTTCTTTTTAAGAAGCCATGATTATTATATGATGTACAAAAAATTTATTATAATTATGGTTTTGAACCCTTTGTACGCCCTCTGTGTCCTAAATAGTGGTTATGACCGACTGGCACTCTAGTCTAGAATTCCCAGGACAAGATGGAAAATAATGTTTTTCCATTTGACCAGGGTCTAAGGTGGACCTAGGGGGAGGAATTTTATATTTATACTCATTAACTAGTATAGATTTGCATAAGCAAGTTCATATAGTCTGTCCAGCGGTTTGACTATAAGTCTATCAGCTTGACCTTCTAAATAATCTGCTTAATATGTAATTCTGTCTTTAATCGTAAAACACAAGGTCCAATTTACTGCGGCCTGATCATGGCCTGATCTAAGTCAGGTCAGGAGTCCTATTTTTGAAATGTGTGGCATATATGTCGAATGAAAATCGTCTGATATCGAACAAAAATCCTTCGTTAGCGAACAAATATAATATGGTAAGCATATCTTCTCCTGTCACTCGCTGGTTGACTGTAAGAGATCCCTAAGCGGGATAAGTCCGCCATTGTACTTATTGTTTTTCTATGCTTGTGTATGTAAATGATTTTTTTTTTGTACAATAAAGATATTACAAACAAACAAACAAAAATATCGAACACGAATTATTTCCATATTTCCTCATGATATCCATCTATCAAATGCGAGAACAGACGAATTTTCTCATTATATTTATCAACCGTCACAATAGCTGACATAAATATGGGTATGTAGGTAATGTCTGTGACGATATTATGAATTGCGGAGTCAAAATACGTGTTCGATAAGCGTTTCACGATGTTGTCTTTTTTAAAACTATTATTTCTAGCTTAAAATACCTTTTAAACGTAGGTCTACTACGTTTCAGTACCATTAAATTGTATGAAAATCAACTCGCCCGAAATATCAAACATTTTTACGATACTTTCTATTTCTCTGTAGGTTCTTAGTTTATAATAATTGAAATTATACATACCTTTCAGTAAGCATCTTAATATAAAAACGAAAGTGAGTTTGTATATTTGTTTGTTCTTCACGCTTCCTCAATTAAACCAATATTCCTGAAATTTTACATACACATAGTACTCCTGAGAAGGATATTAGGGTGTCTTCAATCTCGGAAAAATGTACTGTTCCCGTGGGATTTAAGTACGGGTGCAAAGTCTTGGGGAAAACTATTCTTTCATACTTAGGCACGAAGAAAATTATTATACATCTCAGCTTGGATATGGAATACCTTGAATTCCAAAATTCCGCGTTCTGAACGCTTGTAACGTAGTCTACAAGGCGATTGCAATGTTCATAGTTTCCCACAAATAGGGCTTTAATATTTTTTCAAATCAAATCAAATCAAATCATTTATTGCTTCCTTAATGTATATATACAGATGTTGTCATAGGAATTAAGAACAATTAAGGGCCCTGACGGGCGCTGCAATGGGAGAGGGGCCATTTTGTACACTAATATAGGCAAGTAGTATATTTAATTTCGTCATATTTGTTAAATTAATTATTGTATTAGTCATATTTTTATCAAAGTCAACAACGCGTTTGTGTTGTTCAACTTTCTGTGAAAATAGTTTGACAAATACTCCACGCACTCCGGTGCTGTTTTCACAGGATGTGATACTCAAACATCGACGTGGTTGGTATATTTCTTAGCTAGTTTAGTTACTTGTGAGAGACTTTTAGGCAGCCTGAAAAATTCTGACAGTATTGGCTACTAAAACATCTCGGGTCATGTTCCTGTTGGTCTGGTTTCCCTGTAAAAAAGGTAACGGAGGTCAGACAGCAGTCGCTCCGTGGTCAGCCACCAGTGCCGCTAAATCTAGGACCATGACTTACAGCGTACCCTAGTCTCTGAAATGTCAACTGAAGACTTAACTAGGAAAACACGCTTGGACGAAGAAGACTCAGGCGGTCCTATAGCCACGTCAGTAATTATTGACATGCAATGGCATGTATTAATATATATTTAATGTAATGACATTGCGCATTATTTTGGAGACTAACATCAGACATGCTACGTTTTCGGTGTCACGTAGGTGTACCGTCGTGAGTGGGCCGCGTGAGTCAGCCTCGCCTCTCAAGTTCCAACGTCATTGACAACAAGCATACATACATAATGTTACACAATGTAACTTTCTCCGAAATATCTCAAGTCTTGCCGATACGAAAGTCGGCTGTAGTTATACCCCTTAAAATGTTATATGTGGTTAACGTCAATGCGAAATACTAGGCGTTAAAATACGTTTATATTTCACTATCAAACTCATTTATCTACAACGCTTTATTCAATGAAAATACCCAGATCAATATTTCATTATTTTTGTCATAATCTCAGATTATAATGCTTGTGTAATGAATGCATTAAAAACTCATTCTTACTATGTTTTTTAGGGTTCCGTAGTAAACACAAGGAACCCTTATAGTATCATAATGTCTGTAATTCTCAAAGACTATTAGACCTAGAAAGCTTAAATTTGTTATGCGTATGTTACACTCACGCGGAGCGAACTGTAACATTAAATTATGAAAAATATTTTTTTTTCGGGTACCGTACCTCCCCTAAGTGTAAAATGGGGGATGAAAATATTTTTTTCGACTTTGATATTGTGTCGGGTACCATTCGATAGGTATTCAAAAACAATCTCAGTACTCTTTAAATGTTTTTCGATTAGAGGTTTCTTTTACGAGATATTTAATTTTTAAACGACTTCTGGGTACAAGTGTCCTCAGGTGGTCCTGGAAAATCGGTAGCATTTAAAAGTCATGTTATATTAAAATCCATTGAATAAGCGGCTAACGTCACGCGTCAAAGCAAATTGTTTGACATTGCCGGTATCTGATGGCGCTAACTAAATTTGATGGTTTTGTTTTAGACTTGTTTTAATATGTAATTTTACAAACGTTTTTTCCCGGTGATTATAATACGATGGCGATCCGCTTCTTTCTTTCCCTTTTTCTCTGCTCACCGAACGGAGTTGAGCATTCTCAATATAAAATAAATAAAATAACATTTTGTAATTATCAAAGCTAACGGTAGCTATAATGTTTAGTTAGTAACTTAGTACATATTGACCAAAAAACTCTAGTTTTTCATTCCGTAATAGGCTAGTTTCCTAAAAAAATATATATAATAGTCCGTCAGTCAGATCATCAAAAAATATTGGAGACGTATTTTTTCTTTTGAAAATGAAATAAAGAATGGTAAAGATATGGCGCGTTAAAGTTCCGTGTGACGTCACAGTGTGCTACACTTTTTCGCAATATGTGACGTCATGGTAGGTACCTATATCTTTACAAATTATCGCTCAATTAACAAAAGAAAAAATACGTCAGTAATATATTTTGATTCCCTTAATTACGGACAAATTTTAATAGATAGTCTTTTGACCCTGGAAACTAGCCTATTGCGGTAGCTGTAATATTTAGTCCAGCTTGACCAAAAAATATTGTAGTTTTTTATTGTGAAATTCTACTTTGACCCTATGCGTTTTCTATACTCGTCCACAGCTCCCGCTTTGCCGAATACGGTGCGCTGTTAATCATGGACATAGGTCATATTTTAGGAAAAATAGATCCACATGTTATGACCCGAAGTGTGTTAGTGGCCAACACTGTCAGATTAATCAGGCTGCCTAAAGGCATCTTACACAGCCTAACGACTGCTATCAATTATAACAACCAGGACCAACAGCATAACGGGCCTTCCGAATTCTAGTATCCCGGTTCGGTTTTGGGTTTCCATACATTCGTGTTAAACAAAGCGGCGTTCCTGCTAAAGGTTTTTTGGGCTTCTTTATTATTTCGGTTACTACGGAACCCTACCTTGCGCGTGACGCAGCCCGACACGCACTTGACCACTTATATTTTATCCGACTACCTGAAGCAGAGTTAGGTTTTTTGACGATATTTTTTATGTATGTTCATTGGCTAAATGGATTTCAACATCAGCTGTCATAGAAGAATTATAATAATGACAAATTATAACAGTCGGGGCTGACATATTTCTTAGGGATAAGTCCGCCATTGTACATTAATATCTAAGTTTTCTTTTTGTTGCAATTTAACTGTGCATATACATTTCATACTACGGTCACTTTTTTATTATTTTGAAATCCATGCTATTTTTTTAAATTACTAGATAATTACCTTTTTCCGTAAGGCAAATAGTGTTTCATTTTTCATTAGCCTGCCAACACGGCCTGATTGCATGTCGCTTGGGTTAGTTTTAATAGTATTCAATGAAATATTCGTTAAAATACATAGGGAATTAAACAATATACTTATGCATATTTTGCACACAATCTTTTATCATATCATTTTTAAGGGATTGTAATTTAATATAAAAACAAGCTTTTGCATTTGTTTTCGACTGGAAAATTTTATGACTTTTTTGTCGATACTTTGTTTATTTTATTTATAAAACTATATTTAAAATAAGTAAAATATTTTTTTCTTTGATTTTATTGATCATGGAAGCCCATTTCGGCAACAAAATTGAAAAGTCGTTATGTCGTTAGTCATGACAACACTATTTAAAGAGCGGTGTCCTTCTAGAGGTACACACAAAATGATGTACAAATTTTATTTATGTAAATAGTTATAATTTTCTTGGGATCGCTTCTAGCACTCTGGTATTTTTTGCACTTTCAGCGCACTACAAAGCGGGTTTTTAATGTTTATTAATAATTATTTTGTAACACAAAATGTTTTTATACAGTGCAAACGTAGAGACGCAAAAGAAACCAGACATTTTCGGGGGTGTTCCTGGGAGATCGAGTGATAAATCAACAGACAGGTCAAGCGTGAATTTGAAGAAAGACCAGTGTACGTCTGGAGGATCAAAGCCAGGATTAGGAAGTTAAACCCATATTAAGACTAGACTTTTGTATTGACGTAAGATGGAGCTACGAAGGCATGCTAAGCCGTCTGATAAACTACGTCAGAGTTAAGTGGTGAACAGTGCCAATGGCATAATCGATAAAGCATTGAGGAACAACTAAGACGCTTTCCTATTGTTTTAGATAAATATGTCGTTTTGGCTACAAGAAGTCAATTTCTAGATAACTAACTACTTCGCCATAGTAGATTTCAATATAATTTGGCAGTAACTATTCAATTTGTTTTAATACAATTTGAACTATTTGGTAGTGCTCCTTGCGTTTGGCAAACGTTACCGCGCAAACAGTTGAGAACCTTTATAAAAATAATAATTTTATCATATTACTTTTCAGTTTTATAGTTGTGCGTTCGATCTCCATCTTATGTAAATACGTTTATTGATCATCACAAAACTTAATTTATTGAAACCCAGTGAGGTGTGAGCTTAATTTATTTATAAGGTAAACCGGAATATTGCCGAGTAATGAAAAATGTGAAATATATCTACGGGTGTACGTACAACGTGTATTTTTAAATACTCGAAAAATTCGCAGCCGTTACAAAATACTTTTTTTACTATTTTCATTCGATAAGTATGTTTTAACTATGTATACTTTGATTATGTTTATTGGATTGATTAGAAGAAATAGTTTTTAATTATTTAATACCCAGTCATTTATAATTCAAGGCCTTCAGATATGTAAGGGCAAAGGACGAGCTGCCCCTCCAAAGCGTATATGTTTAAAAAGGAATAGACGTAAAACATCAAATTGGCCACTTATCGTTTGAACCAGTTTTTATTTATGCCACAAGGTATCCATTCATTGCTGACTAAAGCGTTTCATAGATTCCAATTTGACCTATTTGAGCGGCCCTTATCCAGAGTCTTCCTGCTTTGCTACAACATTTTATTGAAAATCCTTGCTTCTGTCTCTAAACTTGATTCCTGCTGGTCCTAATTCTATATCTAACTTTGCAAGTAATCTGTGAAATTATACACTTTAGCCATCTGGTACGTGTAACAATACATGTGGCTTTTTTAACTCGTGCACTGACGTTTTTAAAATCAATATTCTTATCAAAATAGCTTTAGAGAAATACAATATCGTTGCCGGTGGATTTTTATCATGCAAAGCAATTATGTGGGCCACGTGTCCTATAATGGTTGGGCGTTACAATAATGGCGGAATAATTATGCACTATTATTGCTTTTTTTTACAATTTTCTCTTTGTTGTTGCATTGATATGATAGTTACTCTGAACAATGGTTTGGGTTGTGTCAATACAGATGAACAAACAAGCGTAATGATGTTTGATTGTAGTGTAGGCAAACAAGACCGATATGTCTTCTCATACACAAGTGGCAACGCCATCATACATTTCTCTGGCTAGTGGCAGGTTCTGCTAGCCCCATGTCTTGAACTAGTAGTTTAGAAGTAAATCGCGTGTAGATGAACATATACACCAATCAAAATCAAACTCTCCTGGTCGCTTGCCGTAGTCGGGTAAAAAAGGTGGACGAATGGAATAAAGTTATCCACGTTTACCATGTAGAGTCGTAATATTTCTATCTAGTTTTTATTGCAGTAATTTCTATATGTTATGTCAGATATACATACCTGAATGACATTGTATCATCAGGCAAACCATGAAGATATAAATAAATAAGATTGTTTGCCAGCATTGAAAGAAACGCGCGCATATAAATTTCAAATTCAGAGCTCTCTAATAACGAACATTAAAATTTGATCGTATCAGTAAAATATCAGTTCGTTTTCCATAAACTATACAAACTTGGCGATATTCCGATTTCCCTAAACTTTACTTATAAGGTGTTAAATGTTAATGAAATAGATTACTGTATTAAATTAGGGCGGGGACTTAATGTCTGTAGCTAAGCTAGACAGACTGGTATCATTAACTGTATTGTAAATAGTACATATATATCTTTGAAACATTTTAGAAGACTGGACTAAGAAAATGTCGTTTACATTCTTCGATAAATATTTTTTATTTATTGTGTAGTATTAAAAATAAAAATGTCAAGTAAGTTACAAATAGATCGCATTATGACCCTTGTTTTCATTTCATCAGTTACATATACAAAAGGATTTTTAACTTGTTTATGTGTGACAAATTATATAAAGTTGCTCATTATATTACACTACTGCATATAATCCGTCAAATAAAATGGGCTTTCTATAGAAAAGAGGTTCTCCCACGTGTCCTCATTATTTTTATCATACTCTAAATGTGACTAAGAAATATTTTATCAACAATAACAATAGTGCAATACTTTTCTCATACAAAACTGATTTTTTAATATTATCAAGAGTTTATTTTTATATTTTTATTGTTTTTTATGTTGTTCATGATGTTAAGAAATCTAGTTACTGTGTATGTTTAAATTGCAATTTAGTTATGTACATAAAATAGTTTTCAAGATTGCATTTTCAAAATCTTCTAAAATGTGAATGTAAAGAATTTAAAGTGTCAAATGTTACAAAAAAATGTTCACAAATAAATATCTTAAGAATTAAACTGGATGTGCGACCAATTTTCTTTATACAGATAAATCTGAACTTTAATCATGATGTAAACTTTTATTTATTTTTTTCATGTACACGCTGTAAATATACATTGGAAACTTAACATTAGGAATACTACAAGGGTAAACTTATGTTAAATCTATACTAATATTATAAAGCTGAAGAGTTTGTTTGTTTTAACGCGCTAATCTCAGAAACTACTGGTCCGATTAGATAAATTATTTCAGTGTTGGATAGCCTATTTATCGAGGAAGGCCTGGGCGAAGTCGGGACGGGCTGCTAGTAGATACATAAGTAAGTACTTTTTGTATTTCAATATCATGTCCGTATTAGTTTTGGGTTGTGTATATATTTATTGAATTATTACATATTAATTCTACCACACATTTAATTATTTCACAATCAGATTTTAATCGAGCGTTTTAAAAAAATATTATATTGTCACAAATTAAAGAAAACTTTAATTCTGTCACAAATTTATCATCAATATTTGTAAGTATTATTTCGTTTACAACATGAGTTAACTTAGTTTTTCCCATGGAGTAATTTGATTGCTCGATGGTTCCTCCATATAATTAAGTAGTTCGGGTGCAGTTTATTTAATGTATTGTCTCGTACATGTAAGAAGAGTTAATTTTTTATGTTAGATCAATTAGGGTAATTATAAAGAGGAGGTAATTCAAATTCCGTTCGAAGTAATCAGAACTCTTTGTTTCATTATATGAAAATGAAGCAATATAGATTAATTAAATATGGAGTTATGATTATTTTTTCCAATTACCCCCTGTTTACAATAATCGTGATTGACTATGCATATTTGATTATTAAAACGCATAAGGGCAGATCAAGTAACAACCATAAAAAATAAACCACTCTTATACAGAGTTAGAGAAATCTTATGTAAAAGAAACAATATTTCCTGCTATTTTGTTCTTTGAACATGAACAAAAAAAAAAACACTAAGTCTTTATTTTAACATAATTGCTATTACAATCAACGGAAAGTTTAAACTTGATGTACCATTCTGTGAATATATTGTTTATTATGTGTAAGAGTTACAAAAAGCCGCATCCTAACATTAAATTGGTTATTAATACGTTAAAATTAAATATGCCAGTGTAAAAATTGCAGTACCTATGAATGTACATTAATTGGCAATTATCGACATGTTTCTGGAACGAATTTTATGACTAACGTCAATACGAGTATAGCTGTAAGGTTTTTTTAAAGTACCTAAGTCTGTGATTTTCTATGAGGTCTAATGACTGTCATGACAAAATTATTTAAGTATTTATAACAATAAATAAATAATTGTTTTAACTGTGTCTTTTAATTTCGAGAACTCGAAACTTTTTTTAGTGATATTATAATAGACGAGGCCAATAAAAAATCTCTGCAAAAAAAAAACTCTCGTCTGCTAGTTAGCTCATCTGTAGTTTCAATGGTGATGGTAATGATGAACAATACTTTTACTTACAATAAATTCATCTGTATGTGTGTGCTGTGTTGAATATTAAAATATAATTACATATGATGTATTTATGCTAGTTCGACTAAAACACTAAACTTTTTTTTTTCATAGTAACATTTATTCTTAGGTAAGTAAATAAGATATTTCCATTATGTCTTTTCAAAGTACCAGAATAAGAGATTTAGCACAGAGGCTATGGTTCCACTTGTAAAGCTAAATAATTTATTACTCATTTCAAAATAAGACGGGAAATTTTTAAGAACATGCCCAATCTACATCTCAGAAATGTTTTTTAGTTCGTAAATTTGTTTTACGTTTCAGTCATACTTTTTGAACTACTTCAAAAAGGAAGAAGAAATCTTTATTAATTTTAAAGGCTATTCAATGACCATTCTTTTGATTGATACAAAAAAAATAGTCAAGTGTTAATAATTTTAACAAGTTGTTTATAAAATCCAATAGCCTAATAATGTACGCTAGAGGATGATATTAGTAATTTTACTTAATTGAAAATTGTTTCCCAATAGAAAGTTAAGCTCTCTAAGTTAATGCATACAATTTTATGATTTTCAGGTCACAACAAGATAAACCAGTGTTTGTAGTGTGTGCGCAAAAGGTCGATTGAAAATATTGGTTGAAGTAAGCAGACAAGTTGGTAATTGTTGTTTTATTTTATAGAATTTGTTGTTTGTTTGTTTAAAAATAAAATTAAAAATAAATCTAAGAGTTATTTACGTAATATGAACAATAGTGCGATGTGCATTATAATTCACATGACCTGAAATATTTCACCTGTCGGCTAGGTAGGCTTGAAATTATTAGTGGCTTACTCATTTATTCGTGGCTTTGTTGTTTATGTGTGTGTGTGTGTGTGTACACTGTACACGTACATACCTAATACCTACCACATCTCTCGTGATCAACGTGTATGACCAAGTTTGAAGCAGACTTTTACTGGTTTGTGAACTTGATCTCGTCGATGAATTAGTTTAGTATAGCATTTTTATATAATAATATATAATATCGAAAGCTAAAGGGGAGGCCTTTGTCCAGCAGTGGGACACCTTAGGCTATAAAAAATATCTATGTAATGTCAATTTCCCAAAATGTGCTCTAAACTTCCTTTTCCAACCAATGACAATTACCAAAAGATTGGCAACCAATCTTCATTTGCATATTATTAAAAAAAAATAAGTATCAGTTTCTTAAAGTACCTAAGTCATCTTTTTTCTCTTAAGTAGTATCAAAATAACTACTTAAGAGAAAAAAGATGAATCAATAAAAAGATGTTTTTTTTTTTTCAAAATTAGTTAATCATATAATTTAGTACTGTTCTGGCTTTATGTATACACAGATTCAATGTAGTAGATAGATGCAGATTATGTCCAAATTTTAATGAAATATTGTGTGGGTTTGTTTAATAGTTATCGTTGTAAAAATAATGAACCCATGGCAAAGTAATAATTTTTCACATTGTTTGCGATTACGACCCGTATCTCCTATAATATCCAAGGACGGCACTTGGACATTTTGCCTAATTATGCATGCGTTTAGTTTTTTGGTTGCTGTATGAGTAGGTACTTATCTCGTTTTACGCGAAGTATAAAACTGGCCTGGCTGTACGAGGTTTATTCAAATTTTTAAATTGGACCTTGGAACTTAAGCTATTATTGTTCAGCCCTGTGATTTATACAGACGAGGGTAATTCAGGAAAGAAGGTATAGGTGAAATGTGGAAAAAATCAAACCAGATTTAAATTGGGAACGGAATCGTTTATTGAACCCATCTGTAATAGTAGATAATTAAATTATATTGTTACTCTACACATTTTGTACTGTTGAAAGTACCTACCTATCAAGTATTCTATCTCTTAGGTTAGAATGTACTAACAAATGCACCCAATACACAGGAATAAACTATTTTCATTTTAGGTTGTGCTCCAAAATTATTTTCAACAGGGCATTTTCCTTAAGACAAAGTATTTTATTATTAACACAGTGTTGTATTATATTAGAAAGATTAAGCTTTCTCTAGAATTTTGTTTTTTTTTTTCTCTATTTTCACAAACTTCATTTTAAACAAAAGAAAACGCCCTATTGTGTTTCGAAATTCAGTGGTAGTTACCGATCACAGTTCCTTTTGGATCCTACAATTATATGATATAATAATGGTTATTACATACTTTATGTGAAATGATACATGCCAATTCGTTTTGATGATTTATAGGAAATTATATTTTCAGAAAGTTACAATTTAAATTTATAATTTTAAGGTAAATAAAACGTTTTTTGCATTCGGATACTTACACTGAAAGTTCCTTAATACATAATAATAATAAAAGAAGCGGGAAAGCAAACTATTTATAGACAGACACAAGAAAGCCAAGTTTTACTTAATAATTTATATCCAACAAACGAAAGATCCTTATTTATTAAAGACAAGATTTTACGAATTCGGCTTTGGACGGACGTATTTCTTATTAAAAGCGGGTTTGCGACAATTCTATCAGATCAGTGTATGTATCCAAACGCAAAAGGATGTCTACAAAAGTTCCGAATAGGCAAATTACATCGTAGCTTACTCTAACAAGTTAATATTTTAGATATCAAGTCGACACTTCGTTATATTCATTAATAATAGGTATAAATCTTCCTTTATTGTCTTCAATATTTACCTTTAAATAAAGCTGGGGTTGAACGAAAAGAAAAATACAGTTGAATCTCCACATTAGAGATAAAGGGCGGTGTACCAAGAAAAACCCAATGAGTTTTTAGTATTTACACAATCCAAGAAAAAATGCCGGAAATTAAGTCGCATATGAGCCAAGTAGTGTTACGGTGGGTCACTTTCAGCATCTCTTGGTCTTTGCATAAAAAGTAGTAAGGTACATGGAGCAATTACAAAGAGGAGATGCCGTTTGAAATGGCGCAGTAATGTGATCATTGGCGCCTCGCCGACACAAAAGTGGGCGGAGCTTGTCATTGCTCGTGCTCCATGATTGGAGCCACGGCCGAAACCAAGCACCCCGCACGTCTGCCTTTCGCCCCGTGTAGCCTCACAAATACTTTCTTACAAAACGCTCATTACGGCATCTCCTCTTTGTAATTGCACCATGGTAAGGTAACTAAGAAGTTCTATACAAAATCTTAACGCAGTTGCTAGCGTCTGCGTTAGTAAAATGTCGTAATAGAGTAGAGGTACTGTAATTTCCTGTAGGTACTCGTAAGTAAAATACAGTTTACAAAATAAATACGAATAGGAGGGGGAAAATAAGCAGAGTTAAAAATGAAAGAAGTGATCGTCGAGCAAAAAGGTTTTTCCTAGCCCACCATTGATAGATATTCTTAAATTATTATAAAGTGTCGCAGCGTAACAAGTGGTGGCAAAAATCATTTTGTGAAGTCGCTTTGGGTCCGCTGTAAAATAATATGAAACAAACTAGGTTTATAACCATCTGAAATTTGTTCGCAAAACAATCGAGAAGCTAATATCGAATTGCGTTACAATTATTTTTTCAGTCAATAAAATAAAAAAGGTGTAAGTACACAAATATGGAACAATTTGAAAATTGTACAAATGCTTGTAAACGTTATAAATTAACAACTACCAAATCAGAATATACAATCAATGTTTATTTTTTACATTATACAAAATTAAAAACCTACCAGCGCACACAAGTCGAATCTTAAAATACAAGATCGTTGCTTGACGAAATAATAAAATTCATGATATGTACTTAAGTATACATAAATGATGAACACATCGCAAACGATATAAACTCAATAAATAGCATTTAATGATGTCATAATAATTATATACACTTAACATACTTTAGTACCCTTCGATTTAATGGATTTTTATAATGTTAATCAATCGTTATAGTTGACTATCTTTTATAATAATAAGTAATTCCTAGTTCGATATTTAGTCGTAATTGTCAATATTTACATAAGTACCTAGTTATTATGATTAGTATTTCGCAATCGTGTGATGCAAACACATCTTTCTTTTAGACGAAATAATTTGCGTTTACATCTCACGATAGTTTGAGTTGAGGTGTACAGACTCTGAAAACTCAGAACTTCATCCTAGAACCAACAGTACGCTTCGTTCGGTTAGAAAGGAATCCATTTAAATGTATATGAAAATAAGTGGGACTTACAGTATATACAAAAATATCACATTACTTCGAGGCCGCAGCTTTCAATTACTTAGTCAATAGTTATTTCGTCTTCTTACCTAAGTTGTCGGTTTTGGTTCGAAGCGCAAGCTAGACATCGCAGGAAGTAATCAAACTTTTTACTTTTGTTTTAGAAAGCCGGTTTGCTTGTAGGAAGCATTGTTTCGAGCGCAAATTATCTGGCAACTTGTTGAATTTTTTTTCTTTATTTTTTGCTTTGTTTGCGTTTAATTCTGAACACTCTACACAAAACAACGCATCAGTGCCATTTGTGTTAAATTCACTTCCTCCCACACCTATTCAAGAAAATCTAGGTATGTAAAATAACTATCCTATGTGCTTCGTCATAGTTCTATTAGTCGACAGTGAGAAATGACTACAACATCTATCAAGACATATTTGTAAAGGTATAGGTACCATGAGAGTATGAAACATCTCTAAAAGCTGCAGTTCTGTGTTTCGGCCACAGACCACTACACTTAAATAAACTATTTGGCTCACCAATTTCGGCAAGACTGCATTGCGAATTTATTTTTTATTGAATATAAGTAATTTATAGCATGCTTTTTTTGATAACATCTTTGAAAAGAAACGTTCACAAGTAAATCAAAATTTGAGGTTGAGCAGTCACATAACAAAAGCAAAGCCGATATTATGCATATTGATCGTATCGTATCGCACTTATCCGAACGAAAATTCGCAGTGGCGTCTTAATAACAGGCGCGAAAGCGAGACAACTCCGTCCGTCACTGTCGCTCACCATAAACTATCACAAACGAGCGACATAGAAAAATATAATATTTGGGACGCGTTTATTGCTAATTTAGGTACAGTCTTTGGTGTCCGGTGAGGAGTTGCCGGAGAGGTCGTCTAGGAAGTCGAAGGTGGCGACGGCGGCGCGCTCGCGGTCGCCGTAGCGGACGAAGAAGCCTTCGCGTCCGAGGATGGAGGGGCGGCGTGTGCGCGGGAACCGCAGCACGCCGAGCCCGCGGCTGCGCAGGGCCGCCGCTGCCAACAGACACCACGCTAGCCGCTGCCCTCTGGACGAGACAGACAGCGTCACCGCCGCGCCCTCGTCCGGGGACTCGCTGCTCGCTGGACGCTGGACGCAACGCGAGCTAAATGTTCGGCTCTGCTTTTTGTGATAGTTATTAGGCAAAAATATGAAGTAAAGAGAATTCAATAGATTTTCCAGGTTTTTTTAACAATCGAAAATGTGGTGTTACAAGAATTCACTAAGTCATGTAATTTTTTTACGGTCTCTGCCGAGCTCCCTTATTATTCAAGTACGAATTAGTTTTGTAAATATTATAATTAAAATGCATCGTTTTATGTTGTAGGTCACTAGCCATTGTACCGAATATTATAACAAAGCAGTGCTGTTTTTTGCCATATAGTCAAGTATTTGAAAATATGTAAAATATTTTTTGTGACGATTTTAAAAAAATACCTTTAATGAAAATATACTCAACACACTAATATAATTTATCAAATATACTAATATTAATTTACCAAAGATTTTATGTTCATTTATTTACGATATAAATTCTCGTTATCCTCAGCCTGTTCAAAATTTTGTTTTGTTGAGCTACCCGCATTTAGCAGAGCGGAGCGTCCAATACGACATCTACTCAAAATGAGGCGACAGAGTGAGATGGTGCGAGTGAGTGAGAGCGGAAACGAGTGACGTGGCTGGACGTGGAAAGACATGACATGACAAACAGATAAAATAAATTCAGCGTACAATGTTCTTTACAAATACAAAAGAGGTACAAAATGTACTTAATTTGCATATTTAAATAAAATTATGAATATTGTTTGTAAACTCAAACGTTTAACGCTGAATAACCACAGAAAGCAACATAAACCATGATCCACCATCAAAACTTCTAAGTTATTCAAAACCCCATTGGATTAACATAAGTTAGTGACAAACATGAAAATGTGATGTAAAATGAGAACTTGAAGGTGGTGAACAAAATCGGATCTAAAAAGTCAATACAATGCGAAAACTTTGAAAAGTATTTGACTTCTTTGATCGTATTTTGCATTATACATATAGAACACGTAAAGATAATAGTTAACTAACCTACACCATTGAATATTAAAGAAACTAGTTTTAATAGATGATTACAGTACACGGCGACAAATATTGCATAGCAACTTTTTGGCTTTGTAGTCCTATCTCTGTCGCACCTATTTAGGTTTGTGCAATGATTGCCAGTGTGCAATATAATGGACACCGGATACTGTAAATATAAATCTTAATACTAAACATAGAAAAAATAAATAAAAAACTGACCACACATGCAATCAGTTTTACAATTGAATTTCGAGTCTTATGTTCCTCTATCATACTTGTGTAATATTTATGGCAAGTAAGTAATAAAAAATTAAGTCGTTTTACAATGAGTTCGATCGAATGTTTTATAACCTTTTAAATTATAATTGATCGTATCAATGTGTGATTATTTGATTAATCCTTTATTTTACAACTTTATGACACTAATTATTGTTTAAACAAGTTAACATTATGTTTTAAATACGGTTAAACATGTTTGTAGGATAGGGGAACAAATTTCTGTGCAGAACGTGAGAAACGCTAAACAATACCTACATTTACATGACTTTGTTGTTAGTAAGTCTATCCTGAAGCGAACAAATGTCATAAAGATGTAAAGAAAAAAAAAATATTGACCTCATTCGTGGATTTTTAGATGATAAAGAATTAATGCGTTTCTCACGTTCTTTCAGCTACCGTCTTACTCATTTTTTTTTTATCTTTCGTTAAGATTTAACTAAAAATATGTTATGTCACTTTCTCTCTTACCGATTTTTTATGTTTCACTTCGGGATATAACATATTTTAGTTTAAATAAGTTTAACACATTCACTGTCGGAAACGAACATGTGCGTCGTAATCTATTGAAAATGCATTGCTGTAATGTGTAATGAACGTACAGGCAGCAAACAAGTTGGCAAAGTGTGAGTAAGAAGAACATACCAATAATTACAATAATATAGGTTTGTCCCCCCGGTCACTTTCTTGCCAACTTACATGCCGGTGTGTATACCTTAATGGTGCGACCACACATGGCCTATTTGTCCAAATATTTGGCATTGCACGTTTTGTCAAAATAGACAAATTCGTTCATAATAAGTGTTACTTTAGAAAAACATGCAATGGCAAATATTTGGCCAAATACCGATAAGTGAGGTAGAACCATAGGAGGGTATGCCATCAACCATCGAGTAGGTACTAACCAGTTTTCTGCCTCCGCGAGCGGTGCAGGCGGTGCAGGCGCGAGTAGGGCGGCGGAGGCGGCGGCGGTGACTGTGACGGCGGTGACGGTGACGGCGGTGACGGCGGTGACGGCGGTGACGGCGGTGACGGTGGCAGCGGCGGCGGCGGCGGTTCGGCGGGCGACGACCCGCACGACGACGGCGACGAGTCGCTGGACGCCAGCATCACGTCCAGTAGGTTGGCGCGCGCCTGCAATAGAATCGTCACAGTCGAAGGAAATATAAAAGGGAAAAGGCACAGTTACATAAAGCAAACAAAGGAGAAAGTAAACGTCGTGTCGTACTTATTAAAGAACTGGCAAGTGGTACGGAAGAAAATTCGCCGTAGCAAATTCCTCCGTGGCTTGACTGTAATTTGAACCCAGTACGAGCGAGACAAGTGTAAGAAAAAGTTCTTTGACCCGCCCGTATTTACTACCGATTGTTCAAACCTCAGATATAGGTAGACATCGGATAGTGAATCAAATTGTGCCTTGTTTCCCCCATCTCGGGGAGACAAACAACAAAGTTACCTTGTATCCCCAGAGCAAAGGAGAGAATAGGCTACGTGTTTTGACAAGTAGGTACATTTTTCAATCATCAGATAAAGGCTTTAATATTTTCTTTCATGCGTTATGTATCATCGTCACAACTTTACAAATAGGCTCGTGTCGCTGGATTTTCTTACATTCCTGTTATTAGAGTTCGTTTATTTCTTGGTACCACACGACGATTTCTTTAACTCCTTTATTTTGAAATCAAAATTATCAATATTAATATACCTAGATGGGCATTACAGGCTCAGATACTGAAGACCAAAGGGGCCTAAAATTTAGGTCGTACTTAGGATCGTAGTACCAACCTTTGGATCGCTGAAATCGATGTCCTTTTCAACGTGCACCCATCCCGTCGGAGCCCAAAGTGCGTTGTCCTTGTGAGGGTGCACCTTGCCTCTCCGATCTTCCATCTTGGCTTCTGTGCCCGTTGATGTCGCGTCGTTTTGACGTATCATTCTGAAAATAAGGAAAAAGATATTTGGGAATGCTTCTATCAGAGTAATTATGTCTTATTTTTGCGTGGCAGAAACTTGCTTTACATTAATGTTTTTTTTTCAAAGCAATCGAGATTGAAACAGCGTTCTTTTTTTGCTACTTTGTCTTGTAAATCTAAATTATCTTTTGTTGAAGTTTTTGAAGTAAAAATATTACAAACCTGTTCAGTTCTTCGATGACATCTTTAGAAGTCGCAGCTTCATGGAAACTTAATGTCTGATCTTGTTTGACTATTATTGGTTCAGGAACAGCTTGAGTAGTTTCAGGACGCATTTTGCCTGCCACAGGAATTTTCGATCGTACTTTATTAGGCGAAGACGGGGGCCGCTTACCACCCATCAAAGTAGGTATTCGACTCTTTTCACTTTTAGGCCTAATTACTTTTAGAGCTGCTTCGTTCTTATTACTTATTATCACAGTTTCAGCCGTAGAAGTGCTTGTTGTATTCGATTCAGTCATTTGAGGGGAACTTGTTTCAGGCGAGGAACCCTCTTCCTCTTCAGGAACAGTAACTAGAGCCACGGTACTTCTTCTACACGCACTCAGTACTTCATCAACAAGGGACATCTCATTTTCCATACTTGGAAATGAAAAACTTGCTGATTTCGTTAAAGAAGCCTCTACTTCTACCCTTTCGCTTGTCGTTCCCTGTTTATTTAACTTTATATTTACTGTGTTTTCTTTTAACGCCGAATTGTATTCTACATTCCGACTAGAATCAGTATCACTCCTTTCCTCTTTTGTTTGAGACGTTGGAATATCTTCTTCAACAGAAATATTTACATCGATACTTTTATTTATCTCGTTCTTCCTTTGAACTTTCAACAAATGATGTTCATCAATTTCATTTTCAGTATTTTCTAATTGCAACATATCATCAAAATAATCACCCGATTCTGCGTATGGATCCTCACGTTCGATGAATCTCGGCGTGGATCTTGGCTCGGAAACTGTATCACAATGAATATGCTTTAGCCGGTCGATGGGCACCACATCGCAGGAGTCATTTTCAGAGAAACTTCCAAACGAATCTGGCCTTAGTCGATCTTCAGATACTTCGCTTCGAGGCCCGACAGAGTCATCATCAAAATCTGCAGCTGCGTAGGGAGGGGGCAATTCACGTATTTCAGAAACTGGTCGTGATGTCATTGAATCTGATTCTTCTCTATCGCGACAGTATTTCTGCTGTTCGGCTATGAAATGTAGAACGTTTTGTAGTGCCTGCTCACGATCTTGTAAAGCCATAGCTTGGACATCGTGTACTCTTAAATTATTTCCAGACATGAGATCTGGTGCAGGTATACCTCTTGACGAGTTAGAAGCTAAACTTTTAGTACTTTCATATTTTACAAGTCGATAAAAATCACGTGTAAAATCAACGCCTATATTTGCACAATCACCATCTTCGCTTAATGCAGTACTTGATCTTTTGTCTGGAACGTCAGATTGAGTACTGGACCAAGAGCCTCCGGGAGATTGAGTACCTGAACATTCCCATCTCTTATCTGACGTATTTGCGTCATCTATTCTACATTCATCTATTTCTACAGTTGCAAAGCCACAATCATTCCAAAGACAATCACCAACATCTTCTTCTAATTCTAAAGCATCATCTTCTCTAATACTTGGCAATGTCGATAATGATATTTGCCCCGGGGTAGCTATTTCAGCAAAAGGCGATTGCCTATCTCTGAGATCTTCACATGACAGTGATAAGCTCCAATCTTCAAGTTCAGCTCTGTCATATTCTAAGTCAGCTAAGTCTCGATGTCTTTGCTGTAATGCTGACCGGGCATCATCGAGCTCAAGCCAGTGCTGAATGTAATCTGCATCATATTGAGAACCTTCGGCTCTTTCGTCTACAGTACTTCCCCATGATACTCTTTCAGAACTTGTTGTCGAAGCTATTGCTGGCCTTCTTAACGGTCTCTCAGGTGCAGGTTTTAGGTCTAACACTAAAACTCCAGAACTGGGAGTTGGACTATCTAGACAACTTGTAGGGCAAGTTGTTCCTGCTAATAATTTCAAGCAAAGATGGGAATCAGAAAAACTTCGTACAACATGTTGAAATGGTAGTACGGGGCGTGATGGTGGATAGCTCCCTCTGACTCCGGCAAATGCTACACCTATCGGGAAATAAATATAGTCTGCATCTGCCATTAGTCTTCCATGTCTACGAGATTCTCTAGGATTGATGGATACTATAGTTTGGTTGTCGGTTTCATCTGAGGCTTCGTTCAGGTCTGGTAAGGCCCGATCTGCAGCGTGGTCACTTTGCCTCGAAGCATCAGCTTGTACATCGCTGGACATTGTAGAGTATCCTTCGTCCTTGGCGCCACTTTCAGGAGATTCCGCCCCTGCTTCACCTTGCTCCCCGCTTTCTTCTTCCATGACCTTTTCTACATTAGTACCCCGAACAGGGTCGGAGCAAGGCTGCGGCATGTTGAGGCTAAGGGTGGCTGGTCTGGTAGGAGCTGCCCAAAGTGTTGGGTCCACTGCTGATAGCGCCCGTGCCAGGTTGGCTGGAGTTACTTCCAAGCCCTGGAAAGTGTAGTAAGAATAATGTTTAATGTAATCACCTACGAATCAAGTGCTTTGTCCAACCTATAAAAATTGATATGTTCAATTAAGTAAACAAAATGTGCTAGGTAATATGTATTTAATTTTCAATTATATCATGTTTCCTTCGTTATTTAACGAAGTCGTTAAAAATTCTGAATTAAATGAACAAAAAACATTATGATACTCATCTTACCTTGAGTTCAGTCCAGATATCAGCAAGTATCTGGTGCCTCCTTTTATCGTCTTGGCTGAGGGGGTGAGGTTGGGGCACTGGCGGTGCGGGCGGCGGGGAATCCCGAAACGAGACTAAAGAACCACAGGAGCCGACGTCTACCAGGTGCACTGGAATTAATTGAATTTAAGTTGTTGAAAAATATGTTTTTGGATAGTTAGTCATCAGTATTATGCACACTGTTACTTAGAGTTATCATAACTAGAGACTTCGTTGAGTCAGAAGTGGGTGACACATTTCATGGAAATTTTTTCTTCATTTTTAAGAAAATATCCTCTGTAAAGATCAATTGATGTTCTCTACCTCACTTGTTCAATTTAATCTTTGATTTAGGTCTTTTCGGCTAGTCGGAAACCTCATGGTTATCACGGCTTTGAGTAGTCAGCTCAAGTTTATTATAAAATGTATGGTTGTGTAGTAAGTATAGATTTTACAAGCCGTTCCCGTGGTATTTTAGTACACCCACATTTAAGCTCTTTGCTATACCCAAAGGTTGACTGTTAGATAATGCTATTAGCATTAAATCCGCCTATTGTGCTTTACAAATTGTAATTTGTACAATGACGGTTAAATAAATAAATAAACAATTCGACCAGTGATGACGGTCAAATTTCAGGTGGCTTGCCACCAGAACTAAAAAAAATGAAATTTTAAATGAACTGAAAGAAGACTAAAGCCATAATACATCTCACCTTGCAAATCCCTCGGCGTGTGAGGTGTAATTGGAGTATGGGGTGTCGCGGGAGAAGGCCTGGGCTGAGGTCGCAGTTGCCTCACGAGCAGGGCACTCAGAGCCCTGTTCTGTGCTTCCAGCTCCCGGACTCTTGCTCGGGCACATCCCAGCTCTTCACGGACACTCTGCAACAAGAAAAAAAAACTTTTTTTTTACTTTCAGAACGGATGACGACGATAAACAATCAATGGCATATTATAATCAATACAATCAATACTTAATTTTTATTATTTTCACTCATTGGCAATAGTTCCCTCCTTATGCCCAGACCTGTTCATGGAAATGTCATCTATTGATATAGCCGAGGACAGGTTTGGGCAGGACTACAACTTCTCTACAGGGTGACATCAACTTCTCTAAAGGGCCTCTACGGATCCATATCCCCGCGCAAGCATCTCAAAGAACCGGTGCAACCCGTGAATCCCAAGAGGAAATATAATAGTATCGATACATCACCCATTCAATAGCTTTATGATAATTCATAAAGTTGACGACGTATAGAGAATACAATTATCATTATGTATAACGTATAAACCGACCAGTTATCAAAAGCGATTCCTTTTTAAGGGTTCCGTACCTCAAAAGGTAAAAAAGGAAACCTTATAGTCTCACTCATGTCGTCTGTCATAGCGATTTTCTCCGAATCTACCAAACCGATAAAGTTGAAATTTGGTTTCATGTATATCTGTTACCCGACGGTTCACTACTCCATTTTGAAATACTTATCATCGAATTACAATTAATCGATGACGCCTCGCCCGAAGGTAGGCTTATAAATTATTTTTAAATATGGGGATCAGTTTTGGAAGAACACATAAGGTAGTTTTCATCCCGATTGTACGCGATTCCCGTAGGATTTAGCCACAAGTCTGATAGTCGATGGCGCTTTATAAAGTAGGTGGCGCTATACATGAAAAGTCTGTGTATTAAAACTAAAGCTTGACGTGTTTATTGTTTGGGTCAAATTTCGTAAACGAAATTTAATTCCCTTCCTATCGACGTATTGGCCTGATTTTTGAGGCCAATGAGATATTGGCCTCAATCATATCAGGTTAATATTAATTAGAAAGCTAAAGAGTTTGTTTGTTTGTTAGAAGCGCTAATCTCAGGAACTACTGGTCTGATTTGAAAAATTATTTCAGTGTTGGATAGCCTATTTATCGAGGAAGGCTAAAGGCATGGGCTGCTAGTTATTTATAAACCGCAGGTTCACCCGCGTCGCCGTGGTAAATTTTCACGCCATCTAGATTAAATTATGTCGAAACTACTTTTCTTTAACTTTAAAAGAAGTTTAAAAAGTGCAAATCGCGATATTCTTCTATATCAGCTGAATATAAATGAAGAAGGATACGCAAAGTCATTTGAAACAGGATTTCGACGGTTCGCAGATAGCGGGCACAATTTCGAGAAGTAGCCAGGGAAATTGCCAAAAAGTTACCCTATTTGGGCATCCCTATCGTCAGATGTCTTCAAAATAAACGCGTATATTTTAATTATGCTTCATTAGTTAAATTAAATTCAAGTAAGGTAATTGACGGGCGGTAATTACACGGGATGGGAGATTCGGGATGGGATAGCAAGACATTGCTCTTAGGGTTGCCAACTTCAGACGTCTCCCGAATTGGTAAGAAGATAATGCTGTGTTTGTTAAAAGATTTCAAAGTTTCAGAAATTTAATTAAGAACGTTTTAACTTAACCAAAATGCATTTAATAATGTCTTCGTTAAATTACATTAGAAACTCATTTAGAATTTATATTCATTAGGAATACACTTTTGGGATTTTCTCCGAAGACGCAGTAAATCATTCAATACATTCACTAAAGTGAATGAATGAAAACTTTATTGCACAAACATAGAAAAAAAAATACAGCACTGAATCCAAATAATATTAAATGAAATTAAGGACAAAGGCGGACTTATCGCTAAAGTGTAAAATATATTTAAATTTTATTTTATTAGACTTAATATATTGGATTTTAGTTGCCTTCCCAATAGCTTAATAAAGGTCGTTATTGCATTGCTTTTGTTTGGTCAGCCAACCACAGAAAAGTTACAAAAAAGTGATCAGTGTGTAGGTGTATTATGTGGCAAGTTCAGAAACTCTCAAACAGCAATTAAGACACGCCTATGACGTTTTTACTGCATTTCTGAAAAAGCTGGCATGAAATAAATTGAGTAAAAACTAAAAGAGGTGCTAAAACGCAACGCTCAAAATTTAGTTTCATAATAATAATTTATCAATAGATAATAGGTGTCATCAGATACGTTCGAAAATTAATCCATTACTAAAGCGAAATAACGCACCCTATTATAAAGTAATCAACGTCATTTCGTTTCATCTTGATGGATGCTGTTTATGGAAGGAAATATGTAGATTGTTACAAACACATGTGTGTCATCGTGAGAAATCGAGTGAGAGAATAATTACAAAGTTACAGAGAGAGGGCGTGTCGTGATGAAAGGTGGCTCGGGATTATTACGTTATTAGTAACTAAGGCAGATATAGTATAACTTCATCCATACTAATATTTTAATGGATATTGTATGTTGCTCAAACTTTATAAGAAAATTTGTTTCTGGAGCTGTATTTGGATGGGATTTTCAATACCTAATTGGGTTCGTGACTTCTCCTAATTGTAAAATACTGTTCTGCTCTGTCAAAATAAACGTTAATAAACTAAAAAAATAGTAAATGTATATGTTAATTAGAACCCAATTCATCAATTCGAACAAACACTTAACACAATCACCGCCATTTCGCATTCCTATTTGGCGCGAAACTAGAACAACATGGCGCTACGAATTCACGATTCGCGGACTGGATTTAAACACAAACATTCGCATTATCGGCCAGATTATTCCAGATTACAATGGTCCAGGGTACCGTGGAAATTATTACGGTGCTGGCTAAGGCCGAAGTGTCCCATTTCACACAATTTATGGCCAAATGTAGCACCACATAATCCACGAGCGGTGGCGGCCCGCAATAATTATGAGAAAACAATTTCCGAGATGCATCTTAGCTTTGACCGGATTATTTTTAGGAGGAATTGTTTGGGGATTATAAAACGGGACGCATGTGAACATTTAAGTATTTTGAGATGTTTGGATGTGAATTTTCAAAAATATATGCGTACAGTCGTACACGTACATATCTAGATAGGTTGGTACGAGTACCTACATGGTTGTTGGTGCATGAATGTCATCTAGCATTTATCGGCAAAAAACATCACTTTAGCTGCATAGATGTTTACTGAAATATCATTACCTAAAGTAACATTTTTAGGACCTCATTCTGAAAGCACGTAATAGGCTGTTTTCATGTAGTCCCTGAATTTTGTTGCAAGGAATCTTTAATTCGATTCAAGTGCAATAAGTCTACCTTATGCAAGGCAAAAATTTAAATTGTCTATTATGTGCGTGAAATGTTAAAAAATAATACTTGCTTGTTTAATGGGTTAATGAGTATTTGTAAGGTTAGAATTTTAAACTGATGTTAAAGATTTGTGTGGTTAATATATCTAACACACCTTTTGAGACAACAACGCCCGGACGACCTGCTGCGCCACATCGTCGAGCCTCCGCTCATGGTCGCCCCCCAGCCCTGCAGACAGTGCTGACAGCTGCCCGCGGAGTCGCTCATTTTCAGCTGTCAGCACGGACAGCTGACTTTGGTAGTGAGACGCGGACGCCTGTAATGACGGAAAGTTAGCTTGTGAATGTTGCCAGTGAAGAAAATCGTCAGAACTGTCTCATTTGTGTCTGATTTTGTTTATAAATGTAAGTGATTTGTTTGTGAGGTCGTCGTCAATATGAGAAGAAGAGACTTTGAGACCCTAGCAGACCATCTTATTTAGATTTTGTTGTGAAATTGAGCTATTTGTGAAAAGTTATCTTAGCTAGCTCCAAGGATAGCTTAGATATCTATTTTAATTGGGTTTATATAAGTAGTTTCTATTTTACTTTATCAAATAAGTTACGTAATTTAAAAACCGGTATTTATAAAACAAAATATTCAAATGCTCAAACCTACCTAACTTACCTTTACTAAAAAAATGCATGAACTAGTAAGAAGGCATGATGTTTTTTGAGACAGTTCATTAATAAAGTGTTTTTCTGACACCATTACGGCGCTCCACGATCCATTCATCAAACATTTTGATACTAAAAAATATCATTTGAAAAGGGCCTATCATTCGCACTCGTAATTAAGCGCCCATGGACTACGAAAAATAAACAACCATTATAACTTGACCCGCGCGATTCTTAACACCGCTATTGCTTTCAAGTATTATGTAAAGGCTCCTGCATTCACTGACAGAGGTCTTGCAACGTTTGATTGGGATCGAATTTAGCAATTTTAAATCTTCACCTACCATCATCGTTTTCCACCTTATTGCTACTTTCATAAGGTTGGTATCAAGTGAATGTGTAAAATTTTCGTGTGAGGTTTTCATTAATCATCAAGAGGACGACACAAAGAGTATGAATCTGTTTGTCTGTCTGAAACAACACGCGGTTGATACCGTGTCAAAAGGGGCGAGACTTCAATGGGCAGGTTACGTGCGTTTAATTTCGACATCTTTTATGTCCAGTTTTATAACTTCGAAAAAAGAACTGCATTTGGTATACACTTACACCCGTGTTCTTAAAAATAAGGACGTCCTTCACTCAAACTCATTGGCCTTATAGAAGTCCTCGAATTTTCTTTGAAAACGATATTCTTAGTGGGTTGCTTGAGCAAACTCCAAATGAGGATCGTTCCTCATAGGTTATAATAACGATCCAAAGCACAAAAATTGAGAAATACAAAAGAATAGAGCAAAAAATAAACAAATTAATTAGTGAACTAGGAAAAAAGTGGCAGTAAACCGATTATAACCACTCGAGGCCGATCAATCATCTCGACCAATCTTATATTTGACAGTTCGATACTCCACTCCAATGAGGAATTTCTTGAAGTCAAGGAAGCTAGTGACGACTAATTATACCAATGAGTTGGAGTAAGGTTGAGTCGAGCTTGGGGTGCAGGGCAGAGAACCTCCTCGAGTGCCCGGTCCTTTGAAAGCTTTGCATTCTCATTTGATTCCACGGATCTGGTGAGAGGGCGGGCTGACAAGGGATTCGGGACGGTGCACCCTGGGTGACAGTTAATAACTCCCTGGTAGTCGGGGTCTTGTTGACTGTCGGCCAATTTCTGCCAACAGCCCACTCCACTGCCGTCTATGATGAGACGGCGAATGGATGTGGGTCTGGGGGACGGGCGTGGTCCATTTATGGGCCACTGTCCGATTTGGGGGGGTGGCCAAAAGGCCAAAGGTTGGGGCCGAAAGGCCATGGCTGGAGGGCGTCGTGGTAGAATGCTAACACGACCCCATGGCGCCCTCAACAGCCGGTGCGGAAACGCCGTAGGGGTTTTAGTGGTAGTCCAGGCTGGCAGACCTGGGAGTCCCACACTTTGTGCGTAAATGCATTTTCCCTACGTTAAAAAAAAAAAAAAAAGTTGAGTCGAGCTTGAGCAAACGTTTGAGAATATGGGGGTTAGAGACAAAAATAAGTAATTTTTTCTCTGGGTAGAGCTAATACGCAGACTAAATCGCGTTATAAAAGTTGGTCTTATATAAAAGAGATAGCGGAGTCCTCGCGTTTCTTATGTGTGGCAACACTAATTATCCGCCTTCGCTTATATTACGTTTTAAGTTTTTGTAATTGTAAAACTATTTGTTTCTGTATGTGGGCAATAAAGATATTTTGTATTGCATTGTTTTTAATTCTAAAAGTCCCATTTACAAGATCCCTAAGACACCTTGATGTTTATGATGTTAATCAAACATTATTTAGATGTATTAATTATTATGAAAATAAGCAACCTCAGGTATCGCCAGCATTATCCATTAATCCAAAGATACAATCCCTTTTGTAACCAGTTCAATTTAGTTTTAATTTATTTGCGTTAGCAGGCACCACAGCTGTTTCGAGATGAGATAATTAAAATGGTAGATCTTCGGAATCGCTATCCCATCAAAGAGAAATGGAATGAGACGGAACACAATACATCTGTTTTCTAAGCCATAGATTAATTATGATTTTCCTATACTTGTGAGAGTAATTAAATTCATTTATTATCTTAGTCAGATGGATCGGTATTGAATAACTTGTCCAATTTGATTTCACAATCGATCTCACAACTTTTGCGGTAAAATAAGTTGTTGACATGTTTAAGTACCTTTTACAGTACAGTATTTATTTTGGGACAATTCTATATCTACCTATATCTCAGTTCTTTTAACTATGTGTATACAAAATTGGTCAAGTAGATAAAGCGCAAAGAGGTAACCAACAAACAAACAAATAAATATACATATAAATATAAATAGTACTGAATTTCGCTTTTACAATTTAGGTAGTAAGAATTATATAAACTATAACATATATCCTGTAAAATATGTTTATAAATAAAACCTAGGTATACTGTTTTTTACAAATGGAATAGCATTTCATGGTGTAGGTCACATTATTACTCACTGGATTAAAATAAAATAGTTCGGAACATGCAACTAAAAAAATTAACTCAATCATGGCCATAAAGCTGCGTAATCACAAGATTAATGGCAAACGGTTGTTAGAATCGAGTTTGAAGTGTTTTTACACGAGGTTAGTAACTATGCACTTAGTAAGTTTTGCGATTTGTTTAAACAGATGAAATTATTTAAGTAAGTATAATAGGTCTTTATTGGGTTACTTTTAACCGAAAAAACATCGTGCTTTGCGAAGTGACCGAATATTCAGTTATATGATGATGGATAGGCAACTCCTAATATTTTCCAGAATGACCTGCTGGAAGCAGCAGACTGCATCCAGCGGGTCAGCAGGTCAGCGACCTTTTTCGTCCGACCATCTGGTCGATGAGCGAATATTTTACCGTTATTTTTAAAGAATATGGCAATGCAAGTCTGCAATATCACATCCTTAACATACCAGCTAAGTATGTATATATGTATATCCGAACCCAAACTCAATAAGCGAACTATTTACATGCATGCACGCACGTATTAGCACTCGTTGAATTTTTGTTTTAATGTTAAAATTAATTAGTAATATGTGGTAAGCGGTGCTGAAAGCACAATAATTTATAAGTTAGCATAAGATTGTTAAAGTAATGTTGTGTTGTGGTTTTGTTTGCTTGCCCCAATAAAAAGAAAAAAAAAAGAACCCACAAACTTCCCGTCATACTCATACATGTGTGGCTTGTAGATTTCCGAGAAATGGTACTTTTTGGTAACTAAATTTTATCGTGATTAAAAAGTCCAAAATTTAAGAGAAAAACATCACTAATGTTTAGTAATAAACCCCGTGTAAACAGAAATTTAATTTCAAAAATCATTGTTCGGCGTGCGTCGACAGTCTTTTCAGCAGCTGATTACATTACGGCAATAACCGTAATTACTGCGTGTCATTAATCACGCCCTACAGTGTACAGCTTCGCCGCCACGTGGGGTGACTTTTTCGGAAATCTACGGGTTTTGAAGACATTGTGGCTGGTTGAATAGAATCGTCGTATTGTTAGGGAATTTTAATTAGATAGAAATGCAATTGTGTTGTGATAACTAACCCACGCTATCTACGCTACTGTCTTTTTCATCCTAGCGTGTATTCCTAGTTGCGTCGTCAGCTTACGCTTCGAAGCCTAGGGTAAGTCTTCGAGGCGTAAGCTGACGACGGCTTGTAAGTCATGGTCCTAGATTTGGCAGCACTGATTATTACAATAGAGTGACTACCGTCTGACCACCGTAACCCTTTTTACAGGGAAACCAGACCGACAGGACACGCACAATAAGCGCTTTCGCTAGGGATACGCGGGTCGCTCGACTACCGAGCTCCTCTACCTAGCTACCTACGTTACTATACTATACTTCTATACTTCTGTATAAGTAACTGTTTAGTGGTCTCAATAGCTTACGTTTCGTAACAAACGCCGACAAAACCGTTGTCCCCATTGTTTTTAACATGGAGTAATTACAAAGAGGAGATGCCGTTTGAAATGGCGCAGTGACGTGATCATTGGCGCCTCGCCGACATTGCAGTGGGCGGAGCTTCTCATTGCTCGTGCTCCATGATTGGAGCCACGGCCGAAACCAAGCACCCCGCACGTCTGCCTTCCGCCCCGTGTAGCCTCACAAACGCTTTCTTACAAAACGCTTATTACGGCATCTCCTCTTTGTAATTACTCCATGGTTTTTAAGTACAGTGGGGACGACGGTAAAGAAATTTTAAGACGTACACGTTGTCCCCATAATGGGGACAAAATTATGGGGACAACGGGAAAACACGCATACGCAATGATGATGTGATATTGATTCAAGAATAAACTTAGTTTAGCATAGAAAATAGTAGTAATTTGCTAATATTATCTAGTCTTGGGATTTTAACATGAGCAACGAATATTGTGAAACTCATAATAAATCTGTTCAGTATTTTGTGTTCAGGGCATCTCTCCGTGGTGCGTCTGTTCAGACCACAGACATTTAAGGTTATATAATGTCTGTGGTTCAGACAATGGCAATCTTTGACATGCCGAGCATGCCTCGACAACTACACGCTGGAGGACTTGTATAATGTTACTAACCTGCAAACGATATACAGGTGGCCCAATTTTGGGCCCTTAAGGACAATCAAGTTGACTATCGACTCGCAAAGAAGTATTTATTTACTATAGCGTATTAAGAAATAAGTCGTTACAAAGTGCCCTAAGTTACAGGTATGACGAGGTTAGCTTGCTTATCAATCCTGTTTGGTTGTACAAGAATCGTTAGATTTTTTCGTACCTAACTAAGTACTAAAACAATTTTTATCCAAAAATGTAATCCTTTTTGTAATAGCGTATTTTCCCATTTCCATTTCCGTTTTGATCACCAATTATTCGTTTTCACTGCGCAGTCATAACAGTTGCAATGCAAAACAGTGGAAATGCACATTTTAAAGTGCAAATACTGAGGTAGGACTGTCTTACTAATTGCATTTACCGTGTGCTGCGGCACAGTAACGAAACCAATTAGTTTGTTCGCGTTGTTGGACGATACACGGTTTTAGGTTTTGGCTATCACAATTGTTCACGGAAAATATTTTTTTTTTTTAAACAGACAGATAGACAAACTTTAGCACTTATCATTACTAGCTGTTTCCAACAGCTCCGCTTGAGTCAAAAAGTAGCCTATGTTTGTCCCCGGGTTTTCAGCTATATTCATACCAAATTTCATCAAAATCCGTTCAGCGGTTTGGCCGTGAAAGCGTAACAGACAGACAGACAGAAAGACAGACAGACCTACCTAATGTCCTACCAGTCTCATAGTAGCATTAGCTTTGGGTTCTTGGTTCCTTTCAATCAACTAACCTTTTTTAATCATGGAACTCAAAAAATGTTGTTGGGTTTTGGTAGTGGTATCTTTAGTGGCCAATATTGTTATTTGTTTCAGGCGGTCTGAAAGGTTAACATTATCATCATCAGGAGCTTTCTGTAACCCACTCGCCAACCTTCTCTGTCCTGAGCCGTCGCAATCCAAGTTTTTGCCAGCTATTGTTCTGATATCGTCGACCCAATGAAATTGTTAACAATATCGTCCTTCTTTGTCCAAACGTGTATTTTGCCGTCTGACCTCCGTAACCCTTTTTATGGGGAAATCAGACCATCAGGAACATAACACGTGGTGTGTTAGTGGCCAACACTGTCAGATTTTGTCAGGCTGCCTAAAAGTCATTTATCGATATGAACTGGGACCAACCGGTTAAGACAGAAAATGCCACTAAATTGCAAACAATACGGGTTTGACACGCGCATTCGCTACGGATACGCGCGTCGTGCTCGCCTATCGAGCTCTTCACAATATCGTCCTATCCGTCTAGAATGGGCACAAACTCAAGACAGTGTTAAAGCATCCCCGATCCAGGAGGTTGGAATCCGGGATGAGATAATCCGGCCAAATTGAAAGCAGCCAGCCCTAATAATCGATACTTCGCCGCATAATTGATTGGAATATAGGCGTGAATTCTGGCCCTAGATTTTTATGTAAATTCTCTGTGGCAAACGCTTTGAAGTTTATTCGATTAGTGCTTTTACTATGAGATTATATCTCCGTAAATGTTAGGGAATATAGGGATAACAGAGCAATTCCACGACCATTTTCCTTTTGGTTTGGCTGAGAAAAGTGTTACGGAAGTAGCTCTATTGTAATAACCAGTGCCGCCAAACCTAGGACCATGACTTACAGAGTACCCTGACCGAAGCGCAACCTGACGACGCAACAAGGAAAAACACGTTTGGACGAAGAAGACGTTAGGAAATGTTATCACATTCACAATACAATTCAAAATCTATCTATTATATTTATCACATTTTCCAGTGGTGGCCAAGCAAAATTACTATTAAAATATCTCATGGTGGAGATCCATTTCCATGTAGATTTTGCCTAAAACGCTAGTTGGCTGAGTAACTGAATGTCGATGATTGATCCATGCAGCGTCCTGAGTCGTCATTCGACACGAGTGATATATCTTGTATACTTAGTATAGATGTAGTCAAACTGATACGAGTTAATTTGGCATATAATTATAATATTTATAATTTACAATTTGTTATAATTCAAATATTTTTCTTCTCTTTTGTTATTTTTTTTAATTAGTTTTAGTTGGTTTTAATTTTTCATTAAGAAAAATATTGATATTGTTCGGTGCAATAAATGCAACCAAACACTTTTTACCTAATTGTGTCACCGTCGAACATGTTACTAAATATCAGTGCACATTTTACCGTCGGCACGCCCGGGTGCATTCACAACATATAACTAACATAACAATAACTTTTATTCAACTTAACGTAAAACCTAACCTAACATTTTAGAACTTAACATTTTAAACTATTTTATAACTGTTTTTGTGTATTTTATAAACTATAGTGTGGAACTTTAAATAAACCTTATTAACATATTTTCGGACATTTCACTACCACCGCAACCCTCGCACCCCCAACAGATATATTTAAAAAAATATATTTATATAATGAAATTATAGAAATTATTGGGAGAGGCATAATGTCTAGCAGTGGACTGAATGCAGCTGAAATTATGATGATTATCATAATTAATGGAAGGGAGATATATTGAGACGTAGATATTTTCCTATGAAAAGAGATTTAAATTAATCTCGATTCCATCAGTATCAAGTCAAACACTTAAGACTTATTATTAGTCATTATTAATTAACATTTTTATCATTTAATTATTTTTCTTCGTGGGTGTAGACGTAGAGTTTAGCAAACTTCGCCTTGTGGTTTAGAGTTAAAACTCTGAAACTGTACTAATATTCAAATATCCATCCACCCATCAGACTCTCCTCATACCCAACTGTATAATATGGTTATTTATGTTCGGGGCTCAGTCTAAATAACAGTTTACAAATAACATAACTGAATAACAAGTAAACACAATTAGGACTAGCGAGTGTAAATTTGACGTGCGCGGCCGGTAGGGGGCTCTGATAAAATGATGCACCCTCGTCATGGCCGGTGATAAGGAAGTGACAGTGAAAACTATCGATAAATTGCTAATACGCCACTAACTTTGCTTAAAATGAGTATCACAATTTCGAAATCCGAACACGATTGGATTTATAACCGTCGTCGTCGTGTCATCTCTCGCCACTATGTTCACCGGTAAAACAAAAGTATTCTGATTCAGAATAGTTACATCGGTTCCTGTTGTGTGCATCAAGAAAAGAGAAGTTTTAAAACTTAAATATATATTGAACTGTAATTGAAGTATATTTAATTATGACCGTAAAACTCTCTGAATTGATGATCTGTTTAGACTTTGATCGCGGCATTTAGCATTATTGCCACAAATAGTAAATATCGCAAATACTTCGAAAAAAGGGTAAACCTTCTGTCATCTTTTAATCGTTTTTTTTTACGGAATTGATACCACAAGTTTTTTCCTTTCACCAAACCTTTCACAACATGAAAAACCAATCGTTTATCGATTACGTGTCCCAGCCCTACGGCACTGCCCTCTGTAACTGCGCCCTTGCACTTCGGAAGGGTGAAGCTGAATTATTGTTTAGAGGGGCGCGGGGGGCCTTTTAAACCGGGAAACCCCAGCTATTGTGCATAGCCGATTTCCCGCTTTCCGCCATTTTAATGTCCCTACATTGCTTGTGTGAGTGGTAGGTGTGTGGTGCAAACTATCTTTTGCGAGATATGGGTTGGTATATTTTTACACGATTGCTATAGATTGAGGCTTATATTTATTTTAAGAGTATGTTTTTCAATAACTTATTTAAAATCTTCTACAATATCACGGCGACTCAAACTTAGTGACTCTACTAGGAGTTTTTGCTAAAACCCTCTGAAGCGCATGTTATTTGTAGAGCGCCCTGGCGAATAACAAGGTAATTATAGACTTTCATGCAAAATCTTAACTCTAGACCTAAGCGAATGCGTTTCCAAAACTCACGGTAGAAAAAAAGAAGACAATCGCTTTTTCAAAAACTCATAGCAGAGAAAAACCTCTGATTGTGACTGAATGCTTTAATAAGGAATGTTTGTACCCTACGTCTTTACTACAACAGTGACAAACATAAGCTATTACATAAGGCTGATAGTAGAAATGGAAAGAAAACATGCCAGGAGGGAATCTCCAGCTAGAGGAGTCGACAGCGTAAGGAGAGCAGCTGGAGGCAGCCTACATAATGTACTCCTTCGCTTCTGGAAACACATATGTGGTCCTAACGGAAGATCAGCGCTGTCAATTTCATCGGATGGCAATATGCTGAGTTAGGACCTTTTTTGGGAACATGCTTTTTTCTTTTGTTTATTTTTTTCTTTTAGTGTGTTTCTAAAATAAATTATTTTCTTTGTTTCTTTCTTTCTTTTCTTTCACCTCAGAAGAAATGAAGTCACCAATATTTGATACGATGACATTCATCCTTTTGCGTCGGTCTAACTTTTAAGTTTTTCCTAAGGTTGACTGGGAGAGATTGCTTCAGCGATAAGTCCGCCTTTGTGCCTCACTGTTTCTGTTGATACTCGTATGTTTATGTAAAGTGTTTTTTTAGGCGCAATAAAGAGTATTTGTATTGTATTTTTTAACCAGTTACGGCCGCAGTTGATTTCTTTATTTTCTTGATTCTAAAGGAGGAATTGTACCACGCACCAAAATTTTCGAACTGTAGTAGGCACATCGCTGTGTGTGTATACTGCATAGCTTTTATTACAGTTCCAAGTATTTTTCGTATTGTTGCCGCGCGGGTACTTAGGGGCCGCACGGAGTGCTGTCATATTTGCGGCTACTGTAGGCCATTTTGTTTTGACTCTAGGTTATATTGTTCATGCGGTAGAATTTTAAAGGTATTTTAAACTTGTGTTTTCTTATGATAAATTTTGAATACCAAAAATTTGTGATATCATACCATACATTTTTACTCGTGCTATGCTATCCGGCACAAGTACATACATATTTTTTGACTTTCTAGTAGAAGGCACTTCTTTCATCTTAGCGTGTATTCCTAGTTGCGTCGTCGTCAGCTTACGCTTTGGAGGCTAGGGTACGCTGTAAGTCATGGTCCTAGATTTGACTGGTTATTACGTTGGAGCGACTGCCGTCTGACCTCCGTTTTATAGGGTAACCAGACCAACAGGAACATAAGCCGAGGTGTGTTAGTGGCCATAGACTTTCAGAATTTTTCAGGCTGCCTAAAGGCATCTGACATAGCCTCACCACTGTTATATATCGATAACAAACGGGACCAATTGCTTAACGTGTTTTCCGAAGCACGGAGAAGCTCGAAGGAGAGATAAAATTCTACTAAATGGCGACCAATCCAATAGTGACGTCACGCGCATTCGCTACGGATACACAGGTCGCGCTCGACTCTCGACTAACTCAAATCTTTTTGACCTTCTGTGCATAAGCTCGTGAATATATTCTACCTTAGTGAATGTTTATTGTTCGAGGAGAGTAAAAAAATCGCATTCTAGTGGACCTCTTTTTTCATATTAAAATATCTAGGGATTCTAGGAGGAGATATCTCTAAAATAATCCGTTATTAATTTCATCGCCTTTTGCGATGTTCATAGGCAAACAACCGTTTGCATTTGTTGACCGAGAAGGAAATTACTAATGGAAAAATTAAGATTTCGTACCAAAACTCTCACGGGAATGAATCTTCGGGTAAAAGCTAACCAAGCCTAAAATTAATATCACCTAACCATCGTAGTGGAACCTTTAGGGTGGTCTGTATTAAACGCACAATTAATCCATATCCGATCATGCAAACTGCATCATTTATGGTCAAATTGATTTCTGTGCTCCATTGGTTTTGGTGGCAATCGTGCGTGCATTGGTCATGACAAAGATTGGTTGCCTTATCATTATATGATTGTTGTTTAGTCGTCTTCGTCCAAGCGTATTTCCCAGTTGCGCTTCACAGTTTACGCTTTACATTCTAGGGTATGCATTTAAACATGACCCTAGGTCTTAAACAACCCTTTTTACAGGGATATCAGACCAACAGGAGATGTAGTGACTAGTAGCTTCAGGAATTTTTATTTTGTAAAAAAAAGTCAAAACATTTCAGCCAAAACGTAAAAATAAATGGGTTATTAAGAAAAACATTGCACATTGAAAAAAAAAATACTAAACGCATTATTCTATTCTCTGCTAAAAATAAGTATAAGTATTTGAACAAAATTAATTTGTTTCGACTGGGTTACATAGTTAATCGACTAATATTGAACAATATTTGAAATTTTGTATAATTTCAAAATAACGTGATATTCGTCATGCCTGTACACGTTTAGGGCGACACTTCATAAGATGTTGTTAAATCACTGTATTATACCATATTAAACTATCTCTTGGCTGTCAGTCCGTCATTACAAGTTATTAGGGAGGTCTCGGGGAGGTCGGAACGATCTTTAATTATATAAACATAGTTATATGATGTTATACACCATGTTAATAGCATAAGGGTGTTACTGTATGGTAAAGATAACTAAGATAAATAAATAGTATTTATTTATATCATGTACACATTGTAATATATACATTGAAAACTTAACATTAGGAAATCTTGGTACAAGGGCGAAAGTAAGAAAACTATTGAAAATATTTCATAGGAGAACACTCTAGATAAGTCTGGACTAATAAATATTGTTTTAGAAATTATTTATGACTTTGTTACATAATACGTAGTATCACGAGACAGTGCATTACCTAACTTCGAAAAATATAACTACGAATACCACGTCCCCGAAAGTTTGCCAAATTGAATCACAAGAATGCACGCTACCATGAAACACCTAATACCGCAGCATGCGATCTCGAATAACCCAATCCGTTATCAAAGGTATATTTCTTCCAATGGTTGACTGGTAGAGAACGCTCTTAGCATTAAGTCCGCCAATCGTTATAAGTATTTGAACTTGTGAAACAATAAAGTTTTAATAAAAAATAAATATAATAAACTTATAGTATGGTTGAAAACACAGCTTGCAAGCAATTGGCAACAAGAAACTTTTCGAAACGGACAGGCTGTCAACTATTTGTGCCCAATTCATTGCTGGCAACATTAAACAGCGTTTATGATACAAAACATTCAATGTAGAAAGAAAGCTCGATTTGCGCTTTTAATTACAAGTGTGCTTATCAAGCATCAAATTGGTGGCATACGATCAAAGATCATCGAAACCGCATGTTTCTTTCTCAATGCATACGACACGTCATTTCTATTAGTCGATCATAGTTTTAAACACTTTTAGTTCTATAAATACCTAATTATACGAAGAACAAATCAAAATATATAAGTCAACGATCATTCATTTACAAACTTACACAAACATTCAATATAAAAAATGATATATTTTTTCTTCTTTTTATCCACAACTGTTTTACGTAGCCAAATAAAGGACAGATAAAGGCCAATTCACGCATTTACGTTGTGGTTGTTAAGCAAAGCTTTATATCCATTCTCTTTTTGATCTACGTTAATAGGGAGTGGGGACAGGCGATCATTTTTAGATTATAACCCCCATGGATAGACGAATTTCATTTACGAAAGCACCGCGCCCAAACCACTCAAAATAGACCTGTCTCTACCAACTACAAAACTAGTTTCTGGTATACCTTGGCGCCGGATGGAAGGTCTGGTTATTTTGGTTTCGTGCTAACTGGACCTTCTTTGAGGATTATGGACAGTGTGCCTGGATGGGATGGTTTGCGTAATTAGTGGCGGCTTTTTCTTACGATAAGTGGTGCTTTAGTGCAGGGAATACTCCGGACTTTGTTTGGTTATTAAGATTTAATGCGTAAAATTATGGCTTGGACAAAAAGCATTTGTTTGTGTATGGTCTTATCTTATGTAACAGGAATTACACAAAAGATAATTTCAAATTATGAATTAATCCCTGTAACCATATTTTATGCAAATAAAATTATTCTATTCTAATTATTCTATTCTATTCTATTCTAATGTTACATAATAAGCACATACCGTTTTCTGTAGATAAGAGACTATGTCATAATTTAAAAAAAAAAATAAGACTTGGTCCTATAACAAAGCTAGATATAAATACCTATACAGCCGAATATTTTACATATTTTCCTTTACCGTAAAAAAGTGCTGACAATAAAAAAATGAGAGACGATATTAAAATAGGGAGCGCGCACAATAGAAAACTCAGGTACGGACTGCGGATATCATTCAAAAAGTGACGGGAAATGGAAAAATCAAAATTCGTATTCGTTATTCAAAATTACAGATAGCGGACGGGAGGGAGAGAGTAAATAACAATGACCGAGGATGTAACCAAACGCCGGTACTGAAATTTATGACCATTTTTATTTTTATTTTAGTAGCAGGCATGCATTTCGGCCAGTATTTTTTATTTTTATTTATTTTTTTATTTTAAACGCAGCCGGTTGGAATTGAAATAAGTGAACCTCATAGTAACTCGTTAAATATCCTGCAAACTAAAAAACATCGTGCGTAACTTTTTTTAAAATCTATCGTTACTTATTTTTTTTAATACTGTGTGTGTGTAAATTGAACACCGAGGGTCTGTTTTGCACTTACCTCCAGGGCTGAAGATAGTGAAGCCTTTTCTTGCTTCAAAGTCTCCACACGGCTCTTATACTGCAGCAGCGATCGCACTGTCTCCTCCATCCTGAAACAATATATAAAAATAATTGAAAAAAATCTAAGCTTACTTAAAATAGACACGTTTTTACAGTACCGTACAGAAATAATATCGGTAGACGTAGCTATCAAACATTTAACTGTTTCGATAGTTTGACTTTGACACTGACATTTACTTTTATAATAGGCTACTTGACTGTGTTCACATTTTGACAAAATTTTTATATGGAACAATACATACACTAAAAAGTAACCGATTCCGAAAACAACAACAAATTTGGTAATTAATTAAAGCAGTAATTAGCATTTAAAGTTCTCTAATGAAGAAAAGTGGGAGCGTGGTGGGGACGTCTTGCTATCTCTTTTGTACGTACGAAATCAAGTGGCAGTGACGTCACTCACCATTAAGTGCGTCCTTTTCTTGTTTCTTGACAGTTTCTCCTTCCACAGTATTTCAAAGGCTTATAACTTGTTTAATATTGAACGGATACAAAAAATTCTTTCTGTTTTCGAATTCACGGACTCATATTTGTGATATAAAATATTTAAAAAAATTGAGTCAAATAGCCTGCAGAGGCATATGCCCATATATAATAGCCATAAAGATTAGACTATTATATGTTTCGATCTTCCTTGGAAATAAATACTTTCGGTGGCGGGACCACAATAATAAGATGAATACATATTGTATTCCTCGGTTAATAGGACTACTTTACTCGGCTTTAGGGAGATCTATGTAGCCGGTTTTTAAAGAAATGCTAAATGAAGAGGTTAGCTTCAACCTACTACTACATCATTTGTATAATCCGGACGGGACGGGCTGCTAGTTTGATGATGAATCACAGTATAGGCGCTATATCAACAATTTGCGGTAACAGTTTTCCATCTGACAGGCTGCATGTGTTTGCGACTTTAGCTCAAGTACTTCTATAATACTAAATACAAAAATGCGAATTCGAATCTTTGGTTACTTTGATTTGCTAAATTATTTTTCCCTTCTCTACCTTCGATTTTCCATAGTCTTATAAGGACTCATTAGATGTTTTAAAATATTATTCATGAGATTTTTTCCAATATCTAAATTTGGTGTTTAATTATTTTTTCTTTATGTTAATCTAATCAAAGAAATAAGATTAGATAGAATTGCCATGTGACGGCCAGTTCAGCTTCTCGAGTCTCTTCTTTATATGGCGAGGCTTACAGGCACAGGAAACGCCCTCATATCACTTCTATGTAATCTTATTTCTGCGGTTCTAATGCTTATGTAACTTTCAAACATTATCATCCTAATTTCCAGCCAGTACTAAAACTTCAAGACGTCGATACCACTCAATAGGACGCCACTTCATCGGGTAAGCCAGTTTGCAAGTCTGCCAAGTTGTTGAGACGCGCGTGCCCGGAATAATGACTATAGCAAGTGTCAGTTTCACTTACTCCTCGATTTAGTGTCATTATACCCAAGTTAGGGAGAGATGGGTTTAGTTTGCCGGTAGTTGTGAAAGTTAATATGTACCTTCTTAATTTTTAAGATATGGAAGTCTAGACTTAAAATGTACATCTACTTAATATGTTTTCCAAGTTTGAGCTATATAACGTGTGAAACATTTCTTATACGAAACATTTAATTTTCTTTTGTGCGCTACCTCGAATAATGTAATAATACCAAATAATATCTAACATGCTAAATTATGAATACGATTTAATAAACAACAACGGTGAATGCAATGTAGGTCGACCCAAGTTTAAAAAAAAGAAAATTCCACACTCAAATTGTACCATTTAGGTCACATAACTTAATCATACTAAGATACTGGCAACACAAGAAAAGCACTCGCTATACGGTGAAGAATGGAGAAGCATAAAGCGGAAAGAGCATTCCCGCTCTTCATTACGCAGATGGATCAGCCGTAATCTCTAGACGAGGATTTGCATGCTGCGAGAGTGAGAGAGATGGATGCAGGGCTGGCTCTAATTCGTTTTTCAGTTTTTTTATAGGTCTACAATTTGACGACACTGCACGACGGTGGAGCGATTTTAAATTCTAATTGATTTCCATACAGTTCTGCCAATGCAACAATATTAATTTTCAAACTCTAGTCGTGGCTTTTAAAAATACTTAGACGACAAAATAACGGTAATTTAAAAAACTAAAACACAGCACTGCCTTTTTGTGTAATTTGAAAACGAAATACCCAAAAATATCCGCCATTTTTTTTTTTACTGTACCCAGTGTCACTCTCGCAGTAAATACGAATACATACAAACATACCTATATATACAAATATACTTACATACATACTCTCAAAAAACATAACCCTCCTTCTGGCGCAGTCGGGTAAAAATAAAAAATAATGATTTCTTATTTTTCGCAATTATTTTACATTAAATAAAATTATTATAATAAGTAATAAACGCAATAAAAACTATAATATATAAATAAAAAAACGACATTTGTTTCATCAAATCAATCAATCAGGTGTCAGCTTTATATCAACCAATATACTTAAAATGAATAACTTCTGTTTATGTCTTAGTTTTGTTAGATGTTAGATGTTAGGTGTCACAAGACGTGAAGTCTGCAGGACCCGGCTTTAAATTAATTTAAAAACATGTATCAGCCCTATTTTCAGTTAGAAAGAGATAACAACACGCACTCTTCGCCACTTCATTAGCGCAACTTCCGTTGTCTCGTCTGTCAAAATGGTCTCAAATTGATTTCTTTCTGTTTTTGTTGTCACTATTAGACGAGTTAATTTTATAACAGCTTTGCTTAACGGTTATAATTTACTTCTAAATTTGTTTTAAAGAACTCAACGATGTTTTTTGTTACTGAAAAACATACATCAGTCAATCTTATTCTTATTTTTGTGTCCGAATTTAATTCTGTCAGTCCAGAAAGGACACTTCTTACTTCTATCAGGTATTTAATTTTCGGATAAATGAATGAGTTTATTAGACTTTTATATGAACTCATCATTGGATTATACAAAATTAGGACTTATCGCTAATTCAGTTTCTTCGATCCCAGCGATTATGAGACGTCCGAGGTCTGTGGATTTGCCAATGTTGTTAAAAGAGTCTCTCCACCATTCAAATTTAGTGTTCCGTCTCTGACCCCTTAATCCGCAAAAAATCATACAGCCTCTCTCTCGAATTGTAAAGTAGATATTATGGGTGTACCTTATTGTACATTTTTGTTTTTATTTATGATTTAAGTATTTTCGTTTAAGCGTTTTCAAAAGAATAGGCTAAAACGGCTAGTCGAAAATCAGCCATTCTCAAGCCTCCATTTATATTGAAATGGAGAAATGAAGATGTTGCAGAATTCTATTGAAAGTTATTGAAAAACTTCTTTTTGCCTGGTCGAGGCTTCTTCGGAATCTTTTATATTTTTTTCGTATGAAAAAACTTGAATAAAGTGGCTTGAGCGCGTTCCAAGGCGGAATTTTCAATAAATCGTGCTAATCTTTGAAGAATAAAAATGAACCTATGTTAGGATTTGTCGCAAAAAAATGGCGGACCTCTATACGTCATTTTTTTAACAAACCGTATGGTTTTCTGTAGTTACCCGCCATGTTTATTCGAGACTAGCTGACCCGGCGAACTTCGTTCCGCCTAACAGTCGATACTTCAATTTTTTAGTTTTATACTTTATTTTTATAAAATATAATATTTTTTCTAAAATAAACGTAGCCTAAGTTACTCCTTATTACATCAGCTACCTGCCAATAAAAGTCCCGTCAAAATCGGTCCAGCTATTCCAGAGATTAGCCGGAACAAACAGACAGACAAAAATGTTAAAAAATGTTATCTTGGTGTATGTACCGTATATATATTCATATGCATGTAGTAAAAAACGGTTATTTCAATATTACAAACAGACACTCCAATTTTATTTATATGTATAATCTGTATAGAAGATGTATAAATATGTATAGATATCTCTTACTCAACTTATCTGTAAAGGCGCAAGAACTGCATTGAACGCCGATGACCTTAAAGACCACGTGATTCCTATGACCCTACAAAACAAAATAAAATCTATTGTTTGTCGGGTCATCGGCGTTATAAAAGGTCACCCTATAATCAAGTTTAAAGTACTCCATATATACCCAGATCTAACCGCAATGCAGAAGTGATTTTAGCGAATGGCCACCAACTTGTAATAACTAAACTAACTTCAATGGCCAATATTCCTGTCAGAAGCAGTACTGTAGTTGTGGTTTAATTGGCAATTCCTATCCTATATACTGCTAAATACTAGTAGCTTTATGTTCTAATATATTATAGAAAATAGGAACTATTTAATCTAAGTATGTGTAAGCTGAAGTTTACTTGCACCGCACGGTAGTTTTCAGTTTTTCCTAATGGTTGAATGAGAGAGAATGAATTGAGTTCACTAATTGTCAAAGTATTTTTACTTGGAGGTTCGTGAGATTCAGATGGACGAACAGAGTCTTAGTAATAGGGCCCCCCGTCCCGTTTTACCTTTTGGGTACGGAAGCCTTTGAGGCTAAATTCTTATATTGGCGGAGCTCCATCCATTATTGGATCTTTATTTTCTTTTTGTAATTATAGTTTGGAAGCACGGCGGGAGCGATGGTGTTATGCTCGACCGCCGCAAAGGGAATTACTTCCCGCCAGGCGAGGTGTTATGCCTAGGGAACCGCGGATCCGACGGGTGTTCTGTCGGAGGTTGTATAGCTCCAATTCTCAGAAACTCCACTTGCGCGATTTAGTCTTTCGATGCTGATTGGATGTCTTGTTTAGGAATTTCAAATTAGTCGCTTTAGCGCCATCTGTTGCGTTGTGTTGTAACTATTTACTGTGCGATTGTGTCGCCACGTGTGTTTTAAAAAAACCCATTATTCGAACTTCGAAATATTATTTAACATATTCGAAAAAAATATATACATTTTAATCAGAAATATGGTCGTTTCGCTACACTTCAAGAGCTACTTTCAAACATAGCGTTTCTTAATTTTCAAAGATGAGCATTTCAATCTTAATTCACCGCTGTCTTCAGACGGCTAACAGACAGTGCTGGAACAGAAAGCCCGGTTGGAAATAATCATTTCACCCTCTTTTAATTATTAATACACCCCCGAGAACAAGGATTATGTTATTAAACCAAACGTAATGAGGTGGCTGCGAATCAAATATTTATTTTACGCTTAAAATCCTCTTGTGGAAGCCATTGTGTTTTTGAATAAGAAAATCTATTACAAATATAATTTTCTAATACGTATGTAGGGTATTTGAAATTACCCATGTTTGTTTAGAAAATACTCATTAGGTTGCTATTAAGTTGCATGAATATTTTTTTCTATTTGAATATATGAGCAGAAAATGTAATGTTATTTCTCTGAGACAGCATTTTATTACCTTAATCCCATATCCTATCCTAACTAATAATATAATACCTACATTAACTTTATAGTAAAATTATGGTGAGTATTTCTACACAATAATGTATTGTTCTGAAATAAATTGAATTATAAACCTTATCAATATTCATGTAAAAAAGAAATCAAATAATGTTAACACCTAATCACGATTTCAGGTCAGATACCCATTAAGAACAAGTGAAACGAAAAAGAGCAATCCTCCACTAGAACTATTAATATCCTGGCTGCTCAGCAGCCTTTCTGCGGATTTCCCACGTGTACGTGTTATACCCTAACGGAACTGATACGGGTCGTTCGATACTTGAGGTTTTATAAAGCTAAACATTATTGTATGTTGCCAAATGAAAGAATGATACATATGATAATTTATAAGTTTAGTCGTGAAAGTGTAATAGATAGACGGACAGACTTTCGCATTTATAATATTAGTATGGATATGGATAGGATGGGAGTATGGATATATGTAAGAGTTTCTTTGGATGAGCAGAATTACTCGAATGGTCAAAATATGGAATATTTATGTGAGAGGAAATCTGACAGTTTATACTAGTAAACTAGTTAAAAAAAAAAGGTAAGAATCAATAGATTGACTTGGTTTAGACATGTGTTAAGACGGAAAGCATTTCTGCTCAAAATCCCCTAAACATGAAGGTAAATAGAAATAAATAGATAGATTGTGTCTTGTTAAACATTTGATATCATCTACGGGTGCTATTTTTGTGTAATGCGATTCATCCGAAACCAAAGAGCATCTGTTACTTTTTTAATGCTCAAAACCGATTCATAGAATAATTTAATAAATACATTTTACAATGTAATAATACATTGGGAGCTTAAAATTTTCGCTCGTTTCTGGATGATACTCATTCGAATTAATGAGTCGAAATAATGAGGCACATATATTTTAGAACTAGCACTCGAGCCTGTGATGAACGAATGCCTAAGAAGCTCAATGACAGAAGTTCAAAAATTAGTAGGTATAATGCCTACAGTAAATTTATATTAATTTATCAGTTTATTCCAATAAATACAAAATAGCTACAGGCTAAATATGGAGCAACCCACAAATTCGTTGCCGCGGGGTCGATCACCCGGACTTTCGGGGCCTTATTACACTCAATTTTTTTCTACATAGGCTTTTTTTTTCAGTGTTTTACTGCCAACAGTCACGCAGCATCGACTGAGGGCGTTTTTTCATACTCATGTTTGTTATTTGCTCTGTTTTTTTTATACATTAATATGTTGTGTTTGTTTAATAATAGCTTTCGGAGGTCGAGGCTTCGATTCCCACGGGAAATTTTTATAAGCATCAATTGTCTGATAATGGTATATTCGTGCTCTTTGTCCTTGCTTTGGAAGGCAAGCTGTAGACGTAAGTACCGATACCACCTAGTGTCGTCAAATACTGTCAGAAGATGAGAGGAGTTATTAAATTTTGAAAAAGTCTGACACTACGGCGTGCAGATTGTTGTTCTCGTAACCTAACTGAAACGATATGAATGATTTTCATTTTGTGTGGCTAAAACATTGACTAGGTAGTAAATAGGCCTCTTTTTAGCTGAGAATAAAGAACTATATGCACTCTATAGGTTATGTTATGAAGCTCATTTAGTAATTCCATACATACAATAATATTATAATCACCCCTGTTTCCTATAGAGGTAGGCAGGAGACTACTTCCACTTCCTTACAGATCTCCCTAGCCTCCTTCACGCTCCATACAAAGTTAATGTAACTTCAAAAAAATAAGGATCATTTTTTGTAAGTCCAAAAATGTTTTTTTGTGAAATCCGCCGCTTGTACCAGCTGAAAAATTCGTATCACTCACAAAAATAAATAAAAATACAATTGGTTCTACTAATTTTTATTTTTTCTTTCATACCAATATTTTTATTTGCAGAAACAGAATTATGAAAGAATTTTTGTAATCCGTTCAAAAATAAATAAGTTATAAGCCTTTAAAATTCGGTGGAAGGGTAAACTGTCAAAAAACGAAAAGGATGCACTGTGTGAGCTGTGACGTCACTGTCACTCTGTTTCGTGCGTACAAAAGGGATAGCAAGACGTCCCCACCACGCTCCCACTTTCCTTCTAGAGAAAATTTTAAAATCGAATTACAGCTTTAATTAACCAATTTTGTTGTTGTTTTCAGAATCGGTTACTTTTTAGTGTATATTTTGTTTAGTATAACAATATTAACCAAGTATGAATACAGTCAAGTAGCCTATTCAATTACTGAGTCCAAACAATATAGGTATGTACAGTCACGAGCATTAACGTGTATACACATTGGTTCTTAAGACATTGAGACAAGGTCTAAATTTGAATACAATTGTGTATGATAATGTGTAATATATTGTCGTACATATAGACAAAAGCGTCGCATTTTCCCCTCGCCCACAAATCACGAACCCTTGACCGGATGAGCCCTCGTAAATCAGCTATTAAAACCTAAAACCTGCATCCGGCCAGGCTTAGCGAGAGACTAATATATTGACGCATTATCGATTTCTTATTTAATATCATTGTCTTAATTTATGATAAAGGTTTGCTTTGAATATAGTTGAAGACCCGAGGTCAAACATAGGCTACATTTTGACACAGGCGGAGCTGCGGGAAACAGCTAGTGCTAGACTAAGTTAGGCGTTAATGATTTAAATGAGTATTATTTAAAAAAAAAATCATAATTCACAACACGCTTTGTCAAATTTGTCAAAATGTAACCTGTAAAGATGATTTCTTTAGTTTGATAATTTGAGGTTTTGTGGTAAAGAAACTATAGATGAGGTACCCTGTTCCGAAAGATTCCTATTCCGAAAATACCACCTAAATACACTTAATTCTTTTATGGGCTGTGTTTACAACCTACATAAATAGTGTTGTGGTGACACTATAGCCCAGTAAATAACTACAACTCCTACGCAACAGATGGCGCTAAAGAGAAAAAGCAGAAATTCCCATACAAGAAGCCTAATTAGAATGGAGGACTGAAACGCGATATCAGAGTTTATAAGGAATTGGAGCATATATACAACCTCCGACAGAATACCGTCGGAGCCGCGGTTCCCCAGGCATAACACCTCGCCTAGCGGGAAGTAATTCCCTTTGCGGCGGACGAGCACAACACCATCGCTCCCGCCGTACTGCAAAGTGTTTAAAACAGTTCTTAAATGTCCGTGTAAGTAGGTAAACTCTTAATTTAAAAATCAATCATAGGTTTGCTATTCCCTTGTAAAGGGAAAACGTGATTTCGCATCCATATTTACAGATTAACTCAACCCTATACGAATGAATATGATATCACTGGTTGTACTAATCTGAAAATAATTAAAATTCACCCCGGGCTGAATCATTTCGCGATTATTTAAAACTGGCAACATTCGATGCTAACTGCTATGACTGAACTATTATTTTTAAATTTACGCTCATGCCGCGTATGTAAATTTTGTTTTCTTTTTGCTGCATAAAATATATTTTTTTATAATTTGTTTGTAGCTTTATGTTTATTTGAAACAATATGCCCGTTATTATTATTATTATGGTATAAATAATTCACCACGCATGAGAGAAACTAGATTTTCTCGTCATTAAATATCACAATTTGACATTAATTTTCTTTTAGTTTTTTTAGGTCGATTAATTCTTGTTAAAAAGGTTTTAGATCAAAAATAAAGAATATTTGAAATTAAATAGATAAACGTGTAATATCATATTATTTTGATCTGTTGAAAACATAAGAACACAATTTTGAACTGATATCAAAATTTGACCTACTTGTGCCTCCAGCAACCATGAAATATGAGCCCACGGTTCATCTATCAACTCCTGAACGTCTTTAATCCGGGAAGGCCCGGACTGACCCTGGTAAAAATAACGAAGTTACAGATGGTACCATAGTTATATAATTCCATACTAATGCCGTATTGCGCCGTCTCGCTTACCCACTGGCATTTAAATGGAATGAGCATGGTAATATTAAAAATATCACAATATTACATTAAAGTTTTATCATCGTATAAATCAATTATATTCAAATGTTCGTTACGTATATCTTCGTGCTTAAAATTAGGATAAATTTCTTACCATGGCGCGGAAATGGTAATTCATTGAATAAAAATATCGACTGGGTAGATGTTTAAATGTACACCCTTCTTTCTTTCGGAACCGCCTTTCGGCCTCTGATGTGGTCTCTTTAACGACCACCAAACGGCAGCCTGGGGCAAATGAATGAATGACTCATCTTGGTAATACTTTTTACAAGTAAACAAACGTTATTACGCATGAACTTAGGGGGTTTACACCTCCCAAGTTCAAGGTAAAAATGACACTAGTGGCGACCAAAAGTCTGGTCACTATATTAGTCGCATAAAACGTACGATCATTAGAAACACAAGGAAGCTTCCTGCACTTACTTTATTTCATGACCCGGGTGACCTCTCGTTATCGACTGCCGCACCCTAATTGGGAGAATGGCTATACATTCTTTGGAACACCGGAAGGAGCTACTTAAACCCTGTATGAATAGAACATTTTCTTCATAACAGTCATTGTAATTTTTACTTATACAATTAGACCCGAGTTTAAATATATCCTAAACATTGATTGAATCGCTTTGTTTTAAACTATCGTTTAAATGAAATCAGTAGCGGCCATTTAGATACCTGAGGATGATTAAAACGCGGCAGGCTATATGAAAGCCTGAACGGAAGAAGATGGTCTGAAAGGCTTCCTACCGCATAAGGAGACGGAAAAGACAAGATTTGTCAAGAAGTGTGTTGAATTAGGTATGAAAAATGGCATTTCTGAGTGTTCTAGATAAATAGGTATCTTTTAAAACTTTTCCAACCTCTTAAGGTTGGTTTAATAATCAGAGAGAAATCTACAGGAAAAAAAATATACAAACTTTGTAGTTTTTTTTTAAATTTCAGGTCAAACGGTAACATTAAAAAACCTTACACCACATTGATGTGCCAACACGATTTGGTCCATAAACTGGCATCGCAGGTGCGTCCCGACTCCGACCCACTTTGTAAATATTAAAGTCGATCCTATGAAACATCTCGTAAAGTGAACCGTAAAAACACAAAATACAGAAAGTGTAGATAGTTAGATAGATATACTCTTTGTTTGTTTGTTTGTAATAACTTTATTGCACAGAAAAATACATTACAGTAAATACAAAACTAAAAATAATTGCAACGGCGGACTTATCCCATAGAGAGATCTCTTCCAGTCAACCGGGACGATACAGGAATACAGTTAAAAGAGACAGATGGTAGAAGTTGTGCAACCAGAACAGAACTCTATTTATTAAATATTAAACAAAAATAATACTTATAATGACATAGACTACATAAAAATATGCTACATAAATACTAAGATTCCTACATACATATTCTTAGAATAATAAAGAAAAAAAAAACAATAATACATATTAATAGCTACAAAAAATATAATAGTTCAAGGCTGTGCTCAATTAAGAATCGGAGTAGTATTTTAAAACACGAGATTTGAAGGAGGGAAGAGAAGGAGACAATTTAATGTCAACGGGGAGGGAGTTCCACAATTTGCACGCTCTGACAGAGAAAGATTTAGAATAGGAAAATTAAGAAAATAGAGGAATACATAGAATAAGCTTATTGGAAGATCGTAACCTGTTATCAATTTTACCTCTTTATTGTACCATTCACAAAAAATAAAGTTCTTGATACTAATTATTTTATAAATATGTATAGAAATGACGAAAACAGTAGGCTCTCATCAAGTGACAAGACAGGATGGCAGGTAATGAAAGCTCTCTTTAATCAGAGAGATATGATTAGGTTAACAATCAATTAATATAAGGTCTTATAAAATTGGAAAGTGGGCTTGTTCGTCCCGATAGAGGGACGATATCCCAAATCATGGTTAAAGCAGACGCGCACGACTCCCCGCGTCATACGATGATCCACAACTAAGAGTCTACCTGGATGTCTCCCATGCTATCATATTAGGAGATAACTCAGAGTCAAAAGACAGATTTAAACAAGGATAGGTGCATCGAAGTGCACCTCACCGAGTCAGAGAGTACAGAATTGTTATATTTACATACTGTTTATTTTATACACTGTCAACACATATTTTTTATCTGTTTGTTATTCCAACCAAATAAATGAAATAAAATTAAACTTTAAACAATGTGTACTAAGCCAGACTGGACTTATCGCTATTGCAATTTCTTCCAGCCAACCGTAGGGTGAATAGGGAAAAATGAAAATAGGAGGTGGCACAGAAAAATTTCAAGTTTAGGCAGCTTTAAGGGACAAATGAGTATTTCAATAATAGTAAGGAACGATTTTCCGATTTATAGTGTAATGAATAAAACATTTAGTTCTAGGTCTTATCGTAGTGCGTTGAAGTTGAATAGATTTATTACCCACATCTGGGAAATTACAAACATTGTTTGTAATGTTAAGCAAAGGCGGACTTATTGCTAAAACAATATTTGTAGTCAACCTCTGTGTAGTGAGAGAATATAAATAATATTGTTTATAATATTATTTAATCAACATTATATACTTTAATCATCCAGATTAATACTATGACTTGGCAGTCATAGTAGCTGTCTTTCAACCAATGGGCTTCTAGATAGATCTGTATGTTATCACGGCATGATTGAGTGATATTTCTGTCCTTCTATATTTTGTGCCTGTGATGAATGGTTATCTGACTTTTTTCAAGGTTAATTTCAGAAGATATAGCACATCATTTCGCAACTCGCACCTTTTGCCGGGAAAATTTATGGCGGACATGATGTTGGATGAGGATTTTTAGCTTTTATGAAGGCGTCGGCGCCTAGTTATTAATAAAGAAAATATTTTGGACGCGTCTTCATAATGTCGGCATAATTTTGTGAAAACCATTATTTTCAGAAATATTATTATTATTATTAATCGTATGGCCACATTTAAGTCATTCCTTAAGTAATAACTATAAAGAAACTTTTAGTGTCTGCATCCATTGGATTGCGTTGTTATCCAGGGTAAGCAAGCTGCCGGGTTGCCGTCATATTTAGTGAGTGGGCCTTCACTGATGATATGTGACACGTCAGAATTTTATATGATAAAATAGAGTTAACTTATCAAAAAATCTACCGCCTGGACATGATTTGCCCTGGATGACGTGGAAGTCTCTGAACAGACTTCGAACTCAGGTCGGCCGGTGCAGGGAAAACATGTTCAGGTGGGGTTACAGTTCAGAGGATTCCTGCCGTTGTGGTGCCTCTCTCCAGACTATGGCGCATCTTTTACCTTGCCCTGAGTGCCCAGTCACCTGCACTATCGGGGACCTTTACGAGGCCACTGACAATGCCTTGTCAGAGGCGGAATTTTGGTCTTCCCAAATTTAACTTTGCCAGAGTCGACGCGCTAAGAACTTATCTAGCTCTAACATTTAAAAGTCCGTACTAATATTATAAATGCGAAAGTCTGTCTGTCTGTTAAGCTTTCACGGGCAAACCGCTGAACGGATTTTGATGAAATTTGGTATGAATATAGTTGAACACCCGGGGTCAAACATAGGCTACTTTTTGACGCAGGCGGAGCTGCGGGAAAAAGCTAGTACTGCATGTACTTAGAAATAATAAAATAATGGATGGCAATACCTATATGTTATGAACGCATAAATGATCTGGAAAAAACACAAATAATTACATAGTTACATTTAAAAGTTGCACATTTTTCTACAAGAGACTAATTTAACCAGAAAATAAATTAAAAGTTTACTACTTGAACGTAATATCCTATACATGAGATATATATAAGTTTCTTTATGATTAACACCAACAAATTTTACACTTTTCTATTATTTTCCCTATCATCAGTGAACTCAAATAACCTAAAAATCATTATTTAGGTTACACAGTTTAATAAACCCCACGACAACAGGGTAGTAAAAAGCGTTTTTCAGAACAATAGAGAAACAATGGAACAATAAGTGGCGTAAGCCCATTTTCCCGTGTGGAGAGCTTTTACTGAAGGCTTTCGCGCCGTGTAGTGACGCCCTTATACACTAGCGAGCGAGAGATTTTGGTCTAAATTTAGAGTGGCTTTTGTTTTTTTTAAACAATATTGTGATCTATAGTTTTTGGAAATTAAACAATATGAAATGAAACCCCATGGGCTTTGTGTATTTATATCTTGTAGTCCTTAAGCCAAACAAGTCTAATAACGAAGTTTCGATGCGAAACAATTATTTACTATTTCTTCTTGATTACGATATTTGGTAGTCACTCATGAATAGTATTTTTTTTAAATATTTTCTTTCTTAATTTGATAAACAGAGTAGAATCCTGACGTACGAAGGAAAAGATCACGAAGAGATGGATAAGATGATTTTTAAGATTTTGTCAAGGACAGAAATATGTAAAAACTAAGAGTGGGAGTCTTATGCCCAGCAGTGGGACAAATAGCTAGTAAATAAGTTTTTCTTTTTTTATCTTTAATCTTCCGTTGCTGGTGCGCATCCGTAGGTCCTAACCGAAGACCAGCGCTGGCTGTTTTGTTTAAACTACAGCTTATGATGAGGTTGTTAACTATGTTGTTCTTTGTATCTAGTCTTTATCTCGTTTTTTGAAAAATAAATTTATTCTTAAGTAAAAGTATGAACAACCGGTCTCTCAGAAAAAAAAATAACAATTCTCGCAACCGCCTATGCCTTATCCTACAATGGGTGGTCTTTTGCAACGCCGCCTGCCCTGAATCGCTGACTTTGCTCCGGATATTGATGTAACCGATAAGTACTTTAGTTCAACGCATAATAAAATATCTTTAGGATATTAATTTTTTTATTTTAGGATATTAGATTACAGAGATTCAGTAGCACGTGTGGGGATGAATTGAAGTTTGAAATAGTTGGATATAATATGGCCTGTAAAAGTAGTTTTGTGAAATTTAAAAGAAAACTATTAGATAGGGAATATGGTTGGGCTGTTAAGAACATGAGACTTGGATTTTTACTCAACATGATCTGATCATCATCATAAATTTAAGAGCTGGGCTCTTGTCGATGAAGCTTTTTCCATTCTTCTCGATTATAAGCTACGTCCTTTAGTTTTTGTTATGACATAACGTAACGTAACGATAGACAATCTGATCAACTGATATAAAAGCAGCTGACAAGTTTATTATATAATAATTGTTTTTGGTTGAAATACGTTAAAACTGCCTTAATAATGTTCTAGGTAACATTTTAGAAGGTCAGCACTGAAAAAGGTTCTAACAATGTAGCTAAGTTCCGGATTAGCTGAGCGCGCTTTTATAAGAGCTTTTCTTGCCTTTGAGAACTTAATGATCGCAGTGCGGTTACGTGTAAAGCTTTTGCACGTTTTATTTTAGTAATAATCTCTTAAATGGATATTTCTCCGACAGTGTCTTGCGGTTATAAATTGCTTTCTTTTTTTCAATTCGCAAATGGAAATTTAAGAAAGGAGAAGCTTTTTAGCTTTACAAGTAATTGTTTACTGCATACTTATGTGCAAATAGAAATAGAAGAACTATTTTTTTATTTATCTGTAAGTTAAAAAAAACCTACTTCATGGCGATGTCGCAAATGCGAATATTCATGATAGTATTGTTGAAAACAAATTTATAAGTTATATGTTTGAGTTTACAAAAAAAGTACAAAATTAATTGTGAGTGGAATATTGCACATATAAAGAGGTTTTTTTTTTTATACAACTAAGTAGGCAAACAGGCGTACGACCCACCTGATGGTAAGTGGTTACCGTAGCCTAAGAACGCCTGCAACACTGGAAATGTCACGACCGCGTTGCCGACCTGTCCGCTGTCAGCACAGCGACCCCTCTGGAGCCTGGCAACCCTACACACCAGCAGGAACACAACACTGCATCACAGTGTTATTTGGCTGCGGCCTTCTGTAGGGTGGAGGTACTCCCCCAGACGGACTACTCCTTACAAAATGTCCTACCCTCTTAAGGTGTAGAGGTTGCTGATTTCGTTTCCTTGTTTGTTTGTTTGTAATACATTTATAAAACATTCCTTTTACATTACAGGTTTCTACGCATTTACCAATCGATAATAACAGACGCTTGCGAAGTCAAGACAGCTTCCAACACTGACAATTCAGGCTTAACGCGTTGAAATACCATCGACAATCAATGGCAATTGTCGACGTAACGACACCATATAATCCCACCATAACTATACCTGTGGGTTATTCCGAACATCTGGGACCTAATGCCGAGCCATTGGTCGCCGAAGCACCCCGATTAGTCCTGTAATGGCCGTCGTAATAACCCGTCGATAAATAAAGACCTTACAAAGTGCGGTAGTGAGAAATGTGACAGGTATGATATTGGTGTAATAATTTGGCTCGGAAAATTAGTTGTGCTGTGTAGATTACGAGTGCTATTTTTGAAAAGTGTGACATCGGCGCGATGTTGAATGATTTTTATTCGTCATAATCGGTGATCGAATGATTATCATTCAATATGTGAGGCATACATTTCAAAAGTAGACATTTAGATTTAAAATAATTTATACCTATTGTATAAAGGACAAAGCCACCTGAAGTACTCCCTCTCACATGTTAAGGAAATGTTTTCTTTATGAGGTACCTACTAATATTTTAAAAAACTGAGGTCGTTTATAATCGGCAGCCCGCCCGACGTATACCTTTTTGGAAATAAATTGATAGATACCAGTTTCGTTAAAAAAAAAACAAAAAAAAAATCCTTTTAATAATATATTTATAATTATATTTCCTCCCAACTAAATTTTGCAACTGCCATTCGTAAGCTCCTAACCCATAACCGATATCATTGAATCTCAAACTGTAATCTTAGGTTTAATTCGAAACCTGTGGTTCTCAATCTTAGCGAATAGTTCCGTTGTTGGCGAGACAGCGAACCATCTTGCTTATTACTTTTGTAACTTATGCAAAATGGCCGCTGGAGCCATTGACATCAGATTGAGATTTGTATGTTTAGATGTTTGTTTGAGCTGTTAGTTTCCGAACTATGAATGGACTTTCTTTATTCCTGTATTTAGGACTAAAAGGCTAAGGTGGCTAAAAGGTCAAAGATATCTATTTTTAGAAGTGATAGTCTCTTAATACGGATAACTCTTTATATACGGTTTTTATTCATCGTGAAAACATAATAAGATATATATATATAAGATATATATAGGGCATATCTATACATATTTAATACTAAATCAATGAAGGTACTTTCCGATAAATATTTAAGTATCACTCTACATTTTGGACCAAAGTTAATTTTCATTCAAAGTATTTTAACATGTTTATTCTATGTAAATGGTGCAATAAAGTGTCTATTAATTCATTCACAAACTTTATGAAATTCAATGATGATAGTTAGACAGTTGAAATTTTTACAGATCATGTGTTTTTGTTGCGGCTAACAACAATGCATACTAAAACCAGAAAAAATAATTCTTTATTTCGCTTTTTCTTTAGCCGCCATCAGCACCACAGTTACACTATAGCACCCACTCTATAAATCATTATGACCTTTGTAACCGGCACATAACTCAATCGCCATTTATGGAAATCGGAGCCAAGACTGCGAGTGGAATTCCATGTTCTATTTTCAGCTATTAATCTAGGATTATATTCGTTTGAATGAATAAATTAACCAAGAAATGTTTGAAGCGATTTGTTAACAACGCTTTTTCATAAAGCGTTGGTAACAAATTAGCTTAATTAGTGATTTCGGGGCACATTAAAAATAGATTTTTGATGTACATCTGTTTAATAAGTTGTAAATTCCATTGGCAATAGGTTTAATAACCAATAATAATTTATTTAAAAGAGGAAAAAATAATGGAATTTCAGAATATGTCCTGAATTTTTGAAATGTTTTTCCGACTTTGACTAATAAATATCATTTGATATCGAAAGATAATGATTCGATTTAACGACTTGGCGTAAGCCACACTTTAAAAAATAGCGAGCCTGAGTAATTTCTACAATATTTTGCATCCTATAATTTAACATATTTAAAAATTATATATCCTCAACTGACAACATGCGAACACACAAAATCCAGTTATTCATACGAGTAACATAATCTCATTTCCCATACAATTCTCAAACTCGTTTGTCAAAGCGTCAGAACGTGCCTTTCCTAAATGCTTTATCGCGAAATCGCGAGTTATTTGGCGAGAATTAAAAGCAGCCGCCATCTTGAAAACTTCCCAAATATTTCCAAGGTGTAATAACATGACGCAGTTTCTTTGTCACACACGTGTTAAGTTTAACTTGGATTAAACAGTTTAACTTGATAGCCGGAGTTTGGAGCTCCTAATGATTTGAATGCTCAATTTTAAATCACGTTTATGTTACAATTTTACATTTCATTTGTTGTAAATGTCTTGTATTTAGTGAGAGTTGAATTTAATGAAAGTTGATGAGTCCTTCATTACACTTAGACAGCTTTTAATGAGAAACTTTCGCTGTTGATCGCGGATACGAGTGTTATTATCTAACTTTGAGTAAAATTTTGTGTTGAGTTACAAAATATTTATATTTTATAGATTATCAATATGTAAAATTTGTAAGTGTGCAAATACCTGGATATCCGGCATTAGACAATCTGATAAGCAATAATGCGGCCTATGGAAGAGAGGAGAACTCTTGTGTCGGTGGTCAAGGTCCACTTCGGGTCGCTGAGCCAAGTAAGTATGAGTAACTATAGAAAAGGATTAAACAAGATAACGGTAATTTAAAAAACTAAAAAACCCGACTGCATTTCTGTGTAATTTGGAAATGAAAAAACAAAAAAAATCCGCCATTTTTTTTTTTTAAATTTTGATATACCCAGTGTCACTCTCTCAGTAAATACGAATCTAACGATACCTCTCAAGCTAAAGTGCATCAAACGGTTCAGGCTGCAGAGCGTGCCAAACAAATATATATATATATATATTACATACAAACATACCTACATACTACTCTCGAAAAACATAACCCTCGTTCTGTCGCAGTCGGGTAAAAATGATAGACCATAAATACCACAGTCCTAATCAGTAACTCTTGTAGCAGCCTTCTTGCAAAGCGCAATACTTATTTATACTTTTTGTTTGTCAGCCTTTTTTTAATCATATTGCTAATAAATAAGTCAAAAGTGAAAATAATTGTTTATTTTATAAAAATAATTTCCCTTAACTCTTATCTCTTTTATGTGTATAGAATTTTTAGTTGACATTATGCAGAGCCTTCACAATAATAAAACAAATCAGTTGCAAGATAATTTCTTAGCAGATCCTCAGCCTAATGAGCTAATGGCATACGATCATAATACAAAAAAAAAATCATAAAATTGGTAGTAAAATTTCAGAAAATCTCACGCCTTTTGTAACAATTTCTACAGAATTTAATCCAACCGAAGAATGGAGGTACTCAGTTATACAATAGCGCTGAGATTGTGCTGCGCCGCGGCTTTACCCGCTTTTCATATGAAAATTGTGCTGCGAGCTCCTTGAATGGAATATTAAAACGACTTTTGTGTACTTGTGAATTTTTATGGGACTTTCTTAATGTTTGTGGGAAGTGGGTCGCGGGGGTTGACTACAATGTGAAGTTAGTAATGTAATTATTTTTGAATTTGATTTAATAAAAAAATACAATAAAAAATAATATTAAAAAAGTGTGGGCAATAAAGTTATTTTGTATTGTACTAGGAAAAAAAATATGCGTGCTAATGGACTTCAAGGATGCCGTAAATCGGGGAAAATGGAGGAGAAAAGTAGGAAAGCGGATCCTGGGCTCCGAGGCAATCAGCCGAGGACGCAACTGAGAACACCCTAAGATGAGTAGTATTCATATGAAGAAAGTAATATGTAGATTGTTAATCATATACTAACAATAACAACATGGTGCAATAAAGTGTTCATTCATTCATTCAAAAATATTTTGCTTTCTTGTCTGAGAAATTATAATTACAAAAATATTAAAACTTCAATTATAAAAAGTCAATTTACGTACTTTAGTTCAATTTTTTTTTTTGTCCATAGTATTTTTCATTGGGACTTTCAGTAATATAAGATAAAATTAAATTATTATTGAATATTTATATTATTAATAATTATTAGTCATAGAAAAATTGACACCAGGAATTATTGAATTTGCAACTCTCATAATTATTATTGTCCATTAAAATCCCTTCCTGTTTAGATAACTTCAGTTTTTTTACAATTTATCACCTGAAAAGCAAGTTGAAGACCCCGAGGTTAAATATCTTTTGACGTCTTTGTTAACGTCGAAGCAGCTACTTGAAATAGTCTATTGTTATATTAAACCTTTGTTATTTTTGAAGGTAAAAAATATCGAGCATGCTTGAAAATCTTTTCAACATATCTTCAAGGAACCTCATATTTACAAAGATATCGAACAATACAAATGTTTCGTAGACACTGCGTAGACTGTCTACGATGTAGCAACATCTACGCCGTAGACATGCTACGCGTCGTCGTAGCAACTGCGTAGCAATACGACTTTGTTCTTTCTTTTTATACTTAGATCTATTTTGAGAGGTTTGGAAGGAGATGGGGTGGGGGGAGACGTTTGTCCAACAGTGGGACAATATAGGTTAAATAAAAAAAAGGTCTATTTTGACTGACATTATTAATAACAGTGTTTTTTTAAAACGCCGTAATTTTGCCTATCCTTCATACTAAGCGTGAGCTTATAAAGAAATAGACTAATCCCCAAAGACTCCACATGCGTTTTGAAAACATCAATATCCGGAGATATTTTCTGCCAATCATGTGCACGTCGATCATTAAGGCTGTACAGCTGCTCCCCGGTAATATATCACGCCTTTCGTGGGAACTAAGGTGTGTTGTAATACAGAACCAGGAATTACGAAAAGTTATACGAATACTTTAAAAATTAAAATATGATACTCGTATATTAACCGAGACGTTCAGGAGTGCTATTTTTGAAAAGTGTGAATCACGCAAAACTGGCGAGTCGAATGATTTTTGATCGATATCGATTAATTTCCGGTCGATATTGAATAATTTTTGTTTGATATCGGACGATTTTTGTTCGACATACGATTTTTTAAATGTATGTACTCGTACTCGAGCTCCTGAGCTTCGGAGGTAGGGTAATGCTGAGATGATGAATTATAAAACTATTTACCGCAAGAAATATAATATAACTTATTATACGTGAAGAGAGTAGAGATTTAATTTCTTTCATGCCAAAACAACCTATATTTTCTTTATATTTAGGAAGCATCAGTATGTTTCCTAAACATAAGTTTCCTAATGAAGTTAGTAAAATCTTTACATTTATTGGTATTATACCTAATACCTTTTATATCGTATCATTATTGATATATTTTGTTTGATTAAAATAAAGTTTTATTTTAATCAAACAAAAATAACATCATCATCTTAGCGCCTTCCTGGTTGCATCCTCAGCTGCTTGCCTCGGAGCCCAGGGCCCGCTTTCCTACTTTTGCGTCTCTACTTCGCCCGGTCTTCGGCATCCCTAACAGATAGTCCGTTATCACGCATATCCAGCTTTGCGACGTTAAGCCAGCTCTTCAAAATCAATCAAAAATAACTATCTCATAAAATTTCCTAAGATAATCAGGAAATTGGATTTAAAAAAATAACATGTTCTGAAAATGTCTATGGTACCTCCATAACTTTCGTACATCCCTGGCCCTTCGTTGGAATGCGCAAAATTGTACAAAACCCCGCCAGGTGAGCCTATATGTGACATCATATATTCCGTGTTCCGTTGACGTACAAATTTACATAGACATGCCTTCCCAAAGTGCCGCTTTCGCTCGCGTTTCATATGTTTTACTGTTTGATGATTTTTGAAAAATATTTAGATTTTTTTTTTTTATTTTATAACTAAGAAACAATATAGGTAATTGTATCTGATATTCATAACGCGGATGTATCGCCTGTCACCAAAAGTTATTTCCTTATTTATCCTAATATATATAAGAAAGTAGGCTAAATAAATAATAAATAAACTGCTATTTTCTGCTAGCTGTATTGGATTTGTAATGTTATCGTTATTTTTAATTTAGGATATAGTTTCACGTAATGACCAATGTTATGTATACCTATTATTGGTGTTTATATTAGAACTAAGTCTGTAGTGTAGTTGTTAATGTTGTATATAAGCACTGTTGGTGTACTTCAATAATAAATAAATATATAATTTCCTTTTGGAATTCACGGTTACCCCGGTCCTTTGAGAGGCTTGCGCGGGGATATTGATCCAACGCGTAGAGGCCCTTTGGAGAAGCTGATGTCATGTGGTGCTCCTGCCAAACCCGTTTTAGGCCATATCAATAGTTGACATTTCCATGAACAGGTCTCGGCAGGAGGAGGAACTATTTATAATGAGTGAAAAGAATAAATGGGTTATGGTGATGAAGTTTGGATGGTTTATAATATTGTTTATAATTTCCTTAATTATTATATAGAGCTTTTTAGAGACTCATTTATTTATAAGTGAAGATCTGCTATGTTCGCTGTTGAATACTTGGTTATAAAGAGAAAAATGTTGTACAAATTTATTTGACAACTTATAAGTAAAGCGTTCATAACAATTAATCCGTTAGACCTAGCACGAAGCCTAGTTATCAGGAATGAAAAAGTAATATAACTTTTTATAAAATTTTCAAATATCTTGTCACAAAATTTAACAGGTTTTTTCTCTTCTCATTCATAAAATACTCATTATTTACGTCGTTTATCTCATAAAACACTTTAAAGCCTCATAACCTCTATGTATCACCATTAAACCGCTTGCCCTTAAACCGATCGCAAAAGGTCGTAATTCGTACAAAAAAAGTTTGACGTTCGCACGAAGCATTTAATTTCGCCAACACCGTAAGCAAAATAAGCGACGAAACGTCACAGGTTCAAACGTTTTGATGACGTCATAAACCCCGTCGTTATCAGCCGTGTGGCCTACATAAATCAGAGGAAGAAAAACCACAAGCTGATATCAATTCTATTCCCTAAGGATAAGATCGGTTTTTGCGTATGTTCGAAATGGAATTTTAAAAATAGGCTTGGTAAAGTACTGCTATAAAATGCTTTACATTTGAATCACGCCTTATGCGATTTAAGCTATTAAGCGACGTATGCAAACTGGCTTAATTCGGAATCTAGAGTATTTTTCACAAACTCACCGTGTAAATTAAATTTCATGCTTTGAAAGTTGCGGTTTATTTATTACTAGCTGTTTCCCGCAGCTCCTGCGTCAAAAAGTAGCCTATGTTTGAGCTCGGATCTTCAACTATATTCATATCAAGTGTTATCAAAATCTGTTCAGCGGTTTGGCCGTGAAAGCGTAACAGACAGACAGAAATACTTTCGCATTTATAATATTAGTATGGTATATTATAAATTAATATATAATTTAAGTCGTGCACAGAGAAGAATAGAGAGAAATGGAGTTTATCATAATCCTTATAGCGTTTTGGCAACTCTATGTAAACCAAATGTTGACAGATAGACAATACTCTATTATTATTAGCATTTTACAATTGTATTTTAACAATAAAATTACGTCATGAAAATGAAATTTATTTATTAAGAAAAGATTAAGTTTTCTCATAGGGCTTGTCAAAATGTGTAAATACTACAGAAGTTAGTTTGTTTTTCATGGTAATGTAGGCAGAGATTAAAAATATGTTTACTTTTACGCTCTTTACATAGTCACTATCCTTATACAGGTATGTCATCAATGCAAATAAGTTTGTAAATTAATTAACCTATTAAACACAGTCAAACAAACGTACAACAATAGCAAAACATCATAATTACAACTAGTCCACCCTTTCTACTTGATTAATACCTAACAACACCCAGCTGAACCAGTAATATTAAAACTTCAAAACAAAAGCGTACATTAACCGCACCTTATAATAATGAAGCCATACACACCATACATAGATATTTACAAAAATTTACGACTCAATACGACGTCTGTGTTCCGTTTTATGTTATTTTCGTACCCGTCACGGCATAAACTATTTTTGGACGATCAACGAATGCTCGTAAAATGAAACGTTGGTGTTGCATTGAATCTTACCATAAAATAAAGTACGACTTTGGATCGAAAAATATGCGTTTTTTCCACCATAATATTTGAATTTCTGGGCACTTTTTTCTTTCTTTACTTTATAAGATTACCAAATGTATAGGTATTACTAAATGTGTGAATTGGCTTGACGTCGTAAAGCAGTATATGCGTGTTAACGGACATCTGTCAGGGATGCCGAAGACCGAGCGAGTGGAGGCGTAAAAGAAGGAAAGCGGACCTTGGACTCCGAAGCAAACAGCTAAGGATGCGACCGGAAAGACGCTAAGATGATGATGGTTACCAAATGCATAGGTGAATTATTTTTAAATTTATAGGTTAATACTTTGAACGTTGTCATTGTATAAACACTTGCAAATGTGGTCTTGTCGCACTAAGCAATTACAATATTATCTTCAAGAATAAACAGAAATACATAATACAGGTAGGTTAACTGCAATAACTGCATATTACCTATATTAAGTAATACTGCCACTCTTCGGCACATGCATCAAAAGTTTTCAAACTAACAGACACACACTCTAACATTAGTTTATTACTTCACAAGTTCTCGCGAAAAATCAAATTAACCTATTACCATATCAACATAACTAGATTTCCATACTACGTGAACACATGCTCCCCATAAACCTACTAAGTGAAGCCTCTTAACTAAACTGGATTACGTCACAAACTCCAGACTCGCTCCTTGATGAATTATGTTAATTAGTTGGGACGCCATTTTTTGAGGCTTATCTTTCTTCTCCGGTAAATCGCTCTAGCGACTCGCTTTTTGCAGATAAGCTGTCTTTTGAAATGAATGAAAATTCGCTTACAGATAATTTATAAAAGATTTTTGTCAACAATGATCTGTGATGTTCATTTACTCTTATCGAGTGGGTTTTTTGGTCAATCGACCTTGCACGCCTTGGTGTAGTTTTTTTCGGAACCGCCTTTAAGTGAATTCTTAGAAGTAAACGTGAAGACTTTATATTTGATTATTTGTAGAGATTTAACATTATGTTAATCAACTGAAATAACTATTTATTTTCTTTCTTGTATATATTTTTATTTCGTATGAATGAAGGAATATGCATAAAAATAATGCTTTTTTCATAAGTTTTTTATTAACATAAAAATAACGCACATTCCAAGTAAATTATTAAATTTATACAAGTTTTAAAAACTTTGTTATAATTTGCTTTAAACAACTTTTTTTAAAACATTAATACAGTTTTTTTTGTTGCAATCCATAATAATAGTTAATGTGAAAGCGTTCCCTTTAAGTTAATACGGAGCAAGGGGTTCACGTGAATTTTTAAGTTTACTTTTTACGCAAGCAACGCCTCGGGAAATATATTCATCAAACCTTGCTTTGCCACAAACCCGTGGATAATTCACAAAAACTTGCGCAATAAAAGACTACTACGAAGTCGATTGGCAATTCCCCGAAACAGAAATATTCAAAAAACATAATTTGTATATAGGCAGGGTTCCGTGACGATGGTCGTTTGGTACCTCCGAAAATGAGACGGTACCCCAAATGAGTTTCACAAGTTAATCACTGCCTTTGAAGTTTGACGAATGGTTTTATTTATTGGATCAATCACGATATTGCGTTTCTTTTTTGGAAGTATGACATTTCCCGCCTTTATAATGAGATTTATTCATTTTTTGGAGAAGGTGTAATATGGTACTACTAGCTATTTCCCGCAGCTCCGCCTGCGACAAGAAGTAGCCTATGTTTGACCCCGGGTCTGCAACTATATTCATACCAAATTTCATCAAAATCCGTTCAGCGGTTTGGTCGTAGTAAGCGTAACTGACAGACAGACAGACTTTCGCATTTATAATATTAGCATGGATTAAATTTTCACTATACAACTTAAAAATTTTAGTTGTTGAAATAATAAAAAAAAAATTGCAAGTCTCATTAAAAAAAGGAATTAATTTTAAATTATATTTTAATTTAATACTATGCAAAGAGGATTTATTTATTAAATAAACGTAATTACTCAGATCCCCGGTCAACTTCAAAAATTGTTATGAAATCCAATTTCGAAAATCGGATTTAATTAATTCACACCCCAACTGAACAACACGGAAAGACTCAATAGAGATTTATTAAAAAAAAACTCCGTCAATTTGGTACTACTAATAAACTAGGGCGTACAAACCTGGGAGCTATTCCTGTATTAAATGAAATATGACGGGACTGTTTTTCGTGAATTATGGAGTGGTGTAAGTTAAAAGCGTACCGGACCATAACTTACTTTGTTTAGTTGTTTCCAGTTTGGTTACGACTTTGCAGGTTTGAATCACCAGATTTTCTGATAATAAAGATGATTTCGTGCTTCGGAAGGCACGTTAAGGCTTTGGTCCCGGCTGCCATTTGGTAGTCGTTAAAGGAACCAAGTCAGAGGTCGAGAGGCGATTCCGAACAACTCTGACACCAGGGTGTACATGGTGGATAAACAATGTAATGAGTTAAAAGCGTTGAGCTGGTAATGTTTTAATAGAACACATAGGCGCAGTCTTAATGATCTGATGAAATGAAGTCCCGTGCTGATCCTATAGGACTTGAAAATTTGTTATTTGTATTCAATTGTTATAAAAACTTGGCGTTTTAGCCCATTTTAATGACATATTTAGAAGATGAAGTGTACTAGCCTTCTTACGACATTTTATTTTTATCGGAACTCTTGATTGTTATTCAATTTATGTATGTATGTATGTATGTATGTAAAAATCTTTATTGTACACAAAGAACATAGTATCAGAATACAGGTTACAACAAAAGGCGGACTTATCCCAAATAGGGATCTCTTCCAGTCAACCAAACTAACATAGGACATAGACATATGGGCACAGAAGAGGGCACAACACGCAAAGAAATCTTAGGTACATAGACTTATGATAATCAATATAATAGAAGTTTAAACTAAGCCTGTGTGTCTGCAGTAACAATTTCCTATTAGTTTTGGATTGCGAACCTAAGGTTTATTAACATAGATTCAAAGGAATTCCAAATTTTGTGAAAAACAGAAATCTTGTTCCCAATAAATATAAATTTTGAATTCAGAATGTGAAACGCCGATTTTAATAACAAAACAATTAAATTTAAAAATTGCAAATATGAAAATGGTGACATCTCTACGCGTGTCTCTCTACTGTTGCCAATCGCTATTTCTCATCATTTAAACCACCCAAAGGGTTGAGCAGACACTGACAACCACAGCAGTAGACCCTGTAATTAAATATTTCAACTGATTAACTACATAAAGACCCAAGAAGTGCTTTAAGGTGCTCAAGGGCTGTATTCTTTTTAATTTGGCTGTTCGGCCTTAAGATTTGCGATGGGGGCTTAAAAAAATTAACGCGTTTAAGGGGTTGAAATGGATGTTCTTTCGAGTTATTAGGGTTAATATTAATAGGATTTGTCTTTTGCAGTTGGGTATTAGGGGGAGAAACGGAATAGGTATATTCTTCTATTTCTATCGATCTTCAAGTATACTTATTTAAAGGAAACTTTCTAACTTTTTACCAGCTCTTACTTTCTTAACAGCTCTTTCTAATTTTAAACAAAACGCAACTTTCCATTCCAACGAGTAGTTTTAAGTCTGCATTTAAAACAATGTATTCGATTTTAATATCCAGCCCACAATTCAGCTTAAAAGTAATCTACTACACTCGTAAAAAGGATTATTTACTCGTACTACAAATATTGAGAGTGCAGAAGTGTCCAATTAACGCTCGTTTATTGAAAGCAAACACACATTGAATATAAAATGCAATAAGTAAGTTATTGTCTATAAAATACAGCATTTAAATTCTAACTGTGTCGTCACATCTAAGATTAGTAATTGTATCAAAAAATTGTAAGTAGGTAGGAAATTTTACATAAAAGTTCAGTAATCCAGAAAGCAAGACCAACGTCTTGCTGTACGTCAACATTCGCCTAAACTAAGGAAGCGTCAATTTAATCCATTATTGTCATTTCATTTACTTTTTAATTTGATAATAATTTCAATTCTAATTCAATAAAATTAAGCGACTCACAAGTAATAATATACATAGTTGTTGACCTACAAAACTCCATAAGAGATTCATCTTTTTTCTTTTTTTTATACAGCTAAGTAGGCAAACAGGCGTACGGCCCACCTGATGGTAAGTGGTTGCCGTAGCCTATGAACGTCTGCAACACCGGAGATGTCACGAGCGCGTTGCCGACCTGTCCGCTGTCAGCACAGCGACCCCTCTAGAGCCTATCGACCCTACTCACCAGCAGGAACACAACATGCATGCATCACAGTGTTATTTGGCTGCGGTCTTCTGTAGGCTTACAAAATGTCCTACCTTTCTTAAATCATCTGTACATTTTTCATTTTGTGCTCGTACTATTTCAATAAAATGCCCAGACATATATTTTTTTGATTCTCGCGTCCAGCGCAAAGTTGGAACAATAAAAAAAGAATCCTTTTTTCTGTTGTTCTGCAAGTGTATATATACGAAACGTAACCTCGTTTTGTTCAAAGAGCTTCTACTAGTTCCGTAGGAGTTTAATTACAAGACTTCTACAACAAGGGGGAGATAATTCTCTATAGCCTATTTGGGAGGGGTCCAAGGGGGTCCTTTTAATCATGGAGACCCGCCTGGGCAATAAATCCCTTTCGAGATGAAGGATATATATGAAAATTTATATCTTCAATGGCAAGTTGGTCATTTGTTTATTGTATTAGGTTCAGGTTGTATGTACTTATGGAAATGTGTAGGTAGGTACATACAATTTCGCTCGACATTCGCACACTTACGCGTTTTGAACTTTTCACTTTTATACACATATTAAATAAATAATATAATATAATTGTGAAAAAGTTAGGTATAAAAACATTTTGTCTCACCAATGATCTTCAAGCTTTCGAATTTAGAATTGTTGACATACCTGAAACAAAAAATAAATAATTTTGATATAATTATTCGGATTTACTTCACTTGTTTAAATAAAAAAATCGTGATCAATTCCGCCAAATCTATTACCATGACTTAAAACTAGGAATACACGCTAGGGTGATGATATAAAGAAATCGTGCGCTTCAAAATGTAATTTCCATCTGAAATCATAAATACACCAAAAATAAATGATTCTGATTCTGATTCCAAAAACAGTAATTATATGACCAGTCTCTACATCCAAAACCAAGAAAATCAACGTCAACTACAGAACAAACAGAATAATTTAAATTTAAATAGATTTCAATTCAATCCATACAACATTTAATTTCCGTTCCCATTGATATTTCAAACAGAACATTATCCAATGCTTCAACAAAATCAAGCGAGAACCAATCAAAATTATAATAACTGTTTCAAGTGACATATCCAATGTAAGGAGGCCTCTGTAAACACGAAAACTTCCCCTTTAATATTCTAGTCTCATAGAAGAAAGGGGAGCACGGTAGCTCCTGGCTAATTGGTCGAATTTCCAACTAAACGGCCATTGGCTTATGGAAGCCTTTTTCCTTTACATAATATTGGAAATTTGATTTTTGAGTTGAATCTAGCTCGACATAAAATAATAATTATCTACTTTCTTTGTTTTGGAAAGTATGGCTTTAGATCGTTGAATCTTAAACTCAACTCTGCCAAGCAAAGTGTTTAAACAGATGAAAGAATTAATTTATAATACTATAACTCACATTACCTTTATAATCTATATATTTATAAAAATGATTCCCCATTTCCCTTGGTCATCGCATCTCTCTGAACGGACGGAAAAATTTCGGAACTGCAGGTTCATAAAAGAAAAAATGTGGAAGTTGAGCAGAACTTTAGAAAAATTAAGAAAAATTAAGTCAAGACGTCTGTCAGGTCAGCTACATGCTTAACGTATTTTATTTTAACTATCTATTAAAACTGTATTTTTCACAAATACGAGTCTCCTTAGGTCTAATATTGTATTGTCTGTATTTAATGCCCAAGATATTTTTTCTTTCTGCCACAATGCGCCGAAAATGTTCTGATTAAATATTTTTTGCAGATAATCAAAACATCGCCATTCCCCGAAGTCTCATTTAGCGAACCATTTCAACCGTTCAAACTTAATAAAGTATCGAAAAGCATCTTTATTAAATTATAAAAGAGGCAAAGCCTTCTTGGAAAAATTACGTACCCTATTCGGCCCTCATGGGAGAATAATTTTCTTCCGGCGAAGTTTTCCCATCCTTAAATTCAGTTTATTTTGCCATTAAGCTATTTGACGAGTCTACATTTTGCATTTCGCCTTAATATTAATATTGTTTTGTACTTAAGGACTTATTCATTCGCTTCTGCTTGGTACAAGTTAAAGTGTAAATTTAAAATAAAATAATGTGAAGTGTGAATTCACATTTCGTAGTTAGCGCGGTTTTTGTACGTGAATCTTATAATTTTTAATGAAGTCTTACTGCAGTCGGTTGCCAAGAGATAAGGTGTTGGAAAAATGCTGTAATATTATTTTCTTGGCTTGTCTAAAAAAATACAGTTTCATTACCTACCCTTTTATTTAAACGTATATGTACTAACTTAGATACTGGATATATACCTATTAGTAGGTATATTTGTTGTAATGTGTAACACGTCACTGTTGATACACACAATGACAAAATAGAATAGATTTACTAATTGGGTTTGGATAAAGTTGGACTCGTTTTGAAGTCTGGCGGCCAGTAATGAAACTTAGCTATTACGAAAGAGCGTTTTAAAAAAAACTATTTTTGTTATGGAGTACATACAGCTAAACAGTATCGGAGCCGAGATATCTTACTTTAAAGTTTTGTCGGAAAAACTAATAGTTTTCATGTAATAAAAAATCTTTTGAAGGCCATATGGCCATAACTTAGATATTACTTACAGCAAATTTGATTGCATAAATACTCTTTAGGTAAGGTAATGTTACAAACAAATGGCCAAATACGTTTGGCCGCTGAAAAAAAAAATTACGCCGCTAGTCCATACAAAAGTATCCCTTTGAAATTTTTGCATTGATGGTCAAACGAACTAATATTAGTTTCAAAATACACACTGGAAATATGCAACAAATTAACAACCTAATTATTATTAAAAACAATTTAGGATACAAAATATGTTATGATTTTCTCTTAAAGCCATTTCTTGCACCAAAATCTTGCCCAAAGAGATTAGTCTCATTTAATCTTGTTTTAATATTCATGATTTGTTTTGGAATTAAAGGGCCAACCGTCGTCGGCTCTTCAACTATGTCGATGTTTTAAACTTTTCGATGAATTGATTTATATAATACTTTCGGTGTATTAAAATTTTGGTAACATCTTAAAGGTTTTAAGGGGTGTTTAAACTTTGCTAATTTATTGTCGGGTGGTTTATTTACCATCCATTGTAAAGTGGCTTGTGGTCTTTATTTCAGTTACGAAATTAAATACTAGGAAACTTAAACTTAAAGCAAAAGGGTGGTATTAATTTCGATCGAGATATTTTTTCGAACAAAGTAGTAGTTGTACTAAAACTGAAAATTTAAAAATTGATTTCTGTCTATTGTTTGCTTAGTAGTAGTTCAATATCGAGATATACTCTTAAGTAGCCCGTTTTATAATTCAGGTCTCATCTTAGCCGCAATTTAAAAAATATTTGATTTGGAAACTTTACCCAAGCATTTTTGTGTTATAGTGTGCGTGTATTTTGTTACCACAATTGCTAGCGACAGCCTTTTTTTGAGATTAGGTATGGAATTTACTGCCTACCTTACTACCGATTTTACATATTTTCTTTTTAAATTATTACCAAAATGGAATTACATTTACAAATTACAAAATTTTATGGCTTATGGTTTGATGAGATTCTGCACATTCACAGTTATTGCATATGGATATAACACAGTCGCTAGCATATGGGTTATTAAAATTCCATAATTTAATTTCATATCACGTTTAATAACTACTAGAAAAAGTATGAGCAAAGTTAACTTCTTGTAAAAAAATCATTTAAAAAAAATCTGATTACAAAGAATGCCCCGTCAAATGTCTGGTATGAGTGACGTCTAGAATGTAATTAGCAACACCCTTTCCGTCTGTCTGTCTGTCACAATTATACAACCCTTTCCAGTAACGCACGCACGATGAATTTATTATTAATTAGCACTTGGTTTCAGGTCCAACAGTCTACACTTTTGTGAAAAATTAGCCTTGACGCTCTATTATTCTCTCCTATCATGTCTTTATCTTAGCAATTTCCCCATCGATTCCTCGGCAAGCCATTGCGGAGTCCAACGTCCACTGTCCTGCTTTTTCTTCTCTTCTATATCACCATCATCATATCAGCCGCAGGTAGTCCACTGCTAAATATAGGCCCCCCAATAAATTTTTGAAACTACCGGTCGGAAGCGTTCTACTGTCCCTGTACCAAATTATACGAAACTATAATTACACAAAGCCAGTAAACCCAAAAATTCGCATAGATCATCATTGGACCAATTTCTTAGTGATTAGTGAGTTCTTCTTGTAGTAGCAAAGCTCAACCAAAAATGGTTATAAGAATTATCAAATGTCCTTTATTCGTCTCTCTCATTCACGAGAAAAAAAGGGTCAATTTGAACAGCAGAATTGAAAATCTAAAAGAACTGATTGCACCATTGACGCGCAACTGCGTCTTAACGCATTTAGTCCGAGTCACATCCCTATGGAATGGAATCGGATCGGATTGATTTGCGTCGGATCCCGATAGATCCGTCCTTTTATTGAGACGGGATGGGGCACGCTGAAAGGCGGGATTCGCTTTAAGTAACATGTTTTATTCAACGTAATTGTGTAAATTGATCCGGAAAATTTAACACCACTAGTATTATTGGATTCGGCTGAAAACCAATTGGTTTAAATTAATTTTCATACATTTAATTATATAAAATTAAAAGGTTGACTATTAGATAATGATAGAATTTTTGCATTAAGTTCTCCTATTGTTGTTCAATTGTATATTCTACAATAAATTTTAAATAAATAAAATTAATTTTCATCTTCTCGAAAAGGAGGTTTTCTACCGTATTTGAAATACGGAATTAAGTATGTCCATAATTTTATACTTGAACTACTGCACTGATTACGAAATAATGTAGCATACAATTATGCGCAAAAGTAGGAAAGCGGATCCTCAGCCGAGAATGCAACCGGAAAGAAGCTAAGATGAGTAGCTTCACAATTATGTGCGAAGAAATAATGCAAAAAAAAAGCGAAAAGGTTTAAATCTTTGTTTTAGGATTACTTGTTCCGGGACTCCTCAGAAGGTGGTGGCTGAAAATCAGTGCTAGTCGTGCCTGCATGTCTAGCGTATCACTGAGCCGCCATCTATTGAGACGTCTGTCACGTACATTATAAACATGTAGCATAAGTTTATAAGACCTTTGCTGTACCTACGTGATAGCTTTCTCAATAAAGATACATTCTATTCTATTCTAAGTAGAGATTTCCACCGCGGCCTCTATCTACGTACATGATTTCATGAAAATCCATTCAGTGCTAAGGGAATAAAAGCGTAGCGAACTCACTTCAACATATTAGGATGTAACAAAATAAATTTAAAATTAATAAGAAGTAGCTTATAAACGAAAAAACAGATCTAATTTAAAAATTTAGACATCCTTATTATTTTCACCCTTAGCAGGGGATGAATCCCCTACCATATCATATTAGCTACCTAATTATATCTCATATTTGTACAGGTCTATTCAAAGGACCACTTTTCCTTAATTTGGACCTCTTCAAAGAACCTTTTGATTTTTAAGCGTTTTGAATGAAGTCAATTATACGTAAAGTAAACATCTACAAAATGTATGATCTTGGTTAATTTGGTGCCCAGTTTTGAATAAAGTACGAATATATAAATATACATTTAATACACTTGTTAGTTTTATTGTTATTTCAAGAACAAGAAAATAAGATGAAACTTCTTCATATTGCTACAAAAAGTAGCTTATGTTCTTTCCCTTCAAACTATATCTATATTATATCATATTTAATAAAATCGGTCATATAGTAAAGCGTAAAAAACATACAAAATAATTATTTGCATGTTCATATTACGATGTGAAGTGCAATATTATTATTACAATGTAACTGACTCGATATGAATCATCGTCATTTCTTGTCGGTTACATTGTCAATCGACCATTTACACCCTGGTACACTCGATATGAATGAATGAATTATTACAACACCTATGGACTTTGTAGTTCTTTGAGATTTTTATAAGGCACATTTTTATATCATTGATTACAATTATTAACACGCCCTTTTCAAAACTATTTTCGTAGATATCTACTCTACTCAATGTACCCATTATGGACATCCATTAAGATCCATCAAGAAATCCGCCCACACCTCTGAATAAATATCGTAAATACGCCGGAACAAAAATGTTTATTCTATAAACATGTTTATATTCAACACTGTGTTTATATGTTAATATCAGTATTGGAAAATAGTCTATTGCATATTTTAATACTTTATTTTGTACGATTTTTGTCAGTATAGCTTGTGTTGCTGTTTGCCCGCTTCGGCATTACTTAGTTTTCCGTTCCCATAGTTGAGGTTGCCTGGAAAATCCAGGCAGGAAGATCCAGGATTTGGAAGTCTCTTACGTACTTTTTGTATGCATTTCTTGATTACTCAAAATCTTATTTATTGCACCACAGATCATTACAGAAACATCTTTTTTTAAAAGGTTTTACTTTGTAACATTTCGAAACATCGTAAAAAAAAACAGTTATTTAAATTTATAGTTGGCATGACTAGCGTTAGTAATTTTAGGCTCGGTTTAATAACACTTTTAGCACTTGTTATCTTTACTTATTATGTTATTATTACTCATATTTTCATATTGTTTTAAGTTTTTTCAAAATCACTAAGTACGAGTCTTAGTAAAATTACTCTATCATCCAAAAGTTTTACTTGTTTTATCCTCGATCGGCTGTTGCGTGGTGTAGTATCCGTTTTTTTGTTTTTTTTTTTCTTAATTTCGCACTATATATTAAATTTATATGTGTATATAACATCCATATTATATGTATGTAAAGAGGCTCAATGATCTTCAAATGTAATATTATTTGCAAACAAAATTTTCCGATAAAGCAAGCACCGGCCAAACTTACAAGGGTCGTGCAAACATTCAAAACGATAATAATCCGACCCATTCCGGAGTTTTGGGGAACAAACAAACATTCGAACCCAATTAAATGGCTAGCAGGAGATGTGTGCATAGGACTGCCCTTTGATACAGACGGACAGACTTTTATACTTGTATATCTTGTAAGATGTGATTTCACGGGTGCGTTGGCTGGGGAAAATCATCTATGGCGGTGGTATTAGCGTCGTATAAAATTTACAATATACCTTTCATTCATCGTTGAAATCTATATTTTTGTTTTCCAATTAATGTAAGATGAAGGAGAAATAATTAAATGTGGCAATAATTAAAAAGAGAAAATGTTTTTCAAAAAAGAACATAAAAACATCAAATTAAGATGACAGCTAGCATATTAAAATTAAAAAAAAAAACCATTTATGAAAAAAGACATTTCAATAACCAACATAACTGGCAACCTAAATTGAACAAAAAACATGCCAAAATGAATGACTTCACGGCTAATTTCTCATAAATTCCCGACTGCCGCCAGCCAGCAATATCCTGCAATGTGTCCTATACAAACAAGACAAGCGTCCGGGCACAGGCGACGAGTGAAAACAGCCACGAGGGACGGCTTTCAACTGGCCACTTTCAGTAACAAAAGATGGTCGGTGGATAGCCGTCTATGAGAACGTACGTACCGCATATTTTACGCTTTTACTAGTTTTCAATGGTCTAGAAGATATCTGAAGTGATAAAAAGGGTGATGTATAATTATTTAAATATAAAAAATATTCACTGTTTGTTGAAAGACATGTTTTCAAACTAAAACTTTGTAAACAATAACAAAACAGCTCTTACTTTTAGAGCTGTTTTGTTATAGAATACTTTTCAGGGACAAAAACAACGACAATTTTATTACGAGACCAGCCAAGTTGCTTTCTTCATTATACAGATTAAGACAAAAATTGCGTTGACGTCCGGCCTCTAACGGGGGCCATATTTTTTTAATTTTCTCAAACAAGATCTTGGGCCATGAAATTCGATTATACGTAGCATCTGCAATGTTATCAAATTTGTTTTCGACGGCGCCATGGGGTGTGGGATTGATATTTTCTATTGTTTAGAGCTGACTGCTCGACTTTTTTTTAATATGGCTTTTTCTTTCGTATTTAGCCGCCACTGCTCTTCTCAGCTTCCCGCCAAACTTCCGACTTTTGCATTTCATATTTTTTTTTAAACGCAAAGAAATATTTGGCTTACGATTGATGTCGATACCTACGACATTCATGATCATTAAGAGCCATGTCTGACATAAAAGCTATAGCAAGAAATATTTGGAACCGCTAATGGTTTCACTTACCTTCAAAAATTATTCTCTCCGCATCACCGCCCTTTACATTATTGTAATGAAGTTTAATAAATAATACCTAGCTAGCTATCAAATGTAAAAAAAATCTACAATTATTTTTTTTGTATTTCCTATATCTTCGCATTTTGCCTCTTGACTGACTGAAGTAATTACCTTTATGCTTTTGTCCATGTTATCGTTTTTGGTGCCATGCAACCAATTACTTACTATAGGTAAAACTAAACTTCTTGCTCTTTTTGTTCCGCTACAGTACGTACAGTAATTTAATTGTCTCTCTCACCCTTGGAACTGGAATTCGATAATTCAAGTACTGCTTTAGGCGGCAAAATGGGCGATGTATTCTAAACCGCAATATTTTTTACAAGAAAATAACTCGCACATTAAAGATCCACTAGACTTCAATTAAAAGGTATAAAAGCAAAATATTCCGATCGATCACTTAACAAATCTTAACTTAAACAGAAAGAGATACTCCGAAATAAAATTTGAGTTTAAAAAAAGCAACTTTTTAACAATGAAACCGGAAACTTGTACTCTCGATTGTTAAAACCTACAAAACAGAATCGCCAGTTCCATTACAAAGAACATTAATAAATTTTTCGTTCCTTTATGAAATTCTTTTAATTCCTTCCCCAGTTCGCTGAGTCTTTATGGAATAAGTTTTTTTTAACAAGATTACTTTTTATGAGCAAGAAATTGGAGGATAACGAATTTAAACAGCGAGAGTGTGGTGTCGTGCCTGTAGACTGACGGATGTTTTTGTTTGATCGTTTTAAACTTATGAAGAGGGTAAGCTACTTATCTTCCCATTTGTTTGATGAAAAAGTATGAGAGGGAATAATGATATATTAAAAATTGCGAACTTTTTTGATGTAAAAATGTGGAAATATTGTCTTTGTTTGTTCGAAGTATTACGATTTCTTTGTGTGCAGAGCAGCAGGCAAACAAAATTATTCAAAATGCGTAAAAAATATAACAGCTAGATATAGGTTCTTCTTCTGAAGAAACAGCTTTTCTTTTCACATCACTATGCATCCGTTTTCAAAAGAAGAGGTTGTAAATTCGACCCAATTTTTTATTATATATCAAGCCCTTTTTTCATGAAAAATAATAGGACATTAATTGTCATTTTGTTGTATGCTGCCATAAACATATTTAGTTTTAATTGTGACTTGCAAAACAAATGTTTATACACAAGTGTGTTTTAATTTGTTCACATTGTACAAACAATGTTCATTAGTCGCGTTCATCCGCAAGTCTCGCAGTTTTGGAGACAAATTGCAAGGATTTTAATTTTAACATTTCTCTAGAGAACCTACGACATATATATGTGGAAAGTGTAGTTAAGGAACTATATTGTTACGGAATCACTTGGGAAAAATATTGCCTTCTAAACGGACGCTAGTACTGTAATTATGTCTTGGCAGGAGCCCTATTACTGTATGACTGACACAAAAGCGGTGAGTCGATATCCGCTCGATATCGAATGATTATCATTCGATTTAATCGGTCAGCCGAACGATTTTCATTCAACATGTGAGTCAAGTCATTTCAAAAATTTCTCGGGGACTGTTGCGAAGATTGAGGTTGGCGTCTTAAATATTGAAGCATAGTTTCCTACCGCACAGGAAGAATATTACTAAAATTAATGAAAATAATTAGCTCAAACGCACATTACTCATAATTAGTCATTTCTCAAGCATTAATTTACCGAAACTGATTTCACATAACTTTGTTACTACATCAAACAGTAACATAATAATAAGCATAAAGATGCTATAACCCTTTCAAGTACGATTGCCACTTGCATATGTAAAATGGATCCCTCACCCTAAATTATAGCTCATATTCACTAAACTTCACAATTTGCCTAAACTATGAATCCGTCAACCATAATCTGTTCAGCCTAGGGAGCGGCTAGACGGATTATCATATCGCATCAATATTTTATAAGACCGCTTGATTCAATTAGGAGTGAATGTGGATCGAATGCGCCGTCGTCAACGAGAGTTCAATAGATTATGTAGATTGTAGATGTTTGGTGGGTAATTTATTTATTAGCTTTTAATCTATTATTATTTATTTTTAATGAACTTTCGTTATTTTAGCGCAGTAATTTATCAGTCACTGTTGGAAATAGGATTTTCAGAACGTCTTAACCCTTTTCAGGTCTGACCATCTAGATGTGTGCGTTCATTCGAGAACCTTTCTGTTCATCGGCCATCAGTTACTCAACTATGACGATGTAAAATTTATAAATAATCGAAGGATACATACACATTGTGATGTTCATAATTCATTCATTCATTTTGTTTAGGGAAAACTGACAGCGCTTGAAAGAATGATCAAGGAAATTGCGGTTTTTAAGTCCCTTAGTCGCCTCTTGAAGTTGTCTACTCTTAAGATGAAAAGAACACGAAAATGTTATTTATATAGTTTTACATGTTAGCTACGAAATAAAGAAAGATAAAAAAAGCATACATCTTAACCGTTCAACTGCGGTAACCTAGACGGAACTAAATGGTCTAGATTAGACCGAGGCAAACATGTTTGTCAGAACAAATTAATTAAACTGTATTGTCCCGGTTCCGTACAAACAAGCTTTTAGTGAATTGCTTGAAGTTAAATATATTGCCTTACTTAAAGGAAATCTGGGGTAATTGCATAATGAAAAAGCATTTAACACTTTCATTGACGCTAAATAAAAAAACAGAAGTTTGATTGTTATCTATATCGAGAAGTGTATGCGATACACCAAAGGGTAAATCATAATTTTTGGATCAAACGTCTTTCAGGTTTTTAAGGGGGTTAGAATAACAACAATATAATTAATTTAGTACCCAGCTAGAACGGCAAAGATTTGAATTTTGCATGCCTGTTGGCGGAACATGGAGTTTTATGTCTGATCTGACCGTCTGATTTTTTAAGCTCACAAAATAAATGAATTGAGAAATGAAGTGAAGCCTCTTATTACACGTTTATCAAGAAGGGTTAATATCAAGCCAGTCACTTGCTTGCATTAATAATAGCTCTTTTTACGACACAATTAAGTCGAAAACAATCGGCCCGAATACTGAAATGCTTAAAAAAGCAATAATTAAAAAGGCCTGAAAAGTCAGTAGCATTTTATACTGCACAAGTAAACAAAGACTCACTTTCGTTAGATGAGCAATTTCATGAATAAACATAATAAGACGGAAGGTCGCAGGATCTTGCCAGCTCTGATTTACTGCCACAGCGCTGGTTGTAAGGTGCGGTACAAGTTATAAGCTTCGGAATGTTGTTCTGCAATAAACGCACAAACGACGGTCGCGGTGGCGCTGACGAGCGAGAACATAAGTTTCTCGGTAAGAGTTAACTATTAAAAAGCCCTAAAAAATCCTATATGTTCTACATTTTTTAAGACCAAAAAAGCCAAAAACACAATACAATACAAAATCTCCTTATTACACAACAAAGATACATTGTTAAATATTGAAAAAAAGCAAAGTATCAACTCTGGGATTTATCCCCGACGGATATTATTCTGATTCGACTTAGTTTCTACGATATTTAAGTTCGAAGTACCCTAGTTTCGATTACTCTACTGATGTTACTTACATTTTGTCTGCAAGATCGAGTATAACGACTTTAAGTGTGTCGTTATATGAAGGATTTCAGTGATAAAATCGCTAGCTCCTATTCCTTATACCACAGCTTACTGTGTAAATGTAACTGAAAGTTATCTGTACGTATGTATCCTCGCTCATTGTTCAAACGGTAACACGAGCTCCTCTACATCATTTCCCGAATACTGCGTACAATTTAACCTACAAGTTAGGTTTGCTACACTCTGATTTATAAGGTTTACCACTTGCCTTTATTGTGTTTGTTCAGCATAGTGCACGTGTGGAAGTTTCTTTTAAAAACTGTAAAAATGTCAAGATTTTAACGTAGTTTCAAGGTCACATACATTCGATACTTTTTTTTTTTAATAATACACTGCCGTAGACACTGCAATGTCCTGATAAAATTGAAAACTTTTTGTTGTATCCACATCGTATGTACAAATGCATATTAACAGAGAAGCCAATTTAAATACATTTGTTCTGATATATGAAATACTAGCTGTTATCTAAAAGAACGTTTTAAATTTCTCAGTGAGATCAGTAACCGCGATGCCCGTAGCGCTAATTCCCTTCGTTTGACGATTCCTGACCACTCTTCTCGTTTCTATTCAAAGTCCTTCACAGTTCAGGCTATCCTACTTTGGAATTTATTACCGGTAGACATTCGTCAGGCACAAACCATTACTTCGTTTAAAGATCAGGTTAAGCCTCACTACCTTTCCGAGGTAGAATAATCCTCTCTTTTATTGTGATAATATATCGACCGTCACTAACTTCTTACCCTTTTTGACAGTATTTATTTATGTATGTTATTTGTAAGTTTATTCTTATTATTTATTTATGTAAGTTTATTATATGCGTCTTAATGTAGGCATGTACATTTAAGCTTTCTGCACCGCTCACGCAAGTGTTTTTACCGCAGCTCATTTCTACCCTAAGGTTGGCTGGAAGAAATTGCATTAGCCTTTGTACCCATTTAGTTGTATTGGTTTCAACTATGTGCTTCTTTTGTTTGTAAATGGTGCAATAAAGTGTTCATTCATTCATTCATCCGCGGCTTCGCTCACGTGATCAAGGATCAAGGGAAAATAATGCTAACTAAATTACCCATTATTAAATCCAAAGATCTGCTTACCGACATCCTAAAATAAATCCTCGTCGTTTAGCTCTTATACTAAAATCTGTTGCGTAAATATTAGATTGTTGAGCCCATCATCTCGCACGAGAATCCTTACTCAGTTCGCTTCATAGACTTTCCACAAAGTAGATGATACATTTTATGTTTTTCTCTTTTGCAGAACTAACAACCAGAATAAAATACTTGTACAAAACAGGCAAATTCACTTTCCAGCAAAAATAGGTATGTTGTGAAATGTTTATTACCTGGGTTTGCTATCTAATTCCTGTCCTCTATGAAATTTGAAGGGAAATAAGCAAAATTAAAATAAAATAACAAAAAAAACTTTTACAATATTTATTTGAAGAAGAAGAAGCTGAAAGTTACACAAAGTTAAAAACTCGAATTAAAAAAAAAAATGAATTTATATTGGAAGTTACTTATTTAATGTTGAGTAAAGAAGTAATTGCGATTAAAACGAGAAAAGAAAATTAGGGGCGCAGGAGATCGAATGGCCAATATTTAGATCCCTTTAAAGTTTTAAATTAAAAAAAATAAAATCAAAGGTTAATAAAATAAAAAAATGTAGAAAGCGCAGGCACTGGCTGACCGATAATGCTGGCTTCGGCTGTGTGGTTACCTCAGTTTAAGCAAAAATGTCTATCGCAGATTAAAATGGTAGTATAAGCAGTGTCCTCTTGTTTCAATAAAAGAAATGTGGTATGCACTCCTGACACCTCGGGAAGCTGGTAGAACTCCCAGTGTTCAGCGGAGGGAGTGCTGAGGGAAACTTGAGGTGTTCTTTTTAACCCTGAAGTAGGAATAACAAAATAACTTTCAAAAGACTGCTTATGAAACAATGGTTTACTATAGGGCGGGGCTCTGGAAATTTCTAGGTTTTATTCCTGTTCAAAATCCTTTTCAATATATGTATAATTTTGTTATAATGGAGTATGATTATTCCTAAATTTAGGGCTGAATCTTATTTGGTTGTAATTATAAAAAAAAGTCATAATTCCGAATGGTAGGTTACCCGACAATGAAAAATCTACTTAATTTTGTAAAAAAAAACGATTTTGTATGAAATATTTCAATTTGAATTTATATATTCTACGCTTATTTATGTGTACCAATGGTGAGAAATCATTTTAAGACCGAAATTAGATAAAATTTTAATAAAATGCACATGTGAATAAAATACACATTCTACCCACTTTTGTAAATTATAAATTTCTCACAAAACCCCCAATTTAACCAGAAAGTTATTAGACCAAATGGAAGAATTAATCGGTTATTTAGCTCAATAGGACAATAATTAAAATAAAATAAATTACCTTTTCAGGGTTCTTATGTATATCCAACAAAACACTTTTGTCTTATAACGCCGTACGACAACCACGTCGGCGAAAATATTTGTTACGACGGTTGCACTATTAAACTCCAAAATAATCGTATCAAATGGCTATTTAAACCTTTAAATTATAAAAAATAGCGAGCAACTATCGACCCGCTCCGAAAATCATCTGATTTCGTCTGCCGGTGTCGGCAAGTGTCTAGCTGTCAGTTCAGTCGTAGTGATGGGGACATCGGGAGTCGACATTTGCTCGAATCGACTCGATGAACCATCTATAGACTTCGTGCCGAACCGTGTGAAAACAACAGGCATGTAGTATCGATTTTTGAGATACGCCGGCGACAATTAAACCAATTCGCACGGATTCAATGAGTGATTAAAGAGATACGGAAAGTAAGGAATGATTCGATTATCGTTTACCACCCGCGTACATTTCAGAAATACAGAATGTTGCTTCCACGATCGCAATCGATACATCTCACGGAGGAGTCAATTCTCTTATTTTAAATAGGTACCTAGTGCACAATTGAATCGCAATTGGATCGTAATGACCTGACTTTGACGCTTCTGATATTCCGTTACTCATTTTATTTACATTTCCCTACTAATATCATTGAAATACGCTCCAGTCGCAAATGAATAGAGATTCAAAACTGTTTAAGCAGAATACCACTATTGAGTGTATCTAAAAAAATGCAACACAATTAAGTCGCGATTGAATATCAGTTGCGTGGCCTTTAAAAGTTCATTAGCGGAATCGATCCCCTACTCAACAATCGAGCAATTAGGCAGTTAATCGACTTAATATTTATGGCATAGCAAAAATGGCATTACAGTTGATAAGTCTAGAAAGCTTTTTGGGAGAGAAGCCACTTAACCTACATCTTCGTAAAACGTTAGTCACCCACTTTCGTACATTTCGATGCAAAAAGTGCTCGTTCCGCGACGAAAAGACGAAAAATGCTTATGCAAAGTGTTATTATTTTTCTGCGGGAGCTGCGTTACGCAATGGGTGCGCGAATTGTAGGGTTCCGAGTGTTAGCGATAAGCTAAGAGAACTCAATAAAGTTGCTTAAACATTAAAGAAATATCTTAAAGATAAGTGATATGCTAAGAATTTTAAATCTATACATGCCTCACATAACACCCTAACCGGTTTGTGGTCACAGACACATTTCCAGTTCCCATCAATTTCTGTTTCAGCGACTAGAGTTCTTATAACGCAAGAATCGCCATTTTAGAAATAATTTAACATTATTTGTGATAAATTCGTTGGCTGAAATGGATGGACTGGAAGATATGAAGGAGGGCGTTGAGAAGGAAATGGCTAGAGATACTAAAAAGTCAAAAGATGACATATTGTGCCGACCCTGTATAACAAAGTGGGATTAGGTAAAAGAGAAGAAAAAGATTTGTAATAAAATCGCTATCACTGACACTCTACTCGCTCGGAAGTTCGTCGGGCGACATTAGGCGGATTGAGCGGAAATGGGTCACGGCAGGATTTGGCTGTAGCACTTATTGCGCTGATTTAAATATAACGTTGAGAAAGGATGAGTATATTGAGCATTGAGCATTCCACTCTACTGCACGTCTAAAAATAATCTTATTCATCTTGTTAACAGGCTTCATTCGATAGCAATACGGAGCGAAATTGTGGAGATATGGAATGATAAAATATAAAAAAAGTAATGTATTATTTTCACTATATTCGAGCTATATAAAATTCTTTTGAACACAAACGCAAAAAAATAGTTGACAGCAAGAATATGAGTTTGAAAGGTGAATCAATTCTGTACACACTTATCCCTACACATACTACAAAGTCCCTGAATAAATCAATGAGAAAGCACAAAAAATATCATAAAATATTCTCTTGATAATTTTTTATCTACGCGAAACGAATATCGAAGTAAAGAACAAATTATTTATTTACTTCGCTTCAATACCACCGAGGAACAATTAAAACTTTCAATAATTATTCCGTTTTAATAATGAAATAAAATTAAATTGGTCCCCCACCAGTACCAGTTGTATTATACGAGTATGCAATAAAATACGCAATGTTTACATTAAAATTAAAAGCAATTAATGATTCAACCAATGTTGCCAGCCGACATAAATCATTTCAATTTATGAATATTCATTCAAGGAATATTGTATTTTTGTTCCTAAGTGGTGGCGAGAATGCCGTAACAATCCGTGGGCTTGGATCTTTTGTTTTATAGCTTGTTCCTTTTACGCCACAGTTCTAAATCACTACGTTGTAAGTGAGTTAGGAAGATAAATAATAATTTTATTGTTATCTAAAGACATACGAGTTACGCCCTTAACATTACTTACAAAACGATTATCACTAAACTTTATGTTTCACACACACATCACAATAACAGTGAAAATGTGATTAAATAATACGTTTGATCGAAGAACAAGCCACATATTTTCAGCCACCACCACGAGAACAATGACCAATATAAAAATTAAAAAAAATACTGTTGATACAAATGAATGAATAACTTTTATATTTATTTTTTCACTACTACTATTTACTTACTATTTTTTACTTTGTTTTTAAATTGAAAGTATGAAAGGAAACGAATTATATTAAAACTAATTTTGAAAATCATTAAATTTAATTAGATTGATGAAAATGTGATCCAAACCAACAAGAAATTACTTAATTAACAAATTATTGATGACGAATAGAAAGAAGATATATTTTACTAAAAATTAAATAAATCCTGCCTGTATGGCATTTTAGCCAGCGGGTTGGTTCCTTACGCTGAAGTAGAATATTAGTATCAATCGGAACCGTAGCGAAATGGGAACAAACAACACGTTCTTGGGTACCATTGTTTGTATACGTTTTAGATTTCAATGGTTTTAATAATTAGATGCCTTCGTTATGGGGTTCCCACAATACGTTAGGCATCAAAGGAAAATAAATATTATTTTCACCTAGAAATGGAATGAATTTTGATTATTTAGAGTAAACAAAACTCTATAAGGAATCGGGAATATTTGTTTGGTAAACTTATTAACAGTTATTTTTTTCCCCGAAAAAAGATTTTCCATTATTTCTACTTATAATTGATGGCTTAATAACAACAACAAAGTATTTTAAGAAATTTAGAGAAACACGAAAGATGATGAAGACAAGAGAGTAGATCGACATTATCATCCATTTGAACAAGTAAGCAAGCATTTAAAACTAAAAGAATCCATAATGAATTCTACATAACCTGCTAATCCATAAATAAACTCGGAATACCCTCAAAAGGATGCGTCATTTCGGTCCTTCGCAATCAGGAAGATCGGCAGAACCATCGAAGGCCCTTAAACCTCATTGCGACTTTTTACTGGACCCTTTTCCCCCTATATCCCCCACCCCGGGGGAAGGAAACGGCGACAATTTATGACAAGACTTGACGACGCCTAATTCGGGCAACTCTCATTAAAGTCGGCTGAACTGGACCTATTTTCACTTAGAAGAAGGTTTTTACGTCCTTCCACGATTTTTCTTTTGTGACGGCCGTGGCTGGCTAGTGATTTGTAGTGGTGCTGCGTCGCCAATTATTTTCTTTTTTAGCGCCTTTTTAGTGTGTGTTAGAATTCTTTGTGGATTGTATTTTTTTTTTATTGAAGCATGACTTTTAGCCGGCTCCGTCTCAGAGCTCTACAGCCTCAAAATGGTTATTTTCTTAAAAGTAAATAAAATCCAATGCATTCTAGAAGAAAAGTAACTATGATCAAATAATATTTTGAAAATTCTAATAAAGTGCGCCCATTATTTTCTTAACTGTGAGAAAAACACAAAAATTCTTTGAAAGGGAAAGGAAAAGGAGAGGTTTTCAGAAAATCCATTCCATAACGATTTCACATAAACTAAAACAGGTGATTTCATAAAAATAGGTACTTGATAAATGAAGTTTTCATAGATGAAAAAAAGATTGAACAACACCAGTACAGAGTAAACAAACTATTACCAAATTTGTGTTTACAGCAGAGTGACGTAATAAATTAACTGACGAAAACACAAATTCTGTGTGTCGCCAAAAAGTTATTTACCCGCTGTATATAAAGTTTACACTCGTATGATCATTCACTAGATAAATTCGTAAATTAAATTTGCTAAATCGAGCGATTCTGTTCTTTGCACCATTGTTCTAAGGGGTATATTTGCTTGTTTCCCAAATTTGGAAGTTCGGGTGTGTTAAAATAATGTGAGTTTATACGGAGGTCATTGAGCCTCGGAAATAGGTCAGATAGTGACTGCGTTTTTCTGGGTCGAAGCATTTGGACTGTTTGTTACAAATGATTTAGTAGCACAGGGAGCAGTGAGATCTTGGTCTCATCTGTTAACGCATAATCTGTCTCAGTGGTATAGACGTTTTCCTTACGATCTAGAGGTTGTGGGTTCGCATTCTTATCATAGGCTGGTAATATACTTATTACAACACACTTACAATTGCCTCCATGGTCCAGTGGTTAAGGCGTTCGCCTTCGAACCGGGGGTCCTAAGTTCGATTCGCATTTGAAGCATACTTTGTTTAGTTGTCTCCAGTTTGGTTAGGACATTGCAGGCTTGAATCACCTGATTGTCTGAAAATAAAGCTATTTCCGTGCTTCGGAAGGCACTTTAAGCCGTTGGTCCTGGCTGCCATCTGGTGGTTATTAAAGAAACCACGTCAGAGGCCGAAAGGCGGTTCCGAACATCTCTGACACCAGAGTGTACATGATCGATTGACAATGTAACCTACACGAAATGACGATGAATATACTTATCAAATATCTTTGTCCAATGTACATTTGACCAAAGAAATTAAACGATTATTAATAAAATTTTCATATCTTTGATCAAATGTACATTGAACAAAGATATTTGGTTCCAGTGTAAGTAATTATTGCACCATAGAAAACTAAGTACCTACATGTTGTTTTCAGTTTGTTAGGATATTGCAGGCTTGAATCACCTGATTTTCCTATATGAATGATGAGTCTGTGCTTCGTTGGAGGTTTTTTAATTATTTATATTGCAGGCAATCAAATTTTAATGGTACACGGTTTCCGTGATCTATCTATGTACACGCTTAGCATTGATATGGTGTTTCTTTTAATTAATAGTGCAGTCAATAGACATTTCAACTCGACAAGAAGAAGCATTGGTTGGTGCGTATTTTCTTACACGCCCTAAACATTTTGAATCTAAGTTTTATTGCTTATAGCAGCCCAATCCTTTAAATCGTTCTATGCTAGGGTACATAGGTATCTAGTGGATAAAACTACAGGTTACATTTTTCCAAGATTCGTCTAAATTTTTTCGGTCCTGTAATTTGTATTTTTAACGTCGACAAAGCCAAAAAGGGAGGCTTATATAATTTTCGATATGTACATGAACGAACAATTATCATTCTATTTAGTCAGAAATTTAATTTAAAAAAAGTCCTGGTCCTATTTTCAAAATACTGAGATAGTATCCTGAATACTTTGCGCCCCTAACATTCCGTATTCTGTAATCTCGAGTATTCGAAACTGTTTCACTTGAATTGTTCGCCGGTCCAATGTTGGGCATCTAGGCGTCTTGGACTGCAAAACCGAATGGCATTTTGCAACTTGGCATAGAGGCATATTTGTGTTATTTTGCATTACTATTTTACAACGTGTTTGTATAGTTTTATTATTTGCGAAGATTCGATAAACATAATATAAAGAGCATGAAAAAGGATAACGTTCATGATTATGAGTATCAAAAATAAAAACATTCTTGGTGTATGAAATGAAATGTAAAAGGTACTGACACAAATTTTTGTACAAAGTTTTCATCACTCCCAAGTATTTTTTTTGAAATTTCATCTCTTTATTATTTACTTTCATATGCAAACAAAATCAAACTGTTTTTGAGTCACGTTTGCGCGTGTCTATTTTTTAGTGTTTTCATACTACTTCTTCTTAGCGAGTCTACTCAAGCAAACTTTATTTGTTAAAACCAAAATTTCGCCACTGACAAGGCAATGTCAGTAAAGACACTAAAAACTATACTGGAAATGTTCGCATCAATTTGATCTACTACTACTCATCTTAGCGCCTTCCAGGTTGCATCCTCGGCTGATTGCCTCGGAGCCTAGGGACCGCTTTCCTACTTTTTCTCCAGCATTTTATGCCGCTCGAGCACTGGCCACGCCTCTCTGCCACGTATAAGGGCAGGCCTAATCATGGTTTTATAGACCTGTCCTTTAAGCCTGACACCATTCACTACACGCCACTTTGACCATGCTGCTGCTATTCGGGCTTTGACATCGCAGTCAATGCCCCCAGACGAGTCAAGTACAGATCTCAGGTATTTGACCTGGCCCGTACGCTCGACCAATTCTTCGCCTATACGTACGGGTTGGGGATCCATAGTGTTACAGGCCATGTACTCGGTCTTCCTCACATTTAGTTTTAGACCGCCGCCGTTCACCAGTGACTTCTTCCACGTCGTTTCCACGTGTTTGCGCGTCGCACCAGTCTCCTTCTGTCCGCGTCTGCAATATCATCTGCATACATGAGCAACCACGGAGATCGCTCATGTGTGTCCCTGATGCTGCTTGACACTTCGTAGAATACCACGCTAAACAGATAAGGACTGAGAACCGAGCCCTGGTAAACCCAGACCGTGACGGGGAAGGGTTTGGTGTCACCAACTATGAAACAGCAGTCCTAACTATGGAATCGGAATCGCGGACATGCCCCAAATGATCTCAATATAGGTTTCAGCTACCCCTTTTGATCTCAGTGCCTACCAGATCATCGACCGAGCAACACAGTCATCATTTATCCGAAATCAAACAACAAAAAAACTAAAAATAGGCCAAGAAAACATCGAGAAAAAAAGAGCACAGACAAAAAATAAAGCAATCGCATAGCGATCGCGGTATGCTGGCAACTTTCTTAATAGCGATTGAATATGCACATAAATTTGTTTTCTGACTTCCATAGGGGTTGCATGATTGATAAAGTTACAAGTGGATTTGGAGAAATTAACTTTTTTTTTATTTTACACTTGTGACGTCTTCGCAATTCGTATTGAATTGGAAAATTGTTTTTTTGTTCAGAGAATTCCATATGACAAAAGTACGAAGGAAACTCCTTCTGGTTGAAACAAGCAAATATGTGAGGCTCATAGGAATGCAGGGTTGAAGTACTGGATTACTCATGGCAAGCCAACTACCGGTTCGATTTATGATCAGCGGTGAAAACCAGTAAAATTTTTAAAGAAAATATTAAATGGTGACAAACTCACCAAGACCTAAAAAAGATGGACTTAATAGTGAACAAACATGCGCGGTCTGATGTAAATGGTTTTTGGAAACGCACCAGTAAATTAATTCTTAAGTAAATTAAGACATTTTCAAACAGTAAAGCAACAAGAAACTTTTGCCGATCTAAAAAAAAACTACTAACGCTAGTAGTTTTTCTTGAATCGAAAACTACTAAACTCGTTTTAAAATGTACGATACTACCAAAGTTGTGGTTGCAACATGGCACCTTCACGGCGTCTTCTCTATACCGTTATAGGAGTTTTACTGTTATCGCCTAAGTTCTAGAATTCTAGGTAAGGTACACAATATAGTTTAATAAAGCTATAACACAGTTTCCCATATACGAGCTTACTTGTATGGGAAAAAATCTGACAGTGTTGACCACTAACATACATCGTTATATTCCTGTAAAAATGGTTACGGAGGTCAGATGACAGTCGCTTCATTGTAATAACCAGTACTGCCAAAGGATCATGATTAAAATCGTAAGTTAACCTAGGCTTTGAAGCGGAAGCTAAGGACACAATTAAGAAACACGCTTAGACGAATAAGATTTATATTTCTTAAATCTAGTTAGTTTAACTTAGATCTCAGCTACATGAAATTTATTACAAGCTCACTCACGTATAGCTTGAACCTAAAAAGTGCTATTTCTACTCAGCTGTTCTCACGAATAGCTCGAAAATGGTGGAAAATGCTGGGAAATGACATCTTAGTCTTTTTACTCGCGTTCAAGAGTCGCGTATCGTCTCAACAGCAATACTTTTGAAATTCCATTTTCTAGAATGTTCGCTGACAGACGTAATATGTGATAACGTTCTGTTTGCAAAGTCTAATATGACCCTATGTAATGTTAGAATATTTTAATTGATAGTCGCATAGGAATCAAAAGACAAACATCAGATGTATGTTAATTTAGACAAAATGTCACACAATGTTATGATGTTATGATATATTTATTTTATTTAAATTATATTGCAGGCATACAAACGTATATTCATTTTTTTTATACAACTAAGTAGGCAAACAGGCGTACGGCTCACCTGATGGTAAGTGGTTACGTAGCCTATGAACGCCTGCAACACCGGAGATGTCACGGGCGCGTTGCCGACCTGGCCGCTATCAGCACAGCGACCCCTCTGGAGCCTGGCGACCCTACTCACCAGCAGGAACACAAAACTGCATCACAGTGTTATTTGGCTGCGGTCTTTTGTAGGGTGGAGGTACTTCCCCAGACGGACTACTCCTTACAAAATGTCCTACCTCTCTTGAAATTTATTATAGATTCATTTATTAATTTCGTGTTCGTATTATTGAGATGAGATTATTTTAAATACCGAATAACAAATTGAAAGATCATAAAGAGAGATGTAAGTAGCTGGCACATTGTAAGATTTTTTTTTCAAATCCAACATTTTTCACATTCGATTCTGAATTTGAAATCAGTGGGTTGGAAACGTTCGGAAACCGCCGATCGGATACGGGTGGGCCGGCCATTGTCTTCCGGAAACGAATGGCGTAGGGTTAGTATTGGAAGGTTGGCGATAGGAAATAACACGCGCTGCACTATGTGTGAATTAAGGTAAAGTGATTTTGATGCTGGCTGCGAATTTTAATATATTTTTTCGAAAAATAAGTTTTGATAATGGCAAGTATTTAAATATTCCTTCTTCTGACCATTAAGAACATCAGTGCAGTTGTTAAAAAGTAATAGGCGTATCTAAGTCTTTTTGTTGATTATTTTTTTATGTAGATGAATTCATTGAAATTAAATTTAAATTTTTAATTCTTATACGTCAAACTATTAACACTTGGTCTAGTGCCTGAAGATGCCTTGCGTAGAGGCGAAACACGTGTCGAATGTGCAAACTAATGGTGGCGGGCATGTTGCGACTAATAGTAGTGGGTGGGTGCCGGCCGGCAATAGTTAACATGAACAAACTGGTGGGGGAAGCACGCAAAATAATTTGGTAAGTGCTTGTAACATTAACTTACGCAAAGTAACGCCTGAATCAATAAAATATTTTTTTTTTGTTCCTGAAAGTAAAACGTTGTTCTTGTGTCAATCAACTCGCTTAATAGCTGGATTCATTGAATTTAAATAGTCGCGTTAACGTTTAATCGCTGTTTTTATTATCGAGGCTCGTTCGGAACTTGCTTTTGGAGTAATTAGAGGCGGTCCAGCCAACTTGAGCAATAAAATACTTTCTTCATCAAGTTAATGGCGCGTCAGTTGATTCGCACCCTCGCGGTCGTTACGTTTTTCTAGCCAGTCACCGTGCCTTTTTGTTTTTAGAATACATCTTTTATGCCAGTAGCACAGTCGTTTAAATAAAGAATCTTAATTAGGATTGTTTATTGTTCTGTCATCGTAGATTTTTTTTTAGAATTGTTTTAATAACGCAAAAGAAACCGATTCGGAATTAGAACACTAAGCCGCACTTAAATTGTTTTTTCTATAACTGTCAGGCATTTGTTACAATTTGAATTTATTGATGAGAATTTCACATATTTTTTCTATAAACATTCTCAAACAACGATAAACAAAATGTTACACGCATAAGGAAAAAACGAAGCCACACAAGCCATTATCTGCAGAGTCGGGGTTAATGGGGTAAACTGGACAAGTACAGATAGTAACGAATAGGGGAGCTCGTCATAAAAGTGCAATGTCTTGATAAAGTTCGTGTTGGTTCGTTAATGTTCACTCTGCCGGAAGGTGTAATGATAAGAGGTGAGGTAAATAATGGAATACCCTAAAAAACATTATTCTTTGCTTTGTTAAAGACCTTTGTGGCGAGTGAGCATAAATGTACTCAAGATTTACTGGGTTGATCTCTAGTTACATAGATTTATGTATTTTCTTTGAGACTTATGTATTTTCTTTGAGTTTATGTATTTATATCTTTGTGTAATTATTCAAATTGCATCAATTAATGTCATTATTAGAATATCATATCCATAATGCAACGAAAACCACCAATGGCTTGAGATTTCAACATTTTTTGTACTTAGATAATAGATAAATATTTTTTTAAGCATAAGTAGTAACCTGCACTCTCGGGGACCTTTACGAGGCCACTGACAATGCCTTGTCAGTGGCGGAATTTTGGTCTTCCCAAATTTAACTTTGCCAGAGTCGACTCGCTAAGAAGAATAATTATTATGCTAAAAAATTCTGGCCCTAAACTCTTGGTACGCAAATTCGACTTGTGACTGACCGTTTTTTATTAGTAGTAAGTTTCTTCTACATCAGAATTATACAATTACGCCCATGTAATATTCAAGATGTACAAGCAACGAATTAATTTCGTGTAATGACTGACTAACCTGTTTGCAATGGCACTCGCGGGATTGTCAAACATGGCGATTATGCAAATGTTGCCCGAAATATAATTACCGTGGTGAATGATACAGCGCTTTGGTACCATTTAACCCCGGTCCACTTTTTGTGACGAAATATTACGTTCATTAATAAATAGTTCGTGTAATATTGTTTATTATGTTTACGCATTAATTTTGAAGTTGTTTCAGTCGAGTATTAATCATGTTTATTTTTTAAACAATAAATCCGATAAATAAACATTATTTAAAATAAAATTCCTATTGTCCTTTTTTATAAAAATGTAAAAAGTAAAAATGCCAATTTGATTAAAAAAAATATTCTTAACTTTCCTTTGAATCACAAAACCTAATTATTGGTTTATCTATTGTTGCAATATCATTATTATCACAAGATTTAATTTTTGTCCTAAAATATTTTTCAAATAAAATAGATTTACTTACAAAACATAATCCATCTTGAATCTCGCAACTGTTGCATTTGTCATCAAATTAATTACCTGAAACAAATCAAATAACATTACTTTTACCATAAAATTTAATAAATTAATATTTAGAAATATTATTTTAATATGTGCATGATAAATAAACAATGTATGTGTTATGGCAGAACATTATAATTTTAAGACACAATAACTCAATGTTTGTCAAACATTAACAATCTTAACAAGCAACCGCCTCAGGAAAAAACATTATAAAGGCAAAAAAGGCCCACATCGAAAAAAAACTTGGCCTAAACACTGCCTTGGGCCTCTGAAAACACATGAAGATGTACATTACAGTTATCTAATTCCCATAATACGCCTTACATGTCAAACTTTTCAGATAGGGGCGTTATGGCTTCATATACAACATCTATATGCTGTTCTGCAAAATCTGCTGTTTTTTCCCATCGCGAGAAATATTATGCCCAAGGCAGAATTTCAAATAGCGCCCGTTTTATATTGACGCAGAATGGAAATTATGTTTTTGTTTTCGCGTCTATTTTTGCTGTAATGTCGTTGTTGTGATAATTCTTTATAGTGACTTTCAATATTTTAATGAAGGTTACAATAACTTTTTCAACGTCATTTGTTGTTTAACTTGCTGATGGTCTACAATTTTCTTTTTTATATATAAAAATGAATCTCTATTTTTTTGGTCATCGTACGCGTGAACGCGAATGAATCATAAATCGGATTTAAAAACTAATAGGTAGTTAAGGCAGGACAACCTTGTCAGCTAGTTAATTATAAAATGAATTGTAATAAATAAGAATAAAGCATTAAAAGAGGTAGGACATTTTGTAAGGGTAGTTCGTCTGGAGAAGTACCTCCACCCTACAGAAGACCGCAGCCAACTATAACTAGCCAATAAAACTGTGATGCAGTGTTGTGTTCCTGCTGGTGAGTAGAGTCGCCAGGCTTCAGAGGGGTCGCTATGCTGATAGTGGACAGGTCGGCAACGCGCTCGTGACATCTCCGGTGTTGCAGGCGTTCACCTACTTGTATAAAAAAAAGCATAATTTTTATTTTCATGTATCTAGCTTTTAAGAAAATATATTGTATTTATGTATGTAAAATTCTTTATTCTATATTGTAGTTTAAAGTTTTTATATAATTGTATATACTGCACTATATCATCTAAGTCAGTGTAAAGGAAAATAAAAAAGTAACATTCAGTTACATGAAAACGGATGGACCAATAGTATCTTTAAATTCTTCCGCGTCGTCTCGTTGCAAATTCTTCGAATCTTTTAGCGAATATCTTCGCGAAACATTGTTCGAGCACTTCCAGGGGATTTCAATCTGTTGTTTTTATTATGACGTCTTTGTTCTCTGACAAGAGCGCTTTTGTCTGAGATTTTATACATATTTTATTTCTGATTTAAACATGTATCTTTTAATTTGAAAATAAGCGACAAACTGACCTCTGACACTTAAAAAATAATAATATTATAAGTAACTTACTACAGACATCTTATTAAATTTAAGATACTTTAATAAATAAAATATAAGGTCAAATCACACATATAAAGTAAGTTCGAGACTTTTATTTCTTATGGAATACTAACTTAACGATATTAAAATACTTTAAGAAACTAATGTAAGTTAAAAAGAAATAAAAAACATTCGTTTGAAAAACGAACGCCAAAACAAATCCAACGATAAAATAAGTTAATTATAAAAAATCTATTCCAGAAACAAAAATTTTATAACTCACATTTTCACAAAAAAAAAAAACGGCCGAAGGAAAACGAGGTTCACAGTCAGAAAAGACTTCATTTGTCCAACAAGATTAGTCCATTGTTACCGAGGACATGTGTACGAGACGGACGCAAAAACTTAATTCGGTTTTCCCTCCCGTTAAACTGATTTTTTAAATCCATTTACACGTTGAATAGGGTTAATTTTGCCGCGCGAAATGTGTGCTGGAAAGGCATGTTTTTCTAGCGTAAAAAGGTCTTTGTCAAATGTTTGGTGATGAAATTAAATTAATTTTGCGTATGTGCAGTCAACAAAGCATGCAAGGTCGCTAAATTAAGTTTCTTTTTAACGTTATTATAATGTTTTTTCTACGTTCATATGTTCTTGGAGTTAGATAGATAAAGACCTTATTGTACCAATCACAAAGAATTCTGCTTTTGAAATCCAGGACTCACCCAATTAGCGTGAGGAATTATGTGTATTCGTTTTTGTGCAAATTCATATTTTTAATTTTAAGTGACTGTATTCGAACATATCATATATTAAATCAAAAATCTAACAGGTTCCATAAATAACATAGACCTTAAAAGGTTGATTTTTACGGTCTCTAAGACCATAGCTATTATTTTTACTATGGCTTACTAGCGTGCATTAGTCCTTTTAATGACCCTTAAGTCTCGGGGTCTTAAGTAGGTATGGGGTTTGTCTATCTGTTGGTAGATCATCCGGGCATTAAGTACATCGTGTAATTCACGGCCCGGTAGATACAGGAAAAGGGCGTGTTTAGAGGACGTCTTCTTTCGCTTTTTGGTGTTTTATTTTGTTTGTAAAAGTCGGATATTTTTATTTTTGCTTTGTACCTTCAATTCAATTCAATTTTTATTTGTATGGCTCCATCGTTTAGTCAAACGATGATTTTGTCAATGTCATGGTTGGAAATAACATTATGTAACACTTTCAAAAAGTAAATAAACAAGGGCGTTTTCAGCAGTCTGTGTGTAACCTAAAACAACTTGTATACTTGCTTTGTACCTTTATGGTGGTTTATTTCTACTAATATCGGGCTATGCTAAACGCCTACAAGCATATCATTTTTCATTTATTTATGACAGTAAAACTATTGTATTATGAATGCTCAATTAGCTTTAAGTAAAACAGTCATGAAGGGGAATTTAAGATTTAAAACATGTAGCGCTGTCTAATTTGTTGATAATTATAAATGTATTGAATTTGTTCATATATGAAACTGAGTGCAGGTTGATCTTGTAACCCAGACGACTCGAATGAGTCAAACTGAATTTGATTAAGTGTATCCTATCAGATTAGTAAAGGGCAAGAGATAATTTAGTAAAATTTGCTTTAACATTGCAATCTCTGCAGTGCATTCATGAAACCGCAGCAAGGCTCCACTGTACCACTAACAATATTAATACTACGAATAAATGCAACTTAGATATGACGCCAACTTGCTAAGGCGAACTGCGGTTAGGTTTCACCCTTTCTTGAAAGCCCTTCACCAAACCACTGCAACTAGACCTTTCTTAGACGAAACTCACTAAAATTACTCCACTGAAAATGACGAGGAAGCAAGATCATGGTATCATGGTTACGCTGTCAGACATAACCACTTCAGCTGCCTTATTTGAAACTCAAGTGTGACCAGCATTAAAAGACCTGTATACAACGTTTGAATAAAGGATTTCCCGTATCATTTTATAGTGGAAATAGAAGATATCCTCCAAATTATTTAGACCTTTGATTTAGGTTTAGTTGTTCGTCTAGACGGGTCTTGGGTAATGGTTGTATTGTAATGGATTATCGTCAATAAATAAGTAGCATTAACATTATGTCTGGGCGGGTTCATTTGAGTAGATTTTGGCTGAATTTTGGTTTTTGCGTTTCAGACTAAGTAAGGGCCATTAATTAGTCATGATATTTTGATAATTAATATTTAGCAGTCTCTCGTCTTAACATTTTCGTCATTGTATTATCTATGTGTGTCTATCTATTTTTTACAATCACAATCATATATAGTCTATCGACCATATACACCCTGGTGTCAGAGTTGTTCGGAATCGCCTCTCGGCCTCTGATGTAGTTTCTTTGACCGCTACCAAATGGCAGCCGGGATCGGCTTAACGTGCCTTCCGAAGCACGGAATCAATACAATTTTTTACAAAATCTTCTGTACTTTATTTGGATTGTTTAAGAGCAGGCTATCACTTATTTTATTTGATTTGATTTTATGATTTATATCGTAAAAAAGACGAGCAAGAGATCAACAGAGTTCTGCATATTTTAGGTACCTGCTTGTGGACAGAATCAGTAACAGGTAATTAAATGTTTTTAATCTACTGATTGATTTATATTTATTTAATTAAAACTTAATTCTATCATATCATCAATTAGAATCATCAATCAATTATCATATATATTTTTTATATATGTAATAACAGAACAATTAAACGCTCAATAATGTTCATTTATATAAACAAAGAGGATCTTACAATAAATACATTCATGAAAATATTAAAAAAATAAAAAAGCTAAATTTTCTCAAAAGCGAAGTTCAATTGGATGCTACAGTAAAAGTTGAAATGGTTCTGGACTTAAACCTCGTTTAGCAGAATTTAACCCTAGTCAGGGCCACTTGTATGATAATTATGAAATAACTACTGCCACATGAAGTTTGTAATTGAAACCGCTAGAGCTAGCTGCGAGCATAAAATGGAACGTTACAAAATATTTAGAGTACAGAAAAATTCATTGCTCTATTATAAGGGAAAGTTAAAAATGCAAAAATATGTTGTTTTTTTTTATACAATAAAGGCATACGGCCCATCTGATGGTAAGTGGTCACCGTAGTCCATGGACGCCCGCAACACTAGGGGCATCACGTGCGTATTGCCGACCTTTGAAAAATCCTATAACGCCCTTTTTGAAAGACCCCATGTTGTAATCTCTTGGGAACACAGTCTCAGTGTACGTGGGAGAAAATTTCTATGAAAGCGCACCGTACGCGATCTTTTGAATTCTAATGAATGCGGATGAATCCCCTGTCGATGGCGAGAGGTGCGATGGTAGAAGGTTGGTGTTGGCATCATCTCAAATAGTTCCTCGGAGCACAACCCATTATACAGGCGGTAGAAAACACACAGACGAGACGCGAAGTCACGTCTTAGGCTCAGTGGCTCCACACCGCCTGTTATTTTGGGATCATCGACGATTTTCATAGCACGCCTCTGAATGGAGTCGAAAGGCATTACATTCGGGAGCTCCCGCCCAGAGATGACAGCAGTACCCCATATGTGGCTCTGTAGATGGTTGTTAATATTGTTAGCCCCGCCATGAATATTTAAACAATATTATTTTATGGAAAGACAATTTCACTATCACAGGTATACATGCATAGGCGTTATCTGTTCAAAAACAATTGGTTTCTAAAAAATATTATATATATATATATATATATATATATATATATATATATATATATGTAAGATTTTTTTGATTTTTTAGCGAGTAATTTACAAATAGAAGTCTAAATTTATACATAACTGACTGGTGGCGGATTCCACCAACAAATACAATTTCAATGATAGTTGGCTTAAAACACCCAATATAATTATAATGACCTACCTGCTGAGTCTAATTTTATTTAGCTACAACATTTCTAATGGAATTCACTGTAACTGGTACTTAAATGATTATGATAGAACGATTACCTGTATGTGCATGCTTGAGATATTTTTCCCGCATGAAGTGCAACTGTAACTACCTTTAATTTGTGATCTACGTCTGTCGAGTGAAAACTAAATTTAAAATTTGCACTAGGACTCAAGTCTGGTACATAATTGCTACTTACTCTTACTGCCTTAAAAAATTGTATATTGTATCACAACGATGATGCTGAAGACCGGGCAAAGTGGTTAAGAAGAAGAAGAAGAAAAGGTTTCGAAGTGACCAGCTGAGTATTCTACCAGGAAAAACAACAGCTTAGTCCAATAAATCGGACGACGTGAACTTTTTTCGAAAGTCCGAGTAGTTTTTGACAAATATCTCATATGACATAATCTCTTAAGATGCGAGAATCGGCATCCAGCAGAACTGTACTTCTAGTTATAAACACTATCTCGCATGTTCTCCACACACCCTCAAAGCGCATGTGAATTTTGCATAAACTCGTATGCGACAGACGTACAAAACACATGTTAAGTGCTAATTAACTGTTTACGCGTCCTGTCCCGCTAATTGCCACGTCAGGGTAGCTAATGTGAACATTTGCGATCGTTGAAGTTTAAAATTACATTTTTCCCCCTTAACTTTTTTGCGCCAAACTATCTTTCCATTTCTCCCAATGGTTGACTGGTAGAGAATGCTCTTAGCATTAAGTCCGCCATTTGTTATAAGTATATGTGTACTTTGTGGAACAATAAAGTTTTATTAAATAAATTAATTAATTAAAGTTACTCGACATATGCTAGTTTTATACAAGTAAAGATATAATTATTTTGTGTTAATGACAAATCATAGCAGAGTTTTTCAGTAATTATTCTCATTCAGCAATTGTTTTCACTAATAATCGTCATAGATCTCATTCATTTTAGACATAGGAATCCAAAGATTTATACCATCCGCCATAGATTTTGACCGGTTCTATCATATGGTAGATTTATGGTTTACATGTGTGGTGTTGATTATAACACTAATAAGGCTTTTGCATACTGTTCATTTTCTGCGTTTACGACATACATTCTTTCTAGTTTTCAGGTAGTTCAAAGAATTCATCACTTATCTCGCCTTTTAGGGTATTCACGAATAAAAGGTAATGACAATGTCATGCGCACAGTTTCAAATGATCTTTACCAACCAGTATGATTTTTCAGCGTGATTTCCGTAAACCAAGTCACGTCCTCTGTAAAAAAAAAAACAACAGTCTGGCATCCATTTTATTTCCAATAACGCTGCAATTCAAAATAAACAACGCTTAAACAAACCAACGATTGAAAAAGGTCCAGACCCGCAAATAAAAGCAGAAACACTTAAAAAAGCCAATAAAACCACAGAACGTATCACACGTAGTAATAAATCAGTGTGAGTGCTCGAATTAATTCATTTCCCCTCAGGAAAGCCGGGAGGCACGCGCTTGTACGTGACGTCCGAACAACAGCTGGTCCTATGAATACAAGGAAAACACACAGAGTATGTTCAAAGTCCAAGCCTTCTCTCTCGTCTTCGCGAAAGTACAAGCCGGCGTTTAGTTTTGGTTCGAAGATCTATGGACAAATTTAGAGCAGGTTGGATAAATAGGTATCGATTGATATACGATTAAGTAAATTGTTTATGTAAACAGTTTACTTAATCTTAGTTTAAATTACTTACGAAGAACAAACCACTGAAAAGACTTGATGAATGACTTCACATATTGGAAGCTGCTACAAAGTGCAAACTGCTAATTCGATGATTTCAAAACGATTTTGGGTAGAAGAAGTAAACATTGAACATAGAGCTTAATCTCTGTCTTGTTTGAAACTCACGTTATGTAAGTACAAGGACCTCGAAGAATGTTATTGTTCGAATGTCAAGAGTTTGTACCAAAGTCCGAGAACCTAAACGAGATTATTCACAAAATTTGGATTACCCACCGACGAACCTGATCGAAATTTAGTTAAAAATTGACAAAATTTCTTTGATTATGCTAATTATTGTTCTAATAAAACGTTTCTATTTTAAATATCACTTTTTTACGTTAGCTGTTAAAAGTTTTAATGGAAATATGATCGCAAAACGCAGAACTAAACTGCAGTTGATTTGAAAACTATAAAAATCTGTCCATAAAAGATTTATTCCCAGATCACACGGAGTGAAACCTATCAAAACTATCAATAGACTTCCTGTGGGATAAATAGATCCCAATAATCTGCGTCTAGACGTCTATCTAAGATTTCTTTCAAACCACCTCGTCTAGACCAGAATTGAGGTTTTGTAGGCATTCTGGGTTCAGTTTTTTTTGTTTTCAAATCGTATTTCATCATTCAACTTAAAACAAAAAAATTGTTCCTAATAATTTTAGCGGTCATATAATTTTCTCTGATTTTATACTTAGCTTTTTGTGAGTCCTAGTTAAATATAAGAGATAATTACTTGACTTAACATAAAATTTAGAACAAACACTATAAATCAAATCGGCAACACAAAATACGTCCGGGTAGCGGATTAATTAAATAAAATATTTTCCTTTATTGCAATTACAAAAGTCCGGGGTTCCACAGGGCATCAACTTGGCCCTTTGCTCCCTCAACCATCAGTCTCTGTGAAAATCCTGATTTACAACAGGACCGACTTTATAGTCGCCTTAAACGACGCCAATAAAAAGTTGCGCTATAAACGAGGACTGGAGCATAGCACTTATTGCGTATACTTTTTTTATTGTCCCAATGATACACATGCCGTGGCGAAATTTTAACTGGGTCGCGGTGATATTACAGGAATTTCCCTTTCCATTTTTATGAAATAGCTTTGTATTAAAAATGCTTTATTGTGAAGAATACCAATAATAACCAGTACCGCCAAATTAAGGAAAAACAAATAATAAACAATAATAACAAACAATAACATATTAATAATAATGTCTATTGACATTATTATGTTTAATAAAAAAACATAACTTAATATGGGTTCTGAAGCGTAAACAGAAAACGCAACATGGCAAATGATGGCATGGATATTTGAAGTTTTGTTAAATGTTTGAAGCCTAATAATAAGTTAATTGAATGTATTCATTTCGAGTGGGTTACATGGTCAATTAACCCTGTACACTCTGACGTGGTTTCTTTAACGACCACCAAATGGCCCCAAAGGTCCAACGACTTAACATAACTTCCGAAGTACGGAATAATCATTATTATCAGACAATCAGGTGATTCATGCTATATTCCAAACTGGAAACAACTAAACAAAGTATGCTTCCTATAGGAATTGAATCTATGGCAAACGCCTTAACCGCTGGACCACGGAGGCAGTTTTCTACCATGACCGCAAAATCGTGATATAATTGTCTATTATGAGATAACGTTTCCGTATGAAGTCGTTTTGACATATAATTCAAATTGATTTCAGATAAGGAAGCAATCGCGATGGAATCCGGAGGCAGCTCGCGTTGGGAAATTGCAATGTTCAGACGGATAGTTAAAATAACGACTGTACAGATAGCCACTCAATGTTTGAAATTTCTTCTATTTACAGCTGTTCTTCGCCACCTCTTTTCAATTTTGTTTTAGCTAAAATCTTGCTTAGGTTTAGGACGGTCTTTCGTACTTTGCTATTTTATTTTATTTTTTCTGTATATTTGCTCTTGCATAAAAATTGTCCAACTATATAGCTTTTTGGTGCAGGTTTAATTTAGTTATTTTTAAGTTTATAGTATAGTTATTTTTGCTATTTACGTATTGTCAGCCTGCTGCTTCGTACTTACTGATCTGTACTGTTCATATTTTTTCGTGGGTATAGACATGTAGCTATGTGAGTTAGCGACAGATTTTACCATTTTGATTTACTTTTTCAAACGATATTTGAATGCGACAAGTCTCAAAATGTATTAGGTAAACAAATAAAGTTTCTCACGGAGAGAAAATAATGTAGCTTATATAGCAACAAGATATCAACAATGTGAAAATGTCTTGGAAGTAGACATTTCAACTATTTGAGAATAATTTCAGCTCGTTTCTCCTGTTACCCGATAATCGGTGCGATCGTGCGGCAAGCGACTATCCTCTAGGGGGCGCTAATCTATCGTCGCATCCCGGCTGTCGTTAGCTTGGCTCACCAATGGTTAACAGTTATCTCTTTCAGTTGCTTAAGCTAAAATGCGATTTTTTATTATTGTACTAAACCTATGCATTCAGCTTCTAGGTATTTGAATTTGCCGTTTCATAGGATGCACCCCGCGTCTCTACGCCAAACGGTAAAAAACATATAACCGTTAACAAGGCCATTATATTTGCGCCGCTTGAGGCACTCCGCTGATGTAGCTGTACCACATGCACCTACTGGGATATTCTTTTCTTAGAAGACTGTAAGCAAATTATATCTAAGAAGACCTTCGAGTTCCCTAAGAATCCCTGAACGTGCAAATGGCTGGATAAAAGAACAAGACAGCAGGAGCAAAGGTAACACACTGGCAGGCGTCCACCGAGCTACGCTACCTGTTTTCGCTACTTCGGCCAACCTGAGTCTGAAGTCTTTTCAAAGAGATTTCTATTTCATGTCGACCAAAGTCGGTCACGTAAGAGACACGCCACGAGGAATCTTTTTCCAAAGGTCTGTGTGCCATAGTTAAGGGTTGAGTTTCTTTGACGAAGCTATGTAGAGTATGAGTAAGCTATGAAGCCTTAAGTATTTATGTAACTGCCGCGTGTTTGTTGTTAAGAATTGTCAAGTTAATGTGCCTTGTCATATCTGCCAGATTAACTCCTGGACTACTATTTCATATGAATGTGCAACTTTTCCCTGTCGCATCTTTGAAACCAAGAATCTGCTTAATAGACATTTTAATGCTGTTGTTACACAAGGACTTCATTTGAGCTAGACCAGACACACTAAACTATAGCAGATACCGAACCTCAATTTGTTAAAGCGTAATAAAACCCGAACTGCTAGTGGCGACAGAGTTACCGCATCGTTCGCATCCGTAAATTTGGCGGGACAGTCTGATAAGATCCAGGACTTGAGAATTGTGAGCCATTGTTAGAGGCTATATCTATCCTATCGGATGCGTGTACATGCAAGGATTTCATATTAGGTATGTGGGTTACAAATCAATTGGCATACTCTGGTTTTAGAATATGCACAACCTAATTTTAATAGTTTTTAGTCGAGACGATTGTTCACGACAATGTTAACATTTCAACTCAAACCAATGTTTGTTTACATCATTAGTTTTTAGTTTTTTCACTAGAGGGTTACACTATAAAGTTTTCTAAAAAAAATTTCTAAAAATTTCACTATAAAGTTAGAACGCGTTGTGGTTTCGTTTAGCAAGTAAGATAATGCATTTGTGTTCAATTATTGCAAATAACGATATCTATGTTTGGTAAACCCATTCCATGGGTGAACCAAACAAAGTATCTGGGCGTTATCTTTGACAGCAAGATGACCTTTGGAGCACACATCCAAAGAGTTCGCAACAGAGCTGCATTCTATCTAGGCAGACTCTCTCCCATAATTAGCAATGTAAAATTGTCGCTTAGAAATAAGCTGACACTTTACAAGCTAGCCATCCGCCCTGTCATGACATACGCGAGCGTGATCTTCTCACATGCAGCTCCATCTCTCCTGAACAAGTTCCAACTCATCCAGAATAGGTTCGCACGCAGAGCCACGGGATCGCCCCCGGGCCTGCGTACACGCGACCTACATAGGGACCTTGAGCTTCCATCCATTTCGAGATATCTCAAAGAAACGTCTCAACGTTACTTTGAGAAATGTCCAACCCATCCGAACCCGTTAGTTGTGCGGGCTGCCAACTACAGCCCGGCGAAAAATGTCCCTGTGCGGCACAGACGCCCGAGGAATGTTCTCTTTGACCCTGACGATCCCATTACGGTGGCGAACCTTCCCTTCGAAAACCCCTCGACTCAACGGAGTCCTGGGTTTTCCATAGGAACATATAACCGCACCCGCCGGCGAGTGCGACGTAGTAGGAACAGTAGACAGTTTACCAGGTACCAGAATGTACCAGGGCGCTTCACGCCACCGATAGGTTCTCAGTAGGCCCTTCTGGCACAATAGTGTCGGCCCTTATGGCATTGAGCGTTTGCTACCGCTCGCGAGTTTGCATCGCTCGCTTGATCAAAGGCAAAGCCCATGGCCGAGGTTCCCCTGGGAAACTGGGCCCCCTTGGGGAGCCCCTTGTGCATTTGCCGAAAAGGCTGAGTGGTTAATAGCCCTCGCCTCAAACTGTCCCGCTGTAAATTTAAAAGCTCACAGGAGCTAAAATTGTAGGTCATTTAAAAAAAAAAATAATAATTATAAAAAAAAAAAAAAAAAAAAAATGGCAAATATAACCAGAACCAGTCAGATCAGAACCCTGTGGTTTTATTTTAAATCCCAGTCGGGTTCCCAACCAGTTCAATTCAGGAACCACCAGAAGCTGTGGTACTGAACATTGCCCTACGACGCCGGATTTTTGAAGAGCTACCTCAGTTCATCCCCCTACTCGCAGTGGATCGCTGCGGCAAGGTACGGGTCAGCAGCAGCAGCCGACGGCAGCGGCAGTTCAACGGGTCGCCACTCGACGATAGATGGCGCCACCAGTACAAAAAGTGCAGTGAGTGATACAGATAAGTGCAACCGTGAGTACATTTTACATACTGTCAAGTGCAATACGTCCTAAGTGACAAGTAAAATTTCAAGGAAGATTTTCAACCTTATTTCTATGAACAATTTTAACTTTGAAGAAATTAGTAGCAGTTTGGACTTAGAAAATTTCAAGAACAAATATTTAAGACTTAGTAAAATTTGTATGTTAATTTTAAGGACTTAGAATAATTTCTTAAAAACGAGGGAACGGGGAATCCACGCCCGATTTCCGCCAGAGTGTCAAACACTTAGAAAATTTTATCGATTTGTTCATCGACTTAGAATTGTTTGGTGCTAAATTAAAAACTGTTTTTATACAAGTATGTTTACCACTTCTTTATTTTTAGTTACAATATCAACTGTTTGTTTTGATTAAATTAGCTTTAAAACTAATAATATAAAATGGATAAGATACTTAATGTACTAAAAGACAATCAAAATATAATACAAAAGGGTTACAGTAATTTTAGAAAAACACCAATAGAAAGATTAACGATAGAATACATACAGAAACTAGACAAGAAATTTTGGAAAACAATTGGATTAAATTTATAGATACGAACACCAAACTTTATGAGAGTTTTGATTTAGAAGAGATAAAGAAAATTGATGCAGAGAGTATTTATGATTCTACGGAAGAAATTTACATAAATTACAAATGTTTAATGAAAACAACACTCAATAAGTTTCGGGTTCATGCTGATGCTGAACAAGAACAATCGTCCTCTGTGGTACATCTTCCGCTAGTACAGCAAAGACTACGTTCCATGACTTATTTACTTCCCTAGTACATAAAAATAAGGAACTTGAGAACGTTCACAAATTACATTATTTAAAGAGTCACCTCACAGGCGAGGCAGAACAACTTATTAGACATACGCCTATTACTGATGCTAATTACACAGTTTGTTGGCCACTTTTAGAAAAACGTTATAGTAACAAAAAATATATGTCAAATTGTATATTGAAACATTTTTTTGGTCAAAAACGCATGCATACGGAGTCCGCCAGTGCGCTTAAAGATTTATTGGATACCACAACTGAATGTCTGAGTGCTCTTAGAAATCTTAACATCGATGTCTCTACATGGGATGTGATTATCATTCACATAGTTTACCTTTAAATTAGATACAGAAACGCGTAAGCAGTGGGAATTGAGCATTCGAGCTACCGACTCCAGTGGCTTGCCAACTTTTGATCAATTTAAGATTTTCATGGAAAACAGATTTAGTGCCTTGGAGTGTATCGAGCCTAAACGGTCAGTGATTCACCAGGGTAATCATAGTTCTCATAGCCACAATCCAAAAGTGATGTTGGCTATCAAATCATCAAATATGCGTTGTGAATATTGCACGGAGTCTCACAAACTTTGCTTTTGCAAGAAATTTGCTAAACAGCCGCTCGAAAATAGACGCGATTATGTGCCAAAAAACAAAATTTGCTTTAACTGTTTGGGCAGTAATCATAGCGTATATGAGTGCAAAAAACCCACAAGCTGCAAGATATGCAACAAGCGCCATCATTCGTTGTTGCACCCTACCGAAGCGTCCGTCAACAAAGATCAGAATGGTAGTGATGGTAGTGGTAGCACTGCTACTACTACTAATCAAATAGTTTCATGTTTGTCAACTAGAAAGGTCTCTCATCTTAGGCAGGTTTTATTAGCCACTGCACTAATAAAAGCCGAGTCAAGATCGGGAGAACTCCACACGGTTCGCGCGCTATTGGATCAGGGTTCGCAAGCTTGTTTTGTTACAGAGGCTACAGTACAACTACTACGGCTTAAGAAAATCCCTGTTAGTGGTGTAGTATCTGGGTTAGGTGCAAACAGGTTAACGATCGCTCGTCACATGGTAAATTTCACCATACAGTCACGAGTAGATCGCGAGTTCAAACATCAGGTCAATGCTTACGTTTTAAATAAAATCACGTCATACTTACCTGAACGAAATGTCGATAGTCGTAAACTCGATTGGGTTGATATCAATAATTTGCGCTTAGCCGATCCAGATTTTAGTAGGCCTAACAGAATTGATATCCTTTTGGGAGCGGATATTTACAGTTATATCGTGAAGGACGGGATTATAAAAAACCCTTCTGGCACTCTCATGGCGCAGAGTACAGCGTTCGGATGGGTTTTGTCTGGCACGGTAAGAACGGTAAGCAATTCAGAAATTGGCAATATTAGTGTGATGCATGCCCAAGTAAGAGAAGACGACATGCTTCGTAAGTAAGGGAGATAGAAGAGCAAACCAGTTCAAATAAGATACTTACCCTCGAAAAGCAGAAGTGTGAAGAATTCTACAGAGCCACAACAAAGAGAGATCAAGAGGGACGGTACGTGGTTAAGTTACCTTTTCGCGATGATGTTCCCCAATTTAAAGGCGGTAACTCTCGCAATATAGCTTAAAGTAGGTTTAGATCGTTGGAAAGAAGGTTAGAGAAAGACAAACAATTAAAGGAAAGTTATGCACAAGTGATTGAAGAATATTTACAGCTAGGACACATGAGGCCAGTTGACAAGAACGATGACAAGAAGGACGTCGCGGTGTACCTCATTACGCGGTGATCAGAAACGATAAGACCACCACCAAAGTAAGAGTTGTCTTCAACGCCTCTGAAAAGAATAGTAAAGGCATATCGTTGAATGACACCCTGATGACTGGTCCGACACTGCAGTCTGATTTGAGGCACACCATTTTGAGATGGCGAATTCACAAAATTGGTCTTGTGGCGGACATAGTCAAAATGTACCGACAGGTGAAAATCAATGAAGGTGATGCTATTTTCCAGCGCATACTTTGGCGTGATAGTCCAACCAAAGATTTATAGGATTACGAACTGATAACAGTAACCTTTGGTACGGCTTCGGCACCATACCAAGCAGTCAAATCTTTGCAGCAAGTCGCCCACGATGAAGGAGAAAACTACCTACTAGCAAAAGAAATAGTACTTAGTAGGTTCTACATGGACGATTTGATGACGGGTTGTAATACTGTAGAAGAGGGAGTACAAATATACAAACAAATAACAGAATTATTAGGCAAGGGTGGATTTACATTACAAAAATGGAACAGCAATAATCAAAAAATATTAGATACAATAAACACACTTGAACAGGACACAACAACAGGACAAACTAGGACACAGGAAAAAAATGAGAACAACACAGATAACAAGGACAAAAAACAGAACAGGGCAAAAAATCAAAGGACAACAAAATTAGAAAGCAATGATAAAAGGACAAAAAATGGAAAGGACAAAGAAATTAGTATAAAATTAGATAATACAATTAAAATTCAAGGACTTACCTGGCAGCGTAGTGAAGATCTCTTTCACTACTCGGTGAAACTTCCAGCTCCAACAACTTCACCTGTAACGAAAAGATTCGATCCGCTTGGTTGGCTAGCTCCTAGTGTAGTCGTAGCTAAGATATTTATACAAAAATTATGGCTAGCTGGTGTTAGTTGGGATGAGAACCTAAATTTGGAGTTAGTTAATGAGTGGAATACTTACCGTGAGGAATTATCACTAGTGCAGAAAGTTAAGATTCCACGTTGGCTGGGTACAAGACCAGGCGATGTATTGGAGCTCCACGGGTTTTGCTATGCCTCCAAAGCAGCATACTCAGCCGTGGTATACCTCCGTCTTGTTAGTGTTTCAGGAGATGTTAAGGTTACTTTATTGGTAGCCAAGACTAGAGTAGCTCCAATAAAACAAATCAGTATTCCTCGATTGGACTGTAGGGAGCGGTGCTGTTGGCTCAACTACTTTCTGAAATGGCAGAAGTCCTAAATATTGATAAAAATCTGGTCAAAGCATGGACCGACTCCACAGTCGTTTTGGCATGGCTCAACAGTCACCCCAGCAAGTGGAAAATCTTTGTGGCCAACCGAACGTCCACTACTTTGACGACAATAGGGTCACCACAATGGTTTCACATTTCCACCAAGGAGAACTCAGCGGACTGTACCTCAAGGGGAATAAATACTGCCTAGTTCATTTCTTGATTTTGAACTATGGTTTAACGGACCATCATTTTTAAATAGCACACATATTGAATACAAAAGGCCAAATGATCTGAAAATAGATTTAGAATTATCAATTAAAGTACACGTAGGTATAGTTCACGAAGAAACTGAGGAATCAATTTTTAAAAGGTTTTCTTCTCTGCAGCGATTAGTTAGGGTAATAGCCTACTGTCGTAGATTTTTACAAATCAACCAAAATGATTGTCAATATTTACAAAAGAAAGAATTAGACTTATCACTAGAATGCTGTATTAGGAAAGTACCGAGAGAAATATTTACAATAGAATATAAAGAATTAGAGAACAAAGGCTATATATATATATAGTTCATATAGTTCGAGGTAGGATCGAAAAGGCCAACGTTGATGAACAACAAAAGCATCCAATAGTTTATTTGTTTATTTATTATGATCCTGAGTTACGAGTACCATTAGGAATAGAAAACCACTCGCCCCTTGATTATTTTTACAGTTTTTTTCTACGGATATTATAAAAAAGGGCCAAAGTAGTTATTGCACTTTGTCAGTCAATAAAAACAAAACCATCGGTAGTTTATTTTGACAACTTTTTTACCTCTTTAGAATTAATTCATTTGTTGCGTGATTCTTATGGTATTTTTAGCTTGGGCAGAATTAGATCTAACCGTTTAAGAAGTTGCCAGAATAAATTACCAACAGACAAAGCTTTAGTTAAGAAAGGTAGAGAGTCTAGCAAACAGATTGTCTGTAACAAAAACAATATTGCTGTCGTCAAGTGGTTGGACAATAAGAGTGTTACTTTGGCTAGCTCTTTTGTTGATTCACTCCCTCTCGAAAAAATTAAAAGATACTCAAAAGAGACTAAAACTAAAGTTGATATTGACTGCCCCCAGATTGTACGTCAGTATAACATGCATATGGGAGTGGACCTAGCCGATATGCTGATAGCTTTATAACGAACGCATTTTAAAACAAAGCGGTGGTATATAGCTATTTTCTCTCAAGCTATTGATATATGTGTAAATAACGCATGGTTGCTATATAGGAGACATAATAAAGATAATATTAAGAAGTGCGTTTCACTAAAGAAATTCCGTTACCTTATATATAACGAATTACTAAATAAAAATAGGACCCGTGACGTCTTAAAAGAGAATGACGCTTCATTGCAAATTAAAACTCCCATGGCTCCCAGACCTCCAGATGCTGTCAGATACGACAACACTAGCCATTTCCCAGTATTTGTGTCATACGGTCGCTGCAAATATTGTAAGAACAGCTACACCAATGTCAATTGCGTGAAGTGTAACTTAACACTGTGTTTAGTTTCTAAGATAAATTGTTTTTATAATTACCATATTCAAGAATAAATATTTTTTCCAAAATTTTACTGGTATTATTTTTTGCTATTTCATCTTTTATAATATGAGCAATGTTGAAAATACTCAACTACATTTAATGTCAATTGCTACTTAGATGTTTCGTAATGTTGAGTATTCTCAACATATGTTTCCCAAGAATATATATATGCTAGATTTTATTTACTATTTTTGGGGTCACATTCACACCTAATTGAACCAATAAAACTGCCAATAAATTAAAAAATATGAGAAAACTTATCTTGCGAAGTAAAGGGTTAAAGAAGGACATTTCGTCACTAATGTCCTTTGTGGGCGGTATGTTCACGATAGTGTTAACATTTCAACTCAAACCAATGTTTGTTTACATCATTAGTTTTTAGTTTTTTCACTAGAGTTAACACAGGCGGAGCTGCGGGAAACAGCTAGTTACTTATAAAAACAAGTCTTTTATTGCAAATAAACTTTGAAATTACAGTTTACCGGAACATAATTTTAATTCACAGACTCAAACTCCCAATCATTAATTAAATTCTCAAGTTGATTCAACGATATCTATTGCGCACGTACGTAATCGATATCCATCCAGAGGATGAAATCCTCATTTCACCAAAACATGTGTCAGCACAGCACGTCAGTAATTACCGACTGTAACTAAACACCGACGGAGCAAGCACAATACCTCAGTGCTCCTGTCCTGGCTGATAAACTAAACACAGGTAAACACATGGTCATAAAGGCTGGTCAATAGGGAAAGGATCCAGCCCGATCTTCGTGGACACGAAATTTACTCACACACACAAACAATTGTTTAAATGTGTCAATAATTTTTTTTTTGTGTAGGTAAATTGTCCAAGGAAAATTAGGGCTGGACCCATATAAACCTGCCTTAAGACCTGAAGAATACGAGAAAACTTTTTTAACCAACGTGTAACTTATTCGAATAATAACTAAGAGTATTTCAATACGCTACGCATGGACATACTTTGATTCGTAACTTTCAAGGAATCATGCTTGTTTGATCGGTTTCTGTTGTTCTAAAATATGATATTCGATCGGACCCGGCGTTATCATTTTTAGTCACACCATGAAATTAAATATAAAATATTGAATATACTTTTAGACATAATCAAAACATACACGTCTAACTTCCTAATAGCATTAAGAAAGGTACGTTTTACATGTTCGGTCTCGATGCTCTTTGCCTATCGTTAGAAATATATTTATGGAAAATTATGAAGCCTATTATTAAACACATTCTGGTTTTCCCACTCAAACATCTAGTAGATTTATTAGATGCTCATGAAAGAAGCGAGGTAAAGTTTGTTCATATATGTTGACTGTCGTTTCCAGCAATGTGTATTACTATAACAAGGCCCTACGTAGGCCGTCCAAATTCGTCTCTCCACAAACATTAGTTCACACGTGAACAGCAAGTTGTGTTATTCAGGCCTTTGCTGTATTAATTTGATACTACACAGGCATTCCATTACACTGTTTGCTAAATTCGTATTCAGATTTGGCACGTGATTTATGTAATTCATTCATATCGAGAGGATTTTATGATCAATCGAATATGTATCAGAATTTTCGGAACAGCCTTTCGGCGACAACGACCACCAAATGGTAGCCAGAAACTAATATAATATAATAGCTTAATGTGCCTTTTGAAGCACAGAATCATTATTGTTATCAAACAATGATTTAGCCTCCTACTACTAAACGAACGTGAACTTAACAAAGTATGCTTTCCATGGAAATCGAAGAACTTGAGTCTAAGGGTTTTTCAAACGCCTTAACGACCATGGAGGCAGTTGATAAATTGATTGATTAATCTAATGAAATAAATAAAAATCCAAAAAAACAGGTAGCAAAAGATACTCCATTTAGAAAACCGACGGTGAAATGGTAGTAAAAGGTCTGAAAGTGGACGAATCGATCGACGTTTGATTTCAGTTTGAGAGCCGTGGAAGCCACAGCGAGTGCGGTTCCAATCCGCTGCCTTTCAATAGCCCAAGTTTGGGGCCATGAAAAGAGCGTGCAAGTCGCCAACGGGGATCTAAAACCTGGTTATGATGATTATCCTGCTTATACATTTCACAGCTAATTTGGTACCGCTTAAAATGTATTATTTTATTTTTGTGATTGGTACAATAAAGCGTATAATATATTTTTACCATCTAAAATGACGGTCTTAACCACGCATTAAGCATCGCGGAATCCACCTTTTTTTTACCAGATTAAAGACCGTTATTTTTTGGTTGCTTTATAGATTTCATATACGAAATTGCATCAGAGAATCACTTGTTTCAATTTGCAATATTTTGTAGAGTGTGTAAGTCCCGAAGGCTTTTTTGAGCGTCGAAGTTTCATTTCAGTGGAAGCCAAAGCGAGCAGCGGTTCTTTTTGGTTGCATTTCATATGCCAAGTTTGGAGCCACAAAAAAACTTAGTATTTATTTACAACCATTGATATAAACTTATAATCGTAGGAAAATTATTTAATAATCCAAAATATGACTTTTGAAAGAATGCGTTCAAGGCTTCCCTAGCTGGCAGTTTAAGCTTTTATCAGTTGAGAATTCAATAAGGTTACTCATTACGTATGAATAATTTAAAAAACGAAGCAAAAGATTGCGTTTGCAAAAACTGACGACTGATGACCAGCATTAAGTTCGTCTTTTTGCTTACTAAATAATATTTTTTTAATTAAAAAATAACATTCTCGCTGGTTTTGAGGCCCAGATTTTCGCCGCCTTTTCGCCGAACGAGCAGATAAGGGTCTCTCTATGTTTCACATTGGCGTGTCTAGCAGTGGTTACAGATAGACGAATAACTCAACTTCGGATTCGTATTCACATATTTAACACTTTAGCTCGAAAATGTGAACTTTAAAATTTGATGCAAGTAATATAATAAATGCAATTCCAGATCGTAGGTAGCTGGGAAAAGATTGTAGAGCAAGAAAGCCGACTTCAACGTTTTTTTTTGTTTATCTGTATATATATATATGTTAGATTTATTTTGGTGCTATAATTTAGTTAGATGTTTAGCTATTGTTATTGTGTTACTAGAGATTAAAATTTTATAAAGATTAAAGACACTATCACCAAATATATTACTAAAATAGCTTAATTATACTACTTTTCTCATGTTCGCAATAAAATATAAGCCTATCAAAACTTTACCTCCCTTAGCTTCCTCAAAAGAGCAGGTATGTAAGGGTCTTTCAATGTCCGACACCGCAGCCTTTCGGCACATACCATAGCCTCGATCAGAGCTGCAGACAAAGGATTTAAGAGATCAACCATGTTGTCTGGAGGCTAGACTGGAATGAACAGAAAAATTGGCTATTATTGGGAACAAATTGGATAAACAATGGCATTCGTTTTAAAATTGTGTGTACCATATAATTTTTCTTATGCAATAAAAGGTTTTGTATTGTATTAAATTATAAACCTCCATGGATCTACTGGGATCTATGAGAGAGTCCTATGTTCAGCAGTGAACGGCTTGTGGCTGAGATGATGATGATGATGAGTATAAATAGACTAGATTCGGCCCGTCGAGGCCACATACAGAAAGGCGGACAGCTCGGCGTTTCCCCAACTCAAGGGGATAGCGCCCCTGTACGCGCCTCCACCTGACTCCAGAATTCGCCCATCGTCAAGGAACGCCATCATCCCATCGAGGATAGAAGAGGAAGAGGTGTCGCCGCTAGATGCGGCGCCTGAGTCCACATCTCCAGGTGTAAATATCTGGCCGTCACGGCACGCACGGCATGGTGGTGAGCTTCCGCCGCCTGGGACTACAGGTGCTCACCACTGAAGAGGACCACGGTGCTGACCAGCTCCCTCGCTAGCGCCAACAGGCGCAAGCCGAGAAGAACCCCGAGAGAGTCGAATGAGGCAGTGGAAGAAACTGAAACGTGATTTTCTGATTTCGATTTTAATGCATTTATTATCGTTTTAGTTCTTGGAACAAACTTCTATTTCATTTTAGATCTAAAACAATTTGGTTTCAAGTCTATTTTATATGAGGTAAAAAAACCACTCCAAATAAATAAATATCTTTACATATTCTTAAAAAAAAATAACGAGATTCTGCCGAAATAAGATATTTTGCCAATTTAGAGACAGGATGAATCAAAAGGAATGTTGAAAACGTAATTAAATTAATTTATTCATTGAAACTATAATAATCTAAGTTTCTGACCTAGAAAACGTAGACCTTGCGTAGCGACGTAGACTAGGAATTGACCAGGTAAAAGATGGCGGGAAGACCCGGAGTGCTAATTTTGAAAAGTGTAACTCACGCAAAATCGGAGAATCGTATAACTTTTGTTCGATATCGAAAGATTTTTATTCGACATATATATGGAAGAATTGAACAGTAGATGACACCAAACGGCAATCATGTAGTAGGGATGCGTGGAGAAATAAAGGGGCTTTGCCCAGTAGTGGGATGCCTGAACCTTCTAAAAAATAATTCCAACTGTAAATAAAACTTCTCTCTTTGAAATAAGGTTGTATATAAACCAAAATAACTGAGTCAAGTAGACAGTTGATGTACTGATATTATTTGAATACATTTCAACCCTCAAATAGACGTCCGAAAGAACAATTGTTATACAAATGTCTGGTTCACGCTTGGCATACGGTATTGTTTTTGTTGACGGTCGTGTGTAGATATGACAGTACGTTTGGTCAGGCATGTCATCCGGATTAGTCTACAAAGGATATTTTTGGTGTTTTCTTTTTTCGTTGATATTCGTCTACTTTCATGAAAATTATGTCTAGCAAACATACATTTAGATTTGTATAATCTATAATAACACCCAGAAAAATTGCTACGTGCCTAGCAATTTTTCTGGGTGTTTTGCGTTATATTCTCCTCCTCCAATCCTCAAGGATTTTAGTTGTGAAGTTTAAAAAAAATCTATATGCGCATTTCGACATAAAAAGATTTAAAAAAAAATATTAAATCCTAGACAAATTAAAAAAAGATAACTTAACTAATGCTACTTCAAAGAGGGTGGATGTCTCTGTTGTGCCTGGCGAATGGCCTAATGGCAAATCTTATTTTGTGTCAAGATAACTTATGAAAGGAAAGAATTAAGACCAACCAATAATGGACTTAATTGAGAAAATATGGAATAATGATAAAGATACAACAAAGAAATACTTGCTCATCAGCGCTACAGCCAGAATGACACCAATCTATATGTGAAGAACTAAATGAATTCTTTTGTATTTCCTTTCATGCGACCCAAAAACCTTCGCTCCTTAGGTCAGGGAGCTCGAACTTGCAACTGAATTGTTCGAGCGTAAAATGTCAATTACCGAGCTCCGGATAGTTACTCCGGCCATTCTGAGTGTTCGCTTCGTTCATTTGGTGAATGCTAACTTAAACAGTTGCAGTATTTTATCATGTCAGAGAAGTTATCAGTAATTGAAACTTCACCATCACCAGTCATAGAGAAAGGAACGTCATTTCCTTTCTCAATGTCACCACCAGTACGTCAACATGAGATTTTATTGACGCTAGCGACTGCGTTGACAATTTAGTATGATAAGCGGCGGATAGTAAGCTAACTAAGAAATTCCCTATTAAATCTTAACGCGTCTGCGTTAATAAAATCAAGGTCGTAAGTACAGTTCTTGGTAGTCATTACTTGTATTGAAGTTTTTTGAAGCAATTCTCAGGCTAAGCATGGGTTCTTTGTTTCTGTTTTAGAATTTCGCCCCATACAAAGTGTGGAAAAGTCTATACTGCCCTTACAAATTCGTATGTCTGAATTTGTATCTCTTTAATTTACAGCTTTAGACTTTAAATTTACACAGATTATTACAGACGGGACGGTCAAGTGGAAAGCGGCCGGTCGGTCGTCCAAGGTACCGCTGGAGAGACGAAGTCGTGAAAAATCTGGAAGCCCTCCAAAGAGCCGACTTGCAGGAGGTTGCGCTGAACAGGGAACAGTGGAGATGTCTTGTGTTGGAGGCCAAGATTCTCTTTGGGTTTGTGAGCCATCGCAGTAAGTAAGTATTGCAAAACCTATGAATAAATACAAAAATTGAATAAACATGTTGTACGGAATTTCGGTTTGCATGATGAATTGCACTCGGGTTTGTTCTGTATCTAACTGTTTCATATGGTGAAAAATTATGTCACTTATAGGATTATTTTAAGCCCATTAGCTAAATTTTTTGTGTGCTTAGTAAATTAAATTAGATCACTTGCAATAAAAAAATAAGTGCAAACGAGGAATCTTCTTCTCGTCTGCCGCGGAAATTTTGAGGTCAAATAAAACCCAAGCTATTTCGGTCACTGATCGTCCCTAAAATACTTTTCGCCTATGAGGCTTCCTTCCCACTTTCGCTATCCGACTGCATAAAAAGATCTCATTTACTGATCGGCCTGTCTTATTTCTGGAATAGCATCTTCAAAGGAGTCCTTCAGAAGCACTCGTCGATATTTTAAAGCGATTAAAATGTATTTTCTTATTAGGAATTATTTTAGGTAGGTTTCTTATTAGGTGATTCGCAGTTCTTTTGATGCCATTCAGTGGCTAAATTAATTTTCAGGTTTTCTTCTATGTTTACAAAAAATATATTAAAAAATAAATAAATATTAGTATTTATTTAAACTAACTTATGCGATTATTATTTTATTATAGTATCGTATAATAGATGCTAGCATTGGTTCGCGATTGCACCCGTCTAGTATACATTATTTCATACTTTTCTCAAGAATTACTTTCAAATTTAAAAAAAAAACGAATCCGACCAGACCAAAGTTAAGGCGTTCAAACAATCAAACTATAAGCTTTACATTTTAGTACAGATAACTATAGTTTTAACCATATTTTGGTATAAATATATGTGCTAATACTATGCTAATAACCTCCATCAAGAATCAGGCCATCAAATGGATCAGAAAGTTTCAAATATTTATTCAAATTTTAATCATTAACTAAATAATCAAGATAGAATATTGAATAAAATATCGTCGTACTCCAAGTATCATTTAAGGCGAAAGGAAGGATCATATGAGATTATGTATATGCTTTATAAACATTGAGATTATCTTAACTCCCAAGGCGCCTCGGAGCCTGGCATCATACCTTTGATTACTGCATTCAGAGGCTTACTCAATTCATGAAAAACTTTCTTGTACCGTATTGGAAATTGATTGATGAGAAAATTCTTGAATGAAAGGGATGTTTAATTAAATGCCACCGTGGTATAAGAATTAAGCACTGACTTTGATATACCGTATTTTTTACACCATTTAGGAGGTGAATATAGTCAGAATCTTTATTTGACCTTTTGTCAAGTACAAACCTTCCAAAAACTTTAATTATTATACGACTGCGAGCCCAAAAAGGGGATTGTAACAGAACATTTAATATATTTATTATAAATAACAAGTATCGTTGGGGCTTTTTCAATCTATGTGATTTGTCACTTTATATTGATTCATGAATTGTCTCTTCAAATATGTTTAGTGAAGATAGACTCAATGCTCAGTGCCAAGTAAAAAAATTTGGCTGCTAATGATGACATTTTGTTCTTTAATCATGGTCTTGAAGATGATGGCATTTCATCGAAAGATTATTAGAAAAAAATTAATATTATTTATACGCTTTCGCCTGCAACTTGCACCAGTGACAGAATTAACCTATGAAAGTAGGTCGCGGGTTGAGCCTGTTGTCATTATCATTAGAACATCGTGAGGCGAAGAGAAGGCAGCGGCATACACAATCTATAATAAGTATATGTCTTTGCCACTAAAATGTGTAAATATTAGGAATGTTTTGGGATAGTGGTACAAAAGTTTGAAAATTAGAAAGATATAAAAAAGACATTATTTTCGCAGATCTAGTTGCCTTGGAACGCATTGAAGTCCGCTAAAACGCGATGTCCTTTTTCTCTTCATGAGGTAATAATTACGGAAAGAGGAGCTCGTTAGTCGAGAGCGACCCGCGTTTGCGTAGGGAATGCGCGTGTCAAGTGACGGCGTAACGCGACCACGATTGGTTGCCATTTAATGGCATTTTCTACCTTGAGCTCCTCTGTGCTTCGGAAAGCACGTTAAGCCGTTGGTCCCGGTTGTTACCGATAGATAGCAGTCGTGAGGTCAGAGTGTCAGATGCCTTAGGGCAGCCTGAAAATTCTGACAGTGTTGGCCACTAACATACCTCGGGTCATATTCCTCTTGGTCTGGTTTCCCTGTAAAAAGGGTTTCGGAGGTCAGACGGTAGTCGCTCCATTGTAATAACCAGTTCCGCCAAATCCAGGACCTTGACTTATAGCGAACCCTAGGCTCCGAATCGTAAGCTGACGACGTAACTAGGAATACACGCTAGGATAATGATGAGATAATAATTACCGAAAAAATCTTATAAAAGTGGTAAGTGAAGTTAAGGTTATAAAGGAGAGTTCGGTCTCAAAATCAAAAACGGTCAATAATCTACAAAAATTTATAAGGGATGATAAAAATTAAAATGTAAAGACTAAACTCTGACTCCTCCAATCCCTAACAAACAGAGCTTAACTTCCATTATCTCGACCAGCAGGTGTTTGCAAAAAACACGCCCTACGTGTCCCGGCATGAAGCGGCTAAATTTGCGAAATGCAGACGCACCTGATAATTATTTCGTCGGCTTTAATTTTTTAGTTGGTGTGGACTGTTTGTTTTTAAAATATAATAATAAATAATTTATTCCGAAGAATATCGTCAGACAATGTCATACTTACTTACTCAGCGACCCGAAACGGATCGTAATGACTTCGGACACAAGACTTCTCCTATTCTCCATTTACTGCGAGATTGCTTGCCAGACTGTCTTTGTAAGGACAATGTTATTGTTTCAACATTTTGTAGGTAGAGCAACAACCTTCGGCCCCGTGGATAAAGCATACAAACACGGTCTGCTATCGTTTGCTCATAAAAAATAAATAATTTAAGTTGATAAATAAGTCGGATACTTAGTAACATCACATGTTGGTAATGTTTTATATGTGTTTATAATTGTTTTTGGTTTGAAGAGGGATAGAGTAGTCGTAAAAGGTGCCGGCGATTTTTATATTGCCCCCCAAGAGCAACCATAGGTTTTTATCGTTGTTGTTAAAGTTTATCATTGATTATTAAACGGAAGCGAAGCCATAGCACATAGCTAATACACAAAAATTGTTACACCGATACAATACAAATTGTATCGGAACAAGATAATTAAATCGCAAGCCTCCGTGCCCCCGCATACATTTAGCTGAGTACCATTCATTTATCATCCCTTTGTGACCAACCTGTGCTATCTGAATTCTGAATTAACATATCTGTTATCTTTTTGCACAATTGAAACTTCAAAATTAATGTTTATTATGAAAATATGGTTACATAGGTACGAGTACATAAATGTAGATAACATATTATATGAAATGGAAGTTAATTCTCTTTTGCTCTGTCTCTCTGATTCATTATTATCGAGTAAGTGAAGTGGTACATTGATCCCTGTAGATCTGAATATTAGAGTACTAAGGAACCGCATCAGTTTTAAACCTATAAAATTGTTCTTTTTTTGGAACAAATTAACGAAATTAGACACATCATAAAGACAGCAGCATTTTTCCCAGAAACCTCAATTTACATACCAATTTCATATACTTGACAAAATTTTTGATTTAAACAAGCATTGTCCTTACAGCTTTTTATCTTCACCTTTATAGTTATCAAGCAGAAAAGGTTGTAAAATACATTTATATCTTTTACCCTTAAACATAGGTCAGCAGCACCAGGAGAGCGCTTATCTCAAGAGATATGGGACAACCTGCGCGACAGTCCGATTTACGAGACCGTGGACCACAGCGCGTAAAATGGAACGTTTTATAAGTCTCTAAAGTGTTAGGTGCATCTGTACTTAATACGAGTATAAGTGTAATGCAATTTTACCACGGCTGAAAGGCGGTTCCGAGGTGTAGTATCAATGTAACATCGACATGGCAACCCGTGAGTACGTTGCAAGTATTTGACTATAGCTAATATACGAACAGTAAGGGGTTTCGATAGAAAGTCCTCTAAACAAAAAAAAAAAACAGTCCACGAGGACCTGTATTCAACTTAAATATATAAAACCAAAGATACCTTTCTCTACTTACCTATATCTATGAAATACCGCTTATAGTTTTACTAATATTTTCGCGCTCGCACATACTATGTTAACTCTATGCACTTTTCACAATAACCGTAAACACAATTTTTGCTTGTCGCAGATACTTGCAGGTGGGAAGGAAAGGATATATGTAAGAGTATGTACGGGAGAAAAAGTATAAAGATTTCATATTTAATGAAAACAAAAGTTTTCTAATAAAGTACTAACTACATTTACAAGCTTTTTTAATAATTATAATTATCATACGAGTAACGACGAAAACTGTCTCTCCTTATTTGCGTTTCATCTGGCAGTGTGCCAGCCATTAGCACTTTCTGATAGGTAATCCATATTCCAATTAATTACAAAGTTAATGCAATAATATATTGAAAAGTCTATTCAAATTTCCAAAAAAAAACCTAAAATAAAACAAAAGAAATTTCCCTCATTCGCAGTGAAATCCCAGACGTTTTCAAATTAAGTTCAAATATTCCCAAAGTGTAAAAATATTTCGGTTCGCAGCGAAACGGGTGGATGTTCCCGCTTTTATTCACTCCGTTTTCATCCCCTTTTCTTTTATTTCATAAAAGCCTTAAGGCGTCCTTCCACTTCTAATGCTACGCACAAATTTGTTATATGGCAGCTTGAGTCAGTTTTCATGAGCAGGTGGTGTTTTAGCCGGCAAGAGTTCGGCACTACCTGGGCCTAACGAATTAAATTAACAATGACAAATTGCCTAAACTCAAGCAATTTCTAATAAATTAATCAGACAAAGGGATTTTTTTTATAACTGAAGCAATGACAATTCACAAAAGCAATGACAATGGACAAAAGCAATATTCAACAAATTGTTGTATTGTTCAAAGCATGATATTATTTATTATCATTCGTATAAATATCTTATTATTTACTCTGACATTGAGATCCATCTGAAGTACTTATTTTTTATATATGTTTGTATGCATATATGCATGCTGATTTTGAAATAAAGCGTAATATAGCGTGCAATCTATATCTTAGCTATGGAAGTGCGGCGTAACAATAAGTTTCGTTTGATTTTATCTCGCGATTATATAATTCGATAGAGGCGTATATTTGATTTGGCAGCAGTGGAAGCCATTTTGTCGGTATATTTTTAGAAAATGTCGGCAAAAGTGTTATATGTATCTAAAAAAAATAATTAAAATAATGTGCATTAATTAATGCCTGTTTTGATAAAACTTTACAAATGTTTAAATCATGGTGGTCATCATGCTATTCTGTTTATTCAACATATTTATTTTTATTAAAGCTTTTTTTCAGTACTCAAATACTTGTAACAGATATTTTATTATTACCTAAAACATTATACTTTGCTTTGCTATTTGATCCTTGATGCCTAGGATTTCAAAACATAAAATTACAGGAGAACTATTATCCTATATTTTAATATTAAAATATTTTTTAAAATACCTTTTATTATTAAAATATGTAGTGCGTTAGTTTAAAAGTTAATGCCATAGATTTCCCCCAGACTATCCTAAATCGTATTTGATAGTCTATGGTCTAACCAACTCTGTGTATACCATAATCCTGTATTTGACAATCTATTAAATATTACATTGTCTGCCAAATGGCAGGTTGATTTACGAGCGGCGTATATGATTTGTCTACATACATATTCTAGTCATAAATATCGAATATAGCTTAGGTCTACGTTGGGTTCAGTAACAAGATTGTTAGCTGTCAGATTCAATACCTATGATGTGACGTGACGGTGGTGTCTAGAATTACTTTATAGGTTCAATACCTAGGTACTTTAAAATAATTTATAGAGGGGTTTTGACAGCCAGACAATAAACACACCTACCTACATTGCGAGTGAACTATGGTTTTCCAAGAGATTTGAGAATGCAACCGGGAAAGCGCTACGATGACCTTTTTAAATTGTGTGCTTGAAAAGGGGTTTTATTTTTATTTATTATCTTTCTATTGAATAGTGTTTACCAATGGAAATGCTTTTTTATTTTTTCTTATTCTGTTTATTAACTATACTAATATTATAAAGCTGAAGAGTTTGTTTGTTTGTTTGAACGCGCTAATCTCAGGAACTGCTGGTTCGAATTGAAAAATTCTGTTTGTGTTGGATAGATCATTTATCGAGGAAGGCTTTAGGCTATATAACATTACGTTGCGACTAATAGAAGCGAAGAAACAGTCGAAAATGTGGAAAAAACGGGGATTTTTTTTTATCTTTGAAGGCTTCCGTTGCGTGCGCTGCGAAAACCGTTCGAGATACCCAAAAATATATATGAAAGAATTATTCCTCTTTAAATTATCTAAAAAAATGTCCGCTACAGTATATTATCGGTCGGGAGTCAAGCGCTGAACGTTCTCAACGTTTAGCTTCACAGAATGTAACTAAATCGTCTATAATAAGTCGTGGGTAACAGCTGTTACCCACGCAAGCTGGGTGGTAATTTATAATAAAGCTGAGAAGGTAGGTTTGTAAACAAAAAATAAATATGATTCCCAAAATAACTATTCCACGCGGACGAAGTCGCGGGCACAGCTAGTTAGCTAATAATGCTTTGGATTATTTTGTAAATGGCGGAAACATTACCTAATTATATTAGGTACTTAATAAGTTATCTCTGGTACGAAATAGTGGAGAACCCTGGTACAGGCATCTTGCCTAAAAGGGATCTCCGACTACGTTAAATTGTAACTTATTAACCAATACATTTTATTTTATATTGTATTTGTTTTGATTACAAAATGCTAAGTAATACATTATTTATTTAATCTTTATTGCACTTTGAAAATAAAATACAAAAGTTGAACCTAATGGCATAATGTCTTAAACATTATCTGCCAGCTGCTTTAGGACCAAAAAATATTAAATATATTCTGAGGTCGCATTGTTACTTAGCATAATTTTTGCACCCATTTCATTAATGTTTATTTCAATTTACTAGAAAAATAGATCACTTTTGCTGCATTTAATGAACATGGCGCAAAAAACTAATAAAGATATTTTTTCAAAGGTATCTATACTGTGTAACGTAGTACACGTTCTTATATAAATATTCACAATAAAATTACTAAATTTAAAACTTAAATTAATGTTGTAAAAAAAAAAAGGGGGGGAAACTAAATTTAAAATATTTACATACAAAATTAATCATTAAACACCACTAAATAACTAAAAATATACTAAATATATAATTCTTAAAAAACACTTTAAATCAATTTTAGGCTGAGAAGTTGGTCAATCCAAGAAAGGCTGATTTCGCTCTTGTTACCGCAACATGACGCGTTTTTTCTATATGGGCAGTTCGAGTCCTTTTGTTCTCGACACTTCGCCCGGCCGCATCGGCCACGTCCAGTTTTTAAATTGACTGATTTCGAGGCACACGTATATATTGCGTTCTCATCTCAGTACGCTCTTCATTATATATAGTGTGAAAGTATTTTAGTTATTTTTTTCTCCTCATTAAGTATCATTTGAGACATCTGAGTGACTGTACTTGTTATAAAGAGAAATCTATACTAATATTATAAAGCTTGTTAGTAGAGTTTGTTTGTTTGTTTGAACGCGCTAATCTTAGGAACTACTGGTCCGATTTGAAAAATTCTTTCAGTGTTTGTTCAGGACCCTTCGATCCGTCCTGAAACGCGTCGAGGGGGTTCAGCAGCTCCAGTGGACTGTAGTAGGGTGAAGGTGACGGGATCGCGAAGAAAACACGTAGTAATTGAAGCCAAACGATGAGGAGAGGGAGGCCAGCCACCAGAGATTCTCTTCGTGTGGTTCTCAGAGAGCCGCGTGTCGAACTAAATATGCCTATATATTTGAAATCTCTGGCGCCTTGAGCCCCCCCTTCCCCTCCATTCTTTATTTCCGTATTTACTTATTCTATTTACACGTTTTATTGCTTCTTTGTACATAATTCTCTTAACACTAAGTTAGATCACCCATCTGCACCCGTTCGTTCGAGGTAGGTCGCCCCGTGTTCAATATATGACCATTTTTCCTACTTCGTATGTGGGCTGACCCCGCCCCGCCGGCCCGACCCCGCGGAGCCGTTATAACGGTCTCCTGCCGCCGGTACTAACGGTCGGCCGTTTTGGCGGTTGCTAACCGTTATGCAGATGAGTATCTACTTATGGTACTTATGTCTAATGCCTTATCTAACTTATTCTAATTAAAAGACAGGGAGAATATCGTTTTATTTACAAGTTCTGTGACTTAATCCTAGTTCGTCGTGAACATTCTCCCGCCGTCGCCGGAAGGCGATACTTCTGGTAACACGACGATCTTCCTTGTTGGCCTTCGAAGCACGTTGCCGCTGCCCGTTTGGATGTCCACGACGCGCACCTCTCCGTCGCCGCCTGGGTGTACTTGCACGATGCGTCCTCTTGGCCAGGTGTTCCGCGGTGAGTTCGGGTCGCAGATGATCACGAAGTCTCCGACCTTCGGTGGAACGTCAGCATTGTAGTTCTCCCGCCGGCTTTGGAGTATCGGCAAGTACTCTCGTGTCCATCTCTTCCAGAATGCGTCGGCCATGGCTTGTGCGCGCCTCCAGTGTTGTCTCGCTGTCAGGTCCTCTGCTTCGAAGTGACCCGGTGGTGGAACATGGCAGTTCGGCCCAATCAGGATGTGGTTCGGCGTAAGTGCTTCTGGCTCGTCCGGGGTGACCGCGACATGAGTGAGCGGTCGCGAGTTCACGGTGTTCTCCACCTCTGTCAGTAAGGTGGCCAGCGTCTCGTCCGAAGGATAGCGCTCGTGCAGTGTTGTCTTCAGTGCTTCTTTGACTGCGCGTACCATGCGCTCCCAGCTGCCTCCTATGAACGGGGACGCCGGAGGTATGTACCTCCAGGTGATGTGGTGAGCGGTGACCTCGTGCTGCAGTCCCGCCAGTGCCGCTTCCGCCAGTTCTTTGTCCGCAGCCTTGAAACACGTTGCGTTGTCGCTCCATAGCTCCTTCGGGCAGCCTCGGCGCGCGATGAACTTCCGTAGTGCCGAAATGGCTGAGTCAGCACTTAGCGAGTGAGCGATTTCGATATGTATCGCCCGCGACGTCATACACGTGAATAGCGCCCCGTACCTCTTCTCTCTGTGCCTGGCGACTGTGACTTCTATGGGGCCGAAGTAGTCCAGGCCGGTGAATGTGAAGGGTCGTTGATGGTGTGCGAGCCGGGCTGATGGTAAGTCCCCGGTCACCGGGATGGATGGCTTCTTTCTTGCTATTCGACATCGTAGACATGACTTGATGACGTCGCGTACCGCCGGTCGTATCTTGAGTATCCATACGCGCTGCCTTAGTTCGTTGACGACTGTTTCTACGCCGCCGTGATGGAGCTTCTCGTGTACGTGTTGAATGTATAGGCGCGTGTAGCGGTGTCTTTTATCTGGTACCGCCGGGTTGATTTGTTCCTCTTGTGCCCCGGATGCGGCCGCCACTCGTCCTCGCAACCTCATAACGTTCTCCTCGTCGATGTAGGTGCTCAGCTGGGCCAGTCGGTCGTTATTTTCCGGTTTCCCGCCTTTCTTTACTCGCGTTATTTCTCGCGCGAAGCTATCTTGCTGACTCGCCGTAATCCATAATCTTTCTGCATATATAAGTAGGTCAGCTGACATCTCGACGTAGATAGCCTGCGGTTGTGCCGGACCGGTAGTGTGGCGCCGTGCGTATTCTTGTTTCTTCGTAGCGCGCGACCAACTGGGATCTTTTCCTTCGTTTTTCTTAGTGCTTTTCCGTGTTGCCATCGTAGACTCGGTGTTTTTTGCTCTTCTTATTAGGCGTATAAATTGCAATACGCGAGCCGTAGTCCGTATGAGTCTCGTCCATTTCGAAAACTTCTCGGTGCGGGGAAGATGTGGATGACTTTTTCCTTCTTTCTCCTGCTCCACGTGACATTTTTCGGTTCTTCTTTCTTCCTCGCCCGTCGAGTCTTCTTTCTTCGGCTCTTCTCGCCGTAGGTTTTCTTCGTCTTCCATGTTTACGTGTTTGGTCTCCATCGCGATCCAAACTCTTCTTAGCGGAATGCCGTCTCTTATCCGCTTGTGTGCCGTCGTTGGGAACTTGAGCGTCTTCTTTCTTCCGGAGGGTGGTTGTCTTCCGTCTTCTTCCCGGCCGTCGCCGCCGACTCTTCTTAGCGGGGTGACGGCACTCCTCCGTTTGCGCTTCGTTGTTATGGACAGGAGCGTCTTCTGTCTTCCGGAGTGCAGTCGTCTTCCGTCCTCTTCCTGACCGCCGCCGACTCTTCTTGTGGCGAAAGGGCGGAGCTTCACCTTTTTCTTTACGCTTTTCCGGCCCGGTGCGTAGCGGTGACTTGCGTACGACGTCATTGTTGTGCTCTCCCATGTTCCTTTCCTTTCGTACAAAATGCTTCATACTTCCACAGAAGGCGGGGGTGGCGGTGTGAGACTTCTGAACTCCATGAAGTACCCATCCTAGCTGTGTATACGACGCTACAGGCTGATTTTTCCGTCCGATGCGCAGTTGTCTTGAAACGATAAGTTCCCAAGCGTCTTGGCCCAGTAGTATTTTCGGCGACGCGCGTTCGTACACTATTGCGTGCAAAATGTCTGCCAGGTGATTACACGCAGATAAGTCCTCTTTTCTTACTGATTCGGGCGCGAAATCTAAATGTTCGATGGTGCGCGCTGACTCCAACGTGTATTCTTCCTTGCCATATTTTCCTCGTATCTTCGGGCAGACAATTTTGCTATTTTCCTGACGTGTTTCGCTGCTTATTCCTTGTAGCCACATTGTCTTCGTAGGGCCGTCCAGACCGATGACGTCCGCGACCGATGCGTCTATGAGGGTCACCGTGCTGCCTTAGTCCAAAAGAGCGTATGTCTCGATACTTGATAGTGGGCCCGTTAACACAACAGGAACAATCTTCAAGTAGGCCCGTCGACTATTATCGAGACCCGCTGCGACCGTTGTTGACGTGACGGCTTCATGCTTCTCTTGTTGTTGTTGTGGCGCGGTGGTATGTGACTCTCGTTGATCCATATGCAGCAACTTGTTGTGTGGCATTCTGCATCCATGTTGACCACACGGTGGGGCTCGGCAGGACATTCTCTTGTGACGACTCTTCAAACACCGGAAACAAATACCATTCTTCTTAGCGGTTTCCCATCGTTCTTGAATGCTTGACCCGATAAATTGTTCACAGTCGGGAAGCTTATGTTGCCTCTTGCACATTGGACACTGATATTGATAATCCGCTCCTTCTTTCTTCAGTGTGAAGGTACGCTCCCTGCTCTTGAACCCTCTTCGTTCTTGAAAGCTTCTGTCTTCTTTGATCACTTCCGGCAAGGCGTATGAGCTGCACTTGTCGGCCTCTTCATTTAAAAATGTGGATATTTTCTTAATGTCCGGAATTTCTTCTTTCTTTCCGGCCGCGTAATCGTACCACTTGTTCTTCAAAATCGGCGTTAATTTATCCACGACGATCCGTGCCATTTCGGGATTGTAGAGATAGTGCGGCTTCTTCAATGCTTCAATAGTTCCGACGGCGTTGGCCACACTTCCCGCAAAAATACACAAGTCCCTTGGATTATCGCTTAACTTGTGTAATGCCTTCATTTTTTCCATCTCGACGTGTATGAGTGCTTCTGGTCTTCCAAATCTTCGTTCCAGAGCCTCCATGATGACTTTTGGGTCGGGCTGGCTGAGTAGTAGATACCCGACGGCTTCTCTTGCAATTCCCCGTAGACTCTTCCTTATACGGGCGACGTTTTCTACAGACGTGAAGTAGCGAAACGAACTGTCGTATGCCGCTCGGAACCCCAACCATTCTTGACAATTTCCATTGAAGCAAGGCAGCTCTTGCATGTACTTCGGCGCCTCCCGAGTGCTCCTTGTGGCGTTTATCAACGCAGCGGCCAGATCCGCGACGCCCACGACCGGGTTGTGAGGTTGACAGGTCGTTCCACCAGTTCCATGTTCATCCTGGCCCCGTCTGGTTCCCTCCCGCAAGTCGTCCGTATTCAACGGGTGACGCGATCCTTTGGCGGCTTCCATTTTCCCATCTTCTTTCTTCTTTTCCTCGGGCAGCGGCTGTTGTGTGGGTTCGTTCTCCCTTAGCGGCGTGCGGTCGATCCAACCTTGTATCCGCACGGACTCTAAATCATCTTCTTGTTCGTCGCTCGATCCATTTTCTTCTTCTTCTTCGATCTGTAGCCGTTGAAGACGTAGCTCCTGAATTTCCTCTTCCGCCTGGGTTTTTTCAGCCTTAACTCGGCCAGCCTCTCCTTGGCCTCCAACTCCGCGAGGAGTCTCTTGCGGGAGGCCGTAGATCGGACAGACCGAGTGCCACCAGGCCGCAGCGTTCTCGACGTTACGGATCCCTCCCTCCGTGCGCTTGATCCATGATGTTCCGAATCCGTCGTAGTCTCCTTTGATCCGGACGATCCAGCGAGCGGTGAGGGACGAGCGGCGTTCTTCAAAAATTCGTCCAAAACAGGCGGTGGGCGCGTAACATCTTCCTCCATGTGAGCTCGGGCACGTGGGACTCTCTCCGTGGGCTCAGATGTCCCTGCGACTGCCCTTTCCTCCCCTTCTCCAACTTGACTGCGTGTGACGACCATTCTTCTTCAGTTCCTTCGATAATCCCGCGCTGACAATCCGGCGACGCAAGGACCAATGTTCAGGACCCTTCGATCCGTCCTGAAACGCGTCGAGGGGGTTCAGCAGCTCCAGTGGACTGTAGTAGGGTGAAGGTGACGGGATCGCGAAGAAAACACGCAGTAATTGAAGCCAAACGATGAGGAGAGGGAGGCCAGCCACCAGAGATTCTCTTCGTGTTGTTCTCAGAGAGCCGCGTGTCGAACTAAATATGGCCGCCGGGCGGCCGCCTATATATTTGGAATCTCTGGCGCCTTGAGCCCCCCCTTCCCCTCCATTCTTTATTTCCGTATTTACTTATTCTATTTACACGTTTTATTGCTTCTTTGTACATAATTCTCTTAACACTAAGTTAGATCACCCATCTGCACCCGTTCGTTCGAGGTAGGTCGCCCCGTGTTCAATATATGACCATTTTTCCTACTTCGTATGTGGGCTGACCCCGCCCCGCCGGCCCGACCCCGCGGAGCCGTTATAACGGTCTCCTGCCGCCGGTACTAACGGTCGGCCGTTTTGGCGGTTGCTAACCGTTATGCAGATGAGTATCTACTTATGGTACTTATGTCTAATGCCTTATCTAACTTATTCTAATTAAAAGACAGGGAGAATATCGTTTTATTTACAAGTTCTGTGACTTAATCCTAGTTCGTCGTGAACAGTGTTGGATAGCCTATTTATAGAGGATGGCTATAGGCCTAGCGAAGTCGGGACGGGCTGCTAGTAAAGTATATTTAGCAAGTGATATTCAGACCCGTACCTTAAGTACCATGCTCAGCGACCTCAACGTGGTCTCCCAACAGGTGGGCCTTAAAATGAACATGGACAAAACCAAGGCAATGTGTAATGTCCATGTTACGCCATCACCGGTTTCAGTCGGGAACCACACCCTTGAAGTTGTAGACCAGTATGTCTACCTGGGTCAGATGATCCAGGCTGGCAACTCCAGCTTCGAGGACGAGGTCTTTCGTCGAATCCGACTCGGATGGGCGGCGTTCGGGAAGCTACGTAGCGTCTTCTCGTCTAAAATACCTCAGTCCCTTAAAACGAAGGTATTCGACCAGTGTGTGTTACCAGTGATGACATACGGGTCCGAAACGTGGTCTTTGACTATGGGCCTCATAAGAAAGCTCAAGGTCGCCCAGAGAGCTATGGAGAGGGCGATGCTCGGTGTTTCCCTACGAGATCGAATCAGAAATGAAGAGATCCGTAGGAGAACAAAAGTCACCGACATAGCCCAGCGGATTAGTTCTTTGAAGTGGCAGTGGGCGGGGCACATAGCGCGGAGAACCGATGGCCGATGGGGCAGAAAGGTTCTCGAATGGCGACCACGTACCGGTAAGCGCAGCGTTGGACATCCACCGACCAGATGGTCAGATGACCTGAAAAGGGTCGCAGGCAGACGCTGGATGCAGACTGCTGCCAACCGATCATTTTGGAAATCATTGGGAGAGGCCTATGTCCAGCAGTGGACTGACTGCGGCTGAAATGATGATGATGATGATGATTCAGACCCGAAATTCGGGTTTCAGTTCCGGACTTCAATCCAACAAGAATATATTTACTCGTGGACTGCTAGCAGCCTACTCCAGTACTGAAAGGCCATTAGCAAATTCTCCACAACTGCTGGATTCCCAGGACAGTACCTCTTTGCCAGAGAAGTCAGACATAGCCGCATAGAAGGGCCTAACAATCCACCCCTGTATTTTTATTGTTTAAATAAATTTATTTCAAAAATTTAATTGTAGTGACGGTGTTGCTCATTTAGCTCCTCACACACAACCCCGTCATAACTGTTATGTGTCGAATTTTCACTCAATTAAGAGATTATAGTTAATATAATATACTCTTCTGTAACTTTCAGTGTAAATGACCACTTAGAACATAACAAGTGCAAACACATGTACAGTACAATGCAAACAGGGGATGTAATACCATGCGATTACCGAACAGATGTACCAATTAATAATGTTGTTTATTGATTAGGGTTGCCATACGTCTGATTTTATTACGGCCCATTTTATTATTAAATAGGTTGATTTTAGCTGTAACATATATATAGCCTATAGTCGTAAAAAATGGCTTCTTAATTTATAAATTTTAAACCCTGTGGCAAGCGTATCTATTGTTGACTCGTGATTTTTCTTTTTCTTCTTACATCTTCAACTTATCTTGCTGTCTTTACTACACTACTAGTACAAGATTCCAGAGGTTCGACGCGCTTCCTGAATATATGACACCATATGTAAGATATCTTGTAAGAAAGAAAGAACCAGAGAAACAGCGAAACACAAAGAAAAAAATTATTTGTGTAATTTCTTACATAACTAATTTGCTGTCTTAAGACCATTAAAAAATCATGCCCAGAATCAGCAAGGATTCTTAGTGCAAGTATTGGTGGCAATGAGTAGTTTATCCATACTAATAGTATAAATGCGTCTTTCTGTTTGTCTGTCTGTCTGTTGCGCTTTCACGGCCAAACCGCTTAACGGATTTTGATGAAATTTGGTATGAATATAGTTGAAGAACCGGGGTCAAACATAGGCCACTTTTTGACGCAGGCGGAACTGCGGGAAAAAGCTAGTTTGCGTATAAACCAAATTAGTCGGAATCAAACAAAGTAGTTTGGTACTAAGAGCAATACAGATTTTATTTGGGAAAATGTCCGGATTTCTTTGCTTGTTTGGTAACACTAGCTATTTTAGCATATACAATGCAGTTGGTACTTTAATGGTAATGAATGGTAGCCGAATTGTGTTATTGACAGTCTGTACTTACAAAGGAGGTATTGTTGGCGATAGGATTATTTGATTTTATAATATTAAAATATGTAAAAATATCTTGTGAACTTTTTTGAACACCTCAAGTTAAAAATCACCATATATTTTAAGTTCTGTTTTCTTTTAACCTGTTCTATTTGAGCAAAGAACAGAGCGTGAATCTGATGTTTAAATGATGAAAGAATAATCAAGATTTGACAGTACATCCGAATCCAACGTCTAGCTAGAATATTTACTAACTAACTGAAGTAACCTATTTAATCTATGTGAATGGTGCAATAAAGTGTTCATTCATTCATATTTCATCATTATATCTAGAAATTTTCCTCTCACATGCTTCAAACCGAAACAACAATGATTGGCGGCAAAAAGATAGAAAGATAAGAACACGTCAATACTATTATCTATTCTGTGGTAAGGAATGAGTCACCCATGCTGACGAACTTTGTACAAAGACGCATTATAATAATGTGAATATACATGAAAATAAGTTCTCATCATGCTCGTACATATTTTTACGTATTCTCTCTACTATTCACGGACTACGTCTAACAACTAACAGTACATTTGAACTTTCCCAATTACAGTTAGGAAGTTACATAACGCTCTGGCAGCTACAAACGCTCATTGGACATATAAATATATTCGAGGCATTTCCCTGAAGAATATACATAAGTATGTTGTTTTAAATATATTTACTTCGATGGCTCAGCGACCCAAAGAGGTTCTTGGCCTTCGACACAAGAGATCTCCACTGTTCCCTGTTCAGCGCAACCTCCTGTCAGAAATATATTTGTACTAATTATATACTTACGTACTTCATTCAGTCGAATCTCACCTGCTTAATCTATATAATATAAGAGAAATATAATTTAATAGCGGTAGGACATTTTGTAAGGAGTAGTCCGTCTGGGGAAGTACCTCCACCCTACAGAAGACCGCAGCCAAATAACACTTTGATGCAGTGTTGTGTTTCTGCTGGTGAGTAGGGTCGCAAGGCTCCAGAGGGGTCGCTGTGCTGACAGCAGACAGGTCGGCATCGCGCTCGTGACATCTCCGGTGTTGCAGGCGTTCATAGGCTACGGTAATCACTTACCATCAGGTGGGCCGTATGCCTGTTTGCCTACTTAGTTTTTTAAAAAAAATCTGCCTACTAGTACATACATTAGGTAGCTGTGCAGTAGTCAACTGCGCAAATTGATCCTCATTCGTTTCAGGGACCAAGATCCACTTAAAGTCACTGAGCCAGTTGAGTAAGAACCTTAAAATCAGAAGGAACTCAAAGAGCCCATTCTTAAAGTAAAAGCATTATGCAAAAAAATTGTTTTAATGATTTCAATGATTTTAATAATAGTGATTACTCTAAAAATGCGACATTCAATTAAAACATAGATGTTATCCTTAAAAGCGAGTGTTTAAAAATGCTGCACGAAAAACAAATACAGCGGTAGAATAATCCTTAGTTTCTGCTGCTGACAGCAAAGATTTCGGTATAAATCTGCGTCCAAAGAGGCGAGAGAACATTAAAAATAAATAAGGGGTCTAGCAAAGAAATATGTTTATTTAGCTCTCGGTTTTCCTGCCGCTGACAGTAACATAGCTACAGACTCAAACTACGCCTTTTTACAAGACCCATAATGGCTTCAAAACTTAGCACGAGTTATAACTTCGGAGTATGTATTCAAGGAAGTAATTAAAATGGTGAAAAGTGCTAACTGTGGAACTTAAGTTTTGGGGGATAATCCTGCAGCAAGAGTTATAAAAAGAGAGGAAATTAAAGTTGAAAAGAGTAATAAAAAAATTGAGATAAAGGTATTTCCTGTGTAGAGTTAATTTATCTTTTTAATCAAAGGGTAAAATTGTTCGTATTTGTTCACAATAATGATAGAGAACTTAAATTAATTAGGCATATTATTAAATCGAGCTAATTAATGAATCGTGGCAACGAGTAATTGGGCATTACTGAAGTAATACATACATTAATTTATTTGAACGGTATGTACTACACTATCGTCCAAACAATTTCAACAAAGTCTTCTGAAATTTTGCGAACATTTCCATTCGGCCTAAACAAAATATAAATTTTCCCAAAGGCGTCATCGGATTTACTAAATCTATAAACAGCGTACACCCGAAATGGGTCGCCACTAGTGATGGGTTTTAACATGGTATTAAACCAAAATTGAAGAATACCACACATAAATATTTGATTTACTTTAATATCGTGTATGTGTGTATGTCCTTGTATCATCAAATATAAAGTTTATTTATCTATATAATAGCCAATATTAAATCATAACTCTGCTTACTAAAATTCAAATTATGTAATGATTTCTTATGTTTTCGCGATTGTTATTCATTAAATTAAACTATTTTGATAAGGTTTTTATCGCGTTTATTACTTACTACTATAGGCAGTCTGCCTGCGATCATGAACGCTGTAAAGCGTTTGAAACGTCAGGTGTAAATAAATAAGTAATAAACGCGATAAAAACCGTATTAAAATAGTTTAATTCAAATTATGTGTTCAAATTGCATGTTATTTTATACAACACACAACCAATTTTATTATGTGATGCTGGTATCGAACCCTCAGTATACAAATTCATCTCCAAAACAAATGATAATTTCTTTGCATGTAAAATTTAAGGAAAGTTAATACTTAATTTTACAGTAAACAATAGTATTTTGGTTTAATACCAGAGTTTTTACCCCTATTCACTCAAATCCCATCACTTTTACCACAGTCGGGTGCAGCCTTCAGCCAATTTGCATCGAGATGGCGCCTGTGAGCCGGCCTGGGGGCTTCACACCGTCATAATCCAAAACTCTACTAAACTGATTTAAATTTTCACCATCGGCAACGACTCTTTGCTCTCATAGCTTTATATCTCACCATTTCCTTTGTCCTCTTCTCCTATAGGAATAAAGACCATAGTTCCTTGAATTTCTGATATCGTTACAGAGACGTGTTTGACGGCTCGGCGTGAAGTTACCAAAGTATTAACATTTGAATTGGAATGGCTCATTAACAATTTTTTTAGTTCACGAACAATTTTCGTGGCTTATAACTTTTGTGGATCCAACGCATTATTCAAGCGGTAGTGACGATGTTTGTTTTTGTAACAAATACTGGGAATTTGGTCAAATATATTTATACATTCTTAGGGATGTTAGAGTTATTGGTTTACACATAAAAATTTACTAAACAAAACATTTGAAAATTAACTTATATAGGAACATTATTCCGAGGAAAAAAATATGAAGCTCATTTCCACGACAACGGAATCATATATCGTACAAAAATAGAATAACAGATTGAAAAAAAAATTTGTAAGACAAAACAAAAAAGAAATACAAGAGTGTAGAATTCTCTCTTTTCTCCTCACTAATCTCTTGAAAGTGGAAATACGAATATTTAAGATATTAAATCAAATGAAAATTTATTCATTTTTAAGAATGCAGCTTCAACATCTAATAGTCCCATTGCATTCCAAAGAGAGCTATGAGAATGTCGTCTGCAAACTATTCTCTCGAGATTTATGTTCGCGTCAAAATGAAAAAAAAGCAAATATGCATTCAAAGCGAGATCTGCTTGAGTATGGAACTGTATAGAGTTCATAATGTTCATAGTGCTTAGTTTTGTTACGTACTGCATGATGAGATTTCTGAACTTTGTTATTTTAATTAGCAATTAAAAATACTGCTATTGAATAATAATTTTATTATGCTACTAATTAAACATTTTTATTGTATTCCTATTTCGTTTCAAAAATTGGATGGACTACTTTACCTTTTCATTATTTTTACGCCTAGGTAATTTATTTAGACATGTCCAATTGTTCAGTGCTGAACATGAAATGTGTGGCTCAGATGATGCACACAACTTATCTTGTTTTCTAGGAGAGAATACTTTAAGCATTAAGTCAAAGTATTTTTTTTACTTTTGGTACAAAAAAGATTTAAAAATAAATAATAAATTGAAATTTTCCCTTTTTGATAAAAGTTGGTTAGTATACAAGACCTAGATTCCAAACTTGAATTTCGAATAAGACCATTCTATTATCTATTTGTATGTCTAAAGTATACTTATTTTCATACTGTTTGTTCGCGCTCTACTACAAAAATCTCAATGCTTGCTCTGCTCGAAAAAAATTGCTCCTTCACATTGGACTACACATTCACTTCAATTACGGGATTCTTGCTGTCTTCAGTTAATGTAGAATCCTCAGTACAGCTGTTTTCTATCTTTGTTTCCTGTGTGTGTTTTGTTAAAATTTGGATTATTAATATATTTTTTTATTATAATAAAAACGACTGAAATCTTTTTGGTATCTTTTTTTTAATAATAACTGAAACTCGGGCTCCATTGTTATGATTGGAAAAAGGAAGAGAAAAACATCTCAAAAATCTAAGATATTTTTTTTCAGTGATTGTTGTTTATTCAGGAAAAAAATAGGTATAATTTAACCTTAACATAATATACAAAAAGATAAAAATTGAAATTTGAATACAATTAAAATTATTTTTTTCCAGACATACTGCATTTAAGAAATCATTTTTTCATTTTTCCGAATAGCAAAAACAACCGACAAATGCCAACGGATTTTATTTGAAAATATTTATTCTGCCTTCGTAGTAATAGAGCATTAATCATTTGGTGAGTGGTGTCGACGTTGCCTCTTCAGATAACTGCTGGAGCTCGGACGAGGAAACGATCTGCTGAAGCTGAACGGTTCTATATATTGACATCTCTTTCTAATTTATTGACCTGTTTTAGATTGGTGAATTTATGAGGGAGAAAAATATATTTATGATCAGCGTTAAGCTTATATAAAATGCTTTAACATCTTACATTTAGATATTGTTTTTTCGCTACTCTTATTGTTTAACCCATCTTTTTTATCTTTTAATGTACTCTTTTCCATATTTGACTTGTAACCACAACAATAGGTACTCGGCGCATTTATTATGAATAATAAATAATTAAGGTATGTTTCAAACTACCATCTATTCGTATAATATCATTGTGTCGCGCTAAAACTATCTAGATTATGTTGATTGATTATTCCTCTAGGTAATTCTTTACGAGTATACCTTGTGATTTAACGAGAATTTTGAACATGGAAGTAATAAGTACCTTTGCAAACAATATATTCGCAGGTTTTGATACAAGAAGCTCAAACTAAATAGCATCTATCAACCAGACTAAAAGTTCACGTCTTCAGAAAACTTATTGCGATAGTATTTTTCTGGTTTGGAAATACTTCTCATAATATTTTCATTGAAATGTGGCGTCGTTGGTAGTCAACTTATCTTCGTCTGTTTAGAAGTTTTATAGTTTCTCGAAAAGTTTTGAAATATTACCCATATTTATCTATTAGAATCTTTTGAAAAAATCGAACTGATCATACTTATATATATATCTTAGATCTTAAAGTATTTAATTTAGCTTTGAGGTTGTTGAATTTGTATTAAGGCATTATTATAGAAACAAATAAAGATTGCAGAAAGAGCAGTTTTATCCGGAAAACCCACCAATATTTTTTTAGCGTGACGTCAAATATTTACATTAAGTAAAATAGTTACTTACTTTGATGTATAAAATTAATTTAGTCCAATCCACACAACCAAGAAAACAAGTAAATACCTGAAACAATAAAAAAAAACATTATTAAATGTTATTCTTACATTGACACATGTAAACAACACAACACATGTTTACCCTTAAGTCTATCCAATAAATTTCAAACCGCCATTCAGGGCAGCGGGTCACCTACTATTTGTTTTTTTTTTAATCTGATAAGGGTAAATGCGTGCGTTATCACACTACCATAAGTCCACAGTTTTACGAATGTCAACAGTCGTAAATCTGGAATATCGCGGGCCAAACCGGCATTATTGTCCAAATTTATGAAAGGCATGGTGTGTGACAGGGCATAAAATGAAAATGATGGCCTATCGATTTAATAGGTTTATATCACAGAGTAATGCCTATATAAAGGTACAGAGAGAAAACACTATTTACTACGACACCCAAAGTGGATTTTGGCTTCCGACACGAGAAGGCGCCATTTCAAAACATTATAAGTCAATTATTATGTGCTCTCCATATGAATCCATACTAATATTATAAATTCGAAAGTCTGTCTGTCTGTTACGCTTTCACGGCCAAACCGCTGAACGGATTTTAATGAAATTTGGTATGGATATAGTTGAAAACCCGGGGTCAAACATAGGTTACTTTTTGACGCAGGCGGAGCTGCGGGAAACAGCTAGTACTTATATATAGGACAAGACGTGAAGTGTGTTAAACGATTTCTATGATATGTTTCGTACAATATTAATACATTGCTGAAGAGATATAAAACACTGAAATTATCTTTTAAATGCTATAATATAAATCATTATATTTGTTATCTCAGGTGCATGAATACCTCATATATTTCCTTTTTTGTATAGCGTTTTTCTGCGTCTAATCAAATATCTTGTGTAGGTATTGATTTAAACAATTATTTTGGATAACTACCAAATTATTTTAATAAGTATGTTATGTCTTTGAAACTCATGTAGTCAATTGTCAATGAGATATACCCTAGAGTATTCGAGTGGTGGATCACTGTAGACCAAGGGGCAGATTTGTGAAAACAACACGAAAATGAAAAATAAAATTATATCGAACAAGGTTTGTCTTCTCTTTTAACTGTGTTTTGAGTTCATTTGCTGTGGTTGCGATCATTCCAATTGCTAATTTAATTTCTGGTTTGACGTCATTGTTTTAACGCTTTTCATATTAATTTTCGTGCTAAAATTTCATAACATTTAGCATATTCGACAGTTTATTTGTTTCACACCATAAATCTAGTTACGTGTTAAATTGATTTCGCTTCTGAAAACATAGAAATTCATTGAATTTAAAATAACTCTGTCTGGGTTTCTATTCGTCTGTTATCACTTCAAGCTTCTAGTGCTGCGCTGACTTTAGTAAAAATCGATATATAGATAGTTCCGTGGAAGAGCTTGTGTAAAAGTGGCGTTAAAGTGTAGTTTTGCGTTGACATTTTGACAAGAATTTCACGAAGGTAAGCCGCGAAAAGCTGGGATAAATTAAATGATACTGAGTCAGAAATTGCTGAAGAAATGGTCATTATCTTGAAGGGGAGGTATGATTAAGGCAATTTCCCATTTCTCAAAGTTTGTCTTAATAAAAAGGCAAGCGTAGGAGTCGTCACGTTAATTTGCTAACGAAATTCTTTTGACTTGTAAATTCTGGATGTTAATTGGAGTTACGACCGGCACCTGAATAGTCAAGCCGGTAGTTAGGATTAGGGTTGCCACTAATCAATTTTCAAGCCTTTTCAAGCTTTTTGGATGTAAAATTTCAAAAAGCTTAACTTTTCTTTAGATATAGTTTATATAAAATTAAGCTTGAAATACTACTGACTGATACTTGTTAATAGAAGATTTTGTTGGTGACTATTGCGTTGGCAGCCCAGAACACAATTTGTTAAATTCTGTACAATACAATACAAAATATCTTTATTGCCCACATGCAGTAACAAATAATATAACATTTACAGAGACTTCAACATAATATGAGCAAAGGCGGACTTATTGCTAGGCAATCTCTTCTAGTCAACCTTTACGAGGTGAAAGAGAAATTGTTAAGATAGGGTGGATACAGCAACAGATATAGTTGAAATTTATAAACCTACACATATATTGCATATAAAATAAACATACATAAATAAGTTACACAATGTAACATTCATACGTACTGAATGAAAACAGCAGTATCAAATCAAAGTGAGAGGTAGTATTCTTTCAAGCGACTCTTGAAACTGGTTATAGTCTGAGCGGTGCGATCATCTTCAGGCAAAGCATTCCAGAGACTTGCTGCTTGTACAGTGAAAGATTTAGAGTATGCAGCAGAAGTATGAGTTGGAGTTTTAAGGAGAAGGGCGTTGATACGAGCAGATCGCTGGTCATCTTGATGGAGAAAGGTAAAGCGCTCTTTTAGATAATGAGGTGACGAAGAAATAAAGAGTAGGTATAGTGAACAGGAGCGACAGAATAAGATAATTACGACGAAGTCTAATCGGGAGCCACAATCAAACACTTAAAACCCATAATCTCATTAACAATAATTCTTCATTCAAATATTTTGTCGTATTCCTGTTAATATTTTTGTGCCACGATGAAATTAGTCCCAAACGTAGGTTTTTGATTATAGTAGATATTATGGAGACTAATAATGACACGTCCTAATAGATGGTAGTTGAAGTAAAAAATTTAACGGCCAAGGCGGTTCCAAACTACTCTGACACGAGGGTGTTCACGGTTGATTGACCTTGTAACCAACACTATACGATGTTGAGAAATATTTTTGTGTTTTTGATTATTTTGTTCTTAATCATAAATAAATAATGTCAATAAGTGTTATCTGTCATCAGGTATGCCCATACTAATATTATAAATGCGAAAGTCTATCTGTTAAAGACCCGGGGTCAAACATAGACTACTTTTTGACGCAGGCGGAGCTGCGGGAAACAGCTAGTGCGTTATATATCTTTGGATTAACACACTTTTTATGCTATATGTTATGTAAGTTTACGAGGATAATTAAAAAAGGTCAGTATTAAATTGACAACCCTGTGCAAACTAACTAGTAACTCCTGACGTCCGTCCGGTGATCAGGTCAGTTTTAACTGGATTATAGCAGCTATATCCAGTATGTACCGGTTCACTTTGACACTTGATTTTAATTTCTAAACTCAATTCTTCTGATCACTTCAGAATTAAAATTTGGATGTATCTTTTTGACTCGAAACGTCAAGCGTTGAAAATAAACACTTGTTACATTTTCTTTATGTTTAGATGAATATAAAGTAAAGAACATACTTGGTACAAAATAGTATCATGCAATCCAAGGAGAGAAAAGTAAAAAAAATATATATGTATATATTTTAAAACGTTATTTTCTGAAATAAAATATATCTTTGAATTAGTATCCTATAACACAAGTCTCTAACTTACTTTGGGGCTAACTCAATCTATGTGATTTGTCCCTATATATGTATTTATTTTGTACATTTATTTGTTAGTTTACAGTAACAAAATGTCAGCTAAAAACAAATTTTCTTAAATTCTCAAAAAATCGAAACCGAGGCCTTTGGTGGTTAATAAGTACTTCATCATCATCATTTCCAAAATGACCGGTAGAAAGCGGCCTGCGTACAGCATTTGCCTGCGACCTTCACTACATATCCATAATAAAAGTGCATTACATAACATTATTTACTACGACATGATCCAATCTCGTGCCATGTTCCTCTTTAATTGGAACTCTTAGATATTTGACAGTTGCTATTCATTAGCCTTAGAGACACTGCCTTGTAAGCTGAATAAGCCCTTCTAAGACTTATGTACTCTTACTTCACATTAAGGCAAACTGAGCTCTGTAGTAGTAACAATACGGTTTAAATTCAAATGGAAAAGTTGAGATAATAAGTTTGTATTGATCTTTGGAGGTAAATTTTGCATCCCATAAGGGTATGGAGTTTTGATTTTGTAGTCTTAACATATGTTAAAGTGATCCTCATTAATGAGAGAGAAAGAGATAGAGAGAGTGAGTGAAAGATCGCTTATTTGTATAGAAATAGTCTATATAAGATTTTCGTATGCTACATTTTCTTTGTGTAAAGTTGGGGACGACGGAGCGACGCGACGCTACCTGCAAAGTTTTATCATAGAGTAGTTAAAAGTAAATATTTAAGTTGTTTGGTATTGGTTAGGTTTTGTGACAATAGGCCCCGTCACAGGTGGAGATAGAAATTTGCTTGAAAAACGAGAAAGGAAAATTGATCCATGTCATCGCCAACTTAAATTTCATTTCTATCTTACTACTTCTTTAAAGTACCATTTTCCTGATTGCATCAACTGTTTGCTTCGAAACCCAAGATCCGCTTTCTGGTTTTTACGTCTCCACTTCACGGTCTTCGGCATCCTTGTCAGAGAGTACATCAGCACGCATATCCTGCCTTGCAAAATCAAGCCAGCTTTATCAGGCATCCCCCTTTTACCCAGCCCCTATGGAGGCGGCGTTTCTTCCTACTACTGTACTGAGTATTATAATCAAAGAAAAGGATATTTAATGTCAGAATCATAACAATGTCAAAATAAAAAAATAAATAAAAAAAAATCTCCTAAAACCAATACAGCTTGGTGACAAAGTGACAGGGATCGGAGTACTATAATTATATCTAAAGGCTGCAACACACGGGACATTGAACAGTAAATAACTGAACATAATATGAATTGGTGTCTAGACGAAGTAATAGAGCAGGCGGGCACCTCGAACATCTATTATCGTTAAGTCGTAATGACAGAGCATTTGAAAAGGTATTTGGTTTATATACAATGTAAGGATAAGACTATAGTACCTACTTATAAAATAAAATATAAAACTTATAAAAGAAAGTAAAATTCTTTATTATTAGAAAGAAAACAGTTAATACAATATCACCAGAAAAAAATATCTTAAATATTAATGTACAATGGCGGACTTATCCCTATGAGGGAACTCTTCCAGTCAACCACTTTAACAGAGGAAAATCTGTGGCTGTAGTAGGAGTACAGATTATCGGATCTTATTTACATGTACAAAAAACAATAAATGAAAGCTATATTCAACTACCTATTACTACTGCATTGAAATATACCTATTTAAATTTCGGCAGTATCAAAATAATTATTAACTAGTTTCCGACAAAGGAAAATCATTTAAAAAGAAATTAAGACTTTTTATATATTAATACTCTTAATACTCCAATCAAAATTGGAGATCTGTTGTTCCTCTATAATTGTTATCTTAAAACACCTCACTGGAAGAGAGAAGATATTTTTAAGTCGAATGCCATATGGTAGAAAATAAAATAATTAGGAATAAGTAGCACCTTTGTACATATTTTTGTTTAATACTTTGTATGCTGTTTTTATTTTGTGTACATAAATAAATAAAAAAAATATCACACTATTGTTAGCACGTAATTATTGCAGTCACGTAGGTAATTCTTTATTTCGAACTAGCTGTTTCCCGCAGCACCGCCTGCGTCAAAAAGTAGCCTATGTTTGACCCCGGGTCTTCAACTATATTCATACCAAATTTCATCAAAATCCGTTCAGCGGTTTGGCCGTGCAAGCGTAACAGACAGACAGACTTTCGCATTTATAATATTAGTATGGATAGTATGGAAGTATGGATTAGTATTGAAGTATGGATTTATGAATCCATTTGTGGAAAAAATACAATTTCAATAATACGACTCACTACATTCTTTGAATATACGGCTCTACATATCGAAATTTCTGTAGACATGAATAATAACAAACAATGATGTATCGTCCTATAGATGTGAACGCGCCCATTATTTGAACAATCTATTAATATCGTCACGCGATGCAGTCTGAGGGGGGGGGGGGCTTTATGAAAATTAAGAGTAACTTTTTGGTCACTATTATCGTAATAATGTTTGTTGTTAAGTTGTGAACTTGTTGATATAACGATAAGTATGCAATTGTCTTTGATTTACTTACAGACACAAATTAGAACTGATTGTACAGTTGACTGTGTGATAATGCTGGTAAGGATAAGATAAACTCTGAGCATTTTCGCCTTCAAAAGATGACCAGGTATTGTGGCATATTTATACCCTTGAGGCCTTATTATCAAGTAAGCCTAATTGTACCACCAGCGTTTTGCCTAGGTATGGCCAAGTCACATCATTCCTATTCTCATCATTAAAAAAAAGATAATGATCATATTGATTTTCTCATAGTTATATTAAAAACTAGGTACGTCTAGATTTTCGCCCATAAAACCGTTATCTATTATTACTCCGAATCCGAACTTAGGATGGTCAACATCAACACATCATTAAGCCGATCGTGTTAGAAACACATTAATACCCAGTAGACACCTAATTAAGATCGCACTGATACTTTTGATTCAAAAGTTAATGGTTTTCGAAAAACTTGCGCCCCTACGCCATAAATGTCACAATTTGATCTACTACACAAACCATCATGTAAATTAGTTAGTAAATTAACTACCGAATTAGATTACTATCTAACGCCTGATATTAGCTGAGTTACGGATTACACTATTCATAGTATACTCGTTATTACATGGATGGAATTAAAGCCGTCTATAGGGCTGTATTAGGCCGTGTTTTTTATTGACATCGTTATTAGAAATTTAAGAGCTTGGCTCTTGTCGGTAGAATTTCTTTTATTCCTCTCGATTATAAGCGAGATCCTCTGATTAGCATTTTTTGTATGAAATTTTCACTTGTATTATTAGCTGGTTGAACTCAGGTGGGCGGCAAATCCTTGCTTTGATCATTTATTTATTTAAACCTTATTTAAAAAAAATACAGCAAATATAAAGGTAAAAGCTATAGCTAACAGTCAACGCTTGGGTTAAACGAAGATCGTATAATATATATATTTTGTCGCATATCAATCTTATGTCGATATTATTTAGCTCTCTGTGGACAGTAACCAGAAATGTGCAACAGGCCTTTTATAAACCTTAATTTTATCACAGATACGTCACGTACCCTTGTTAACCCTTCACAGTACGTTAGCCAACACAAGTTTTCGACAGTCTCAAATTAAAATGGGCGATCGTGCGTGCTCGCCGCCGCGCTTCGTAATCTCTTTGGCACACGTGACGGGAATTCTGGGCCAGTATTTTTTTAAAACGAAAAAAATAATGGTTAGGTGAAAAAAATTATTGGTATTTTCAAACTTGAATCACCTAATTATCAGAAAATAATAATGATGATATTAGTTTAATTGTTCTCTCTCTCTCTCTTTAGCCTTTCTCGTAAGTTTTGGGAAATTTCGATCCATTTAACACGTTAAATGTTCAACATAGCTTATAGAGCAATCATAATTCATGTAAAGCAATCAATAACACATTGGTACTGCGAGAACCGAGAGTTAGTCCATGCAATATAACGTCAAGCCGAGTGGCAATAAAGGTGTACTTACACTGAGACCTAGGACGTAGTGATTAACTTGTAATCCTAGGTCCTCGTGAGCGCCTGGGGTTCAATTGACGGGAGACGGTTAAATCGTGGTCTTAGGTTAGACTTGAGGGTTAAACTGAGGTTAAATCGCCTTTAGTTGCTAGTTTTGTTTGTATCTGAGAGATAAAGGAAATTACTAGGCTGAATTGATAGGTTTTTATGGTGTTTTTCTAAATATTAGAAAAGTGAAAGTTTATTCATCAATTCGTGTAGGTTACATTGTCAATCGACCATGTACACCTTCGTGTCAGAGTTGTGCGGAACCGCAACTCGGCCCTGAACTTGGTTCCTTTAACGAACACCTAATGGCAGCCGTGACGGCTATAAACGGCTTAACGTGCCTTCCGAAGCACGAAATCATCTTTATTATCAGACAATCAGGTGATTCAAGCCTGCAATGTCCCATGGGAATAAAACCCACGACCCCCGGCCGAACGCCTTAACCACTGGACCACGGAGGCAGTTTATTGAATTGTAGAGATGAAAAAAAGTAATAATGATTTCTTATGCCTGCCTGCGACCATGAACGCTGTAAAGTGTTTGAAACGTCAGGTGTAAATAAATAAGAAAAAACGCGATAAAACCGTATTAAAATAGTTTAATTTATTGAAAAAAAGTAATGTTTATGGGCTATAGGTAATGTATATATTAAACAAACTTGAGCGTCTCCAAAACCTTTGTATCAGATTTATTTACGGTCTTCGTAAATATGATCATGTCTCTGAATTTCGCAATCAACTCAAGTGGCTCCCAATCCGACGTCGCCGTGATTGGCATATCCTTTCCATGCTTTATTCTATTCTTTTTATTCCCACTTATCCACAATATCTGAAAGAACGGTTTGTGTTTCACAATCAACACCATGATCGACTTCGCAGTGCACATAATCTCCGATTGGATACACCCGTACATTCTTCCGAATTTTACACCAAGTCGTTTACTGTCCAAGCTGTACGTCTGTGGAACTCCTTGCCGGTATCTATTAGACATGCCCAAACACTCTCCAGCTTCAAGACACAAGTGAAAGACCATTATCTTTCTTTCACCTAAACCTCTTCCCGAGAAAATCTTTTCGTCTGCTGTTCGTATATAACCCGCCATAGTTGTAATTTTAACATTTATTGATACGCTTAAAATAAGTATGTATATTTATTTACATTGTGTAATGCATGCGTATATGTGCACCACATATATTTACATAGGTATATTTTTTTTTTGTATGTGCTGCATAGGTACGTTATGCTTTTATGTTTTACTTTTTCCCAATTGTAAATTTGCGCCTACCTTCCTGTTTCATATCATGAAGTCCTACCTGTTGGTTGCCTGGAAGAAATTGCTCTAGCGATAAGGCCGCCTTTGTACCATAGATAATAATAATATTCATGTACTTTCTACAATTTGGTGCAATAAAGAGTTATTTATTATTATTATTATTTATATCTTTATGTACCACATAAACATTTGTAAAGCACTAGATGCTAAAAGCATTATCTTATAGTCAACCATTGGGTAAAGACAGAGTTTTGTACACTGTTAAATAAGCAAATGCCATTCAATTCAACAAATAGTTAGGCCGTATTTATACAAAAAAAAAAAAATCTGCAAGAAATGTCTGAAGGTTCATCCGCCAGCAGCTTGCTTTTGCAAATGTAAACGCTCTAGCAAGTTCATAAAATTATCTTGCAGGTGTATATGTATATGCGGCCTTATTATCAACTCTCATTTTTGTAATACAAAATTCTTGATCCTTTTAAAAATACGCATTCCATTATTCATCTTTTGACTTCCGAACCCTATCATTACTAAAACACGTCTTGCTACATTCTTACTCCATCCAAAACTAGTAGTAAATTAGTCCGAATTCCTTTAACCATTTAAGTGCAAACAGTCCCAAAAATACCAAATCCAAACACAGAACAATCTGATAACCTGTATAAGTTCCACAAACAATCACTTTTAAAGGGCTGTTCCGAAGTGTTATTTACTCGTCGGTGAAAATCACGGTACTTGTCGGTCGTGACAAGAATACGGAACAGGAACAGGTATTGGGAACCGGGCACCTTGTTTGTATTACTGTGAATTTAAGGGAAGAAAATTAAAATCGGTTAAGCGTGAATCGAATTCGCGCGCAGTTTTCTGAAGAACAATCTTGTTTTCTTAATGTTTTCTTACTTGTTGAAAGTCATCACCATCCTAGCGTGTATTCCTAGTTGCGTCGTCAGCTTACGCTTCGGAGCCTAGGGTACGCTGTAAGTCGTGGTTCTAGATTTGGCGGAACTGGTTATTACAATGGAGTGACTGCCATCTGACCTCCGTAACCCTATTTACGGGGAAACCAGACCAACAGGAACATGACCCGTGGTGCCAACAATGTCAGATTTTTTCAGGCTGCCCTAAGGCACCTGACACAGCCTCACGACTGATATCTATCGATAGCAACCGGGACCAACGGCTTAAGTTGCCTTCCTAAGTACGATGGAGCTCAAGATAGAAAAGGCGACCAATCCAATAGTGGTAAATAGAAGTATCGCAGTTTTACCATTAAATGCAGTCTCATACTCAACATATTTGAGGTACCTTATTAATGATCATCATTTGTATGACTTCAGAGCTCAGGAGTGCTATTTTTGAAAAGTGTGATTCACGCGAATCGATTTTTGTTTAATATCGAAAGTTCATTTGACTATTTATGGCATAGTAATTCCTTATTTTTTAGTAAAATATTAACTTAAATGTCAAATTAACTTAAAACCTTGCATGTCGGATTTCTTTATTAGAATCTCAGTTTTATCCTAATATTTAGTCCCTGCATGAAATTCCAAAAATTTTATGAATAAAACACTTATGAAGCTCTTTTTATGTGAATCCAGAATTCTCTCATTCAGTTCCCAGTTAACTAGGAGGAATTTATCGAAGTAGTTGCTAAGCGAATTTAGCGCTAATTGTGTTTGACAGTGTTCGACGTGAAAGTGCATTGTCGTGTGTATTTTCTGAATCTGCTTGGGGAATTCTGTATGTACGATTTAATTCCAGTTAATGCAAGTTGGGAACATGAGCAAAGAAACTAATGGAGTGGCTACTGATTCTTGTATGCCGTAGAGGTTAAGCACGTTTATTCCTATACATAAAAGACCTTACTGTACAACATGTAAAGTATCTCAAAACAGATTTCAAATTTTTAAGTTCGACTCACGAAAGGGCTCTGCGTTCTTCAAACAATTTGAGTCTTGCCACTCCCTCTCACCATACTGGGTTTTACTCCAACTCCTTCGCCGTTACGGCTGTCAGACTCTGGAACGCGCTACCTGAATCAATTAGGAAAGCCTCCAGCCGTGCGGGTTTCAAAGCTCTTGTTTACGATCATTTTCTCGCACAGCTGAGTGATGTGGGAATCTAGTTGCCACATGTATTGTATTGTTTGTTTTGCATTGCATTAATAATTGTATGTATTTATTGTTTATGTAGGTATATTGTAAATACGTGTTTATATTATATGTAAGTATATGCTATATATATATATATATATATATATGTATTGCATATTATTTTCTTATGCTTTTTTGTTAATTAAACTTTATTTTACACCCACATAAAGCTCTCTGCTTGACCCAAAGGTTGACTGTTAGATAATGCTTTTAGCATTAAGCCCACCTATTGTGCTTTACAATTGTATTTGTACAATAAAGTTTAAATAAATAAATAAACATGTTTACAAGAAATAAATGATTATGACTATGAATATTTTGCAGAATTGCGTGACGAAGGCTGCCAGTGGCGAGGCTAGTGCCTCTACGATGAGAATCTCTGGGTGTACCGTATCAAGAAATCTTAACTTACTTAACTACTGACTTTAGACTTGCTTGACTTAACATTTATATTTTTTACCTGTTACTAGCTAAATGTGAGAGTAAAAGCCACATTGAAAAAACAACTTTTTCAATAAAGACATTCAAAGGAATCCACCGACAAGAGCTAGTCTTAAATATATGATGATGATCAGAAAGGAGGTGAAATAGTGGTTTAATTTACAACTAAGTAATAATCTGAATTACGTACTTGTCCTTCAATTAAAAAGCTTACGTTTTTAGAACGAATTAACCAAAATGTAAAAACAAAAATATAACTACTTCGCTATGCAAACCTTCAAAATATTATCTTATTAACAAGACCTCACTTATTTCCTGCTGAATCAGAAGGGGTTAATGAGAACCAAATTTTAAATTAACAAATATTTGTACAAATTTCCGCACACCTCGCCAATATTTCTGGACCTTTCGTACCTTCATAAAATATTCGCAACTATTAATTGGGATAAAATGGTAAGGTATAAAGATATTTATTTCGGTTATTTTGTTATTCGGACACTGCAAGTCTTGAACAGTTTTTTCTGTGTCTGTCCAACGTGATTGTTTTAGCGTGTAAGGGGTGACCACATAACCCATTAGAAATGAATGAATGAATATGACTTTACTAGCTTTGCGACTACGTTGAAAATTTTACATAACAAATATTTCAAGCTCCCTTGGCGGCTAGCAGGATTACTTTCCTTAACGTCCCTGAGTGTAACTGTAAATGTAAAAAACTACCTTTGTTATGTTTATTAATACTTGCATGTACTAGAAATCGAATCCAAAACCTCAGAACTATCCCCGTAATCATTGTACTACGGCGTCTTACAATTATATGCAAAATGTTTGATTATAATACTAAACCACCACCCCGTCGTGGCTTGAGCAAACATTGATTAGAATCTAGTGGGTTAGTTAGCGATGTTGACTCAACATCTACATAATTCAGTTATCTATGGTTGGTAAATCATTAATTCTGTTCATCAGAGCATGAATGATTTTTTGATTGGCTTGTAGCAGAGCATTGACAAAATAATAGGAATAAATAGGGAATTTTATAACGAAGAAGATATTTTTTAAAACTCTATGATAATAAATGGAATAAGTAGAGAAATAATTTTGTGGAAACCCCCAAATAAATTAAATGAATTTAATTTTTTGAATATTCATATACCTACAGCTAGTATCTAAAACAACATGTTGCCCAGGTCAGCTGGGATTTTTTTTTTCTTTTCAATTTTGCTCTTACTTTCGTATTTAGCCAGTAACAAGTAACAGTTTTTTAATAAAGTTGTTTAATTATACAAATATAAAGTCAAGTCAGTAGTTAAGTCAAGTCATAATCAAGTCGAGTCAGAAGAGTCGGGCTAAGTGAAGTGGTAGAAAAACTGCACTTAGCGATTTCTAGAAGCTTTTGGCAACAAGCAAGGACATCACATAAATCGAACACTGTATCACTTCCCAACACTCACGCTTGTTCTTGAACACTTTGCGAATAATAATCCACCATTATTATGCACAAACACTCAAAAAAACACAAATTTTGGAAAATAAAATACAGCGCCGATACTGCTTTTCACAGCTTCCCGCCAAAAACTCCAGCTGGTATTTATTTATTGAAATTACTTTATAAGAGAATTATTAAGAAGGCTTTTTAGGGTTCCGTATCTAAAAAGAAAAACGGGACCCTATTTCTAAGTCTTCGCTGTCAGTCCGTAATCAGGTTGTATCTCATGAACGTGATAGGTAGTTAGACAGTTGAAGATATATTTTTGTTGCCGTTTTATAACAATAAAATCCAGAATAAAATAAATTTTTAAGGGGGCTCCCATACAAACACATGTTTTTTCGGAGTTTATATTGATAATGGTATGAAACAATTCGTCGGCGAATCCGACTCGCGCTTGATCGGGTTTTTAAATATCAGCTTTATAATCCACGGAGAGAGAGCTTGGTAAGTAGCTCATGTTGATCAGGCCAGCAGACATTTATTTATTACTAGCTGTTTCCCGCAGCTCTACCTGCGGTATATAGCCTATGTTACTTAGGATGAATGAAGCTTTCCAATGGTGAAAGAATTTTTTGAAATCGGCACAGTTGTTTTTGAGTTTATTCATTACAATCATACACACAAAAATACAAATCTTTCCTCTTTATAGTATAAGTGTAGATGTAGATATGTGTAGATATAGATGTAGAAAACTACACTATTGTATTTAGCTGATGTTTCTGCACCATGCCTATCTCTTTTCCTAAAAATGTGTTTATTATTATGTATCTCCGCTTGGGATTTACGAGTTGCCCCGGTCCTTTGAGAGGCTTGCGCTGGGATATGGATCCAACGCGTAGAGGCCCTTTGGAGAAGTTGATGTCATGTGGTGCTCCTGCCAAAACCCGTCCTCGGCTATATCAATAGATGACATGTCCATGAACAGGTCTTGGCAGAAGAAGGAACTATTTCTAATGTATAAAAAGGATATATGGGATATAGTGATGAAGTTTGGGTGGAGATGAAACTTTTCTATTATTATTCACTTCATTTATTTTATTATCTTAATTATAGATATATTTTACAATATTATATATATAAAAATATTATAAAAAACATCTATATTTAGCAGACCGACGGCAGCGGAGATGTGCTCAAGCTACCGGCAGTAGGGTTCACAGAGTGAGGAACCTCCTGACAATGCGGGCCGTGTCGAGGATAACCGCCTTCTGTATCCGACCCCTGATCCAACCATCAAGCGAGAGTCTAGAGAGGTGTTGGTTTAGACTCTTCGCTATGAGACCGTTCGCAGATACGATTATCGGCACAATAATCGTCGTATCGACATTCCACATGGCGGTAATCTCGTGGGCTAAGTCCAGATATTTACTAAGTTTATCTTTCTCAGCCTTAACGAGATTCTCGTCGTGCGGGATGGCGACATCGATAAGCACTGCGCGGCGCTGGGATCGATCGACTAACACGATGTCAGGCTTATTGGCGACAATAGTCCTGTCCGTGATGATAGATCGATCCCAGTAGAGCAAAGCACGACCATTTTCGAGAACTGGCGCAGGTAAGTATTGGTAGTATGGCACCTCAGAATCGAGTAGGCCGTATCGAAGAGCAAGTTGCTGGTGGATGATCTTGGCTACTTGGTTATGTCTGTGTAAGTACTCGCCGTTAGCAAGATAAGAACAACCAGAAATAACATGTCGGAGAGATTCTCCGGGACGGTGGCATGCCCGACATATGTCGACCGTACCGTCCTTTATGATGTATTTCCGGTAGTTATTAGTCTTAATAACTTCGTCTGCAATCGCACAGGCAAAACCCTCGGTTTCCCCAAAAAGGTCACCGAAGCGTAGCCAGTTTACCGAAGCAAGCAGATCTACATCAGGCCCTGTCAGAGCCCGGTAAAACCGCCCGTGCAACTCCTTGCTCTTCCATATACCTCTCCGATCTTCATTACTTAGTACCACTGGCCTGCGCCAATTATCGTTTGCCAAGGAGAGAGGGGTGAGGCCCATGTCAGCCGCAACCACTTCTCGATGCATCCCACATCCACTGCTACGGAAGTAATTCCTGAGACTGCACACTTCACGATTATGGAGGTTCTTAGCATTTAAAAAACCACGACCCCCCCACTTTCGCGGAATGTACAGTCTCATAACAGATGAACGTGGGTGAAGCATACGATGAAATGTGAGCAGCTGGCGGACTCTTCTATCCAAGGCGTCCAGTTCAGTCTGGGTCCATTTCAGTATGCCGAAGGAGTACATTAGTAGAGGCATCACCCACCCATTGAAGGCACGTGTCTTGTTGCCACCAGACAAAAAACTATTAAGTACTTTTGACAAGCGGCAAAAAAATCGCTCCTTCAATGTTTTTTTAACATCATCTACTGATATACCTAAGGCTTCGGACATACCGAGATATTTATAGGTATCAACTTCGGAGAGGGATTTGACAGTCATTACTTCAGAGAGTTGCAAATTCGGAGAATTTACAACTTTCCCCCGCTTTACATGCATGACTGCGCATTTATCTACCCCAAATTCCATTTTGATGGCATTGCTAAAAATCTTAGTTGTTTTTAACAATGCCATCAAGTCTTGAGATTTTGGTGCAAATAGCTTCAGGTCATCCATGTAAAGCAAGTGAGAAATGACCTCACCGCCTCTACGAAGCCGATAGCCCAGCTCTGAATCCTTCAGTAGAGTACTGAGCGGATTCAGTGCTAAACAAAACCACAAGGGACTTAAACTGTCACCTTGGAAGATGCCACGCTCAATCCTTATCAAGTCGGGCGAAGCATTGGAGTCAGCTTCACCACTTGGTCGACGAAGAACCGTGGTCCATTGCCTCATACATGCACTCAAGAAAAATCTCAAAGTTGCATCAATTATAAACAACTCTAAAATCCTTCTGAGCCATGAATGAGGCACCGAATCGTAGGCCTTTTTATAGTCAATCCAAGCAGTGGAGAGGGTACCTTTACTTCGTCTGACTTTCTGGCTAATGGTCATGCCAATGAGGAGAAGCTCCTTAGTACCACGGGATCCAATCTTACATCCATTCTGAGCATCGGCCAAAATATTGTTTTCAACAATATGTGTACTAATTTTATTTCTCAGAATGGATGTAAGTAGCTTATAGATGGTGGGTAAGCAGGTAATTGGTCGGTAGTTTTTTGGTTCCGTGGTACTACCGGACTTATAGAGCAGAAAGGTAATCCCAGTTGTCAGGAAAGTAGGCAGAGATCCAAGTTCGAGGGCTTCTTGGAACTGTGTTGCCAAGCGCTCATGCGAGCATCGAATCCATTTTATCCAAAAGTTCTGCAATCCGTCCGGCCCAGGACTTTTCCAATTCTGGGCCGTACGAATAGCAGAACTAACGTCTGCGGGGTCTATTAAGACAGACCCCATGGGTTCGATACCATCGCATTCACGCTCGACAACCCTGGTCCAATCGCCCTCGGTGTGATCGACAGGCGCCGACCAGATACTGCGCCAAAAGTTAGTCACTGTATCAGTATCCGGCGCCTGCCCGTCGTTCACACGCTGCGTAGTACCTTCCCAACCACGGTACACCTTTCTCTGATCACTTTGAAAAAGATGATTTTGTCGATATCGATTCACGCGCTCTCCGTAGCGACGAATACGATTTGCCCATGCATAAACTTTCTGTTTTAAGTAGTCAATGCGTTCCGTTACATTGGCTAGATAGTGCTGGGGTCTGATTCCAGTCCCAGCGAAAGCCTGAGTAACGAAACGCATTACTCGAGGGCGACTATTCCCTCGGCTAAAACAGATTAGCTTTGCAATGAGAGTTCTAAATGTGTTAATACGCCTCTCAATCCTTACCCGCCAGGCAGGCATTTCACTAGTGTACCGCGCTACGCGGTCAGTGTCCGGAAATCTAACACGCGTCACGCGACACACAGCGATAGCTCCGCAGTATAAAATTGAGTGTGTATCATACAAATCCATGGTAGCACACATATATGGTGCTAACAGGTCATTCAGAACTTCCATCAGCGCCAAATTTCGTCTATGAGTGGGCAAACGAGGTAAACGTGGTCTTGGATTAGAAGTGAACCTATATTGAGAAATCACCTCTTCCAAAGTGCTCCTCAGTTGCTCACGTACCTGAGTCGATATATTAATCGAATCATCCTCCACGATGTCCAAGGGGTCCACCACCGCCGCAGGTGTCGCACCCAGTGTCGGATCTAAAGCTGTCACGGGCGACGCGGTAGGTAGTGGGCGACTCGTTGACATAGATGATGCACGAATAGATATCGACTCCAGGCGCAATCGATCAAGTGTAGAAGAATCCAGCTTGTTACATCGCTGTATAACTCTAACTTGATCCGATAATCGTTGTGCCGTAACGGTGATGGTCGGTTCAAGAGTCTGAAACAAAGGCAGCATCCTCAAACGATACGCAGACAGGTTAGTTCCCCCTTCTGTAGCCCCATAGTAGGCGCGCATGACATTCTCATTTATTGTTTGAGTCCATTTCATGCGACGCACTACACCACCGGTAGCAGGAGCCGTAGGTAGCGGGGCTGGCCCCGCTGTGGGCCCCAGGCGTGCCGGCAGTGCGGGACGTCTCCGTCGCGCAGGTCTTGGTGGTGGCGGTGGCGTCGTCGGCCCGTCGTCATCCGATGTGGAGCTGCCGCGTGGAGTGTGGAACTCCTCCTCCGACGACGACAAACTCGGTGATGACGAAACGAGCGGTGGTGTTGGGCGTGCGTTCGATCGTCCAGCTGTCTTTGATCTTGTGATCATTATTGCCAAGTCCTCATGTCGACATTTTTCTTTGGTTTTTTACTTTTACTTCGATGAAAGTAATTCATTCTTAATATATTTTGTAAAATTAAAAATGATTGAGTAAAAAGACGTGTGACACTTGACAATTTAGACAGCGTTATTATTATTATTATTATACTATTTAAAATGAGACAACGTGCCAGCAAATAAATTTAATAAGCACAACATTTTTCAGGGATCCTTCAACATTCGTCCAGTCATAAACCGGATCTGACTTAATGAAACCGTATATCTTTCGTGTGTAATTCAATTATACAGAGCAATCACATCGCCCACTGCGTATAACAGGTGCATTTTATACTGCGCCAAAGGAGCTCTAGTGCCATAGATATACTGTGGTACAAGTAATAGGAGACCGCGATTTAAGAGCTTTATCAGTTTTTGTTTGATCTACACGCTTTGCGTTGGGTTTTTGGTGAATGTAGTAATGCAGCCGCACTTTCTTTAGGTATTTAAGATAGTGTTGTAAGTAAATTTAATAACTTCTAATGATTAACTATAACAGTATTAGGATAATCAAAACTTTATAAAGAAAGATACTCCTGTCGCTAACAACGTCTTCTGAGGAGAAAGTGGGTGAACGAAAACACATTCATCAAAGATTTGACACGCGCGACTAATATAGTCAAATCTTCCGTAAGTAAGTAGGTATTAAACAATATGTAGGCTCAACATACGAGTACAATATTTTTTTAATTCGTTACAAGGCAAACAGGCTTACGGCGCACCTGATTCACGGCGTAATCATCCGAAACATCAGAAGTTTCACGTGCGCGTTGCGCAAAGTTATGAAATCTTTTCACGCCTTTTGATGCCCTGTAATTCGCCTGTTTCCTACAACTTGGGTCACAAGCATCAGCGTCCATAAATCCTGGAACCCTCCAGACTTCACCGCGCCCATTAACACGGGCCCGAGTTAGATTTTATGCCTCCAAGAATAGAGAAAACAAACATGGAATTCGGAAACATGCCGCCGGCACACAATTTTTGGTATATACTCTGGTATTACGAAAGAGGCGAACGCTATATTTTGTTCATGTCATTGAAATATTGTTTATCAAGATTGATTGGCATTGCTTCATTCTACAAGTCGTATTTGATCTTATACAAATGAGTTTATTTGTGTAGAAATATATTTTTTTAAGAAGTTTAAAACGGGCGCGTTTGAAAAGTGTTGCATATGAATAAAATACATCTTCGTTTGCCTCTCCTTAGTCGAGAAATTTTCTTTTTTACAAACGGTCACTTTTCAATTAGCAAATAAAATTTGGTTTCATCTGCTTTATACTTTCGCTCAACGTAATCGAAAGTTCACAGAAAAAAGGCAGCATGTGCTTTGCGCAATCAAAAAACATTTATTTTTTTCAGTAATAAAAAGTCTTCCCATAGAGCAGTTCCCTAAATCACTGTAAAAACACACATTACAGTAAATACAACTGTTTCTCTTGTCGCACCTGATCTCAAATTTATAGTCTGGGGACGATGACGCACCACGCGCGGGATGGCGGATGGCAGGTGACATGTCCTTTTGTTTTAGAGTTTTAATTTGCAATAAACTTGAGTTGGGGACTTGACTTGTTTATTCCAAATAACTTTGTACTCTTGAAACTTATATCTATGTGCACTAGGGAGCTGCACAGTGATGGTAATAAGAACCATGCCAGAGGCCGAATGGCGGTTCCAAAAACTCTGACACCATATATATTGTCGATTAACCATGTAACTCACTCGATATGAATGAATGATGGATGAAAGTAAAGTTTAACTTGCTACCATGAAAGTTAAAAATAGGTACTTATGTCAGAAGAAAAATTAAATATTTCCTTTTGTATCGTCGCCAACTAACAAAAACAATGTTTTGTTTAGCACTTACGCGGACCTCAAACATAATTTTGGTTTTCATGACGTCAAATAATGAAGCATCATTTTTATGTGCCCCATGATGCACATTACGAGTTAAACCACAAAATACCTATCTACGAGCGAGGTACAGAAATCGTTCAAAACCAACGATTTTTAAAATAAGGATGTGCCCACCGCATCGATACTATATCGATAGCCCACCAATGCTTTCTGTGTATAATTTTTTCATTGCAAGCAAAACAATGTAATTTTTTTGTAGCTAGGAATATCAACGATAGTACAATATTCCAAGTTTTTGTTTGTAATTTTTGTATTTGTTTACCTATCACAGTAAACTAAGGCACTACTAAAATTAAACATTAAATTTGTTTCGCTGTACGCAGTACAAACATTTTAGGGCCAAAGACTTAATGTTATCGCGCCATTGATCATGTCCTTACGCTAGCCATGTAAACGTCAATTTCCGAAGCCATTAAGGCTTTAGTCCAGACAATGTGAGACAGAACAAAGCCTTAAAGATGGTCTGGAATGGAACCTTCAGAATAACTCAATAGTAGTGTTGCTCCTATTGTTCTTATAATGAGTACCGGTAATAAAAAACAGATCTTTCTTCTGGTCTAAAATCTCACTTACATTTTGAAAAATATAAAGATATTTTATTATATATACTGGGTAAGGAAATACAATATATCTTTATTGCCCGCATACAGAACAAGCAATTGTACGAAATTGAAATTGTAGGTGTTGATTATTTTGCCACATAAAACAAAAGTTTTGGTCCAATACAATCACCTAAAAGTAAAACTCTAGAAGAAATCTTAATAAACAACCCATAGCAAGTAACGAGACATAGCGTTACAAAACAATTTTCATTGCCCAAGGTACCCGCTTTCCATCTCTGCCTCTACTATGATATTTTAATACTTGTCATTATGTAATGATCTTGTAAATCAAATATATAATATGCTTTGCTACATATAAATGTGGGTTACATTCTTGATGTGTAACATCAATGTATCTATTCTGCAGATATCTACCACCACGCATCAATGGGTCGCTACATCTATGGTACTTTATATTAAAAGTTATTATTACAAGCGGATAACAAATAAGAAATCCATACTAATATTATAAAATTTAATGCGAACGTCTGTCTGTCTGTCTGTTACGCTTTCACGGGCAAACCGTTGAACGAGCTTTGATGAAATTTGATATGAATATAGTTGAAGCCCCGGGGCCAAACATAGGCTACTTTTTGACGCAGGCGGAGCTGCGGGAAAAAGCTAGTCCCATATAAAATCTTAAGACAGTCACAATCGTCTGTATCAAAATTACATGGCAGCACAATTTGTTCTTTTTCATTCATTAGTATCCAGTAGGTTACATGGTTTCAGAGTTTTTTGTTACCGCCTTTCTGCTTCCGACGTGGTTTCTTTGAATACCACCTACTATACTAGTAGTATTAGCTTATAAATGTAAAAAATTGCTTCCGCTACTATTTAAACCCTTGCAACATCGCATTTACCGATGGTAACACAAATTAAAGCCTCCGCCACAAACCGATTAAGAAAGGCCTACAAAAGGCGATAACCCTTAAATGCTAATGGGACCCATTGCAACAAAGAACACAATAGGACCTTCAGATTGTTCAAAAGTTCCCGAGATTGTGATTACGTGACGGTGAAACACATAACTTTATGTGAATCTGTTTTGGTAGTAAATATTGGTCCGTACATAGAGTTTAAATAAGGGTTACGCACTATTCAATCGTTAATAGCCATAAATTTAAAGCTGTTTACAATACAATACAAAAACTCTTTATTGCACAACAAGGATACATTGTTAAATACAAGTAATCACAAGAAAAATAACCTTGCGCAAAGGCTACCTTATCGCAATAGCAATTTCTTCCAGGCAACCTTACGGAAAAATGAGAAAGCTGTTTAAATAGCATTATCGTGTTTAAATTCAATGAAAAGTTACGATGGTTTATAAAATTTTGTTTAGATTTGTTTTAAAAACCACAAATCAATCAACTTTCAACTATTTTTAATTAACATTTTTTTCTTTCAAAAAGTAGATACAAGATTGTGTCGAATGATAATATGTTTTTTATTAATATTGAAAAGACCAAAACTTGTTTCACAATTTAAAATGTATTTATTAATACTTTGCTTATAGTTAAGGCCTTTTGTAATACTAACATATAAATGGACCATAGTTATCTGAATTTTTTTTTTATTAAATAACAAGTATTTTTAACACATATACCTGCATAAATTTATAGAATTCAGTTAAATTATATCCTCAACACATATGACGTTTCGAAAAGCGTTAAGCCTCAAAGTGAGTACATCCCTTACACCAAATTCCTTTACATCCTATCAATATCAGACAGGTGCAGAGCCGTGAAATGGGTACTTTTGTACCCGGACCTATTGGAGGGTTAAGGAAGTGTTTACTTTGGACCTGACTAGGGATGTGTGCTATTAGAAATTAAATTATAAATAATTTATGGGTAAGAGAAAATTTATTTGCGGACCTTATAAAAAAAATGAACTATAATTTGTAGACAATTCTCAAATTGATGTTATGTTGAAATATCAATAGAACAAGATGATGAAAATTTGGCCTAGTATGACGACTGAAGGGAAATGAAAATCTTTTTCCAACAAAAGGCAAGACAGTTTAGAAAAAAAACATCTGGTAGTATTTTTCTTTTTCATCTTTGCTCATTCCCACTTCAGGTAAGGTTGGCAGGACTCCCACCAAGTCGAGCAAAACAAAAGACGGGGACGCGCCGTACAATTTCTTCTGGAAGCCATAATTTTTTTATTTTTTAAAACTGTTCGAAAATTTTTACACAGGTATCTATCATCTGATCAATTATAGAACTAACTAACCTAGAACTAACCTCGGTAGACACGCGCCTTTACCAAGAATGCTTACTAGTTAAAACAAGGTAAACGAAAAGTGTGACTTAGACACCATCACGATTTTCTCTCCAAATTTAAACTTACAATACAGTCATCTACATAGCATTGTACCATATATATTCTGCATAAGTGTGCATATGTTGTTTTGCGAACATTAAGTAACAATTATTATACTTGTAGCGATACCTACCTGCTTTCCATATTGTCAATGATTCGAACTGTTTGTTAATGTGTTATTATGGAAATGTTGTGTTCACCTATAATTGGGTTGCATGCTAGAATAAGTACTAATTTAGAATGTATACGATAATGTGAACATGTCAATCTGTTGGTGTACCTTAAATAAATAAATTATTTGAAATTATTATATTGTTCAACCCTAACGATTCGGTGACCGAGTATTAACACTGTTTCAAGTGGTTTGGATGTCATTCTAATGGAAATTTTCGTTTTTGTTTAAGCCTTTCAATTTCAGTGGTGCGTGGGACCAGGTAGCTGTTTCCGACCCCTGTTTATCTTTTTCGAACTGTCATTAACTTCACTGATACTCTCTTTGCTATGTAAAGAGAATCTATCCTAGAGTTCGTTACAGATAAATTAATTTAAATAATCCTTCATCTACTTATAGGTCATTGACTCAAGCATGTTGTAAACTCGATCTGTAAAAGTACTGGCGCTATGAAGTTGCAAGGAAAGTTGGTATTTTGTAGTGTAGAGATGTCAGCTTAGAAAATATTTTATGAAATTCCCACGGGAAGGGTAGTGGAGGACTACGGTACATGAGTTGTATCAGATAATTTAATTTTGCCAAATTCTACTTTTTACTTGCATTAAATTTGGATGAGTTTCTGTCTTCGCATGGAAATGCGTATATTTGTTCCAAAATGAAATACTTTATAAATTGATGCGCTCCAGAAATCAATTTGAAATTCTTAATAAAATATATGTTTTTTTTTATACATCAAATATTTTAGGTGCGATATAAATGTTTAAAGGTTGCGCTTTGAACAATTTACCTTAAATTATTAATTAAATAAATTATAATCGTATTTGCTACTTAATTATTAATTAAATTATAATCGTATTTGCTATGAAACAAAACAAAACGAACAAAAATGTTTGTATTTACGAATATTTCAAAAGACATTGATCATGTAAATTATTTTACCTATTCAAACAGGAAATTCCAAAATGTTACAACCAAACCAGTTGACAGCAAACTTAACGGGTACATCCCTAGGTAAATATTTTATCTCAAAGTTCCTATAACTTCAAAGGGACTTCAATATTTGAATAGCGGATTCCCTGCCCAAATAATTATCAAAATTAGGGGAGAGACTTTTACGCACGCCTAAATAAATGATGAGCTAGGCACCTTACCTGTACGCATAACTTTTGAATATCTATATATATATATATAAAGCGCACACTTTAGGAACAATATAATCCTAGTCGATTTTCGTCGCAAAGTGATTTTCGGGTATGTATTAGGTATGTGGATTTTGGCACAATAAAAATCTTAAGTACCTATTTGTTATAGTGGACATTTGATTACATTCCAAATCTTATGTTGTAATTAAAACTATGTTTAAACGTAGCTGAAGAAGATAATAATTAAAAGTATGCAAATATATATAAAATATAGATAAATAGTTTCAGATAAGCATAGAGTTCTTACATAATAATACAAGTTATTATTAACAGGTAGAACACTTTATTGTACCTTTTACGCCATACATTTATCCAACAAACAAGAATCAAATGAGAGTTTCCAAGAACCTAAACAATTGTTGCGATGCTTTTATTTAGAGCATTTAAATATTTTCATATTAATCAAAATTTAAATTTAAATAAAACACACTACTATTTTACAAATAAGAACAAGACCTAATGTCAGCCACGGGAAGCGGCATAGAGGTGGCATGTTTCTGGAAGAACAAAGTCTTTTTTTTAAATTAGTGATGGGTTTTACGGCCATGGATACAAGTCCTTTAAAGCCCTTTTTAATTTTTATATCTTCTTTAGTACTACCGTGTGGTTTTGTCAAGTCTTAGTCAAGTCTAAAAGTTTAGTCAGTAGTCACGTCTAGTCAGAAGAATCAGGCTAAGTGAAGTGGTAGAAAAACTGCACTTAGCGATTACTAGGAGGCACTTTGGCAACAAGCATGAAAATCACATAAAACAAACACTTTATCACTTCCCAACACTCACGCTTATTATCGGACACTTTGCGAATAATAATCCACCATTATTATGCACAAACACTTAAGAAAAACACACATTTTGGAAAATAAAATACAGCGCCGATACTGCTCTTCACAGCTTCCCGCCAAAAGTCAGAACAATGCCTGACTCTGGATAATCGGCACGAAAAGAAGAAGTAGAATAAGTCTTCGTAAAGATTTAGTCTAAAATGTGCGCGGTTTCTTAGTTATTCATAGCTAGAGGGGATAATAAAGTTTGTGAATTCATAGCTGATATGGAGGATGTCATGTCGACGGTGTTTCAGGGATGTGCGTATGTTTACATGGATACTACGTCACAACTTTTGAGTTGGTTTGACAAGTTGTTTGTTAAGAATTTTCTCATAAAGATGAGAGTTAAACATGTTTTGTTATACTTATTTGCTGTACGGAAGAGCGTATTTGTATGAACCCGTGGTTTGAAAGCTTGTGATTTAAAGCTCTATTCGAACTGACGCAAATCCCGCGCGGCTGGCGGGATGCCCACAGAAATAAGAATACGAGTAAGAGGTGCCCTTAGCAGGCCAGTTAACATTGGCATACGCTACGGCACTTCTACCGATTACCGATTGCGTATTCGCGTCAGTTTGAATGGACCTTAAGAAGTACGCCGGATAAATTATTTTTGAATATGATTGGGCGGATTAGGTATTTAAAAGCAATTTTAGAATGTGGAAAAATTATCTGAGTATTGTAAATAACTTTATTAAACGATATTTTTTAAATATTTTTCAATTCTTGCCCTAGATAGTTGACGTATCTTTTGTATAGTACATCTTATCACAAATATTATTTAACTGTTTGGAATTTTTTTTAGCTCATAAAGAGTTTTTACTTTACTTTAAATTTATAGTAGAAATAATAGGTCTGAACAAGCTGTATTGACTACATATACTTAGTATTAAAATAAAAACTGTATTGAAACTTGTTTGATATAATAAAATGGGCATTTACGTTTAGAAATGATGAAATGTTTTAATCTTAAAATATCGCGGTGATGTTATTAAAAAGGAAAAATATATTGCTTTTTCTGTATCTACCACTAAATACATATTACGTCGATCTTCGTGTACTCCATAATTAATGTATGTATATTTCTCTAAATTCTGAATTACATGAAATAATACTCAAAAGCCAGGTGTACATCCTAAACCGGGAGGGTTTTCCACTTAATCTGCATACGATAATCGAGGGTGCGACATCTGTACCGGCCTGCATACTATAAGTCTCAAATTCGCCCAATTTGTGCGGGGTGCAGCACCGCCTTTTGAATTTATATATCTTTTAGTGCGAAATACAGGTTGATGCATATTTAATTAGCGATGGTACTCGAAAAAAAAATATTCTGGAAAAATTAAAAAAAAAATGATTTATTACTTTTCTGTCATAATACAGAAACTGAAAATAATGAAGCTCAGTTACTCGTATGTATAAGTAATGACTTGCAAATATCGTTAAAACGTAAAAAATATAGGTACTACTTGTACTTCTTTACCAAGAAATTTGAAGCTACTTTTAGTGCTAATTTTAGTGTCTATTGCTAGAAGTTTCTTAGAAAAATCTTGTCAAAAATGCAATACAAATAGGTACACTTTATTGTACTAAAACAAATAGTTTATTTTTTTTATGCTATTCGGAAAACTTACAGTGTATTATGTATTCTGAACACATTTTGATCTTGATCCCCGCCTGTGAGCATCTCACCACCTAAAGCTGAACATACCTGTATGGCCCTCACAGTGTTACACCAACTCCTTTTCAGTTCTCGCTGCAAATCTCTGGAACAAGCTTCCTTTGGAGATAAAAGAGCTGTCTTCTCACTCTTTCAAATCTCGGGTTATGGAATGCTACGAGCGATCGGACTTGAGCTGAGCTTACTGTTTTTTATATTGAATTGAATTGTATATTAAATTTAAGTTTCTGTATACTTTGTACCTAAGATTTATTTGCGTGTTGTACCCTCTGCTGTGCCCATATGTCTATGTCTTATGTTTGTTTGGTTGACTGGAAGAGATCCCTATTTGGGATAAGTCCGCCCTTTGTTGTAACCTGTGTTCTGATGCTATGTTTTTTGTGTACAATAAAGATTTTTACATACATACATTTTAACCATAAATAACTACATGGGTTATCAAATTTCACATTTTTGTGTCCTGAAATCACCCACCGACAAATATGAGACACAAAACATACAAATATAAAAAATGCTTTTAACTGTATTAGTAAGTATCTAGTTTGCAAGTGGTTTATAAATTAAAAAAAAAAAAAAAAAGAAATTCGAAAGCCGACCAGCCTGTATTTGAGTTTCAGAGGATTCGCCCATTTTCGCCCCCTATTATTATGAGTTTTCCCAATTTTCCCTCAGGTTTTCATTAGTAGGGTGCGTTTTAGTGAGTTCCACAAACAAAGGGAAAGGGTGCCAATATGCATGCTGCACCCGGCTGCTTTGGCTGAAATTAGTTTGTTTGCTGTAAATCATTTCGTTTTCATGTTTAAATATTTAAACTTGAAATTTGCAACTGTGCATATTTATTTTAATTTCAGAAATTCTTTTATGCGTTGAATTTTCGGATAAATATTGAATTAAATATACGGTTTCTAATTTATGTAAGTAGCTCGACTTTTCAGTTATTTTTAGGGTTCCGTACCTCAAAAGGAAAAAAACTAAACCCTTATATGATTACTTTCCGTCCGTCCGTCTGTCTGTCAAGAATTTATATCAAATACTCAAGTACAGACAGAGAGTAGTAGACCTGAGTCTACTCTCCCTTGGAGCTGTAAAAATTAAACTTCTAAGCCAACGCAATCAAAAGGTACAGCCGTTTATGCTGCAAATTTCCGACACTCGCAAGGGAATCAAAACCTACCGTATACTTTCCGTAAATTCAGAATCTTGAAATTTGGTATAAAGCAACGTCTTACGAGTATAACACAGATAAAGAAAAAATTGCGAAAACCGTAAATTTTAGTTACATCATATAATAAAAATATTTTTAATAATTTTAAACTTACTACCCATTTCCTCGTGAACGCGATACCTATACGGGACCCTCGGTGCACAAATCCGACTCGCACTTGGCCGCTTTTCTTATAACTGTTCATGGTATAACCAAGTCACCATTCTCAGACACGAAGACCACTTACTCTAATTTTGTTATTAGGTATTGGAAAGTGCTCTTGACCATAATGTACCTAAATATTTTTTCTTGTTTTAATTATTCCCCGTTTCAATTTACTCAAAGACCTTGAGCTCTGAAAGCTTCCTCAGCTAGTACAATATCTAAAAGCGAAAAAATATAAAGGCATACTGAAAAAGCGCTGTAAGGAGAGAACGATCTAAGAATGCTTCTTAAATTCAAAATCAAATCAAAATAGATTGTTTAGAAGCTATAACAAAAGTTTCTAATTATATTAAAGGTAACAAATTCATTAAATTTTGAATTCGACGAAACAATTAATTAAACAAAACAATTTTGCCAGATTTACCTTCAAAGTTTGTATCTGATTTACATAAACAATATTGAATGTTGTATACAGCTGTTTGTGGAAACGATTGGTGTTATTTATACAGGGTGGCTTGATGACAATATATCGTTCTATCACTATCATGGTACTTACAGCGCGTTCGATTCCCACCGGAAGCATACTTTGTTGTTTCCTGTTGTAGGACTTTGCAGGCTTGAATCACCTGATTGTCTGATAATAAAGATGATTCCGTGCTTTGGAAGGCACGTTAAGCCGTTGGTCCCGGCTGCCATTTGGTAGTCGTTAAAGGAACCAAGTCAGAGGCCGAGAGGCGATTCCGAACAACTCTGACATTGTAGATAGACAATAACAGCGCTTTTTCGGGTGAATTCGAAACCGTACCCGGTGTGCTATTTTTGAAAACTGTGGTTCTCGTAAGTTCGATATAGAAAAATTTTCGCTCGATATCGAACATTCATTTTATTTGATATATATGTCATATCCATAATCCATAATAATATTATAAATGCGAAAGTCTGTCTGTCACGCTTTCACGGCCAAACCGCTGAACGGATTTTGATGAAATTTGGTATGAATACAGTTGAAGACCCGGGGTCAAACATAGCCTACTTTTTGACGCAGGCGGAGCTGCGGGAAACAGCTAGTATTTCATAAATAGGCTCGCTTTTGCTTGTTTATTAGACTATAAAGAAGTATATTAGATAAAGGAAATTAGTAAATTCGCCTTTATGCACACTTTCTTTTCCTTTTCAGTAATTTTAATGTTTTATTTATGTATAATAAAGAGTTTCTAACTAAGAAAAATATTATAGGAAAAATGAACTTAGATTCATTTCCGTATTAGAAAGCGGTAAAATAAAAAAAAAAAACGTTGATAGACAAAAAGAAAATAAAAAAGCACTTTTCAGAACTGCCAGAAGGGTTAAACACTTTCATCGCATCGACTGCAAACTTTTCCTTTCAGGCAAGTTTTAGACGGACACCTGAAGGGTCTAGACAGGACTGAATGGGAATTTCTATCAGTTAGGAAAAGATAGCCCAAGTGCTCTATAATTTGGAAGATTGAGACTGCTTTTAAGTTTGATTTCAGTAGATAATGTACTTAGTTGAAACTCGCTTTTAGATAACATTTTGTTCTTTTTTCGTTGGATTAAAAACACAGTTTAAAAAATTGCTAAATATGTGAAATGAGGAAAATTAAGTTACAAGTGAAAGCTAGTTTAAAGTATACCTACTAGTACAAAGCATACGTTGGTACTCACTGTATCGATAAAATATGTTGTCAGGACATGAAGAACTTACCTGAAAAAGAGAAACTTGAAATTAGGCAAAAGTAAATTGTGTTATCTTTTTACTTTTTAACATTTAAATTATCTCGTCTTTTTAGATCTGAAGGAACATTTTCAGTTCGCTTAAGAAAAAAAAAGATTTTTTCCATCAGTTGACCATATAATCTGTTTGTCTACTGAATACTATACTTTTTATATGTATGTATGTGGGAATGGTATGTATCCGAATATGCGATAGATTAGAATGAATGAGTTTCACTGTATGTATCCGAACGCTGAGAATGATAGGAGGGATGTCAGAGCGAGAAAGAAGATGAGAGACAGACGATTTTTTGCTACGATGTACAAGACGCACGCTGCTAATATATATAATTTGAAAAATTGTGAAGAAAGTAATAAACGTTGAGTGAAAGTGATTTTCTGCCGTTTCACTTGCCAGCCCCGATATCCCATACCACAACTTTTGGGGGCTCGTCCGGGATATCCAGAACAAGTGAACGGCCGGCGGTGCGGCGGTACTTCGTTGTGAAGCACGTGCTGCTTGCGCTTGCGTCCAACGAACTTGCCGAAAAACCGTACGAGACATCGCGGCGCCTACGACGGTGGAGAAGTTTTTTTTTGCGTTGGTGGGCCGGGAGCACGATTGACAACGATTTTACTACGACTACGATGGCTAGAAGACGAAGTAAAAGTCAATCATTTGACGATGAAGATGGCGGACCCGACCGGCATTCAACGCATAATACATTCCAATATGCGCAAGATGTCATTAGGAAGTTTGATGGCAGGGACAAGGCGTATCCTGCAACGAAGTGGATACAAGATATTGACGACAATGGAGATATCTTTGATTGGTCTCAAACACAAAGATTGTTGGTGGCACGGCGTTCCTTGACGGGAACAGCGGCTTTGTGGCTCAGTTCCGAAAAGGCTTTCAAGTGTTGGGAGTCCTTGAAGCAAGCCATTTGTAAAGAATTTCCGGACGCAATCGATGCGAAAACCATCCACGAAATTATGAGCGCTAGAAAGAAAAAACCTCACGAGTCATGCATCGATTACATGTTCGCCATGAAGGAGCTCGGAAGACGAGGGAAGATGGCGGACTATGTAGCAATTAAATATATCATTGATGGTATAAAGGATTTGGAGATCAACAAAATCATGTTGTACGGCGTAGTCACATACCCAGACTTGAAAGAAAAGTTGAAAATATACGAAATGATAAAAGAAAAGAGCCGAGGCCAAGAAAGAGTTAAAGAAAATGACCGAAAAGGAAAAGATTTTACAAGCCGGTGCTTTAATTGCGGGGAAAGAAATCCTAAAAACGAGGATTGCCCGCACAGGAGTCAAGGCAAGAAATGCTTTAATTGCAATGGATTTGGACACATATCACCAAATTGCCCAGAGAAAACCAAAACATCGCAATTGGTGACGCCATCATCTGCGACAGTTGCGCCTTCCGGAATCAGTGCGGTTAAGCGTCAACACACGAAGCGAACCTGACTGACTACGGCGTTAGGGGGCGCGCCGATCGACGATTCAGTTTGTGAAGTTGGCAACTCTTCACTCGCGCCGGAACACAACATAACGGACGTGAGATGTCATGGCGGCGATGTCGATGTTGACGTATTAGATGTAAACAAACCCGCAATTTTTACAAAACCAGTGAAAAGTGTTAAATTATTTTGCGGAAAAGTGACGGATGCGTTAATAGACACAGGCAGCGAAGTTAATTTGATGAGAATGGACTTCTACGAGGAAATCGGGTCCCCTGTGTGTATCAGTGAACGTAAAATAACTCTTACCGGATTAGGGCTTTCGAAAATTATACCGAGTGGACAATTTAAAACAAGCATTGAGATCGATGGTTATACGTACCGTGATGTAGTGTTTTATATTATTCCTAGAGACACTATTCCTTTTAAAGTTTTAATTGGTCATGAATTCCTACAGGGTGTAATTACGGTTATGAAAGGTGGATCGGTATGGATGAAACCTGATGATTGGTTGCGTGATGTGGATTGTTATGCATGTTCTGTTGATCTTGTAGGTCATGTGATGGATCAAAATGTGCGGGACGAAGTAACCAAGTTGGTAGATGCATACCAGCCATGTCAAACCAAGGAAGCTCCAATTGAGTTGAGGATCATGCTGAAAGATGACATACCTGTGGCCCAACGTCCCCGTCGTGTTGCACCCAAAGAACAAGCGGAAGTTGACAAACAGATTAAGGAGTGGTTGGATCAAGGAATAATAAGGGTAAGTTTTTCCGAATATGCAAGTCCTCTTGTCCTAGTAAGAAAAAAAGATGGTAATTTACGAATATGTGTTGATTATAGGTTAATTAACAAGAAGATGATAAAAGATGAATATCCACTACCAATCATTAATGAACATATTGATAAGCTAGCAGCTTCGAGGGTGTTTAGCGCCCTTGATCTTAAAAATGGATTTTTCCATTTGAAAGTTAGCGAGGACTCAATCAAGTACACTTCCTTTGTCACAATAACTGGTCAATATGAATTTTTAAGGGCACCCTTTGGTTTATCCATATGTCCGAAGGTTTTCACTCGTTTTATCTCGATAATATTCAGAGACTTGATTACATGTGGAGTTGTTATAATATTTATCGATGATTTGCTAATTCCAGCTCAATCAGAAACTCAAGCTGTAGAGAGGTTGCAAAAAGTACTACAAATTGCTATGGATTATGGATTACAAATAAATTGGTCTAAGTCCCAGCTGTTAGTAAGAAAAGTAGAGTACCTAGGTCACGTAATTGAAGGTGGAGCAGTCTCGCCATCGCCAGGAAAGACTGATGCGGTCCTTAAATTTCCTGAGCCTAGAAATGAGAAGCAACTGCTCAGTTTCCTAGGTCTCTGTTCTTATTTTAGGAAGTACATCCAAGATTATGCAACTATAGCAAAACCTCTTACAGATGTGTTAAAGAAAAATAAGAAGTTTGGATTTCATGAAGAACATCGCTTGGTATTTAACACACTGAAGGAAAAGTTGGCAAGTAAACCTGTATTGAAGATTTATGATGCAAATGCACCTACTGAACTGCATACAGATGCATCTTGTGTAGCCTATGCAGCAATCTTACTACAGAAAGATGACAAGGGTGACCTGCACCCTGTGTACTATATGAGTAAACGAACTACTGATGCTGAAAGTCGATACACAAGTTACGAGTTGGAAGCACTGGCCATCATAGAAGGAATTAAAAAGTTCAGGCACTATCTGTATGGCAAATATTTTAAGATAGTCACAGACTGCAAAGCTTTCCAAATGACGCTAAATAAAAAGGATTTGGCCATGTCCCCAAGAGTGGCAAGATGGATTCTGTTCCTGCAGGATTATGATTTTACCATAGAGCATCGTGAGGGTGAGAAGATGAAACATACAGATGCATTGAGTCGAAATCCATATGTGGCAGCCATATTTTCAGATTTGCATAGTTCATTAAGACGTGCTCAAGAGACTGACAGTGGGTTAAAAGCAATCATGAATATCCTGCAAGAGGGAGAGCCATACAAAGACTTTTATTTGCATGATGGATTGCTATGTAAAGGACAAGAAAGATGTTTAGTTATACCCCAGAAGATGGAAGTAGAAATAATAAAAAGAGCACATGATAATGGTCACTTTTCAAAGAAAAAAACTATAGAATTAATTGGTAAGGATTATTTCATCTCTAAATTGGATAAGAAAGTTGAAGAGTATATTTCCACATGCATTCCATGCATACTCGCCTCCCGCAAGGAGGGAAAGCAAGAAGGTTTTCTGAATCCCATAGAAAAGGGTGACACACCACTGAACACTCTGCATGTAGATCACATAGTTCCACTTACAGAAACCCGCAAGCAGTATAACTATATACTTACAGTTGTGGATAGATTTACTAAGTTTGTGTGGTTATTCCCTACAAAGAGCACATCCACTCAAGAAGTATTGAATAAACTGGAAATACATCAGCAGGTATTTGGTAACCCTGCAAGAATCATTTCTGACAGGGGTACTGCATTTACAAGTAAAGATTTTACTGCTTATTGTGAACAAGAGAAAATAGAGCATGTGAAGATAACAACAGGAGTTCCAAGAGGCAACGGGCAAGTGGAACGGGTTCATCGAACAATAATTTCAGTTTTAACTAAACTTTCAGTTGAACAACCCATGTTGTGGTACAAATTAGTTAGTAGAGTTCAAAGGGCACTTAATAGTACCTATCACAGAAGCATTAATACCACCCTTTTCCAGTTACTTTTTGGAATTAAGATGAGGAGGAAGGAAGATGTCGAAATAATGGATTTGCTATTACAGGAAGAAAGAGAAAGCTTTATACTTAAATAGATAAGATAGAGAAGAACTTAGAAAAGAGACTAAAAAGAAAATATTACAAATTCAAGATGAAAACAGAACAAATTATAATAAGAAGAGAAAGGAATGCAGGATTTACAAAGAAGGTGAACTTGTTGCAGTGAAGAGAACTCAGTTTGGGCCAGGCCTCAAACTCAAGCCAAAGTTCTTAGGACCTTATAAGGTGGTAAAAGTCAAGAGAAACAATAGGTATAATGTTGAAAAGGTTGACTCGCAGGCGGAGGGTCCACACAGAACTACAACATCAGCAGACCATATGAAACCGTGGCCTGACTACCTAGACACTGAGTAAGAGGTATGTAATTGTCATGATTTCTATAGTATGAAAGGATGTACGAGTGAATAACCGTAATGTTATCTTGTTTAGTGTTTTTAATATGTTATTTTGATTTTGTAACCAACATATTAACAATGTGTAGCTACGCTCTATTTTTTAAGTGTTTTCAACGTACTTACATACATCTTAGTTTAATGATGTGTTTACATTTTGTTTGTATTAATTAAGTTGTATTTTCATGTGTGTAGTCTGAGGGCAGACTAATTGCAGGACGGCCGAATGTGGGAATGGTATGTATCCGAATATGCGATAGATTAGAATGAATGAGTTTCACTGTATGTATCCGAACGCTGAGAATGATAGGAGGGATGTCAGAGCGAGAAAGAAGATGAGAGACAGACGATTTTTTGCTACGATGTACAAGACGCACGCTGCTAATATATATAATTTGAAAAATTGTGAAGAAAGTAATAAACGTTGAGTTAAAGTGATTTTCTGCCGTTTCACTTGCCAGCCCCGATATCCCATACCACATGTATATACACATAGTCTGAATTTTTGTGTATCAACACCCGTGGTCAACACAAACGAACATTTATATTACGCAAGCCCATGGCTAGTTTTAATGCTAGGCAGTGTAAACATTGACATCAAAGGGAGTCCGACACAGGTGCGTGACGTCACGGGCACAACCCGCCATATTGGCTGTTTATGGTTAAAAAAACTCCTAAAGCAGCCAATAAAGCTACTGTTCATATTTTATGGATTTGGATTTATGGTTTGATGAAATGGCTGCAATTTGGTAAGCACACGAATTTGCTCGCGTGGTAGTTTAACGATGTAAAAAAGTAATTTTTGGGTTTTCACTTTCTTTGGTCTTATTGAGGCTTGATCAACTATTTTTTTAATCTTTTGGGTCTGTCACCTGACTGTTTTCATCTGATCTAAAATGCTACTCTGTAAATCTGTTACAAATATTACGGTCCCCAAAATCAAGAATTATTGAAAAAGAGAAAGAACTCTGTCTATCTGTCTGTTACACTTTCACGGCCAAACCGCTGAATGGATTTTAATGAAGTTTGGTATAAGTTGAGGACCCGGGGTCAAACGTAAGCTACTTTTTGCGCGGGCGGAGGCGCGGGAAACAGCTAGTTATAAATAAAACAAACGCTGTGACATTGATTGAAATCAAAATACCCACTTTTAAAAGTCACAGACATACCATATTTCCTACTTATATGGTCTTTTGTTAGGTGTTATACTGAAACGCTTTGACGCCGAACATATTATTAACATTTTGAACTCTATATCTCCACATTAAAATCCAAAATCCAATGACCTACTTGCATTCGCATAGCCTTTGGCAAACACGCGGTGAAAAGCCAAAGCTTTGTAAAGTATGAATAAAATTACAGTGCTATTGGAGTTTTTGGCCACGAAATTGATTACCGTATGAAAACATCTGTTGAATTTGTTATGAATGTCGTGGTGTGGTTTAAATGGGTATATTGTTTAAAATTTTAAAGGTTAACTATTACTTTGGTAAATAAGTCAAAGTCAATTAGGCTCCACTTGTTTTTGGAAAATATAGGGCGTAGTAGGTATGTATGTTTACGTATTGACCTATTTTATTGATGAAGCCGAGGCTCTCCAGATTTAGATAGAAATTTAGGATATCATATAAAAATAGTTAAAAATACAAGTTTTCCTATATTTTTACTATTTGTTACATACGAGTCATCATCATCCTAAAATTAGTAAAACAGAATAGGTGAATCTATTCTGTTATCATAATAGAATCAAATAAAAGAGCGAGCGAATACCAAAGGAAAACACCATTAACATTAGAAAAATTTACTAGTTCTTTTACTTTTTTATTTCAAAAGAGACCCGTTGAAACCGTCAACTGCATTCAAAAACTAAAAAAAGTTAACATTCTCGTTTCAAAATTTACTTGCAATGAAACCGACCGCACTCATTACCGACTTCCCTATCATCTCAATTCGAAAATGTCCCTAATAATATCGCCTACAATAACGCAATTTCGATCGGAAACGTCGGAAGGGCCGGAATGACCATCAATGAGCGGTTAAGTGGTCAATTGCTCGATGGGTGGCCGTGTAGTTAATAAGTACCTTAAATGCGGCTTGACATTCTTAAATAGAATTTTGTTATACTTAATTAGTAGTATGAACAGTAGACTTCGCGAAAAAACTTCAAGTATGAAATCTGTTTGCTTAATGCTACTACAAATTTCCTTTTTATCCCCTTTTTTATTTTCTTTACGGCAACCTGTGGAGTCCTCGACAATCAATGTTGCAATACAATTTTAGTTTGTATCCTGTGACCAGGATTTCAGATCCCCCTTCCAGTCTCTTACGTGGTTCCTATAAGACCACTAAATGGTATTCCGTGGCCGGCACTAACGGCTTAACGTGCCTTCAGAAGCACGGAATCATCATTATTATCAGACAATCAGGCGATTCAAGCCTGCAATGTCCTAACTAAACTAGAAGCAACAAAATATGTTTCCCGTGGGAATAGAACCCATAACCTTTCGGTCTAAGAAAAATGCCTTAACAACGATGACACGTCATATTTAAAATCAAACATTTGCCCAATAAAATTTACTGCGCACTCCTATAATTTCATCTTTTCCAGACCCTTCGAATATTACAGGTCGTTGTCGAATGCAAATCAGGGGGCCGTCTTTTTCAGGGCCTGAATTATGGGCCTATAAATGACAGGATGGCGCGTCCCGCTGGCAACACCTGACGCTATGGTCACCCTATCCAATTTGTTTATAGGGATTAAATTCATATTTTTGTCTACATATTGGCGATGATAAAAATACAATACTTGATAACTAGAACTTAACTTCCTTTGTTTTCATTGAAACTTATTTTCAGACAGACAAAAATTGATTAAAGTTTCTTTATGAACCTAATAAATTCCGATAACACAGCGAAAGATTACTCACTTTATTTTCAGCGTATAACAAAACAAGATTATCTTAGACCTAAAATCGAATTCATTCGGCGATTCAAAAATAAATAAGTATTTTTGATTTGATAGCGAAACATCCACTAAAGTTTGAATAGATTTTGTAAAATCGCAGTACTATAATAATATATATATTTTAAAATGAAGTCCCAAAAAGAAGAAAAAAGAAATTACGGCATTTACTCAAACTTAATCAAAACGGTAAGAATCACACGTGACCTTGCTAAGAATTAAATCAACACCAGCGCCATCTTTAACAAATACGCCACAATCGTGCCCTCTCCATTACGTTTTTAATTTCACGTGGGGTGGCAATGACAAATACGCCTGTTAATCATACGCCTTGGGCTCAGCCCGAAAAAAATGATATTTCAAAAATAGAACGACTAATTGGATGTTATTTTTTTTTTTAAATTTTAGTCTTTTGTTGTAGGCGCTTCAGGCTAAGTGGCGTAATTGATAGTTTATAGATGTATTAAAAAAAATGAGTTACAAAGAAAAGAGCCATGAAAATTTAAAAATAATTGATGGTTACTTCTAGGTTAAAGACCCTCCTATAAGAAGTATGTTTAAATAGTATTTAGTTTCAATTACTTATTAAAACTTAAAAGAAAAAGACATCGTGGAAAATATAAATAAAAAAGGTACATCGAATTGAGAATTGCCTTGTAAACTTATGTACATTAAGGAAGCAATAAAGTATTGAGTATTGAGTATTGAGAATTGGCAAAAAAAATGTACCACATTTTTCCGCAATAAAATTCATTCACTCAAAGCAAAAATAGAGCCTAACTCCGCAATAAAAGTTCATATACACTGGCAATTGGGAACTGGCTAAACGGATGCCATTTATTCTGGTATTTGCATGACAATCGCATTAAAACGGACGGGACCCATGCACATCCGCACTTCTAAAGTATAAACAGAAAAGTGTTCGAAAATAATTACACGTGACACATTGCTCCACAGTACCAAACACACACATTTGCAATTATATTATTTAACTTAGTATATTATATAGTGGATTATGCAGAGAGCTATATAAATTTTTCTCATCTCAAATCTATTATCTGTGTGACTTAAACAAGAGATAATAATTCGCGTCTAGAGACTGTGGTGATCTGTCTTACAGGTTTCTTCGGAAAACTATCTCAGACAACAGCCTCTCACAACACTGGTATTATCAGTTACCTACTTCTGTATTGTACCTAATAAAACTTACAAGTTTGTGTTGAGAAAATAAATATTTTTTTATTTATTTTATTGTTGCTGTTATTGTTGTGGCTTGAAGCGTTGATGGGTTCTGTAATCTGAGTAGTGAAATCGATGCCAAGGATGCTCAAGATCGGGCAATGTAAAGTTAAAGTTGGAAATCGGATCCTGTGGTTTAAAGTAATCAGCAGAGGACACAGGAAAGTCCTGATGATAACATTATGGGAAAAAACAGAATGAATAATATGGATTATGTACCTTTAAAAAAACCATTTACAAACTAATAATTATTTCAATGGACTTAGAAATATTTTAAAATAGTTACCATATCTCATTCATTGAGAATAAAAAAAGTTATAATCACAAAGAATTTCCCAAAAAAATCTATACCAATTTTAATTTACATATGTATATAAATATTTGTATTATTATTTCAGTCCCAGAAAGCAATGAACGAGTAAAAAGTAAAATACGCAGCGCCGATATTCCTGTTAACCAGCCAGTGAGAAAAGAACCCGTAACCGCCCTTGTGTGACAAATTATTTCACCCTATGCAGTTTTTACGTCCGATATAGCCGTGGGCTATTGGGGTACGAGTTAACAAATTTAGTTTTCCCAATGCATTTTGTGGCTATACCGACGTTTTTGATCGTGTGGTTACCCTAACTGAACTTGGTTATTTATAAATGATGCTAATATGGACTTTTGAGAAACCTTAACAATGTAAGGGTACGAATAATGATTGAGATGTTCAAAAGTTTTTATTTGATGAAAAAAAGTGATTCAGATTTAGATATATATAGTAGGTGATATTTATGTACCATTTATCTGAAGGAACTAGTTTTTTTTTTACAATTAAAAATACTTAGATGTTAGGTATTATATATAGCAAAATTAATGCCATGACTGTAGCTAGACGATATTTAATTAGACTTGTCTCGTCTGCGCCCGTCTGACAAAGTGTTGCCGTCCGCAGAAAGAAGTGCCAGTGTTGCTAGTTTAATGGGATTAGTGAGATGAGACGAGTCGTAGACGCGGCAGTTTCATACTGCCATAAGGAAATATCTGAAAAACTACTAAAGAATTTCGAAAGGACTTCAATAGACATTATTGTTATTTCTTAATTTCATAAACACAAAATATGAGATGTGATTGAAATATACTACAGGTATTTTCTTCAGGTCTACTTCACTAAGTAACCGAGTACCTAGGTACTCCTAGGTACTTAAAAAGGGTATTTGGACTAGTCCCTAATATTACTTAAAATTTCTTATTACCGGCTATATAGCCGCCAAGCTTGTGCTCGCCAGACAAGTCTTGACATAACACAAAATAAATCTTGAACATAACATTTCATGAGTTACACTCATAGGCGACATAACTACCTAAAGTTTCTAACTTTCCGCACGTTAATTACAAGTCTACTCACAGACAGACACATCGCAAATATTCCTTGTTATGAACACATGTCATCAAAATTAGACGAAGGCTGTACGTCACACTAATAACTCCAGTGTTTATTAAGAAACCACTGCAACGGTTGCACTCAATAACACGTGTCACTCCCGCGGTTTTACAGCCGCCATCTTGCGACGACGCCATTTTGAAGTGTGCGCTAATTAGGGAGTGCAAAATTTTGATTTATTACCGGATTCGATGCTATAGCGGCTAAATTTATGACAGTTTTCTATCAGAAAAGGAAGACATTTTGTGATGTCTCATGTAAGTTGAAAATTAATAACGGAGCTTGTTAAAATGGCTTACGAATTGACTTTTTGATGATATTATTATCAGGCAAAAATAATCTTTAGCAAACTATTGCTACTAAGTATTTCTTTTGGTTCATACATATTTATCTGGTACTGAATTGTAGCAAACATAAATATCTATCAGATACCTACAAATCACAATAGTACTTAAGACCCAAGAGTCTCAAAATCTGTAGTCAAATAAATGAAATTCCCCGCCAAAAAAGGCCCTTGTGAGACAACAAGACTGGCATATATCAAGTACCCTCACAAATGAAACAGCTCTGAGGACGATTTCTCAGAACCTTCGGGACGCAAAGGGACACTTGAAGGAATCCTGTCCCTTCTTACTGTAATCTTGGCGATTATTAAAATCATATATCTTTAGGGGAATGCACCCTGATTTCTTGAGGGGTGCATTCTGTTACGTCAGGTATAGATTTTTATGCATAGCTTTTGGCGTGTTTGTTTATGGTTTATGCATTGCGTAATAGGATAGCGCATAGTGGTGGGGTTAAAATTATAATGTTGAAATACAGAACATTACCTTGGATCCACTAGTGGATTTAAATTAAGAAAATAGTTACTACGGATCCACCAGTGGATGGAAGAGGAGAAAAAGTATCCTCCGATTTACCGGTGGATCGTAGCGGTGTTAGTGGGCAGAAGGTAAACGACGAAGAAAACGTAACAAATCTTTTTTTTTTTTTAAATTAACGTCCGCTAGTCTTTTCAAGAATGATTTTGACAATGATGTCATAATTCACTTCTATTAATAGTAAAAACTAGCTGTTACCCGCAGCTTCGCCTACGTCAAAAAGTAGCCTATGTTGACCCCGGGTCTTCAACTATATCCATACCAAATTAAAATCCTTTCAGCGGTTTGGCCGTGAAAGCGTAACAGACAGACAGACAGGTAGACTTTCGTATTTATAATATTGGTATGGATATGGATTAAATAGTATGGAAGTATGGATATAATAGCTTTTTCAGAATTATATCACTGATTTCGGGAAATAATTAGGTAATCAGAAAAAATCTTTTCTTTAGATTTAATAATTTTTTAATAACTTTACAAAAACTTCTTCCTTCTTTACAAAACACTGAAAAAACTGTTTCCAGAGAACAGACAAGAGATACTCAAATTTAATACAGAGTCAAGTGCAATATACTGACATTTTATATTTGCCTGCTTGAAATATTTCTGGAAAGAATGCTCGACAATTTTAATAATAAGGGTCAAAGCAGGAAAAATGCTGAGTTCAAAGCCTCCCATAGAATGTGCCATACCGACAAAACATCAAAACGGATCTTACAAAAATAAAGCTCACTAAGTAGTAAGTTTAAACATAGTATGTCTCTATGTTAATTATTATAAAATTTCGGATGTCTTCGTTTTAATATTTATCAATAATGGTTTTAGATACAAAGCCTTATTTTTAAGAAATGACAAATACCAGATAACATGCTGTTTTGTATTCAAAATTTGCTAGCTATCGACAAATTATATCACAATTATTCCTGTGAAAGTCATAGATGGATTAGATTTTTTGTCAGATGTAAACTAAGATTGTAATCATTATCATGGAGAGTATTGAATAAGATATTTATATAAAATTTTAACATTCCTCAAATGTATAACAGCAACTGCAGTTTAGATGGATGTACTTCTACTGTTTTGAGTCTCTCCCTCTAGTCGCAGTGTGGCCGTTCCTCATAAATAGGTTTTAAGTCTTTTGGGCATATTTTTATTTATTTTATGCAACAAAATACACACAAAAATTATATTATTGGCAATTTTATTATTATTTTTATAGTTTTTTTTAATTATTTTATTTTTATATTTCTGTTTCTCCATATGGTTGACTGGTAGAGAATACTTTTAGCATGAAGTCCGCCTATATAAGTATGTTTACTGGAGGTACAATAAAATTTTAATAAATAAATAAAAATTATTAGTAGTGCATTGTAATAGAGATCAGATAAAGCTTTCTTTCTGTGCTCTCGGTATGTTACGCGTCCCATCACAATATTATTCTTGCTACTCCTGCCTTTCATTCCATGCCTTCCTGCCTGTCATTATTGTTCATTCGTTTGTTCACTCGCTTGTAAGAGATAGGATGATGATGATGATGTGACAATGAGCTGTTCATTTTGTACATGGACACCTAATGGTTGGAAATGACATTGATAGTGTAATGTTTTATGTTTAAAGTATTCAGTATTCTTCTAAATGAAGATATCCCAAGGATGGCTTGTTTTATCTGAAATCTATGAATACCAAGCACAAAATAATTTCTCATACTAAAAAAGGTAGACCTTTTGTAAAAATTTTATATCAGGACATATGGTTACTTAGTACCATGCATCGAGGACAGAACTGCTGGAAACAAATACTGCCGCACTCACAGACGTTAATGGTTACTTAAGTCAATTTTCAAAGCTAAAATACCTCAGATGATTTTTATAAATCTATACACTAAGGAATTGCTTTTGTAAATGAATGGAACTAATGAAGCGACGTCTCTCAGTGAAGCTGACAGTGTTGCTTTAATATATTGGTCAAAAATATTAAACGTATTTATTACTAGCTGTTTCCCGCAGCTCCGCCTGCGTCAAAAAGTAGCCTACGTTTGACCCCGGGTCTTCAACTATATTCATACCAAATTTCATCAAAATCTGTTCAGCGGTTTGGCCGTGAAAGCGTAATAGACAGACAGCAAGACAGACAGACTTTCGCATTTATAATATTAAGTATGGAAGTATGGATATCATTTTGGAGTATACTTGTTGACCTACATGTGTACCAGAGTTTTAGTAAAAGCGTTTTCACTATTGTTACACATTAAAATAAACTATTTTAATACGGTTTTTATCGCGTTAATTACTTATTTATTTACACCTAATTACAACCTAGTCTACCTGCGACAAAGAACGCTGTAAATTGTTTGAAACTTTAGATGTAAATGTTAGTACTAAACGCGATAACAACCATTTTAAAATAGTTAAATTTATTTTTCCTAATATTCAGATTACATAAACTTGAAACTAACGTAAGTGCGTCGTTCAGGGACCAACATTCACTTTTTTTTTCTAATACGTTTTCTTTCAGCCTTGGCTTATTGGGGTTCGTAACACTGCCTTTAAACTCTTCAAAGATGGGTACTTATAGAGCTTGCCAAAGAATAGTGGGATTTCGTAAATTGGTTAGGAGTTCTGGCGAATAGGGCGCAGAAGTGAAATTTAGTAAATAAATATTTTGTTGCCTCAATACAAATGTTCTATATATAATTTTGTTGCCTCAATACAAACATTCTATATATAATTTTGTTGTCTCAGTACGAATGTTCTATACAAAATGTATCACGTGAATGACTTATGACTGCGTGTCAAAGACGTTATGAACCGCCTCTCGGCCTCTGTGGTTAGGTTAACGACCACCAGATGGCATCCGGGACCAACATATCATCATTGCCGATGGCTCTTCGTCTAAGCGTGTTTTTCCTAGTTGTAGTAACAAGAGATAGGTAAGATTATTTTTAAACGTCGCTATATAAATATATAATACTAGTTGTTTTGTTTTCCGCAGCCCCGCCTGCGTCAAAAAGTAGCCTATGTTTGACCCCGGGTCTTCAAGTATATTCCTACCAAATTGCATCAAAATTCGTTCAACGGTTTGGCCGTGACAGACAGCCAGACAGACAGACAGACTTTCGCATTTATAATATTAGTATGGATAAACACAACCAAGTTACATACAACAACAACTAACTTACATACAGTTGTCTAAAAACGACATTATCAAAGTGAATTATCCTTAAGCCAGGAAAATCTTAAACAAACAGTCTTAAGTATTTAAACCTATTTTAATACGGTTTTTATCGCGTTTATTACTTATTTATTTACACCTGACTAAAATTGACTGTGACTGTGGTTTATCATACATTGGGCAAACAAAGAGAAGCATTAATACTCGTATAAAAGAACATATTGCTGACATGAAAAATAGACGCTCAACCAAGTCTACAGTCTGTGAACATGCTCTAGACAAACCCAACCACTATATGCGTTTTGATAATCCTCAAGTCCTTGCAAAGGAAAACAGATTCATTCCAAGGATGTTACGTGAAGCTATTGAAATTAAAAAACATCCTAATGTCAATAGAGAGGATGGATGGCAGGTACCACCAGCTTGGGACCCAGTCATTAACTTAATAAAATCGCAAACTCGGAAGCAGACTGCAAGACCCTTAGATACTGTGAGCCAATACTGCGTGAATCGGAATAGTTCCCAATAAAAATTTCAGGCGGTAGTTTGTAATCTTATGACATCACAGACAAATGTTAACTTAGTCTGCCTGCGACAGGTGCGTCAGGTGTAAATAAATAAGTAATAAACGCGATAAAAACCGTATTAAAATAGTTTAATTTAATGAATAACAATCGTGAAAACATAAGAAATCATTATTTAAACCTACAAGCGCTGTAAAGTGTTTGAAACGTGAAGTGTAAATAAAGTAAAATACGCGTTAAAACCGTATTAAAATAGTAAAATTAAATGTGTAAACAATCGCAAAACCAAAAAGATCACAACTTCTAACAACTGTGCCATATTATGTCGAGCTTGCCGCAATCTCAGACATATCATCCTAGCCTAGATCTAAGTCTAGACTCCGCCTGCACTACACGTCCTTTGTTTTTAATGAGCACACTGGAGTCTTCCTTGCAAAGAACTAGTGTTTTGTAACGTAAACAAACAGCCTTTGGAAAGACCTAGGTACAGTCACGGGCATTTACATTGGTCCTTAAGCCATTGTAACAAAGTCTGAAATTGAATACAATTGTATATGTGTTAATGCTCGTGACTGTACCTATGTACTGTGTACGTAAGCAGCTGTTTTATCCTTTGTCCTTCGCGAAGTATGGTATGATCTAGAGACCTTTTCTAAACAATTACTAGATATCACTTGTTGTGTGTAATATTGGTTTATTGGATTATTGGAAGCCGAAAACCGGGCGAAGTGGAAGAGAAAGAGCATGGAAAGTGGACCTCGGGCTCCAAGGCAGACAGCCGGAAGAATATTCCTGTAGAGACTTAACATTAATATGGAATTTTTTTTTATACTACTAATAAGGCAAATAGGCGTACGGCCCACCTGATGGTAAGTGGTTACCGTAGCCTATGAACGCATGCAACACCGGAGATGTCATGAGCGCTTTGCTGACCTGTCCTCCGGAGCCTGGCGACCCTACTCACCAGCAGGAACACAACACTGCATCACAGTGTTATTTGGCTGCGGTCTTCTGTTGGGTGGAGGTACTTCCCCAGACGGACTAGTCCTTACAAAATGACCTCTCCTAATATTTCAAAAAATTAATATTTGGATATATTTAATGCAGATTAATTTACAAAAAAAATCACTTAAAGTTGGTCTGATTCATTAAAAGATAGGTACTTTACTTGATTAACAGTTGAATGATAGTTAAAGTAAAGTATTTTATATTATGGAAAATAAAGTGGTTTTTCTCTCAATTAAGTTCAGTGAACTTTCAATTGATGCTGTGCCAGTCAATTATACGTAAAATTAACGATCGTTTCAAATATACTCATACTTTAACGCCTAAGAAATATCACAAAATAAATTTATTTTTAGTAAAAGTAAATTGCAATATCTCGGATCCTCGTCTCGTAACAGCTGTTTCCTTTATGAACTTAACGACGAGAGAAATGAGATTTTGAGAAACTTGCAACTTTTTGAAAATGATAAAATTAATATTGACCTATCCTTAAGTAGCATAAGACCAAGTAGACTTATGATCCGTCGCTTTTTGTGATCGATAGGATAGGTTAGGTATTGAATAAATATAATATTAAATAAATAAATTGAGATGTATGATTTCTGGTCTCTTTATTTGTAGTACCTGGGCGACCGAGCTCCGCTCGGTAGTTATGGTATCCATCCATACTAATATTATAAATGCGACAGTCTGTCTGTCTGTCTGTCTGCCTGTTGCTCTTTCACGGCCAAACGGCTGGACGGATTTTGATGAAATTTGGTATGGATTTAGTTGAAGACCCGGGGTCAAACATAGGCTACTTTTTTTCGCAGGTGGAGCTGCGGGAAACAGCTAGTGGTGGTATATATGGAAAACAGAATCACAATAGAGATGCAAAATAGTAAGCCGGGTAATCTATGATATTTTTTCCACCCTTACATACATTAGGCCCATTTCTACTGGCTCTGAGGTCGGTTTTCTCCTCCTATGAACTACTTAAAACCTCTTTCCACACTATATTTCTAGTGAAACGTGGGTTCTCATCAGAGTGCTCATCATCGGATTCTGAGCTTGAGTTTCTAGGTTGTGAATTTAGGAAATTAAAGAAAAACAAAAATTTCTTTAGTTGGGATTTGAACCTGGAACCACCAGAGTACAAAGCAGATGTCTTAACCACTGGGCTATCGAAGCAGACCCGCCGGCGCCGAAATCATTGTACTATAACTACAATTTCATGCGGAAAATCTTTTTGCTGGAAAATATGGGAATAACGAATTTTCCCAGACATGGAACCTGGCTAGATAAATTTTTTGACTTTATAAGAACCTATGTTTAAAATTTCAAAGAAATCGTTAGAGCCGTTTTCGAAAACGCGAGACAAATATATATATATATGACGGCGGGAGCTGTGCATCATCATCATCATGGTCGCTCTGATGATGGTCAGACATCAGGATGTTCTCAAAATAATACCACGACACTGATCACTTCACAAACGTTTATTAATAACCCAACTTTGGTTACAAACTAATTAAGGATTCTTAAGATAATATAAGATTTTCTAGGATTTCAAATAAACACATGGAATGCAGTGAGGTTAACTGTGTCGCGACACACCCGTTCGTTCGCGCTCCCAGCCTGTATATGCCTCCAAATCTACCGGTCGAATATCAACTGTCATCTGTCACTGACGGTTGACGTATAACGTCAAACGTTATCTGTCAGTGTCAACTATGATCGCGACACAATTAAACACACTCAAGCAAATTAAACCTACCGCCTTAAAAATCAGTTAAATAAACTAGAATTAATAATCATTACAAAATATTGCTTGGCATTCCATAATCTTCTACACTCTGCGACACGGCCGTCTCTGACGCTCACACGTCCTCGTGGGAGATCGTATCTGAAAGTAGAGGCAACATCGAGAGTAACAAGTTCACTCGGCCGTCCTGGCTACACAAATTTAGGAAATATCGCTATCAGGACTCAGGACAGCCCAGCAAAACTATTATCACATTAAATTCTCAACACTCAATTTAAATCAATATTGCGGGGTCAAGAGCTACATAATTATCACTTATTTTCGTTAAACTTTAGTCAAAATAGGGTTCAAAAGCGCTATCTTACAATCTAACTAGTGCTTTGCATCACCAATCAAGCGGCAGTACCATACAATGCAACACCTTATCTGCACCCACTACTTGTCACTGAGTAACTTAACCAGCACTCAGCCAAACCGCAATGCTTAACCAGCAAGGCGAATCGTAGCACTTAACCAGCGCTACTAACCGTCTAGTACTTAACCAGCACTAAACCACAATGCTTAACCAGCAAGGCGAATCGTAGCACTTAACCAGCACTACAAACCGTCTAGTACTTAACCAGCACTAAACCACAATGCTTAACCAGCAAAGCTAATCGTAGCACTTAACCAGCGCTACATGCATTACCACTTAACCAGTGATAACAAAACACCATCGCTGAACCGTGCAGCGCTTAACCATCACTTCTACACACAAGCATATCGTAAAGAGATATTGCAAAACACATCTTTAGTGCCATCACTAAAGACCCGCAACATTTTCTGACTCTACAACAAACAGTTTCATCCGCAGCCTCTGAATTGTCATCAAACTCCAAGGGAGAGTTAGGGTCAGGCATTTTCCTCAATCGGTCGTGAGCATATTTATACTGGCGATTACCATTTAATGCTTTTAATGTGTATCGGTCACCGTCTAAAACCTCAATTACTTTATATGGTCCTTTAAACTTGGAACGAGTTTCGTTTGGTTTCTCTCTTAATTTTTAAGCAACACAAAATCACCCACTACAAATCGATTGAATTTACACTTAGTTGAATCAAACCTCTTTTTCTCGTATTGTGCACTCCAGTCCATGTTACTGATAGCTTCGGATCTTGCATCGTCAGTGTAAATTTCTGGCTCATCAGAGAACATTAAATCGATAGGACGTGCAACTCTACCTATAAGAAGTTCTAGGGGACTATGCTTGGTAACTCTACTAATAATACTGTTAAATTTATCAGAGAGCTGATTTAAAATTGAAATAAGCTTAGGTCTAAAACTTGATGGAATTTCAGTCTCAATATGATTAAATTTCGTTGCATCAGACTCTATATGCAAAATCGTATGCGATTCTAAACTTGACTCTACATCCGACTTTACATATGACTCTACATTCGACTCTACATTCGACTCTACAACACATGCCATAGGCGTCAGTACTTTCTTAAAAATCAACGGTTTAGCAGACATGTTAGCAACAATATTATCGTTACTCAAAATTTCTCGCCCAATAACTATATCGTGATGAAGGTACTTCTTATCAGGCAAAACGTGAAACATGATATTTAAAATAATATTATCAACCACAACAGAAGCTAAGATTTTAAAATTACTATTTACGGTCGCTTGGCCTATGCCAGACATAGTAATGACAGAATAAATACGCTCACCCTTAAGTTTAAACGAAACAGATGCTTTAATCAAAGAACACTCTGCCTCGACTCGTAACAAAATTCAAACGACTCACCTGATTGTCTCAGAACTCCTGTAGGTGCATTGACCATGCACAGATCCACGCGACGTAGCTCAGGAACCGCGCCTCTGCCGACATCGCTCGTGCTGCTGCCATTAGCGCTGTTTCCTCCGTTGTTTACTTCAGTACATCGACTCGCGTAATGACCTTGACGCTTGCATTTATAGCAGGTGACGAAACTGGTATCCCTACTAGTCTTCAACATAGGTGTACAACCGGATTATTTGGTGTCTGACGGGCTCTTACTGCTGTTCGGGCTCTTATTGCTGTTGCACATAGAAGCTTTGTGGCCAGCCTTTCCACAACGGTAACACTGGGTCGAATTCGGGAAGTCTGATGTCCTTACTTGTACCAGGCGATGTCATTGCTTGCAACAATGCGAGGAAATTCTGGTTCTGTTGTTCCAAGATTAGCCGCCATTTTTCTTCACCGTCAGCACAACGAGGATGGTAATCAGATGGGCCTGGAGCTGCCAATCCCACTTCTGATGACGGCGGGAGCTGTGCATCATCATCATCATGGTCGCTCTGATGATGGTCAGACATCAGGATGTTCTCAAAATAATACCACGACACTGATCACTTCACAAACGTTTATTAATAACCCAACTTTGGTTACAAACTAATTAAGGATTCTTAAGATAATATAAGATTTTCTAGGATTTCAAATAAACACATGGAATGCAGTGAGGTTAACTGTGTCGCGACACACCCGTTCGTTCGCGCTCCCAGCCTGTATATGCCTCCAAATCTACCGGTCGAATATCAACTGTCATCTGTCACTGACGGTTGACGTATAACGTCAAACGTTATCTGTCAGTGTCAACTATGATCGCGACACAATTAAACACACTCAAGCAAATTAAACCTACCGCCTTAAAAATCAGTTAAATAAACTAGAATTAATAATCATTACAAAATATTGCTTGGCATTCCATAATCTTCTACACTCTGCGACATATATATATATAAATATATATAAATATACATACAAATATTGCTCGTTTAATAGTATAGGATAGGTGCCGAAAGGAGACATAGAGACCTATTCTTTTAACACTTTCTAATAGAGGGTTACTTCCACAACAGTAAGAAGAGTTATCTTTATGAGACAGTCATTAAAAATACTGCCCAATATTCGTGGAAGAGCAAGTAAAATAAAATAAAATAATAATTCGTGTTTTAACTCAGGTAAGTACCATTAAAGGTAAATATTGGTCTAATAATGTACATAAAGATACTAAGTGAAAATTTGCTTTCTAGAAAAAAAAACAACGGATGTCGTAAAAAAGTATCAGAGATTTACGCTCAAATCAACTATTTTATGTTAGTTAATGAAATAAACAAGAAAGCTTTAAAAACTAAACAAAATAAAAAGATTTGCCTTCACAATCCCAACCCCAAGTAATCAACCCCTACACCTGATTTCGGGGTATAGACTGATATATCACCTCCAACCCCGCCTGCCTTCAATTTGTATTCAAGACACGAAGCGCCGCGACCTACGGTACTACCTATGTACTTTTTTCGTGTTACTTGTTCCTTGACCTTTCGGCAATTTTTTCGGAAAAGCAGGAAAATATAATCAAAACTACACGTTACTCAAGATTTCGGAACAATCTGTTTTTTATGAGATGAAGGTTCGGAAATATCTTTACAAATATTACCAAAATTATTTATTATTGTTGATATAACCGAACCACCAACCGGACACTGGAAGAAAGAAATTGTAGATCTGGTCTAGATAGTCAAATCTTAGACTGATTGTGCAAGCCGCACTGGCTGGAAAATGCTCGCTTACGTATTTATCATGCATTTTATGACACATAAGAAAAAAAAAAAAATATTCAGATGTATATTTCTAATTTTATCTTGAAATAGGTAGCAATTTGATGGAGACTGATTTTTTCCCATCGCATCGATAGTAAAACCAAGTCATTATACGATTTTAATTAACTTCTAGATCCTTCGAAGCAATCAATTTGTCACTGCGATTAAGAGTTTCCCCTACCAACTGCCCCATTAGTTATTCATCTAAAAATACATTTTTGTTTAAATTCGTTTAAATTTAAATTGTAAAAGTGGCAACAATGTATGCAAATGCATCCGCCCCTGGAGACTGTAAAATTGGGGAGGTTTATAGTGTTTGTCCCGTATTTATGAATGTTGGTACTATTGTTTTGTTTTTCGAGAACGGAAACAATTATGGAGGGAAGAATTTGTTCCTATTTTGATTTTAAAAGGGCCTTTGTGTTATCAAGTAATTACTGCTAAGGTTTTTCGTCCAATAATGTTTCTACTTAGAATTTCATTTGAGTAAAATATTTAAAAAAAAGTGAGTAAATGTACGTAAATAAAATTAAGCATGTCTTACACTATTATCTTAATTACTTTCAATTTGGGTGTCAATATTATTGATTTATTGGAAAGAATAACGTCTATATACATTTGTACAAAATACAAATATAAAATTTTGTGATAAATGCCATAATTAAATTTTGTATTGTATTGTAATTGTCATGTCGACTAGGAAATTAATAGTCATTAATTCATTACTATGAAGTTGGAATCAACTTCGAATCGAGTTTCATTAGTAACTCGGTGCATTCACCAACAAGATTTATCTAACCACTAGATGCTATGTGCCGTCGCTCCCTCACTAGGAACATCTAAAAAATAATATATTTCCTTCTATCCGATAGCTTTACTCTTACAAATTATTTTATTTTTATATCACAAGTTTCCATGTTTGAATTTATGCATAGTTGCTAATAATATGCTTTATTATATGCAAAGAAATGTTAATAATAGTATTAAACGCGTGACGTAGTGTTTCTTATCGATGGTCTGACTAGTGACTGATAGTCTATCGAGAGTTTTGACAAATCCCATTGTATTATAGTCTATCGATTGTATTGTCACGTTTCATTATCAATAGTATCGAGAGCATAGTGTTCAATAGATACTACTGATAAAGTCAATACTATCTATAGCACTTTACGCGTGAAAGCATAATAAACAAGTATCCAAAGTAACCTTTAATGCACTCAAGAAGAAAAAAAGAAATAAATCAAAAGAACCAATTAGAGTGAAGAATTTAAATTGCATGTGACGAATGAAAACGTTACATGAGCATTCCTAGGAATCCTAGTCCCTACATACAGACAGACGGGCTAATTGAAAACACTGTTTCATAGAAATGAAAGATCCAGGAGACAGCTCACTTGAAATACAGCTGAAGTTAAAAACAATTCAAAATTGAGCTTCGTTACATCGGAGTAAGGTTGGGAATTTAGTTTTTATTGTGTTTTATTTGTGTTTCGGAACGGAATATGTAAGTTGGCAAGACCTGACGAAGATGAGGGACCCTGCTGTTGGATTTTCATTGACACTTTGCGACTTGGTTTTGTTTGGTTCAGTTATATTATTGTTTCATAGGGTTTTTTTCACTCATCATCATCATCATCATTTCGTGTAGGTTACATTGTCAATCGAATAAGTACACCCTGGTGTCAGAGTTGTTGACTTGGTTTCTCTAACAACTACCTAATGGCAGCCGGGACCAACGGTTTAACGAGCCTTCCAAAGCACTGAATCTTTATTATCAGACAATCAGGTGATTCAAGCCTGCAATATCCTAACCAAACTGGAAACAACTAAACAAAGTATACTTCCCGTGGGAATCGAATCCATGGCCCCTGGGCCGAAGGCGAAAGCCTTAACCACTGGAGCACGGAGGCAGTTACACTTTCTCTATAACATTAAATTATTCTTTCCAATTGCTCTTGACAGAGCATCAAAGTCCTCCACTGTGCCCTGTTCAGCGCAACTTCCTGCCAGTCGGTTCTTTGGAAGGAAGATATTTAAACTTTTTCGTCCGAGCGTGTTTTTTTCTAGTTGCGTCTTCAGTTCAGTCCTCGAAAAATGGAGTACGCTGTAAGTCATGGTCCTAGATTTGGTGGCTTTAGTAATAACAATAGGGCGACTGCATAGCCCTTTTTACAGGGAAACCAGACCAACAGGAACATGACCCGAGGTGCATTAGTGGCCAACACGGTCAGATTTCAGCCCGACAGGGTTCGTATTGTACTTATATTATAAAAGCAGTGTGTGTACCTAGTTGGGAACCGTTGGTGTAGGTACTATATGAAACGCAATAAATGATTTGAATTTGAAAATTTGAATTTGAATTTTAAATTTTTTTGTCAGGCTGCCTAATTGCATCTGACACAGTTTAACGACTGCCATCTATCGACAACAACCGGGATCAACGGCTTAACGTATTTTCCAAAGCACTAAAGACCTCGAGATAGAAAATGCCACTAAATGGCGACCAATCCAATACAGGTAGCTAGATACTACGTGGGGCGCACTATAAGTTTCCGGAATGAATATGAAAAAATACTATTAAAGGTACAAAATTAATTTATTGTTTTTCAAAATAATCTCCCTTGGCGTCTATGCACTTTTTCATTCGATGAAACCAGTTTTGAAAACTTTTGTGCCACTCCTCTGTGGTGACCTCTGAAACGTGTTTTTCATACTCCTCGACAGCCTCTTCTGGTGATGAAAATCGTTGACCGCGTAATTGGTTCTTAATTTTTGGGAACAGAAAAAAGTCACAAGGTGCCAGGTCGGGACTGTATGCAGGATGACTCATGAGTTCTACATTTTTCGCCTTCAAAAAGTCGTTTGTCTGTCTGGCCGTGTGAGAACTAGCATTGTCGTGGTGCAGGATGATACGGCGTTTACGGTTATTTTTATGGAGTTCGTCAATAACTTCCGGCAAACAAATGGTCGTGTACCAGTCACTATTCACTGTACGACGATTCTCTAAAGCAACAGTAGCCACGTGTCCAGTTTTATTAAAAAAAGAAGCAATCATCCGCTTAGATGCACTTTTCACGCGCGCCACTTTGGTTGGTTTCGGCTCATCTTGAAAGACCCATACGCTCGATTGCTGCTTTGTTTTGGGATCGTAGCAATAAATCCATGTTTCGTCACCTGTTACTATGTCCCACACCAAATTTAACGCACCTTCGTTGAATCTGGTAAGCATGGCACTGTACCAAGTGACGCGGTCCGTTTTTTGAGCCTCGGTCAAGTTGTGTGGGATCCACCGCGAGCACAGCTTTCTCACACCCAAATGTTTGTGTAGGATTAATTGTATTTGACTCATGCCTATTTCTAAGGATGCGCGAATTTCATGGTAGGTCACATGCCTGTCTGTTTCAATCATACGGCGCACAGCATTGATGTTTTTGTTGGTCACAGCGGTGGACGGCCGACCATCGCGAGATTCGTCACTGAGATTGATACGCCCACGCTTGAATTCTGCAAACCAGCTATAAACAGTTGTCTTGCATGGTGCTTCATTGCCAAAAGCTGTTTCAAGCCGAGCGATGCTCTGTTGAGCAATGAGTCAAATTACACTTAAAATCGTAGAAAATCATACTACGAAAATTTTCCCGAGTTAAATCCATGTTGATGCAGACACACAATTTTTTAAATGGCGCCACAAGGTAAAAACAAAAGACAGTCAGATGAAACAAACTCCATTCTACAGCCAAAGAGTTCTATTTTCAAATGTTGCAATAAATTTTTAAATATTGTTTATGTAAGTGGCCAGTTCCGGAAACTTACAGTGCGCCCTATGTATTGAACTCCTAGGAGGGTATTTAAACATATTAAAGATCCTGCCGTCAAATTCTTCCAAAGTCTAAAACACATTAAAATTTAACTACTAATATTGGATATACAAACAAAAAGCTTATTAAGAGCACATCGCCCTATCTCCTAAACATATGTTTATCATAAACTCGTAGCCCCTAAACTTAAGTAGATCACGTAATGTTTTAACTAAGCGTTATTATAAATTGTTGTCTATTATCTTAACGATGATTATGCCTCGTGGAATAGTGGGATTTATACGGCCTATTATTATAATGTAGTGGGAACCTGTGATAGTTTATCTAAGAGCAGTAAATTTGGTTTTTATTTACCTGTTATTTTATGAAATTAATAGTTGAATTTGATAGATACGACTAGAGCAATAAACAATCTTTCTATCATCATCATCCTAGCGTGTATTCCTAGTTGCGACGTCAGCTTACGCTTCGGAGCCTAGGATACGCTGTTGTAAGTCATGATCCTAGATTTGATGGAACTGGTAATGACAATGGAGCGACTGCCGTCTGACCTCCGTTAACCTTTTTTACAAGGAAACCAGACCAACAGGAACATGACCAGAGGTGTGTTAGTGGCCAACGCTGTCAGAATTTTTCAGGCTGCCCTAAGGCATCTGACACAGCTTACGACTGCTATCTATCGATAAGTGCGTACGGATACGCCGGTCACGCCCGACTAACGAGCTCCTCAATAAACAATCTTTTCATCATTTTGAAGATTTAGATTGAGAGATACTAGATACTTTAATTTACCCAGATGAAATTTGGCATATGAAAACTTCGATACCTAGTGTAATCGCAAAAACAAACAATTTTGATCATAAATGAATTGTAGCATAAACGATTGGCAGTGCTGGATGCACTTTTCTTCTAAGAATCCGAGGTCGAGCTTTGAAAGCACTTGAAGCTTTCAACCTTGTACATTCCAAGGTATCAAGGTTTACACGTTATGGAGGCACTGAAGGCCGGACAAAGCCGACATTATTGATGATTCAATCGTGTTCGATGAGGGCTGGATATTGCCTCGTTGGGTCTCACGTTTGAATTCATAGTGTACAGACGAGGGCAGATAAACCTGACCCATCTACCGTACTTACAGCAATGGCCGGGGTTCAGGTTTATTTGACCTTGACTGTACTCTATAAATTAAAACATGCATTGGGAAGGTAATTTGTGTTATCGCCAGGTAACGTTACGGGTTTACGAATTTTGTACCTATGTCGAATCCGGGCCGCCTCTGGCCGAAAGTAAAGTGACTAAGAAATTCAATACAAAAAATTAACGCAGTTGCTAGCGTCAATAAAATTTAATTTCTGGTAGGTTATTGATAGATAAAACATAATGAATCGAAACCAATTTTAATTTCCCATTTATCCGTATTACACCAACTGGCATTTTTCACGGAATTCAGTAAGCGTCACTAAGTCCCCAAGTTTAGAGTTACACCATTATTTTTAACGTAAAAATAACAAGGGTGTCGGTACTCAGTGTCGGATTTCAAATAAAACAGACAATTAAAGAACACCATTCTAGGGGTCGATGTCATTACGTGCTGGTGTCCAGTTTCTGTGACATCTCAATATAAGCGGGTTATAAGGCCTTACTAAAAAAAAACTTGAAAAAAAAAATTGAGAGCTCGTTAGTCGAGCGCGACCCTCGTATCTGTAGCGAATGTGCGTGTCAAGCGACGGCGTGACGCGACCACTATTGGGTTAGTCGCCATTTACTGGCATTTTTGATCTTGAACTCCTCCGTGCTTTGGAAGGCACGTTAACCCGTTGGTCCTGGTTGTTATCGATAGATAGCAGTCGTGAGGCTGTGTCAGATGCCTTAGGGTAGCCTGAAAAATTCTGACAGTGTTGGCCACTAACACACCTCAGGTCATGTTCCTGTTGGTCTGGTTTCCCTGTAAAAAGGGTTAAGGAGGTCAGACGGCAGTCGCTCCATTGTAATAATCAGTTCCGCCAAATCTAGGAGCATGACTTACAGCGTACCCTGGGCTCCGAAGCGATGATGACTTAAAAACAAATTAAAATGAAAACGACGATGACCCGACAAACAATGGATTATTTTTTCTGTCGGGTAATCATTGAAATGCGTGAAGTTGTGAATCTCTTGAAAGAAACTGTCATTACAAAGTTATGTGGTTCTAGGCTTATTTTGTGTATGTATGAGTGTGATAGTGGCCATTGTATGGTAGTAATTTGATTTTATAATCAACTCGCGAATGTAGTGTTCTTAACTCCTTAGACTTTTTAATCTTGCCCATGTCACACTCGAGATGGAACCTACACAAAACCATTAACAATATTGTGAAGTTATCCTCACAAATATAATTTACAGAATTCAATCTCATAAAAAGTCACATCTATCAAGTTCCCTGAAGATATAAGTAACCATCTTGAAGATAACAGTATATTAGAAAACGAACAGTACGGATATCGTAAAAATATTGGAACCAGGGAGGCTATTGATGCGTTAGTAGATGAAATATTAATAAAACTAAATGAAAAAAGGAAAGTAGCCTGTCTTTTTCTTGACCTTAGCTCAGCGTTTGACTTGGTTGACCATAACATCTTATTGCAAAAGTTAGAGCATTATGGAATACGTGGTAACACACTCCTGTTACTCAAATCCTACTTGGAGGGCAGAAAACAGTACGTTGAACTAAATACGATAGAAAACGATAATGAGCATGTAGTCAAATCAAAACTGCATGCTATAAAAAAGGGAGTTCCACAGGGATCCATTTTAGGACCTATCCTGTTTCTTTTATTTACTAATGACTTGGTTAAACATATCTTAAACATACAAAATGACATTAAATTAATATTATATGCGGATGATACTAATGCCGTCGTGTCTGATAATAACATTGTAAATTTAGAATATAGAATTAATACATTATTAACTGCTTTTAACGACTGGTTTGTTTCCAATAAACTTAAACTAAATCAAGATAAAACTAAGGTGTTACTTTTTAAATCGACTGCTAGAAATTCAGATACACTGGACATCAACCTTAATGGGAATAAAATCGATATTGTACAGGACACTCAATTTCTAGGATTATACATAGATGAGTTTCTAAATTGGAAGAAAGAACTGGAATCAATAGAGAAATCGGTCTCGTCAGCTTGCTATGTTATCAGGACATTAAGGAACGAAATATCGTTGACTCATCTAAAAAAAGTATACCATGCCCTAGTAGAGTCAAAAATAAGATATACTATTAAATTATGGGGAAATAGTTATCAATACAATCAGGAGCGAGCTTTTGTCATACAAAAAAGTGCCATACGTGCAATGGTTGGAATCCCACCCTGGGAGTCGTGCAAAAAATACTTTGTCACACTGGGCATACCAACGGTTCCATGTCTATACCTATTTGTTCTTCTAACAGACCTTAAAAAACGATTACCGGCAATAGAAACAAATGAAGAAAGGCTAGCTCGCGAAAGAACTCGCAGGCAGGCACTCATACACGACATAATGCCGAATTTAAAAATTATGTTTCATAGCGCACAATATCAAGCCTACAGAGCTTATAATAAATTGCCGAAAGAGATAAAAAATGTGGAAAGTCTGAAACTCTTTAAAGCGAAATTGAAGGCGTACTTGCTGACCAAAAATTATTACACAGTTAGTGAATTTTTAGATTGACTTCAATTATTATGCATTTTTATTATAGACTTTGACAGAAGTAGGTATAAATATAATTTTTTTTTTTAACCAATAATTTCAATTTAATTTATTTATTGTTATTTAATTTTTATTTAATTTGTAATTGTAATTTAATTTTTATTTAATTTATAAATGTAATTCAATTTAAGTTATATTTTAGTTAGAAATATCAAATACGATGTAAAAATTGTTTATGATTAAATAAATGAAATGAAAAATGAAAATCTACATATCTTTACTTGTATAAAGCTTTGGTCCGTTCACAACTCGAATATGCTGTCCCTGTTTGGAACCCTTCCTTTAAAAAAATATACCGATGCCATAGAGACGATTCAGCGGATTTTTTTACGTACCATGCATTAAAAGTGTTTTCGCAAATACTTAACATATTCCCAACTTCTGACCTCTTACAATCTTCTTACTCTTAAATCGCGTCGTGCGTATCTAGAGGCTGTTCTACTTTATAACATCATTCACAGATAGACTCCATAGACCTCGTTAATAAACTTTATTACAAAGTTCCACGATCGGCTACCTTGCGCCAGGTGCGATCACGCCCACTCTTCGCGCTGCCTACTTCTCACACTAATTCAGGTCATCTTTCTCCCTTGCGTCGTATGGCTGAGTACCATAATACATTATTTGAAAGCATTGACATATTTAACTGTTCTCTTTTTACGTATAAAAAACTTTTATTGTCATTACTCTCTGAACAAGACTCACTGTAAAGGTAGATTATGCGATCTGTATGTTGTTATTCACCTTGTATGCTTGCTGACTTATTTTGTACTTACCCTTACACACTTTCTTTATAATTTCCCTCTAGTAATTATTTTATAAATACTTGTGTCTTTAATCTGTGGATAACGTGGATGGTAACAGAATTGTTACATTTACATATTGTTTATTTTATACACTGTGAACACATATTTTGTATGTTTGTTATTCCAAATAAATTAAATAAAAAAAGATAATAACGCTTTAGGAAAAACGGAGGATGTCATCATAACATACCACTAAGTGGGAGCAGATTAAGTGACCGACTTTTTTAATAAATCGGAGATTACATATATAGATCAGCTTGTCTCATATATTCATAACATATAAATAACCTCGATCTAATGTCGTATAGGACTTTATCGAAAATTGAGTGGATATAAAATCAAAAACATAAAAATGGTTACCCGACACTTTGATTAAATTCAGTCACGCTCAGGGGGTGAAGGAAGAGAAGGGCAGGGTAAATATCGGATATTTTATTATTTTTAGTCGAACGCCCTTGTCGAGCGCCTTAAATAAATATTTCATCAATGGTATTCTTTAATTCTGATCGACTTTATTATAAAACAAAAGAAAATTCATTTCGCCTGTAACAACAGCATTTCCAAAAAGGTTTGACGTCAAGCAAGCAAGGCGGAGCGATATAAAAATTAGGTTATTTATATAGTCTCTTCTTCTTTGCGTGTCGAAGGCATTACACTCTTCCAACCCAGAAAAAAGCCATCTAAACAGGTCTGTCAGAGGCCAAGCACAAGTGCATGGTAGTTTGTACAGTTTGAAACTAAGTTCTGGGGTTTAGAACAACCGTAGGCCTTTAGGACGTGAAAAAAATTAATATAGTCCAAAAGGGCTAGTGATATTAAAAATCTTAATTTATTTCTGTTTTTAGTTGTTAATTGAGGGTAAAGTATATATAAGCAGTTTGATCACTAGTGGCATTCTGTTGGCTCCATTACCTTAAAATCTAGGACCACGTTAACATCGTACTCGTGGCTCTGAATCGGGAAAGACGCTTGGACGACGTTAAGTATCTCGAACTATAATGAATAGAAACAATAGCAGCGCGAGCAATCGTATTCAACATCATCAATCGATAACTCTCGATACTATCGATTACACACGAGTGAACACGTACGCTAAACACACACGTCTCGCCATTAATATTCATAATGTTGAATCGATTCTGATACGGAGGATTTGTTGGTTACGTGGTTCTACGTAAATTAAAGTTTACACTGAGGCTGAGTGATGACTTACAGAATATCAAGATAATTTATTTCAAAATTAATACATATTAACAAAATTAAATAATAAAAAAAAAACAAAAGAATTATAAATAAAAATTATCTTCCAACGCGCCACACGCGGCAACGTGCCCAGAATACTGGCAGCGTTCCCTCGCTGTATTGCGAGACTTATACGCTGAGCAAAAAAGCTGCCAGCTCTCAAGTCTCCTGTTGCCTCTACGAGGCGCGTCGTGATGTCACAGTAAAAGTTATGTAAAAGTAATGTTAAATTTTATATGATAGGATTTTAGTTACTCACATAAATAAAGCCTGAGAATTTGTTGTATTTATAACACGGCCTAGAACCCTCATTTAGCGTGTTGATTCTCATTTTTGTTTTTGCGATTGGCAAGTTAAACAGAGTTTAAATTTAAAGTAATCTGTTATCACCTGATACATTTTCTTATGACGAAACGGTTGTTTTTACTAATTTTTTTTATACCACTAAGTAGGCGAACAGGCGTACGGCCCACCTGATGGTAAGTGGTTACCGTAGCCTATGAACGACTGCAACACAGGAGATGTCACGAGCGCGTTGCCGACCCTGAAGGAACTTTTTTTCGCCCTCTTTGAAGGCTCACATGTTATAGTCACTAATATAAGTTGACTGATTTAAAGCAAGTGAACGGCTTTTATCGCGTAAAAATTTAGGTGTTAATAAATAACTAATAAACACGATAAAAGCCGTATTAAAATAGTTTAATTTAATGAATAGTAGTATAGCGGAAGCATAAGAAATATTTTTTTACCTAGTACAAATTTACGCTGTCACTCTTGCCAACATTTAATCACAAATCACTATCGCGATAACTCAGATTTCTAATGTGACTGAATGAAAGCCTACGGCCGATCATAATAAGATCCCCGAACAGTATACCTCGTAGTTTAGAAAGAGTATATTCCCAAAAATATTGATCCTAACCATGAACTTCGATATCGTCGTGAACCTAAGCTGTAGTCTATTCATGGCCGGTCGTAAAACTTATAAATAATACCCGTGCGTGATGCTGCCCCTTCAGATGTAGAGATAGTTTTGGAGTCCATGAGTCAAGATAGCGCACAGAGTCATCTTGTCGAGTCAAAATTGACTGCACTCAAAATTTCTGATGTTTTTGCGATTGTTAAACATCAAATTAAACTATTTTTTATTTACACCTAAAAATAAATAAAAGTAATAAACGCGATAAAAGCCGTATTGAAATACTTTAATTGACTGTACTACTTCCTTCTCCTTAGCGAGTAGACTCTAGCTAATAATATTTGTGAATACCGATATTCCGCTACTGATAAAGTATTTTTTACCATTTATTTATTTTATTTATTTATAAATCTTTATTGTACCACAAGTTTACAATTGGCGGACTTAATGCTAAAAGCATTCTCTCCCAGTCAACCATTAGGAAAAACAGAAAAGTTATGTGCGGCACGAATTATTTTAGAATACAATGAGAGAAAAAAAAAAAACAAAAAAAACACTTAACTGCTAAATAAACATACATAGATTTACATACAATATTCATAACTATACATATACATACATAAACATACATAAAAGAAGAGGTGAAAACGGAAAAAGATGACGATTTAGGGTGATATTATGCTAGTGAGGTGAATTTTGACTTTTCTTTTGAAAGCGAATTTAGTAATGGTCTCTTTGATGTCATCGGGTAGAGCATTCCAGAGCCGTGTGGCTTGTAAGGTAAATGTCGTTGTCGTTGTCGTTGTGGAAGGATCAGTCTGTCTTCGTTATCGACTTGCCGTCATTGCAGCCTGACAGACACGTCCGAATGCCCAGGGTACGCCGGAAACGTACGTTTCAGTATGTCACTAAATTAATTTTACCCATTAAACTTTGCCATCTCTATATCCCGGTGATTACTCCGTTACTGATATTTGCTTAAATAGGTCCCGACATTTTTTCAGGTATTGTAGCTCTTGTCTTTCTCCAAGATAGAATAATAAAATAAAATAAAATTTATTGGTTAATAAGTTAGTGTTAAAATTTTACGTGGTCGGAGATCCCTTTTAGATAAGATGCATGTGCCAGGGGTCACCACTCTTTTGTACTAGAGATAACTTATTAAGCACCTAATATAATTAGGTAATGTAAGTAAGTTTTGTTTTATCCATACTAATCCATACTTAATATTTAAATGCGAAAGTTTGTCTGTCTTTCTGTCTGTCTGTTACGCTTTCACGGTCAAACCGCTGAACGGATTTTGATGAAATTTGGTATGGATATAGTTGAAGACCCGGGGTCAAATATAGGCTACTTTTTGACGCAGGCAGAGCTCCGGGAAACAGCTAGTATTTTATATCGCGAAAACACAGGTGTATTCCAATTGTTTTGTTGACACTTTGTTTCATATTCAGAATTCATCAAATAGCTTTTTACTCGAGGCTTTGCTCCTATATTTTTTTTCTAAGTACCTAGGTTAGGTATATGTTTTTTTCGGTCATACCCTATCCGTGTGCAAAATCTATAACGCGACGCCAGCAAACTAAAAACAGCGAATCTCCGCATGCGATATTTACTCATTTCCTATAGTCTATGATAACAGAATGTTTTTTTTACTATCAATACTCATAGATGGTAGGCGAAGTGATACTAAAGCTGGGAACACACATCGTGAATACTAATAGTACACACAGACAATTAATTTAGTAGTAGGAAGTTTACTCCGGCAGTTTTATGAGAAACAAAAAGTTGTATTAGGAAACTTTGTCTAGTGTATAAGTATCGATTAATTTAATTACTGACAGAGATTTTTTAGTTTGATTATCATCATTTAGCTTCGAAATCACTGGTATTTAATCAATAAAATGTAAAAGATGATTATCATTAACATAATCCAAACATTACCGACTCTTTTAGTGAAAGAAAATTCAAAAAGGGTCAAAAACCACCCCTGACTCTTGCATCTAGATCTTTATAAATCGACGTGAGTGCACAACAGACATACAAATAAGGCATTCCCCGCCGGGAATCGAACCTGAGCCTACCGCACTGGCGACGTGACTAGTGTACCTATGGCGAAACTAGAGCATTAATAATTTTGTTTCTCATAGAGTGCGTGCTAGTTAGCAACAATTATACACCTAGATACGTAAAAATAGTCAGAAAAAATTTAGGATTTGTCTTTAACAAATGCGAAAGGAAGTTTGTTTATTACTTCGTTACCTATTTTTTGTATATTGAATAAAAAAATCTATAGGAGTAGTGAGGACATGCACTTTTCTTATCCCGTGCAATAAGCGCGAGTAAAGTCACGAGTATGTAATGCAATTAATGCATAACACAATAAGACCACAGGTAATCATGGCATTTTAATTTCAAAAATAGTGAACATGTTTAAAAATGCTTTAGATTGAACACTCATACATAGCAATAAATATGTCTCGGATGTCTCAAAGAGATGTAACAGTTTAGTAATTTCGATTGATGTCGACAAGAACTCTATTAGATAGAAATCTATTAGAAGTTAATTACCAACTGTCACTCTCTGGTTGACTGTAAGAGATCCCTAAGTGGGATAAGTCCGCCATTGTACTTATTTTTCCATGCTTGTGTATGTAAATTATTATTTTTTTGTACAATAAAGATATAGTATCTCTTATAAGATTACAAAAAAACAAACCAATTAATTTAATATTAATTAAATTATTTTTCATCATCACAAAAAAAAAATATTTATAATAAATATTAAATTTAATTTTAAATTAAATCAAATATTATATTATAATATATAATATGATGTTGATAATAATGACGATGATGATGAATACAAAATAAATTAATAATAATTTTTTTATTTATTTGAATTCGAACACACTCTATATAAATGTCACTATTTATTGAAGCTGTCTAGTTTTCTAATTTATTCGTTTAAACCACTAAAATGAGAAAAGGCGACTTTTGCGGACTATGTAAGGTGAGGGTAGCATAGAGATAACCTGGAACATAATGTAAGGGATGCAATGTTTTGGGGGACTTCAGTATTTATGGCTTCATTCTTCTTATTTGAATAAAATATACCTCTTTCATGTACTAAAAAATATTCTACGTAAAACTACAAATTGTAAGGTTATCTAATAATTAGAATATTATTTATTTGAAAGTTGTATCGGAGGCCAAGACTCACTTTGGGTCGCTGCGCCATTTTAGTAAGTAAGTGTACCTACAATTTTGATTTATTTTTATAAACTAAAACTCAAGAACGGCTGGACCGATTTGGCTATTTTTGGTTTTGAATTATTTGTGGAAGTCCAGGTAAGGTTTAAAAGGTGAATATATTCGGAGGCGGTACGAAGTTTGCTGGGTCAGCTAGTTAAAAAATATTTTTCCTACCTATTTATCTAAAAAAAACAATAAAATATTTTATTTCCTCAATGATAACGCCCTGTAGATTGAAAAACAAGACAGTGTCAGTGTTTTTTAGACCGCAATAATCGGTTTATCTCGCCCTCGGAAATATTTGACGAATTGTATTGGACTCTTTACTCTCTATCTAAACCTTCATTCCGAACGACAAGCGCGAAATATTGGCTAGGACATGGTTCCGCATCAATTTCTGGAACTTGTACTATTTCAAAAGTAGTTTATTAGTGAAAACATTTTGAAACTTTCTGATGTATCTTATTTTAAAAGTTATCGAGATATGACAAATTTAAATTCACATACAAAGAATGTGCAATGCACGATCCGAAAAAGCTCCATTACCTTCCATACTACCTAATTGAACGGAAGAGATGATGTCATGTTGTGTTGGGACCAAGATTGGACTTTTAATTACTTACTCGTATGTAATGAATGTTTCTTCATTATGTAATTTTGTTGTGATTTTATATATTAAAAATGAATCTCATGTATTTTTAAGGCATTTTGCCAGGGTTTCTACACGGGTGGTCTGTGGGCTCATTGCACCAAAAGATCGCTAAATGCTATCCGCGTCCAATATTTTTAGAATGTTGCTGAGACTCCCTCGGTTATGTAGTGCCTCTGAAATGTTTGCGCAGGCTAGGACGGACGGATTCCATGCCGTTATCCGGAAAAAAGTGGCATCATTGTTAAGGAGAGTGAGGTCGATTCACAACAGTATCCTAAAAACTGTAGCGAACAGACTAGATTCGCCAATAGTGAGACACCTTGTTCAGGAGACCATGCCGGTGGCCTTATTTGGTCAAATCTAAGGCACATTGGACGGGCCATCTGTACACAGAGGTTTCATACTGTGTGCAACCAAATAATGTATAGTTTTAGGTACTAACACTAGTTTTCAGTTACTGTAATACTAACAAAGTGGATCTTTGTTATCTAAAAAATAAAGAAATTGAATTGAATTTTTAAAATGATATTAAAAAAATTCTGTGCAAAATTTCTATCCATCATGAATCCACATAATTTTTCAAAAATTCCTTGGAAATTACCCAAAATTAGTTTAGAGCGATTTCGATAGACTTCAATGAAAATTTGTCTCTTTTTATTTGAAATCATTTAATTCGACCAACTAAAACCTCAATTCTCCTACGGAACCACAAAATTCGATTCGAGTGGACCAGATGCGGCCTTTCCCACCGCATTTCTGATTGACACCGGATCGTCCACGGTTCGCCGACAAAATGCGCCCCATTATTTTGCTGAGTGAGCTGTCCTGAAAAATATTAGTATTTTCCGAATACCGTTATTGTAACGTTATTTTATTTTGAAACGTTATTTCGTAAGGTGATTGGAGTAACATTGGAATTGTTGAAATGGCAATTTTTTCATTCGTTATTGTAACTTTCTTGCGATTTTTATTAAGTAGAGTCTTGTATTTAGACATAAGTTGCGATTTTCTTGCCTGGCGTGCCTTGAGAGCCTGGCTGATATCTTTGATCAACTCCATGATATATCCATACTAATACTATAAATGCGAAAGTCTGTCTGTCTGTCTGTTACACTTTCTTTCTTTCTTTGATTAAATTTGGTACGAATATAGTTGAAGACCCGGGGTCAAACATAGGCTACTTTTTGACGCAGGCGGAGCTGCGGGAAACAGCTAGTGCGAAATAAATTAGTAACATAATTTTTTTTACATCTATCTAAGACAAGTGTACGAATTACATGTATGATATTGACGTCATTAAGTCTACCTATTTTTTCCTCACAGCATGAAATAAAATCTAATTTGGTTCAGATTAAAATCAATAAGCGCGAATAGGCGAAAAAATCCAATTTTCAATTGGGACGGACCCGGCAAATTGGGTCAAATCTATAACGGTTCCCGCCCGTAAATCCAAAAGTTCGTATTTCGAACGGAGTTACGGCCCATCGGCCAATTGGACGTTCGCTTATCGCCATCCAATGACATCGACCGATTACACCGGCGCCGTAAATTCGAAAATGGAACTCAACTTCGTTAATTACTGAGAACCCGTTCCGTTATCTCCAGAGGAATCTCCACCATTCCAAATATTAAATTTTGAATCTAGATGGTACGCCGTACGCATGGAATTATGTTCGAAATTTGAATTATAGGCCCTAATGATGTTACAAATTATCGTTAGACGAGGGCTAGTGCAGCATTCTGTAGTCTTGTAGCAGATACTAGGGAGGAGACAAATTATGTTTATGAGACAAGTCTATATATGTTAAAAAGAGTATTCACCTATATCAGTAAGTATAATTATTTAGCAAAGAAATGAAACTAGGTAGATAAACGATAAAAAAGATATTGTCAACAGTAACTACTCAGTATCCTTAGCACATTGTAAACACTCGAAATGGAATACAATCGATGAAACCATCCAAATAATTATTGACACAATCGATTGAACTGCGTTGCGATATTAACGGTTCATGAAATTGAATCGGACAATAACAGTCATTTATCGATGCGACATCGAACCCAAATCGAATGATTAAGGGGTAGACATTAAAATATGTACTTTTTTGTCATAAATATGAAAATTCATACTTCCATATATTTCCTTACTAGTAATATCCATACTTACATTCGCTTTCACGGCCAAACCGCTGAACAGATTTTGATGAAATTTGGTATGGATTAAGTTAAAGTGCCGGGGTTAAACATATGCTACTTTTTGACGCAGGCGGAGCTGAGGCAAACAGCTAATATTGGGTATAACGTAGGGTAGTATTATTTTAATAAGAGAAACTCTGTTACATAGACTTTAGATATTTTTACAGTACAAAATAATTGTTTCTATAGGTTATTAAAGATAACTTGAATTGTATTAATTAAAAATTATTCAAAATCTTGATTAGTAGCAGGTGTAAACACAAACTAGGTACGATAATGCAGGCACAAAATTGTATTGTAAATAAGAATATTTTACAATATTGGTTGAGATGTTGGGTTTGTCATTTTGTAGCTTTTTAGGATAAGTAAATTTTGTATGGTCTTTGAAAAATAATAGTGAAATAAAAAGTGTATTGAAAATAATGGAGCATTTAAATTAAACAGTGCAATCGGCAACAACATTGTGGACAATCAAGAGACGTGGTAATGAAACCGACACCAATTAAAACATTGCCTTTTGCAAACAGACAGGCGCCGAGAGTTATTGGGTTCGTTATTGCTGATACCATGATTATTTAGCATTTTCCAATCAGAATTTTTAGGCTATTGTAATTCATCAAGTGCTTGAAAATATTGCAAACTGAAAAATATTTGTTTTTATTTTTTATTATTGTAAGCTTAGCTTAGCTCTGCAAAAAACATGTTTTTTAACATTCAAATCGCCTCGTTCCGAATAGCCGCACGCGCGTCTCTCGCGCTCCGCATCGCTGCGCGCCAAGCTCTTGATATAAGCTCATAAAATATAATTGGTTAAGGTTGGGAGAGGAAGGAAGACAGGGAGAGGCTTACATCCAGCAATGTTTTGAAGAAAGAAAGATAATGTTGTTAAGATTTCCTCTTCATTCATACAGTAGCCGCGCGCGCGTCTCGATCGACTAATGCTAGCTCATACAGCCTAGAGAAGGCTAATCTAGCAAAGAATTAAAGAGAGATAATGATGTTTAGATATCATTTCCATACATACCTGGTGATCTCTCTTTGAGCAGCGTGCAGCTTGCCGGCGAGCCGCGCCGCGTCGGCCTCGGCAGCGCGCGCACGCGCCTCCCAGTCGCCGCGCGCGCGCCTCTCGCGCTCCGCATCGCTGCGCGCCGCACCCTCACGCTAAAAAAAAAAGAAAAAAATATCCTTTTATTCATACGATACAATATATATTGCCCATATTACAATAAATACAAAGTACATTTTATTATTGATACTTAAAAATTATGTTACTACTACTCAAAGGCTGCTAAGCAATCTCTTCTTACACTTTATTGTACATATTTACTTCCTAAGAAAAATATCGTAGTAAGTAAATACTTAAACTTTATTGTACAGTTGCATAGCCCGATAGTTGACTTAATTCTAAAAGCATTATTTAACCTTTTTGGTACGTTAAATGTGTCTACTGTCGAATTTTTTAAATATTTATTGCATTTGTTTCAGATATTTCAAGCTATTTTCATATTATGCTTCTTTTCAGGTATAAGCTGATAGGCATTTGATCGACGGGCAGTTAGCTAGGAACACAATCAAACAAATCTATGGGCGGGAAGTTTAAGTAGATAAAACGACATTCTCCACTCATGTCATATTTCATTCACACATATTTTTTTCATTCATTTAATTCAATGTCCATAATTAAATCACTCACGCGATTGCTAAAAATATGAAGATCTGCAAAACATGTAGCTTTGATGCACAAATTTAATAAAGCTTTTACAATGTTCCTTCTTGAAAACAATAGAAAGTTTTAAAATACATAGCAAGTCCAACGTTTCAGTAAACAATACATCTTGCGAAGACTTCGCAGAGGAGCTGAACTATCAAACTTTAATATTGTTCATTTATTTCGAGCACAGACCAAAGCCGTCAATGGAGGCGGAACTGTGTTCGAACTCGCTCAATTTCCACTTTCTAATAGTTTACTGTGTTTCTTTGGTGAAAAGTTTAATGCTTAAATTAAATAGTGGTCTTTAATCACGTTTGAAGACCATTCTAATAATGAAGAAATATTCAATTTAACATGGAAAGGGAGGGTAAGGTCATTATCTAGGTAAAGTACTAAATGCATTTAATACTTTACCTAGATGAGATAAGTAAGTACTTATTTTATCCTATCCTTTCTCACTACAACTTCTAAACAAGAACACAAGGAATAAGTGCGCCGTTGTACACATTTCATTTCTCACATCTCATAGGTTTCTCGTTAGGAACAAAAAACGGGTACCTAATTAAAGATGGCGTTCCATGCGTTTCACTGGCAACAAATAGAATGTACTAGTATGTATTTTAGATTTTAAAAAATTCGACAGAATACAACGAACTCTTGAAAAATCAGCACGTATATCAAAAGCAAAGAACAGAGCTATGAGAATCTTTGATTTGCAAATTTTTCAATTCCGCTTTGCGCCATCAAATAGTTGCCAACGACCGAGCGATAGCAGTTTGATTTTTGTCGCAAAGAGAAAAATGTGTTCGGAATTCAGACTAGCAAAATGGCACATATTGAGGTTATTACTTATTATTGAAAAGTGTTATGTGAGTTGCTAGAGAAATGAGCAGGCCATCTCTGGATCAATGGTTAACCATGGTCTTTTAAATCTATCCAAATGCGAAAAAGTTTGCGAGTTGTCACTCTAGATCCTGTATTGCGCCATCTCGCTTACTCACTAGTATTTGGATTGATTCAAGATACCATTGTAACTAATCTCTCAATTTTTAATGCACAAAATACAATAAGTATCGAAGGTGGACTTAAAACTAAATTTACGTTATTAATTTCTAACTTAAAACGTACCTACCTAGAAATAATGCACTTAGACACAAGACAATAGAACCTGTGGGTTCCTAAGGTACTAGCCGAGTCTGTGGCGGAGGCAAAAATAATACTAAAATTTCTTTTACAAATAATATTAAAATATCTAAATAACTTAGACTAGAAGCAAAATTCAAGCATGACCACCGTAAAAATCGGCGTGCTTTATCTAGGATTGTGATAAAAATCCAATTTGCCGTCAAGTCCACTTGTGACGTCACATGTAGGACTTCCACGAGGGCCTGTCTGACGCACGTGTTGTTTGATGTTAAAGCGAGCGTAAACGAAGCATCGAGTTACTGAGTGATGTTGGAATCAAATGTTGATTAAGAATTTGAGATCCTTGACGAACAAAGAAATGTTTAAAAGTACTGTGTTGCCTAAGTACGGTTAGATTCATTTATTTTGGCCATAAATGTAGGAAACCAGTAGTCGGAGTAATTTTATGTCCAAGCTATACCTATATATCGAAAGACTATACACGCTTTAATTACCTCTATTATAGAGTGACAAAGCCGAAAACGTCCCAGAGCAAGACCGCAAATGAGATAGAAAGATGACATCTAAAAGAAAGCGGGCAGCAACTGGATTCCTACTGCCATAGGGAAAGATGGCTCTTTGGTAGAGAACGGCTTAAAAGAAGAAGTGTGTACGTACAGCACGAAGACTTAAAAAAACTTCTCGAAAATCTCTCACGAGCCAATCCTAGACATCACAATAATAATATACTTAATCATAATCAGTTAATAACACCAGTCTGTGAAACTAATTACCTGGATAGTGCCGCCATTGATTATCTGTATATTAATTATGGGGGATAAACATAAGCCGTGAGACGCCACAGCATCTTACCTGCAGTTTAGTTTGGTTTAGCGGAGATGGTATCTTATTGTGTGGCGTAATTCATAAGTGCAAAGAGGCGAAATTAGGGGCTTATCATAATTAAAAACTTATATTAGACTAGCTTTTTCCCGCAGCTCCGCCTGCCTCACAAAAGTAGCCTATGTTTGACCCCGGGTCTTCAACTATATTCATACCAAATCTCATCAAAATCCGTTCAGCGGTTTGGCCGTGAAAGCGTAACAGACAGACAGAAAGACAGACAGACTTTCGCATTTATAATATTAGTATGGATGTTATGTTGTTCAAGAAAATAAATAAATTGGATTAGTAGGATATAATTTAAAAACGACGAGGGAAGCCTATGTCCAGTTCGGTGGATTACTTTGTGGTTTAGATTATAATACACTCAAAAGCGCAATAAACGACATAAAAGTGATTGCACTAATGTAACTATTCTTTAAAGATTTGTGCTATTTAGAGATTATGATGACAAGAACATCAACTTCAAATCAAGAGCAATATCAACTTCGTAAAGTAAAATAATGTAGCGCACGCTGGAAACACAAACTCATGATCCTCAGTAGCGAGGAATCTATGAAGAAGAATGTTAAGTAAGGGTATCGTAAGGCGTGTAAGGTATCGAATCTATATGTGAACAAAATGATTTCTTTCGCATGTAGATACGAGACCTTTTCTTTTCAAAAGGCTGTTTGAAAGAAGCTCTATCAACAAGATCGCAGGTCTTTAAATTTGAATCAAGATTGTTTAGGTAGGTTAGACCATCGCTAAATTTATTATCCTTAAGAATTGCACTCCAAACTAGAACTAAGAACATTATGGTCAAGAGGGCTGATAGCTCTGTTTGTCTATGACTTGGGCTGGAAACTCTCAAGTTTGTTGGTAGCAAGTTTGATGAAGTTTTAATTGAAAATTAGTCTTGGCCGTATCTCGCAGGTTTCAGTTCATTTGGTCTCGGCGGCCTGGTAAATACGATTGCGGACCTTTTAAGACATTTTTTCTTGTGAGTTTAAGATACAGACAAATCTTTAGGGATTTTCAGTTATTTTATAATTCAAATAAGAAACTTGTGGTTTTCTTCCAAACCTCTAAATGGATTTTGAAGAAATTTGGTATGTGTTTCACATGGAATTCTTATTGAGGCAGGCGGTGCTGAAGGAAATAGCTGGTGTAGACTAAAACTACTGCCGCATAATTAGTTTACTTGTCTATTTTACCACCCAGAAGCAAAGTCAAAATTATTTGACAAAACCACCAATCAACACCAAATTAAGTAGTTGTTTAGGACAAGCAAAATGCCTATTTACGTACTAATTCCCTAACTGGCCGAAAATAACGCGGGAAGCGTACGCCATACTGGGTTATTTATAATCTGTGGCATAGCAGCGGTTGCTGTTTAATCTTGAAATGCCCTTTTTAGTCTGCGTAAGCGTAACCGACAAATATTTGTGTGAAGATATACTACGTACTTCATAATTGAAGTGAAGTTAATTTGGCAGTCAATAAAGTTGCTATCTATTGAATAGCTTTTCGAATTTAGAACGAAATGTGATTAATTCCTACGTACAATATTTTTTCATAAAAAATATCGGTTTAAAATAAAACCAGTACAATAGTGACAAAATTGCTAGTTCTTGTGATAACTTGAATTAAATTTTAAATTTTAATTTAAAATTAAACTATTTATAGGAAATATTTTTTTACTTAGATACATTTTTTTTCTTTCATAATGGCTCTTACTTTTGTATTTAGCCAGTAACAAGTGAATTCTTTTTAGTAAAGTTATTTAGTCAAGCAAGTTTAAAGTCAGGTCGGCAGTTAAGTCAAGTCAAGTCGAGTCAGAAGAGTCAAGTTAAGTGAAGTAGTAGTAAAACTGCACTTAGCGATTTCGAGGAGCTTTTGACAACAAGCAAGAAAATCACATAAATCGATCACTGTACTGTATCACTTTCCAACACTTACGCTTATTCTCGAACACTTTGCGAATAATAATCCACCATTATTATACACAAACCCATAAAAAAATACAAATATTGCAAAATAAAATACAGCGCCGATACTGCTCTTTTCAGCTTCCCGCCAAAAGTCCTAGATACATTTTAAATACCTAATAATTCAAGAAATCAACAGAGAAAACAGTTGACAGAGACTAAGTACACTCTGTCTCCACTCAATTTTCTTTATGGTTATTTTCCTTCGGGGACTAATCGACGTGACTGCTTCTCAATTTAATTGAATATGTTCTCCGAAATTAAGTCTTCTCATTTGCGATGAAAGTAGAAACAAATGGTAGTCGTTTCGGTTATTTCCGTGTGTTTCCGTCCTGGCCGGGGGCTTGCTTTGACAGCCGGCTAAAAGTGGCGATTTGACTGATGACTGACATATTTGTTTCTTAATTTTTACGATTATCCAAAGAAGTGCAGTGTTTTTAGAGCGTAGATATGCCTGAATTTAAGCACCTATTTTGCACACTCTGTATTTTTTTAACGTACTTTTATATTTTAAAAGTATCATTAGATTTGTCAAGAGTGTGATATAATGACCTGTTATCGAATGCGCATTAATAATATGAAATGCAATGTGTTGAAAAACACTAATATATATTATATATATATATAAATATAAATTATTATAACTTACTTGTTTATTTATTTAAATTGTTGTAAAATAGAATAATATCCATAATCATAACTTCATTTAATTATTTAAATACAATATTTTTATTTTTTATTTTGATTAAATACAAAATAAAATGTAAAGGAGTTAAATAATATGAATTACAATAAATACAATTTTTCGTTTTATAATTTCAATTCTTAATCGAATAATAGTAGACACCCATTTTCAAAATTAAAATAGTTTTCGAAATTTCCAAAAACTAAAACATCGTATGCACTGACAAATAAAAAAACTTTGCATGGATTTTTCACAACGCTTCAAAAAGTCACAGAAATTTCCACCAAAACCCGACACCCTTCGTAATTTCTCAGCAAACATCCCTTATTGACAGCTTCCATGTACTTAGTCCTATCAGTTTGTTTAGGAGTTAGGTATTAAATCTGCCCCCGCAAAGGGTGAGCAAGGGAAACATCAAATAAGTAGTGTAGACAAATATTTGTTCAATATTGCAAATCAGTGTGATGTTTACTTAAGTCTTACTGCATGCATGCATGATGAAAAATGTCAATACACAATTTACACAGTAATGACGTCATGTTAAATTATATAAAAAAAAAAAATCTTTAAAGAAAATACCATACAGAACAATGGAAAAGCTTTTTCGTTGCTTCTTAGTGTCTTTGGCTTAACATTAAAAACTACGAAATTCAGAAAAACCGTTATTCAAAACTCTATTGAATTATCCGTAATGAAAAGTTTTAAGAACCATAGAGATAAAAACATTTTCAGAGTGGGGGTTGTTTATAAATTATGCTATGTTCATGGCATGTTAAAAATTAAAAAAAACGTAATCGAATTTTCTAATAGTTGAAACGGGTAGATTTGCAATATTTCCTAAACACTGACCCGCGTGATGACGTGTCAACCCCACCGATGACGTCACGATAAACAATGACTTGCGATTGGCCGAAACGGCGGCACGCGACTGCCACACGTCAACTATTTTCCCGCCAAATTAGACGGGGCGTTGAATGCCAGTCATTTCGCCATTGAGAAATACGAATTAGCATTCTTTTTCTGAACGATTCGAAATTTAAAATTGACCGTTTGAAGTGATAATGAAATGCTCGAATGAAACGTACGCATGTTAAATAAAACATAAGCTTTTATTAAAAGGGGGCTTAAATCCTGTCTAATTTTGTTACTGAGTTCACTGCAGATTTCTACTTCATCTATCTATAGATTTTACTCGCTAATAAAGGAAAAACATAGTTCACATTTGAAAATAAAGAAAAAAAATACTGCTAAATAAAAACAAGATGGCCGCTGATAAACAGAAATACATCGCCATAATTATGTAAATATCGACCCGCGCTTCTGTCCGAATCAATCAATCTGATCCTAATTACTCTATCTCATAATCTACACCCGCATGACTCGTCATAACATATGGAGGAAACAAAAGAACAACAAGAGCTATTCTAAGTACCAAAGTACAAACTCTACTAAGTGTAGGAATGTCCGCAGACAAATTACATAACTTTGTTAGTATTCAATATATGAAAAAAACATTTATTGTTTTTTCTTATGCCTTATGTAATACAATGTTGCATGCAGCTAGACCCTTGATAACAGGTTGTTAAAGGATTCATAAAAAAGAACTATTTCGTAAGGATTTGGAAATTACTTTTGAACCACTTTAAGTTGTTTCAGTATAAAATTTGTGTAAGATTTAATATGCATATAAGATGTTATTTCCATAATGACTAGAAATTGTATGTTACCTACGCGACTAGAGGTGGAAACTCTATGCTCTAGTTAGTTTTTTTTATAACGTCCCCCACAGATAACGGCACAGATTCACAAGAATATTGCTATAAATAATTCAATAAAGAATTACAATACATCAGTTTGGGCCCAGCTCCCGTAATCTGCTTATAGTAATCCAATACTGGACGGAATTTTGGGGCGAAAACCCATAGAAATTCAATAATGATCGCGAAAACTATTTTATGATAGAGAGTACAAAAATAAAGGCTCCGTTTTCGTAGACATTTCGAGAATGTATCTAGGTACTAATACAGTTTAGGAACTGTTTACAAAATTTTATCTTTAGTAGTTTTTAAGAGTTGTGTGACCTCTTGCTTAAAATAAGCGTAAATAAATAGAGACAACGTATGAATTTAGTCTTCTTCAGTCTTCACTTCAACTATATTTATACCATCTTATCACAATATCTATATTAAGTACTTACAAGAAAAAAAACCTATTTTCACCTAAAATAATAAACCCGTTAGGTTAAAATTTGGTTGTTACGGTAAGACTGGACCACAGAATTTGAATGGACAGGAAAAGGTAGTTCTTCGCTAAAAAAGCTAAAATCACGGACACAAAACATAGAGATAGATACCAATACATTTATTCAACCGCTTTAAATTGAGATAAGGCGTGTATTCATCTATGTAACAGGAGTCCAATTTGTACGGACGGACGGACAGACCGCGTCGGAAGGCTTTGACCCTTGATTTAATCGAGAAAGGACTAATTATCATGGAATTTCTCGACGGGAGCCCGGACGAGAGAGAGACGTGGTCGGGGGCACGGTTTAATGTAATTAATTGAATGTTAGTCATAGATATTATTAAGGAAATTTGATATTATAAAGTCATACTAGAAGAGCCTTTTATATCAAAAACATTTTTGCAGAAATCAATTAAAAAATATCTAATTATCAGGATACGTAAGATGTCTACTCCCTGATGTACTTACACAATAAAATGCGAAAAATGATTTTGAGACTTAGATGTATTCAACGTTTCAACCGTATTACAACTGCCGTCGCGAACCAACTTAAGAATATTACCAACTATACAGTGCAATGACCGTAATTGAACGTGCTAAGCAAGAAAGTATTCTTTGCATTGAAAAGTATGCGACTAAGCCCACTAGACCATTCTGTTACAGATCAGCACCAAAGCGGACCCTTGCACCTTTACATTATAGAAAAAGAAAGCGTTCTCTATTTCTCCTTACAATTAACTAAGTCATTGATTCACCAATTTCGTTGCTCTAAATATTAAAAAGAATCATTTCCCATTTTATTTCCTTGTTAAACCCAAGAGCTGGAAAACAAATAGAATCCAAAAGCGTACAATTAGTGTACAAACAGACACTGTCTCAGCTCTCGTTAAAAACGGTCACCCAGCCGTGAGGAGATGCCAGTCTCCTTGTTTAAGCCACTCCCGAACTTCGGATTATGTACGGTTCGCAGAAACGGCTGTTTTGTCTTTTCTCTGCCATTAGTAGGTAGTGGTTTAGATTTTATAGTGACAGTACTGACTTCTGTTACTAGTTACCTACTGTGATGGCTCAGCGACCCGAAGAGGACCTTGGCCTCCAACACAAGAGATTTCCACTGTTCCCTGTTCAGCGCAGCCTCCTGCCAGTCGGCTCATTAGAGGGCTTACTATGGTAGTACGTGTTATTATTATGTGTTTAGTGAGATTTTCAATGAAAGTTAACCGAAGGCATGCACTAATTTTGAGCTATCAAATCGATAATAAGAATAAAATTAATGTGATCAAGTAAATAAAATATAATCTGTGCAATTTGTGTCAAAAAGTTCTGACATCAAATGTTCAGAACTGTGAAAACCCATTACTTTCCACTGACAATGAAAAATATGTTCCTACAACTTCCTTGAAAGCAAGAGTATCTTAAACATTAAAAATGCAAAATGTATACTCTCATGCAATGTCGAAACCAAAACAGAAGAAGGGGATTACGCCGAATGGACTTTTTCTATATCTACAAAGTAAATAAACATTACTCATAATAAAAAATAGAGATAAGTACAATTAGCAACATCTACTCTATTTCACGACGAAATATTCGCCTCCGTAACTAATATAAACAACATGGGAAATGCATTATGCAACCATCATATCTGCTATCCGTACGCGGGATTATGGCCCCAGGTTTGGAATCTTAGTGTACCCTCAGTTTGGTTGCAAACTGTATAAATGAAAGTTCTAATGCGCTTCGGGGCCCTAGGGACAGTGCTGTGGGTGCCGCGGATGGTATTTGTTTTTTTGTTATTTTTGAGGTTACATGGTGTAATAAAACTTTCTGTTTGTTTCTAATGGTTAACTGAAAGAATTTGCTTTTAGCATTATGAACGTAATTTCTCAAAATATGTTTTGGCTTGTGGTGCAATAAAGATTGGAACTGAAAACATCATCATTTAACATCTAAATATTTTTTTAAATGTGCCAAATTAAGGACCTCTCCTTTTTGGATTTTGGAAGCCGGTTGTAAACGTACTTCCTAATTTACCTTTTACTTGTTTTACATGAAGAGAGGTTGTGTAAATGATATTTTCAATGCATGTATCCATATCGCACAGCATTAGTACGCTCCACCTCCAATAATATAAAGTCGCAAAGCATTAGCACTCGCATTCTTTACGTAACATCAACCTCAATGTACCAACAGACTCGATGCGAGATCCAGTAAAACCACGTAAAATTAAATTATCAGGTACAATATTTTTGTGAGCAAACAACAGAGAGACAACGATAGAACAGTTGTCACTATAATCACAGGCAAGATCTTAGTAATATAAATAATCCTAAGAATGTTTTGTTATAATAGTCTGTATACATATTCTAAGTAAAAGCTCGCTGGCTCATTAGCAACATCCATATCCATAATATAATATTATAAATGCGAAAGTCTGTCTGTCTTCCTGTCTGTCTGTCTGTCTGTTATGCTTGCACGGCCAAACCGCTGAACGGATTTTGATGAAATTTGGTATGAATATATTTGAAGACCCGGGGTCAAATATAGGGTACTTTTTGCCGCAGGCGGAGCTGCGGGAAACAGCTAGTTTATTATAAACTTCTCTCAGCTTAATGATTTCGCAGCTTTCACCTATTACAAGAATATTTCGAAAAAAGGCGACCATTTTCATCTGAAAAAATCTATACGTCAAAGATGCTGTCACCGGATATAGCGTCAATATCAACCCTTTTTTCGTCGAAAGTGGGCATAAATCTTTACGCCATCCACCAAGGGGGTGACCATACAATAGTGGACAGCAGTAACTGTCACCGATATATCTAATGCAGACAGAAAGACAAACGACCGAATTCGTTGTAATATATGAATAGCAATGATTTGGGGACAAAGGTTCATAAAAATAATTATTTTAATGGCGAGGGATATTTTACGTTTGATAGCAAAAGAAAAGGGTAAAAACGTTTGTGAACCACGAAATTACGTATCTCGTAGAACTATAAATTCTTCTTTGAAAGATGCTGTCCAATAACTTTAACAATTTTGATGGTAATTGACTCTATCTGATTAAAATCATATTTCAGCGAACAAAAATCTCTTCCATTTACTTTCTTAATCCAAAAATGAGATTGTCAATTCGACAGAAAGTCTTCGTAAAAGTCCGTCACTACCGATTCTAGTAAAAAAAAAAAATATTTTTGTTTAAAAGGATAACCATTGAAATAAATAAGTTTCATAGAAATTTTCTTACAAAATTTGTACAGTACATAGTTTAATTGTAAAATCATTATGAGTGGAAAAATAAGTCTACCAAATAAACTGTTTATATCTTAGAACGATGTTTGTATTTATTTTAATAATATTGAATACAATACAAATTACAAATACAATCAATCAATCATACAATGAAAATTACGAACTATTAAAAAAACTACCGTACATTTTGATGACGTCAACGTTTTTTTGGACTAACAAATCTACTTAGTCTTGGACTTGACATAAAATGAGTTTGATTGATTGATGATTTCAAGTAAACAATGTTGTTTAGCAAATTAGTTGGAAAGCTTGATCCAATAATTTTCACGTAAACATTTCAAACCGACAGTTGTCGAGTATTGATTTCCACTACCCTCGAGTTACGAGGTGGTTTAAAGTAACAGAAATAGCGTTTTTAGAAGTTGGCGACAAAAATCAATTGTTTATTTATTTATTTTAAACTTTATCACCTAAAATGTTACGATGGCTTAATGTAATTCAACTTGATTGCGATTGATAGATCTTAAGACAATAATTTAATGAAAATAGTTAATTAAGATATTTGAAAAGGACCTAAGATATTTCAACCTAATTTATTAAGAACTTAGATGGCCCGAAAATAATTACGAAAAGCAGCTTTAATACACACACACAGACTAATTAAAACACATAAATTGTCAATGAATCATTAAATATTCTGGGAATCCATCAAGTGTTGAGTGTTTCGTCGTTTATACGTCGAACTATTAACAGCTTGGTCTAGTGCCTGAAGATGCCTCGCGTAGAGGCGAAAGACGTGTCGTTTGTGCAAACTAATGGTGGTGGGCATGTTGGGACTAATAGTAGTGGGTGGGTGCCAGCCGGCAATAGATTCCATGAACTATCTGGTGGCGGAAGCATGCAAAATAATTTGGTAAGTGCTTAAAACCATCATTACAAAAATACAAAACATAATTCAAATTAAACTTTTTTATTACTTAAATGAATTATTTTAACCTATCGTTTCAAACACTTTACAGCGTTCATGGTCGCGGGTAGAATGTTATCACTTTATTACATTTAACACTGTTCTCTTATGACTTGGTGCTCCAAACTCCACCCCACTAAAACAAGGGTGGATTTGCAGAATTAAATAAAAAACGCACCTTGCTGGACACCGAAATGGCGTCAACTCTACTGAACTTTTTGTGACAGCGCTTTCCTAATAGTATTATTATTGATATGGAATGGGGATCTTCATGTCAGCATTTTATAAAGATTGACATATTGTCAATATATTTTGTGAACGTTTTATGTTATTTTACTTGTCGTGAAACACTTTGAATTAATTTTAATTCACGCTAAAATGACAATAAAACATATGTTTATGTTTTAATCGTAAATAATGTTCAATATTACTTTATATTAGTATCATACTTGGCGTGAGAAAGAATGATCATAGAAATACAAGGAAAATTAAAATAAAGACAAAAATTTCAAAGACCTCCTACAAGAAAATTAAAAACTTAAAGAAATAAAATTTAAAAAAGTTTTGTAGAAATATATAAATTTGTTTCATACTATTCTGTAGCTATATTATGAAATCATTAACAAAGCGTTCAAAATAAAAAATAAGAGTATCCACCATCTACGCATAATTAGTTTTTGGTTGCTTTTTTTTTGTTTAATTTTAGTATGTAAAATGTTTAATGTTATGTAACTAAAATTCGTACCAGTTATTTTATCAGTGGTCATGACAACAAAACATAGGGGCTGCCAATAACAGCATAGAATGCTGGCTTATTGCCAACACCCGTATTATTCCAAGTTCATATTGCAGTGTTGGTAACTGGTAACGCAGTGCATACGAACAAGAACAAAAGTGGAACTTTGCTTTCAATTGAAATGTAAGATTTGGGAACTGAATAAGGTAATGCTCTAAGAGAAATGTAATGGCTCACATTAAAAGAAACTCACATAAAATGCCGTCGATATCCCTACAGAGTGGTGGCCCCACGGTTCATATCCACCAGTAGGGTCACGAGGTAAACCAAATGGCAACCTAGAAAAGTTCTTAGTCACTGGCCGTATATGGACGGAAAGAGAGTCAGAAAACGGAGCCCAATACGATGGTCTGACCAAATCAGGCAGCAGCTTACCACCCAGCCCTCCAACGCAATCTACAAGCAAAAGATCGCCACAAGTGGAAGGAGATCATCGAAAAGGCAGGTTAGTCACATCACGGTCATAGTGATCAAACGACTGAAGGGGGAAGAGGTATTATTATTTTTACTTTTGAACACACTAGCAGCTTATATTAGCTGATGCGTGTGCATCTTGAAGTTTGGAGAGTTTATAAAATTGTCCAATCTGTTTTTAAAAGCGTTGACTGAGGGTGCGCTGACGTCACTCTCAAAGAGTCTGTTCCACTCTGCTACTACACGACTGCATAGAAAATGTTTTTTCGGTTTTCTTCTTGCTCTTGTGTGAAATAGTTCCAATGAAGGTCCCCTCAAGCGCACATTTTCCGAGAGTTGGAACATATCGCGCAGTTCTGGAGCATCATAATATCCTCTCAGCATTTTGAATGTTTCAATTAGGTTGCCTCTTCGTCTGCGACACTCTAAAGTTGTAAGCTTAAGAATTTCTAGTCTTTGATCATAAGGCAGATTGCGTATACATTTAACTAACTTTGTTGCTCTTCTTTGGACATTCTCAAATATATAGAGTTAAAATGTACAAATACCAAGTCGTGCTTACTTCTCTTGTAGCTTTAATCAATATAAAGCCTTGATAGTCAACATGTCTATATATAATCAGCAATAAATCCAACGACAAATCAATATTTGCAGTCAGTAAAAGCATTCCGTTTGCATTAGCTGCACGAATAATACATGATTTGAGAACGACTGAAACCAGACTTCGAAAGATAGGATACGACGTTATATTGAATTTTATATATTTACTATGACTATTTGTTGCGGATAGCGAGATTGGATATAATTATTTATGTACTCGCGATTATTTTATTCATGAACATACTACCAGCACCTAGGGGATTTAGCTGTTATTATAATGTTATTAAATGTAGAGTATGAGAGGGTTTTAAGGATAAATATGATAAATCTGAAAGAACGGTTTGTGTTTCACAATCAACACCATGATCGACTTCGCAGTGCACATAATCTCCGATTGGATACACCCTGTACATTCTTCCGAATTTTACACCAACTCGTTTACTGTCCAAGCTGTACGTCTGTGGAACTCCTTGCCGGTATCTATTAGACATGCCCAAACACTCTCCAGCTTCAAGACACAAGTGAAAGACCATTAACTTTCTATCACCTAAACCCCTTCCCGAGAAAATCTTCTTTTTGTCTGCTGTTCGAATATTACCCGCCATAGTTGTAACTTTCACTCATTAAATTGTTCATCTATACTCTGATACGCTTAAAAATAAGTATGTATATTTATTTACGTTGTGTATTACATATATTTACATTGGTATATTTTTTGATATGTACGTTATGCTTTTATGTTTTATGTTTCACTTTTTCCAATTGTTAATTTGCGCCTACCTTCCTGTCATGAAGTCCTACCTGTTGGTTGCCTGGAAGAAATTGCTCTAGCGATAAGGCCGCCTTTGTACCATAGATAATAATAATAAACATGTACTTTCTACAATTTGGTGCAATAAAGAGTTATTTATTTATTTATGACCAATGTTTGATATTTTTTTGAAATTGTAATACTTTAGATTTAATTGAGATCTATTAAATAGTTATAATAAAGTAGTTGTATTAAACAAAAGCCGCAGACTTTCTTTTTTTTTAACATTTTCAAATTCTATTTAACAATTTCGTGAATAAAATAACATTTTTTGATTTACAAAACCTAAATAAAAAGAAACTAAACACTCACACTAAAAAATAAATAAAAAATAAACATTCTTAGTTAATGTAATCAAATACACACGCACTGACATCCCTAACACGTTTCGTGACGTCACTAATACAGATACTGACATTTTATTGGACACGGTACACTTTGATCTTGCCGCTTCGCGCACTACTTCCAATTAGACGGGGCATACGATATCGAATTCGCTTAGGGTTGTCAATTTTGACAATCTTCATTGGGAGTATCGATAGCTGTCAATCTTCAACGAATAGCGCGGCTTACTAGTATTTTAGTATAAAGAGAACGAGGAGTGTTAAGATATGGTGTGACGATCTTAACAACGATATTGAACGATATTGTTTTAGCTAGATAATAGATAGATCATATCACCAATGTTAACATCATGTTTAAAGCAAAATAAAATATTAATTGATTGATTGATAAAGACGAGGAGGCCTTTACGCGACAATGGAACATAACACCAACAGGCTAGCAAGAAAAACGTCTTCAAGTTCCCTTGAAGACGTTCACTTATTCTGTCACAAATTAGTAAACGATTTTGAACTTATAAAAAAAACAAAGTGAAGTAATGTGTGAAAATTCCATGAAAATTCACATAAATGAACTTCATTCTAATAGAAAATAATTAAAGAACAAAACACTAAGTAAAGACGTTTTAATTGTAACATGAGTTAAGACCAGAGGCAGATGTGCTTCATTTGCCACAAGAATCTCAGGTTACGCTTAAAATACATTTTAAAACATGCATACTTAGTTAAATTTAGAAAACACATTTTACAAAGACGTAGTTATCTCATAAAAAAACGTTTCTCGATTTTCCTTTCTTGTTTTGTATATTTGTAAAATATTATTAAGCAGTTTGTTTGCTATGAACAGTTCAGAAACCACCTCTGGGCATCAAGTTGTCTATTATTAGATAAGCCCCTACACTACACAGCAGCTGCAAAATAAGATACCCAAAGTACCTATATTTTACATCACATTAGAATTTACGAATTCGAGTCATAAAATCAATACGGTCTCTGAATAGTTTGATTGAATGATCATTCAATTAAAAAAAAGCAAAAAGAACTCTCAAGAAATATTGTCTACAAAAGTAGGACAGTAACATAATCAAATAGATCATTTTGAATCGAGTCCAGTCGAAGACGGCGATTCGATCCCGAGTAATCGAGTAATCGAATAGCTGGCATTCGGATATTGAATTTTGCCGCACATTCCGCCCCTGTGATTGGTCGCCGGTGCGGCGCCACGGTTTTTATCTTGTTTATGTTGTAACTCGGTAGATCGGGTAAACAATTTCTCTTTAACTACTACTTAGCTGTGTTTGCAAGTTTGTTCACGATTGTACCATATTTAGATACTATCTGCTGAAGAAAAATGGTATCTTTTTTCCTTTTTCTTAGTAAAAATATGAAGTGTGTTGGGGGCAAGGAATTAATAGGCATGCAAAAAAATTGTGTTTTTTTTTTTTTTTTTAAATCATTTATTCAGTAAATATCAAATGTACACATAAAACAGTTACCGAACCGCGGAAACCTCGATGGGTTTATCTGTGTTCGGTGAGTCGCTATTACATTCAGAAAGTACTCAAGTATTTTTTCAAACTCAATTTAAATTTTTTAAAGTTATTAGTTAGGAAGTTAAATTCGTGTAATTTTGAATGACTTAGGTACGTTTTGTAATTTTATTTACTCTCTTTAACAAAGATATTTTGTATTTGTGTAAATTTCTTTGTAAGTCTCAAATGTATGGAAAATTTACGGTTAGCAGATGGGTGGACCTACAAATAGTTGTTTAACTAGAGTCAAGTTCTGATACATCGTGTACAGAACCCAAAAAATTGGAGGGTTGGCAGTAATCGCGGGCTGAAAGTACTCATAGTCATTGTTATTGCAACACGAGTGCCGTATCGATAACATTACACCACCGTCCCCATATTTTCGGCCCATCCATCAATAATCGTAAATTTTTAAGCGTCACGCGCCACGTCATTCGTAAGATTTGCGGATTGATCGCAATGATATCAACTAAGGATGGTCCCTCTTTATAATAATGTTATATTTTTTCTTATTGATTTATATCGATTGGGCTTCATGGTCAACCCACCCTTGTGCAGGATAGGTTGCACCCCTAGGTTGCATACCCTTGTGCACTCTGGTGTTACAGTTTTTTGGAAACGCCTTTCAGCCACTGACGTGGTTCGTACCACTAAGTGGCAGTCGGGACCAACGGTTTAACGTGCATTTCGAAATATGAAATCATCATTATTATCAGACAATAAATTTTTTCAATCGATATAATGTATGTATGTAAAATTCTTTACTGTACATAAAAGAAAACAGATAATATACATTGTGTTGGCCCTTTTTAACTTTGGTGTGAATATTGCAGTGTTTAACTACATAACAAGGGAGTTACTGAGTATTGTAGGATACAAGAATACCTTGTTAGGGCCGAAAATAAACCTGTCCTTACCTAGTTTAAATCTATGGTCATTGAATAGTATTTTATAATTAATTTTAAATCTTTCAACTTATAATCGTTTGTTAGTTCAAATTTTTTGTAATCTAAATAAATAACTTTAACTTTTTAAAATAACTCATATTTCGCACTGCCAACCCTATTTCTCTAGCTGATGTTACACGATGACGCGCAATTTTCCAAATAGGTTCATGTAATGATGAATGATTATCATGTAGGTAGGTGATAGGTTTGACGTTAGGGTAATAATTCTGTTAGCACTTCGAAGGGTGATGTGTTGTGCATTTGCGAGATTGCTGTTTTTGCTAAACTAATTATGATATGGGTGAAAACAGGTCCATTAAAAAGGTAATTTGTCAGAGTTAAGATTAAGTTAAATAAGAATTTTAACATAGAACGGACATCCATCTATCTTCAGAAAGTTTGTATGTAAATGATTATACATAGGTAAAGTCTTGTTGATGGATACATTAATCAGTATCGCCAAATCTAGGGCCGTGATTAAAAAGTCTACTCTCCGCTTTCTCCTTTCATCTTAGAAAGTTTTGAAGCACTTAAATTTATATTATTTTAGGTTGTCATTCTTTCTCGTAAAATAATACTTATGCTCTCTTTATGTATTTAGAATCTGAGCTTCGATGCACATAATGCTTAATAGAGAAATCATCATTGGTAGTGTAAGGATAGTCGAATAAAACTGCTAATAATCTCTTGAAAACTTGTATTTCTGTTTACTCATCTTTTTCTCATAACTTATTCGCTTTTCAACTTTCTTTTTGAATTTTCTGAATCAATCTAACCGGCTCATCACTGACATCTGTCCACTGTCAAGTCCTAATTTTTTAATTTTTTAGTTTAACCCCAAAAATTGGCACAATCATCGTTAAGATTATTTACAGATTCTTTTAAAAATATTAATAAAATCTATCAGATCTTACAGTAGAGTGGAGAAATGATAACTAATTCAAGCTCATTGCCATCTTTACATAACATGCTAAGTTCGATTTATAATAATTATAATAAATTTCATTTTAATAAAAAAATAAAAATGATTAAAGTTATTGGCCAATAAAGTATACTTGTAAGTTTAAAATCAGTTAAACATAATTTGATACATTTATATACAGATTTAATATTTAATTAATGTTTAGCTCTCTAATGTAATAAGTTCATAAGTCTACATACATACATACCATCACGCCTTTTTCCCGTAGGGGTAGGCAGAGATAATGCTAGTTGTCTGTAAAATAGATTTCAATAAGCTGATATTATATGTATATCCTGTACTGTACGATGCAAAAGTACGCCATTACAGTAATGTTCGCCCCAGGTCTGCCGATTATGACTAGTCCATTTTTATTTTTGCCATTAGCCATGCTAAAACGATTATGGGCTTCGAACAACGGCTGACATTGTAGCTAGACTCTCGTAACTCTGTTACGATGATAAAGCTGGTGTTATACTACTAGTGCGGCATGTTATAACAAAGTGATATATTGGTTACTTTCATTAGAGATTTAGGATATTCATTTATTTATTTAAACTTTATTGTACATAATACAATTGTATAGCACAATAGGCGAACTTAATGCTAAAAGCATTATCTAACAGTCAACCTTTGGGTTAAACAGATATCGTCATGTGGCTATTAAAAATATATAGGTATAAATACAAAAAGTTGGAATGATAATATAAACTTGCTTTAGGTACTTACATATATACGAATAATAATCAAAGTACAGAGTTTTTAAGACTTATATAAACGAAATAATAGCAGCAACTCAAAATTTACTCATGTTTAACTGCCTAAATTTGCTCCCGTAACCGCGAGAGTAGGATCATTATCCTGCATATCAGTGATATTAATAGACTCTATGTTACATGTCTGATTGTTCTCGTATGTATTTGTTTTAGAAAACAAAATTTAAACAAATGACTGCCTTATAGCGCTGTCATAAGGTGCATAGTATGGGTTTACAATTAAATTTAGGTGAAAAAGTGTAAGATAGGCGTTATGTTATCTTCGTAGAGCTACGTCTTTATATTTAGACTTACCAATTATTTGCATTTGATTGACCCAAATGGGCATATATCATAGACCGACGGAAACATTCTATAAATGTCTAAAATACTCATGGTCTTCAGCATTTTTTTTATTGTAAGGCAATTTGAGTGCAAGTCGGATCTTTTACCGAACGATACATAAATAGGCAGTGTCGCTATCGCTCGACAGTGGAAAACAATCTTTTCAAATGAAAGACATCTACTCATACCAAGTTTATAGCCTGAGCTTTCAAGCGCTTTTGCACTGCTACTAATGGTGAATGTCTAACTTTGTTACCATAAGCTTTTCAAACTGTTTGTGATAAACTCTTAGCTCAATTTAGTTCTAATTTTCGTTAATTGCTCGGGTATTTATAACTTAAATACTTACAATGTTTTAATAATAAAAATACATATTTTTTCTTTTGGTTTTTAAGTTGACTGGAGGAGATATATCAGGGATAAGTCCGCTATTTGTTGTGTTCTGTTTTGTGTAAATTTTCTTTCGATACAATAAAATTTTTACATACAAACATACAATTTTGTTCGATCTTGCGTGTCAAGCGACGGCGATCGTAGCGAAAATCGGACTGGTCGGTACTAGAGGAATTTTCTTCTTGAGCAAGAGAGCAAGACTTCATTCATATCGTTACATGATTAATCGACCAAGCACACCCTGGTTTCAGCGTTATTCCGAACCACCTCTTAGGTGTTTAGGAGTTTGGTTAAAGTTGTAATCTCTAGATGATAGTAGTACTGTTATGTCAGAGTGTCTAGGTTTCCTTATAAAAGAGTTATGGAGATCAGACTTTTGACGCTTGGCCCACAACTGAAATTGAAAATTAAGTTCGACTTGCACATTTTGAAAAAATATACAATTCCTTAAACTCCTTTTAAGTTATAACGAACCATTGAGTTGTCACCGTTACTCTCCATATATCACCTCTCCGACAGAAGTCGGCAAAAAATATATATTTCCCCGACAAATAAGTTTGATTTACAAGCAATTCGCGGTGCAAATAACTCCTTTTTAATGTTTATGTATGGAAGCGGATATTTCAGCCGTAAACTGAGGATTTATATCTTTTTATCTCTCTTCCGGATTATTGAGCCATTACGAGGATTTTACTATTTTTATTCATTTGTTTTAGATTTAATTGTAGTAAATCACCTAAGAATAGATATATATGATCCTATACTATTAAACGAGCAATATTTGTATGTATGTATATTTATATATATATTTGTCTCGCGTTTTCGAAAACTGCTCTAACGATTTCTTTGAAATTTTAAACATAGGTTCTCATAAAGTCAAACAATTAATCTAGCCAGGTTCCATGTCTGGGAAAATTCGTTTTTCCCATATTTTCCAGCAAAAAGATTTTCCGCATGAAATTGTAGTTATAGTACAATAATTTCGGCGCCGGCGGGTCTGCTTCGATAGCCCAGTGGTTAAGACATCTGCTTTGTACTCTGGTGGTTCCAGGTTCAAATCCCAACTAAAGAAAGTTTTGTTTTTCTTTTTTTTGTGTTTTTTTTTTTTGTTTTGGAGTATAAAAGTATTAATCAGTATAAATCGCGCATATATTATTTAAAAATGGCTTGAAAGAATTATTAATTCGGTTATAACGTATTAAAATATTTTCCTAAGAAACATTATAGTTTCAAATCACAAGTCATCCAAGTATCACCATTTTCTCAGGATTCCGTCATCAGAACCTGTTGAAACTAATATGGGACCAACTAGACGGTCCAACCTTTCAGACAAAAAAATGAATTTCAAATCGGTTCACGCGTCTTTGAGAAATCGAGTAACAAACATAAAAAAAAAGATTCCGACGAATTGATAACCTCCTTCTTTTTTGAAGTCGGTTAAAAATTGAATGATAAATTCTACCACTGACCCAAAGGAAATACTTACCAATCCACAGAGTAAATAGTAAATAATTAAGTCCTAAATCGAGCCTGCCTGTGTCAGTAGGGGGTGTCAGTGAGCTCGCCCAAATAGCAGAAATGTTTAAAAATCATTTAAAAATTGTACCTGTACTGAAAACCAGTAAATCCGTTTCTCAGAGAGAACCTACATCACAATTAAATTACAGGGTTTCAGCAAAAGAGGTAGACAAAGTAGTGCAGGGCATGACAAGGGGAAAATCACCTGGGCTGGATTCATTAAGCATTGAACATCTACAACACGCAGGAGTCCACCTGCCCAGAGTGCTTGCCATGCTTTTTAACCTTTGTATTAGTCACTCTTTCCTGCCTCAGGAAATGATGAAAACTGTTGTTATTCCCATCTTAAAAAATCGCACAGGTGATATTTCCGATGTAAACAATTATAGGCCCATATCGTTGGCAACAATTGTAGCCAAGGTATTGGACGGTTTGCTTGATAAACAACTAGAACAGCATCTGCCCCAACAGGATGCCCAGTTTGGTTTTAGACCGGGGCTATCGACTGAGGCGGCAGTATTGTGTCTCAAGCATACTGTCCAGTACTACACAGATAGGAAGACACCCATTTATGGGAGTTTTCTAGATCTGACAAAAGCCTTCGATTTGGTGTCATATGATGTGTTATGGGAAAAACTAGAGTCTGTAAAAACACTACCGAGTGACGTCATAGAACTATTCAGATATTGGTATGGTCATCAGGACAACATGGTTAGATGGGCTGGCTCATTTTCTGGAGCGTACAGGTTGGAGTGTGGGGTGAGGCAGGGTGGGTTAACCTCTCTCAGGCTCTTCAACCTGTATGTAAACCAGCTGATTGAGGAGCTCAACAGTGCCAGAGTGGGCTGTTCAGTCGATGGGACACTCGTCAACAATATAAGTTACGCTGACGACATGGTACCGTTGAGCCCTTCAATCAGCGCCCTCAGGACTTTGATTGGTATTTGTGAAGGGTATGCGGCGTCTCACGGTCTCAGGTATAATACAGATAAAAGCGTGATAATGCAATTTAAGGCAGGAAATAAATACTATCCTGTGATTCCACCAGTAACCATAAGGGGAACTCCGCTTAAAATTGTATCAGAATTTAAATACCTGGGGCACTGGGTTACCGAGGACCTTTGTGATAACGCAGATATTGACAGGGAGCGCAGGTCGCTGGCAGTACGTAGTAATATGTTGATACGTAGGTTTGCGGGTTGTACTAAAAGTGTAAAGAAAACATTGTTTAGGTCATACTGTCAATCCTTTTACACCTGCAGCTTATGGGTCAGGTTTTCTAAGAAGGCTTACAGTGACCTGCGCATTCAATACAATAATGCGTTCAGGGCATTGATGGGGCTGCCACGGTACTGCAGCGCCTCGGGAATGTTTGCGGCGAAGCATGTGGACGATTTCCACGCAATCATGCGTAAGCGGACAGCCTCACTGTGGCGTCGGGTCCGCGCCAGCCCCAACAGTCTCTTGCGGACGGTGGACGAGCGGTTTGACAGTCAGATACTGCAGCGCTGGATTGCTTATCACGTGTTGCCTACTTTTGTCACCACTAAATAAAAATAACGTGGAAAGTACTTAAGGAATGCAACTAACAACGATTAACGCTAGATGGCGGTAATCTATTTACTGAAAAAGTACAACGCGCTATCGTTGTGTTTTCAAATCGCATAGGTGATGTTATGTAAGCCATACCAAATTTCATCAAAATCCGTCCAGCCGTTTGGCCGTGAAAGAGCAACAGAAAGACAGACAGACAGACTTTCGCATTTATAATATTAGTATGGATGGATACCATAACTACCGAGCGGAGCTCGGTCGCCCAGGTACTGTGCTTTAAAAAGGCTTCATTATGATATATGCGAATTATCCTCTTCTTTTTCGGTCATTCATTCATATCGACTGGGCTTTACGGTCTCTCTATATATCCTGGTGTTATAGCTTTTCGGAGCCGTCTTTTGGCCTCTCTGACCTTTTTCGGTTATCAAGTACTTACAAATTATAATTCCTTTTAAAATAATGATCACATTTTCCCATACACTTATCATTCGACGCCCAAAGTATTCAAATGATAATAATTAATTTCGTTTTTATACATTAAGTAATTGAGTCGTAATCAAGTCTTAAAAATAGCATGCCAAATTTCATAATCCATGGATCGTATCCATAGACCAACACTGCTTTCTACATCGCTCACACAAGACAAAAGCACAACGTAAAAGCGGTTTTAATCTAATTAAAATAAGATACAATTTTGCATACTAACATGATTGACCCCGGAGACCCTGGTCTTGTTCAATTTAGATAGGTTGGTGCCCATCCGTAGCCATTCATGTCAGTCCTCCCAACAACTGCTACTCAAATATCGTCTTTAATAACACACACATATAGTCCAAAATTGTCTAAACGTTTTGGCACAAGTAAGGACACAATATAGATTGGACCTTATTAGTCCTAACACTATCACAAAAGTCTAAAAACACAGTCTTTAAGTCTATAAGAGCCACTTTGGTATAGTCCATTCACGGAAGAGCTGAAATAGAAGTTAATTTTCAAGTTTTTTTTATATATAAACACTTAAATAAATAAATTAAAAGCATTAACATAAATGGTAAAAAAGCATTATTTTATGATAATTTCATAGATATAAAAATTGATAGAGCATTATGAAAATAAAAATGTTTTGTCGTTAACTTTAAATTAATCACTACTTTTAGTAATACTATATTATCGAATCAGTTTGTTTTTTTTTTTCCTGTAAGTAATCCGAATCATTTTTTTTTTTTTGTTTAAGATATTTTGCTATCAATGCTATTGAATTAACCGATTACACATAAGTAGAGATAGACAAATAGCGAGTAACAAATCTTAGAGGTTGTAATCTATTTAGTCTGCCTATTGCACCATTGGTTTACACTAAATTTATACTAATATAGAGGAAAGATTTGTATTTTTGTGTGCATGTTTGTAATGAATAAACTCAAAAACTACTGTGCCGATTTCAAAAATTCTTTCACCATTGGAAAGCTACATTCACCCTGAGTAACATAGGCTATAAACAGCAGGCGGAGCTGCGGAAAACAGCTAGTCTATTTATATATTTATTATTATTATTATTGAAGTACACCAACAATGCTTATATACATCATTAGTACACTACAGACTTAGTTCCCATATAAACACCAATAATAGGTATACATAACATTGGTCATTAAGTGAAAATACATCCTAAATTTAAAACAAACGATTACATAACATGTCCAATACAGCTAGCAGAAAATGGCAGTTTTTTCATTATTTATTTTACCTACTTGCTTATTTACAAATGTCAGTACGTTATCCCTAAAAACGTTCAGGCTATCACCAAATATGTCGAAGTCTTTTATATCGAGGTTTAGTAAATTATAAGTATAACACATTTGATTCACCGGAGCATGGTACCCAAGGTTGGTTCTGAACGGATGTCCACAGAGTTAAGTCTCTGAATATCGCGGGTGATATCTGATGGTATTAAAAAAAAAACTAATATCATTGTACATATCTCTAAAAGTCACGACGCCAGATTTATGTAGCATTATCGAATATATCATTCACACAACCAATCTTAAAATATTGCGCGAAGAAGCGTAGGCAGAAACAGAAAGGACATCAAAACACAAAAGAGACTATCAATGCATATGGTTATTTACGACTTCACTTTACGAAATCGCCCCAAAAAGAGGTTTGCTTTCATTCACATCTCGCCCACTAGCCCGCGCGTGGGCAGACTCGTTCGTGATTCAACGAGAGCGAATCAATGGATAAGTCGATTTAGTGTCATAGATCACTTAGTCTTTAGATGTAGATCTCGTCATCATTCAACTTTTTTGGCTATGTTTTTAGTCACATGACTTCGAAGCCCGTTATCCATGCAAACAAGATTCCCATTTTTCCCCCAAGTACTAATGGTATAAGGCATTCTTAGATTTGGTTCGTATTCTGCATGTGTAACCAGTGTAACATCACCCCTTTTTAGAAATTTTGGGAAACAACACGTATGAAGAAATATAGTGGTGAAATGTTATTTAGCAATGATTAATGACTTTATAAGGTAATAGATAAATATATAACTATTAATTGTGTCATATCAGGAAATAAATGAACTTATATTATCCTAGCTCTGCAAATATTCGTGATTAGGTATCTATAATATCAATGCCGATATAATTATGTAGAGCTTACTTCGTTCTTCGTCGTCTATATACTAAGTTCTCTATACACAATCAATGTGGATCAAATAAACTAGTTTAGCTAAGATTTGTGATAAGTTACATTAGGTAATTTAATTTTGCTTTTACATAATTCAGCATAGGTACTCGTATAAAACCATGATAACATAGATTTTTTAATTGTATACTATTGTATAATGTATTTTATTGTATGTATGTGTTTATGATGGTCCAACATTCGATTACCATAAAGTTATATTTTAAATTTAGATATCATGCGTTTTTTTTTTATTCTTAAAATATCTTTAGGATACACAGGTTAATTTAAATGTAGGCATACTTAATGCCTATATTCAGAAGACTCTACTAACATAACTGAAAAAATCTGAATTATAAGAATCAGTCAAAAGACGAATACATATAAGCAACATATTGTCATCATCTTAGCGTGTATTCCTAGTTGCGTCGTCAGCTTACGCTTCGGAGCCCAGATTACGCTGTAAGTCATGCTCCTAAATTTGGCGGAACTGATTATTACAATGGAGCGACTGCCGTCTGACCTCCTTAACCCTTTTTACAGGGAAACCAGACTTACATGAACATGACCTGAGGTGTGTTAGTGAACAACACAGTCAGAATTTTCAGGCTACCCTAAGGCATCTGACACAGCCTCAAGACTGCTATCTATCGACAACAACCGGGATCAACGGCTTAACGTGCCTTCCGAAGCACGGAGGAACTCAAGATAGAAAATGCCACTAAATGGCGACGAATCCAATAGTGGTCGCGACACGCCGTCGCTTGACACGCGCTTTCGCAACGGATACGATATAAACTACTCATCACTCATAATTAAAATTTTCAAGGTTAAAAAAATCAATAGCAACCCTCTACATTAAATAATCCGTATGCAGACTGCAGGGTAGTAAAACCTATGAGTCATAGGGACACCCTGTATTTATTATGTAGAATAAAATAAACAGGGGTAGTACTATCCTTAGGGCAGTTTTAAGCTTGACCAGTTCAAAATTATAACGAGAATTGTTTAAATCGAATGCTTTAGGGATAACATTAAAAAAATTAAATGGTGCCTGTTTTGTGATGGCCAGCGAGTAAATTCATAATAGTTGAACATTCTGGTATTCAAAGAAAATGATTAAAAACTCATTTACAACGGCATTACGTTTTATACGTTTGTTTACTCTAAACTACGGTAGAAATCTTTCCATGCATTTTATTTGGACTAAGATTCATACGTTGAGAGTTCCGTACCAACCTATTCTAGGAAAATTTGAGTTATTTGTGAATTCCTTTTTCCGTTTAAGATTTTAATTTAATATAGTAATATTTATGACTTAAAATAGAATAACTTTCGTCAACTATAGTTTTAGGTATTAATTCTGTTATTTTCTTGTTTTCATCGACAATGTTACCAACAAAACGAAAACAAAACAAAAACAGTGACGCGCTTTTATGACACGATATGATACATCCTATTACCTATTCTGTGACAAAACTTACGAAGTGACAGGAACGCGTTTATCTTAAGTAAAACATTGAAATCACTGTACTTATCCTTTGCTGGCTCTATCTGTGACTTCGCATGCAAATTAAGACTCTGTTTTACAGTATTATGGTTGGAATTTATATGGCAATATAGTTGTTGTGTGGTCGATTTTATAATAAAGTATGGCTATTCATACGGTGCATTTATTTGCGATCGATAGTTAAGTTTAAATATGACGAAGGGTTAGGGCCCCCTGATGTGCCGATATAGGTACAGATTAGTACTTGTATTTTGTATTTGAGGGTTGTTATTAAAATGGTATATCTATACTAATATGTTAATGTTTTTGTTTTTTTTAAATACTTTAAAAATTATAAATGTTTTTTTTTTAACTTTCAATAAAATCAACGAGTCGAACTTTTTGTTTTGGAATTAAAATTAAGTTTGAAATAAAGAAAAGCAATCATTTTAATTGATGAAATTAAAGCTACATATCTACGCAAAAGTTTAAAAGTAGGTACCTATATATGTCTACTATGTTGTACAATAGGTATATAAACTTTTAATTGCCAATCATAAAATTACTACAAACATAAATAGGAATTTTTTTTGCAAAAAAATATATAGGTTCTTTTTCTCATTAATCTTTAATAAACGTTAGCGCGATATTTCTCAGCCGCTTTTCAAATTTAATTTCCTCAAAAGTAATTTATTTTAAAGACCCGACGATACTTTCATTACTCTGCGATGAAACTAATTATCATTTCAATTCATGCGGGAACATTCACTCGATACATGTGGGTGGGTGGTCGGCGTTTATGAAAATCAATTTTGCGAACATAATAAATACAGCCAACAAAAAAATAAAATTAACAACAAAAAGTCACCTTGAAAAATTGATACAAAATAATTTTTACTCCTTGTTATCGTTCCTTTCACGAAGAAAAACACACGCTACTTGATAACAGCGCACGTGACGTCTGTACACTAAAACACTCGATATTCAAAACGTTCGAAATTCAAAATTTGTAAACAGTTCGCAACCGTAATTGAGCGTGGAAGGTCACTTTTTGAAATCACTAGTATATACTTGTTATTTTGCGTTCCGTTAACGAGTATTTTTCAGTTCGAGTCGACCGTACCAGCGCAGTTCCTAACCAACGTACGTCCTCTCACTCGGGACTCCGACCCCTGACTGCGGTGCCCACCCGCGCTAAGGGGTATTCTGAGGGCGAACTTATTTGGGTTCTTTGTTGTGTCCCTAAGAGGGGTAAATTATTACGGTTTTGCGATAACATAATAGAATGGTGCACTAAATAATCGAAAGGATAACGCTTTTTACTGCCTAAATATTGAATTTTCGACCGTTTTTCACAAACTCGAATTAAGGTTGTAATATGTGGCCGTGATTTAAATATCTTTGTTCACCACCTTTGTCATATAAAATGTATAAAAATAAATTATCTTGTAATTATTAAGTATAATTAACACGATGCGAAGCCTAATCCAAGAATAATAATATTTCTTTTTGTTTTTCGATGTTTTCAGAATATTTAATAAACTTAAAAAAAATGGGTGTAGATACAGCTAGTAATATGCATACGTGGTTTATCTGTACGGTTTTCTAAGTGAGAATGGAAAATTTACGTTATGAAGCGTTTTCTTCTTCTTTCCTAAATGCTTAAAAATAAGGCAGCCTAATAATGTTACTAGTATAAAAATATCAGTGACTCAAAGTAACAGCTCTTGAAACCTTTATTTTCATTATGCTGTCACACTGAAATATTTCATGACGTGACGTTTGGCAACTGGGTTTTGTCGTTTGACGAATTACTTTGATGTCTACATCCATCACAAAAATACATTTTTTTAAGGTAATGAGAAATCTTTATAAGAATAATTGTATATAAATATGTTGTGTTCCTATTTTGTTCAATATTGGAGTTATTTAAAACAAAATAATATAATTTTTGATTCACAGTACAGTACAAAGTGGATTAACAATCGATATGAATGAATTTCCTTATTAATTAAGTTGTCATGATCTTGCCAACCTCGTTCATTGCTCTTCATTTATTTTCTTCAGTTATAGGTAAGATATATTAATTAAAAAAGTATATTCTTCAACTTTGTAGTATTCATTATGTGTATATATATAAATACTCACATAGCCTCATCTCTTTGTCATATATTTATTAAGGAATGTAGTACCTGTAAAAAAAAAAGAAAATGATTTAATATTATGTCTCACCAGTATTTTGTTGAAAACAATAAGAGCTTATTACAATAAGGACCTAATGGATCTTGATGATTGAGCGTGTCAAGTGACAAAAACATCATCATCAAGTCTTGCTCATGCTCTTTCATGCTCTTCTTCTTTTCGAGTTAAAATGGGTATTGGCTGCACTATAGCTATGGTATTTGCCCAATACTTGTCACGTATATGCCCGGCTATTGGGGCACGACAGGAAGATGCAGCTGGGAAATCCTTAATATAATGTTCTATGTATTTATCCATACAGTAAATTATAAGAACGAAATTCAAGAATCAAAGCAGGAACGATCTTCTTCATCATCCTAGCGTTTTCTTGGTAGCATCCTCATCTAATCGCTTCGGAACCTAAATACCACTTTCCCACTTTTACGTCTCTGCTTCGCCCGGTCTTTGACATCCTTGAAAGAACAACCATTATCATGTACACAAACGTTGGAACGATAGTCTAAGCTAAACCTAGACTTAGTATTAAAAAAAAAACAAATCGACTACAACTCCAGACTATTCATGCTGCTCTTATTATACTATGCATTCCAATCGGGTTCGCTCGCGTGATGTTTTTCAAATAAAAATATTATGCAGCGCTCATACCGACATTGCAGATATGAATTTTGTCTGTATCGAACGTTTTTAAAGATATTTAGATTGTCGAAGGTTTTATTGTACTTTTTTGTTAAATTTTAATGTTTATCAATATTTTGGCCTTTTTTTTCAATCTACTTTCAAAACAAGGGTCGGGTAGGTGTAGCCAGGTGGACTGCTCAGTCGGGTCGATCGGACATGTTCCATTTTATTCGTACAACACAAAAAGATTAAGTTGCAATTTAATATAAAAAAAATACTTTAATAACTTTCGTGCTCTCATGTAATCTAATCTTTAATATCCCAAAAAAATATTATTTTGTGGCTTTTCTCAGCAGTGAGATACGTACATAATGATGCGAAATGAGAAAATGTTTCTTCGACAAAATTATACTTAGTGTATCCATCCATCTACGTTGGTATACGATATGTACTAAATGCGCCCATACATATGTTTTCGCGAATTTCTGTGTAAAAGCTGTTTGCTGAATAGGTCTTTCAGTATGTGCATGTCGACAGCGAGACCGAAAAGATATAGTTTTTTTTTATTATTAAAGCTAGCTGTTTCCTGCTGCTTCGCTTGCGTCAAAAAGTAGTCTATGTTTGACCCGGTCTTTAACTATATTCACAGAAATTTCATCAAAATCTGTCCAGCGGTTTGGCCGTGAAAGCATAACAGACTAATAGACAGACAGAATCCATACTTAGTATAGCAGTCTGTTTGAATATACTAGCAAGATATTCTTGCCTCACATTTTCCAAAAAGTACAACTAAAGATGACGATCACTATGCGAAATAAAAAGAAACGAAAGAAAGTGGTACCTAGACTTTTAATCAACCAGCTAAATATGTAAACGAGGAAACGTGAAGATGCGAAAAAATAATACACAGCATGTGAGAAAGAGTCAATAGTTTTGGTGGAGACTATGGGGCCATGGGGTGCGGATGCAAAACTCTTGTTCAAAGAGATATCCGCACGCCTAGTCGATGTTTCCGGGGACCCAAGGGCTGGCACATATTTCGGTCAAAGGATCAGCATTGCTATCCAGAGAGAAAATACCGCCAGCCTTCTGGATACATTACCCTGTGACGGCAGCGATTTGGGCTGCATTTTTTTATTTAAGTTATTATATATTAGATATTTCATTGTTTATCAATGTCTTTTTATTTTTTATTAATTACATATTTCTTAATGTTTAAATTTTAAGTAGGTTATTTATGCTTAGTCCATTTTCTAAATATATTTGTAAGTTGCCTGCTGATATTACTTTCAAATACAATTGGTAGATATATTAAATTTAAACACAGTTTTCCACATAAAAAAAAAATATACAAAAAATAAATAAACTAACCAGAACAAGAATATTTAAATGCTAGAATAAACGACTCGAAAACTTCTAAAAATTAAACATTAATCGGGAAAATTTATTTAATAAACTAGCCGTTTCTAGCGACTCTGTCCGCATCAAAATGTAGCCTATGTTGGACCCCGGGTTTCAACAAAATTTCATTAAAATTGGCTCAGAGGTATAGCCGTGAAAGCGTAACCGACTGACAGTTTTTCGATATCGATGGAACAATAATTTTGATTTGAACAAATTTGATTTTTATAACATTTTTTTTTAAATTCCTCTCATAGAAACTCAAACAGCTCTCCGTCAACTCGCACACGTACCCTCGGCCAGAAAGTCGGCGTTTGATGGATCGGCCGGTTTTACTGCCGGCTGTAATGAGGCCGGTAATCGGGCCGGTTTTATCTCGCTGATGCCTGATGGATGCTGAGGGGATTGCGTGGAAACGACTTTTCGTAGACGCGAATTTCATTTGGTAAGAAGTCAGTTTGCTTTTTGCTTTAATGCCGACAGTATCTACTTTTTATAATTAGGGTCCAATCATATCATATCATTCTTCTTGGCATGTCGATGCCCTTCCAACGAAACAGTTATTTTTTTTCTTGAGAAGTGTTCTGCTACTTTCACGGTCTCATCGGTAGCCGGCATCAGGTAGTCCCGAGTGCAGGTGTTAGAGAACAGGGGGAGAGCAGCACAACCTAGGAGAGAAACACCACATTCACACAAATTTTGTAATTTATTTATTCATTTATTTATCTGTAATTATGGGTACTATTAATCTTTAAGGACGTTGCTATCGTATTTGCTAAGTTTTTATCAACAAGATGGGAGGCTAATCTCACATTTGAAGTTATATTATTTATTATATACCAGTCTACTTTTAAATGCTAGAACCCACTGTCTTAAGAACTTCATTCTAAAAGTCGCGGTCAAGACTCTACTAGGCGTCGTCTGTGAAAAGAAAATTACTACAACTCAACAGATACGACGAAACTCTACAACTTTTTACGTCTACCGAGTACAAAGCATCATAATATCAGCAAAATTATAATGTGCTAAGAATAATCTCTGCTAATCCTGTTAACCATATAAAAATAAGCTCTCTTTCAAAGCGCACATGTTTGTTACGTAAGCAGCTAAGCAGTTAATTTGTCCGTCTGTTCACCGCGGGGGTCCCACGGTCCCACTATTCTTGTACTGATCACAGCTGTTGGCATTTCATTCATAGTATGGCCGTAATTAATTATTTAGAAAGTATAATTTATTAGCTTCAAAATACTTTGTTTTTTGTTAATATCTCTCTCATGTACGCCATTGGGTCCACTTTTTAATCGACTTCGAAAATCCGAAAAGTAGGAGCTTTAACCTTAAGTCATAGACTAAAAAGGTCTATTGACCTCGCTATTCTTTTATAAAAGCCTCTATGTTGCAGAATATCTTCAAATTTGTCCCTATAAATAGATGGTCGGTTTCTGATTTTTATTTTAAATATATATGTAATTTTTTCGACTTAGCATTCTCTTTTGCCGGTCAGTAGAGCATGTCACATCATTTTATTGACAAAATTATTTTAAAACATAAAATTACAGGATGGTAAAATACCTTCATTTTTTTATACAACTAAGTAGGCAAACAGGCGTATTGCCCACCTAATGTTAAGTGGTTACCGTAGCCTATGAACGCCTGCAACACCGGAGATATCACGAGTGCGTTGCCGACCCTGACTTGATAATTCCAACGTTTCAACCGTGATACAACGGCCGTGGTCACAAAACGAAAGAATAAAGGTATTTTACGCGCTTACTCCTGTAATTTTATGTTTTAAATATGCAGTGCGTTAGTTTAAGATTATTTTAGTATTCCAATGGTTAAATTCCTTAAGTTAGTTTAGAATTGACTTTCCAATAGATCCGAATAGGGTAGTACAAAAATCCGTCGAAATTAGGTACGTACATCATAATGCCATATGAAAATGTATTAGAGACAATAATTAACCTCTCTAATTTTTAACATTCACAAATACTTATTTTCACGCGAAATGTAATCTAATAACTAATTACACTCAATTACACTGAACAATTTCCAGCGTATCCATTAATAATCCCATTAAAAACTAACAAAGGAAAGTCAAATATAGCTTTGTCTGTTTCGTGTTGTGTGAAGTGGATTCCGTTTACCCTGTCATACTAGATGTCGTGTCATCTCGACGTACTATAGGAGATACTACTACAAGTGCGTGTCAATTTTTCGTTCGAGATTACGCAAAAATTATATTATTTTCAAGAGAGATAGGATATTTTGTAAGAAGTAGTCCGTTTGGGAAAGTACCTCCCCTCTACAGAAGACCGCGGCGAAATAACACTGTGATGCAGTGTTGTGTTGCTGCTGATGAGTAGGGTCGCCAGGCTCCAGTAGGGTCGCTGTGCTGATAGCGGCCAGGTCTGCAACGCGCTCGTGACATCTCCGGTGTTGCAGGCGTTTTTAGGCTACGGTAACCACTTACCATTAGGTGGGCCGTACGTCTGTTAGCCTACTTAGTTGTATAAAAAAAATAGTCAGGAAAGCGTTAAGTATACCAGGAGGAAAAAAGGCCGACGCCCACCCACTTGTGGACTGGAATGAGGAAGCTATAAAAAGCGGACAACCTACCTCATCTGACAACCTAGGACAAACTGTCTGTCTAACTTGTAGAGCCTTAACTAACGTAACTTGTAACTTGAAAAGGAATGAGCAAAGACGAACAAGAATACCTATAATTTTTCCTAAGGTTCGTGATACAATACAAATACCACCAATTTATATCATCAAAAAATTACAGCAAAAACATTTGTACATAAAATAATGAGTCTTGATGTCAGGTCTTAGTCCGGAATTTGTCTAATATAGAGCTTATTGGTATTCCAAATTTCTTCTTGTACATTTTTGTTCCCATATTACAATTTTTGTTGCTAAAGATGATATAGGCCATGGACTTTATTTGACGTCATTTCTCGCTATCTTCCATAATTTGTCACCAGTCCAATTCAGAGCCCTAAAGTTTGTTTGTAGTTTTTTTTGTGCGATGTAAAGTTTGTTGTAGAAATTATTATAGTGTTTTGAATGTAATCATTTAAACTTTTATTTTCTTGATTGATTGATAAAAAAAAAAACACATTCACGAAATCGCGGATAGGACTCGAATACAACTCGACTTGAACCGGTAGTAACGCAAAAAGTGTCAAATATCCACCTAAATGCGCCACTCCGGTATTTAGTCGGTGTATACTTTAAAATACATCTTACAAAATTTCTCCTCTTCAGAATGAAGGGAAGAATTCTTGACAATTTTACGAAACATATGGTGGAAGTTAATTATTCAAAAATAACATCACATCACATGAATATTAATGAATATCTTTATCGAAATCTAGAATTACGTAGTTTATCATTAATAATGGTGTAGACATAGAAATTGTGTTATAATAGAATTATTAATATCACCAGATTTGGCTATGGTATGTTTTATCGTGATAATTTCAGGAATAGTCATCACCTTAATAAGCACTTTCCTGACAGCCCAAGACGTCTCTCCGGTCTCTTATAATTACCGGCTACCTGCCTGACATTAACCGTCTTTGGGAAGTTCCATAAGTAAAAATACTTATAACAATCACAAATAAACAAAGATCTCAGTTCATCGTCATCATCATTTCAGCCGCACGTGATTTGCTTCCAGCTTTGCCTGTGACCTTTTTCAGGACATCTTATGCTCGATTAAAGGCTAGTAGTACCTTATCGGAAATAGTATGGTGAATCACCACGTAATAGAGATGGCAAAATATTGGTGCAGTCAATAGCAATTATGCCTCGACAAGAAAAAGAATCCGAATTATACAGAAGCCAATGAAACAATTTAATTATCTGCACTACCGTAAATATCAAAATGGACTGCACTATACTATTTACGTCTTATTTTATACAAATTAATTATTGTGATTTCATTTGAAAAGTCTGCCATTTATATTTGAACTTTTATCAAAAAACACAAAATCATATAATATTTTATTCAAAATGTTCAACTGTAACTGAAAATAAAACTTGACCAAATACCTCGCTTTAGCCTTCGCGATCTGAATTCGTAATAGGATGTATTTTAGGCACAAAGGTCAGACCTAGCCGAGCGGCGGCGCGGTCAAGGTCATATCGATTTCCTTCGAAGCCTTCGAAGCCAGCTGAAATTGATGCTCGATTGTGAATTTTGTTTTTTCCTTTTTTTACTTAGCTTTGTTAACGCATTTTAATCAAACATTGTACACTACCAAATTTTAAATATATACAAAATTGAAACAAGAGACTACCTTAGTCGCTGTAATAGTATAATATTGTATATTATCTTCCCTATAAATTAATTTTACGATTACGAAAGAAATTTTACGATGGTGTCCAAAAATGTTACGTAATCATTTAATACATTTTTTACAGTACAAATATCTACTTCATCCTAGCGTCTGTTCTTAGTTGCGTCAGCTTACGCTTCGGAGCCCAGGGAACGCTTTAATCATGGTCCTAGATTTGGCAGTACTGGTTATTACATTGGAGTAACTGCCGTCTGGCCTCCCTTTTTGATAGGGAAATCAGACCGATAGGATCATTGTTTTACAGTACAAATAAAAGTCTAAATTAGTCAATGCAATCTCTTCAGTCGCCTATGTGCTCAAAACAAAAGTGGCCAATAGTTACTGTAAAGCTATTTTAATATGGTTTTTATTATAAGTTTTTTACTTAAAAATATGATAATATGTAATTTACTGTGTAACATTTGCGAAAACATAAGACATTATTATGTTACTAAAAATACATATTTATATAACACTTCTTTGCACACAATACAATAAAATATATGTACCTAACTTATTCAAGTGTTAATATGATATTTTATTCTTTATTCGTGATCTAGCAAATGTTTATTATTTTACAAGTAAAACTACATTGACGTATACAATTATAAGATAGAAACATCAATCATACTTAATATTATAAACGTGAAAGTGTGTTTGTTTGTTTGTCCTTCCTTCACGCCCTAACTAACCAACCAACCGACTTGATTTTCGGTACAGAGTTAGTTGAAAGGATGGAGAGTAACATAGGCTTATTTTGGTCCTGGAAAAACATCATGTTCCCAAAGGAGGTTTACACGCGGGCGAAGCCGCGGGCACAGCATACTTGTACTACCATATAGACTTTTTCATAAATTAAATTAAAAAGAATCCTTCACGAATCCGATTTGCGCAAACTTTAACAAAAAATAAAATACCGTCTGATCATTCCAAAGTACGAAAAGTTATTTTGAATATTTCATTAATTAAACTGAGACTTTCCAATTTCCCCCTGTACCCTATCAGAAATATGCTCTTAAAATATAAAATTGCAATTAAGTCTAGACCGAGCTGCGTCAAGAATGCAGGGGTTCCGTACCTATACGAATCGCTATAATGTGACCAGACGGGCAATGGCCGACCAGAATCCTCGTGTACCTCGTGTACCCTTATTATGACTGACGTTTCATCTACCTTATTTATTTATGAATGTAGATTTATTAAAGCTATGAAGGTTTTTACACATCGACTTGTATTACGTCCCTAAACGATGGGTATTATTTATTTATGCCACATATTACTATAGTTAGGAGAGACCTATGTCCAGCAGTGGACTGACTGCGGCTGAAATGATGACTGAAATGACTGAAATGATGACACTCCATACAACAGCGGCGACCGCGATACCTATTACGACTACTACGATTAGGTCGCGTAGGCACACGCGTCAATGTGTGTGTCACTCGTAGGGATGGTTATTTACCGTATCTGCGTCATAGTCGTCGCAGCGGCCTGGCGGCCGAAGTGTCATCCTTGCATTATTTTGCTCTCAATTTTTACCCTAAATGTGCCGCATCTGTTTCTGGTGGGAAGGTGTGAGTATCTTTTCTGTACGTTAGTACTCTTAATAATAATCAATCTTCAAAATTATTTTAGCAGAATACAATTGCAAAACACGTTATATACCAAAACTAAATATCAATCCTAACTTAAGGTTATAAGGCAAGGCTTTATTCGACATGATCACATGATATGATGACGCAACGTTGTATAAAATTTGTATATTACTTGAATAGAAACTAAAAGATGCATATAAAATTCGACATTTCACGCTTTGAAATCTCAATAACCAATCAGAAATAAGAATGTAATAATTATCTTCGTCGTGATTGGTTGAAATATTAAACCAGGTAGTACAGAATTGCCGGCGAGACTTCACACCATACGATATAAAACCCGTAGAAACACGTTTCTTGGGTTTTTATTTACCGTACTCAGGTGGATATCATAGTCTGTGTGATTTGTTATTGGAGTCTAATGTTCTAAGAAAATACTACCATGTGTTCTCGAAGCATTCGAGAAACTAGCTGTCAGTGACCATGAAGGCTTAACTTGAAATTTTACATGTAATAAGAAAGAGAAATTATCTTTGAGTTGAGTTTGAGTTTTTCTTATTAAACACAACATTGTAGTGCCATAGTTTGTCGTAAATCTGTCTACAAGATATTAACGTGAGTACACTGAATACATTTTTGAGCAGTTCATTTCAATACGAATTGGGTATTCTACTCAATTTATTTTTATCATTCATATCAAACATTTCACTAGCAGAAACTGAAAACAGAAAGAGTTTTTGTAAATCCGTTCTTAAATAAATAAGTTATAAGCCTTTGAAATTCGGTGGAAGGGGGCAAAAAACAAGAAAAGGATGCATTGTGTATGCAGTGACGTTACTGCCACTTGGTTTCGTGAGTACAAAAGAGATAGCAAGACGTTCTCACCACGCTCCCACTTTTCTTCTTGAGAAAACTGTAAAATCCAATTACTGCTTTAATTAACAACCAATTTTGTTGTTGTTTTCGGAATCGGTTACTTTTTAGTGTACATATTGGTTTGTATGCAAATATTGCTAAAGTATGAATACAGTTACAGTCAAGTAGCCTATTGTACATATAACTGTCCCTTTTACGTCAAAACTTTTCTAAATAGTACGTACAATAATATTGGTCATAAATAGCGGGGGTAGTGTAATAAATCTATTTCCTTCGAAAACCCCTCGACCCTTCGAAAACCCCTCGGACCTTCGAAAACCCCTCGACTCACCGGAGTCCGGGGTTTTCCATAGGAACGTATAACCGCACCCGCCGGTGAGTGCGACGTACTAGGAACAGTAGACAGTTTACCAGGTACCGGAATGTACCAGGGCGCTTCACGCCACCAAAAGGTTATCAGTAGGCCCTTCAGGCACAATAGTGTCGGCCCTTATGGCATTGAGCGTTTGCTACCGCTCGCGAGTTTGCATTGCTTGCTTGATCAAAAGCAAAGCCCATGGCCGAGGTTCGTCCCAACTGGGAGCCCCTTGTGCATTTGCCGAAAAGGCTGAGTGGTTAATAGCCCTCGCCTCAAACTGTCCCGCTGTAAATTTGAAAGCTCACAGAAGCTAAAATTGTAGGTCATGTAAAAAATAATAATAATAATAAATCTATAAAGCATACCCGTTAGTAAAAGTGGGGGCTAGTTTTTGCTCGACAGGCGTGACGTTAGCACAGGTCTTAGCAGACATAATGTCAGTTAGTTGCATAATTTGTTGTTTTTGTTAAGCCGGCGAAGTAAATAAAATATGGCCATGTAGTGTACCACGGTTGTGATAACAGATACGTGCGGGGAATGGTGCACGTATCCAATATCCGTGACAAATAATAATTTAGATCTATTTAGTGACGTGTAGAGCCTTTGCACTTTTCGCCTCGTTTTACAGTAGCATGAAATTAAACACCATCTATGAAAAGCTGCCTTAAAGTGACTTCGAAACAAGGGTAGGAAATAGCGAGTCACATTGTAGTGACTTAGAAAACCGTGGTAAGAGCAACAGTTTGCACCTCTCTGGACATGAATGTGTTTTTATTGGTCACTGATCTATGCGCCAGACAATTTATGATTTTAAAATGGCGTGTATATTTCATACTACCTGTTTATTTTGTTTTGGTCTTAGATATTCTCGACAGTTTTAAAAGTATTTTGCTTTTATCGCTAGATAAAAAAATAAAAGTCTGAGTAACAATGAACAGTGATGTATGTAAAACTGTAGTAGGTTTTGATGGATGCGTTTAAAAAATACGAACTCCTTATAAACTGTGAGCCTGTCTTTCTGGCATTTAGCCTATTTCCTTCAAGTTTACTAAATCAATTCAATTCAAATTCCTATTCTATTCTTCATATATCATACGAAAAGTTTGCAATATTTCTGACAGTCAATATTTCACGGAGAAGTCTGTAAAAAATCAACAAATATTCATTTTAATGGGTTGTTTTCTGTACAACCAACCACTCAAGACACCACTTATATCCCAAAAGGTTTTGTTAAACTTCTTGGTCCCAAAAGCTATAAAAACATCATAAAATTTCCATTACTATCCATCCGAGTGGCGAGCTGTTGCCGTCATGTCGAAGGTTAAAAATGTCTACATAAATTGTCGAAACGCGAAAAAAAGTGGGTATATATTTGGTAAACAAAGGCGTTATAAATGGCGATGTTTTGATGTGAACATTTTTTTAGAATAACCCCCTCCGTGGGGGAAGATAGTTGTCTGTTAAAGTTATTTTTGATGAATTATTTCCATAGGGTGTTTATAAACATGAGTTTTGTTCATGTTTTAACTTTTAAATATCTTGTTTGCTCTGTCCAGCTTACTTTTTAATTCTGATCGATATGAACAACGGTCTCACTTGTAGAACATTTAACTGACTGATTTTCAAAGGATTTTGCCTTTTTGCGACCTGAATAAGGTCGTGGGACCATAAGGCGGCGTTTATAAGCCAAAATAAAACCTAGGCAACTTATAAATTTCTAGCCATAATGGCTCAGTTCAGAGTTAGTTTAGGGGTATACATGACGTAGTAAGATTGGTTCATTACATTACACTTTTCTTTACTAAATAAAAAAAATAAAATGGTTGATGACTGCACGAAAAATCGAGTTTGACATTATAGACAACTTAATGAGTTTATTTAATCTGCGCGCGCAAAGTCATGCAATAGCTAGTAAAAAATGATTTTAAATATTTTAACTTAAACGTGTACAACACTTGTAGCACGGAAAAAATACTTTTAATAGTTTTATTTTTATTTTTCTGCTTGGTCTTTGTACTTACTTGTACTATATAGATTTTATGTCATTTTAGAAATGCAATTTTTCTTGTACGGGTTTTCTTAATACATTAATATGCGCACTCTTTTTGTATTAAGGTGACCTACCGACTATGTAACTCAATTACTATCTTGATGTTCATTTGCTACAAAAATAACTACCTATACGTACATTGCAATGCATTGATTTCACGAGCCATTTTAATACTGAATTTACAATAATAACAGTAATTCTTATAGTATATAGTTTGTTTGTCACGTTGTTGATTGGAATTCTGATCTCGGGGTTGTATCAGAAGAACACAAACGCCGTGTGCCCATCAAAGAAACGACTTGATAGAAAAATAGCTCTGGTCACAGAAAAGAGAGAACTTCTGGTATGGGACTGGAAATAGCCACAGCTTATGCCCGAAGAGGAGCCAAAGTCATTGTAACTTGCCCATTTGAAGACGAGGGAAAGACAGGAAAAGAGACAATTATTAATAACTCTGGTAACAGTGATGTGATCTTCAAATTCCTAGACTTATCATCTTTTGATTCAGTGAGAAAATTTTCCGATAGTATCTTGAAAAAGAAACAAGACTAGATTGTTCTAGCGAATAATGCGGGTGTCCTTGCAGGCAAGCAACTAACTGGAGACTGCTGGAATTTCATAATGCAAATCAACTACCTAGGAACAGTTCTTCTTACTCTTTTACTTCTACCGCTTCTGAAGAAAACAGGAACTCAAGAGGAACCGAGCAGAATTATCAACACGACATCCATAACGCATAAGTTTGTAAAAGAAGTTGACTTTACAATTTGGAAAAAACATTATAACCCTTACAGGCAGTATCAAAACAGTAAACTGTGTATTGCTATGTTCACTCGAGAGCTAGCTAAGTTGATTGAAGATTTTAATGTTATTGTGAATGTTGTAGATCCAGGAGCAGTTGGTACTCGTATCTTTGAATTAGGGACTGATAGATTTAGAGATCCCATTCTAATGTTATTGGCCTATTTTTGTTCGAAAACACCGTGGGAAGGAGCCCAAACTGCTATTCATGTCTCAGTTTGTAATAGTGCTCGAAAAGAGAGTGGACAGTACTTTGATAACGCTAAAGTATCTACGACAAAACCAAAACAAGCATTCTTTGATGATAGAAAGTGTGAGGAAATTTGGAAGAGGACTGTGGAAGTTTTGGATATCAAAGAATATGAATGTTTTGTACTAAAAACTTCCAAGCAGTAACATTATTACATAAGTACTTTTACTGTGAACTTAGTTGGTATACAATAATAGGACATTACTAACGAAGCCGGAAATGTAACAATGAAGACCGACGCGTGATTTTAAAAGAACGAGGCAAAGCCGAGGTCTTTTATAGTAAACAAAGACGTTAATTCGACCGATGTACAGGTTACTTTTCCAAATTCACAATTTGAAAAACGAAAACGACATACCTGTTCGCGATTCGTAGGAATTAGTATTAAAATTAATCACATGATTTTGTTATTATGTAAATCCCATACATTTTTTTGTTTTTGAATGTCGTTATCGTTTTAAAATTGTCACTTCGGCTACGTTCCGTGCATTACTTCAATGAAAAAAAAAAACAACATCGTTTAATGTGTTTTCGTTGGTGCCAACAACTTACTAGCAATCTTTTATTATTTTTTTCATAACCGAACACAGATATGTACAACAAACAACAATGTAATTATTGTTGACATAAACGAACTTTGTGTAAACGAAATACCAATTTCAGATTCGAAAATAATTACCGACAGTTTGATTAGGTTATTTTTGGTAAGCCGGGAATTTTGAAACTAAAAAATATGTATGAAAATGTGTTACATTATGAATAGTTTTAAGCTATTTCCATTCCATTTAAGGTACAATTTTTCTGTTTCGAATTTGTATCCTACATTTTGAAATAAAAAACTATTATAATAAGTGTACACTTATTCTTTCTTCCAATACTAATTTGCAGCCTTATTCCAAAGCGATTTATTTAATTATGTATTATTTAACTTATTAAGATTCTAGGATGCAAAAAAAAAAAAACCTATACATAATTTCTTGATTAATTCATTCAAAAAATTATTTGCTAAATTTTTTTTTATTTATGTTTGGTCTAAACCAGAATAAATTATGTCATCCAAATAACCGAAAATACCTGTTAAAAACTCGTTTAATCTGATCTTTTACTTCTTTACTTTTTTATGCAAAGAAACATGTCCTAGGAGAATGTGACTTTCACAATACCTATGAAATTGTTCAGCGTAACAATAATAATGTTTTCACAGTGTAACGATAACCTATATAGAGCTCACTCAATATCAATAATTCAAAACAGGCAAAATCATTCCCCTTTAAGTATGTATTCTTTATTTCCACGTTGACTAAAATATGTTCAGACCATTTCTCTCTTACCTTAATTTGACGTGAAAGAACGAAACAAAACATATTTTAGTTAACGTGGGACGTTTGCAATTTTTTATAAATAAGGGTAATATGTTATTAATTTATGTTGTTTATAAGGCAGATTGCTTGTATATGCGAACTGCACATTTAAAAACATGTCATACTAACTCTTTGCATACATACATTGAAATTAGTTTTTCATTATTTAAAAAAAAAAAATAGCCGAGAGTCGTGTGTTTTAAAAATCACTATTTATTTCTTGTTATGTTTTTTTTTTTTTTTTTTTCTGTAATACAAAACTTAAGTTTCGTCAAATTTTAATTTTAAACAGACGAATGGAAATAAAATATGGGTGGTTTTCATACTTTAAATACGGAACTCTAAAAAAGATGGCACACTTATAAAAACATTAGCGATAACTTCGCCGCTCATTTCAAAAATATTATTTCTAGTTAAAATAATGTCAGTGATTCTCATAATATACAGTTTGTTTACAACGATATGCATCGGGATTGTACTAGTGGGATTATATCAAAAGAACACAAATTTTATATGCAATTCTAAAAGGAGACTTGATGGAAAAACAGTTTTAGTCACTGGAGGAACTTCTGGCATGGGGCTTGAAATAGCTACAGACTTTGCGCAAAGAGGAGCGAAGGTTATTGTAGCTTGCCCCTTTGAAGATGAGGGTAAAACAGGATTAGAATCAATCATAAAAAACTCTGGCAATAGAAATGTGATTTTCAAACTCCTAGACTTATCATCTTTTGACTCGGTGAAACAATTCGTAGAAAACATTCTAGAAAACGAAACAAGATTAGACATACTCGTGAATAACGCTGGCGTCCTTGCAGGGAAACATATCACTAAAGATGGGTGGAACTTTATCTTGCAAATAAACTATTTAGGGACAGTTCTTTTAACTCTTTTACTTCTACCGCTTCTTAAAAAAACAGGTACTCAACAAGAACCGACCAGAATTGTTAACACAACATCAATTAGCCATAAAATAATTAAAGAAATTGACTTCTCAATTTGGAAATCAACTGATAACCCTGTGAGACATTATCAAAACAGTAAATTATGTATCGCTTTATTTACCCGAGAGCTGGCAAAGAGAATTGATAAATATAATGTTATTGTAAATGTCGTGGACCCAGGAATAGTTGGTACTCGAATCTATGAGCTTGGAACTGATAAAATAAGAGGAATCATTATAATTTTACTAGCTACGTTTTGTTCGAAAACACCTTGGGAAGGTGCACAAACTGCTATTCACGCCTCTCTGTGCTATGGTTCTCGAAAAGAAAATGGAAAATACTTTAATAATGGCAAAGTATCAACGACAATACCAACAGAAGCGTTTTTTGATGACACAAAATGCAAAGACCTTTGGGAAAAGACAATGACGGATTTGAATTTTCATAAAAACCTGTGATTTTATAAATTTGGATTTCATTCCTTTGTTATTAAAACCTGTTTCAAACATTAACATTTTTCATTGTGGTTTTATGGCCTTTAAAAGATTTTAACTGTTTTTAAAAATATCATTATTTAAGACATTTTTTTTCTTTCATTTAATGTAAAACTAGATTTTACTAGGTATTTGAATAGTAAATGTAATGTTGTGTAAAGTAATGACATTTCAATATGCGCACTCTTGCATAAATAGCAAAGTATGACAAAAACGCAGTCACTTTGCATACATAAAAAAATTGAACATACTTATAAAAAACGCTAGCGATGATTTTTCCGCTCATTCTGAAAATAACATTTTCAATAATCAGAATGTCAGTGATTTTTATACTATACAGTTTATTTACAACGATATGTATTGGACTTTTACTTGTGGGGTTATATCAAAAGAACACAAATTTCATTTGCAAATCAAAGAGAAGACTTGATGGAAAAACAGTTTTAATCACAGGAGGAACTTCTGGCATGGGACTGGAAATAGCCACAGACTTCGCTCTAAGAGGTGCCAAAGTTATAGTTGCATGTCCTTTTGAAGATGAAGGCAAAACTGGAAAAGAATCAATCATAAAAAACTCAGGAAGCAGAAATGTGTTTTACGAACTTCTAGATCTATCATCTTTTGAGTCAGTGAAAAAATTCGCAGCAAATATTTTAGAAAAAGAAACAAGTTTAGATATATTGGTGAATAATTCTGGAGTTAATGCAGGGGAGTGTCTCACTAAAGATGGATGGAATTTTATAATGCAAATTAACTATTTAGGAACTGTTTTATTGACGCTTTTGCTCCTACCGCTTTTGAAGAAAACAGGAACCCAACAAGAACCGAGCCGAATAGTGAATACGACATCGATTAGCCATAAATTACTTAAAGAAGTTGACTTTACGGATTGGAAAACTCCTCTTAAACCTTTAAAACATTATCAAAATAGTAAACTATGTATTGCTCTGTTTACTCGAGAGTTAGCAAAGAGGATAAAAGATTATAATGTGATTGTGAATGTTGTGGATCCAGGAATCGTTGGTACTCGTATCTACCGAACTTCGACAGATAGATTTAGGGGACCCATTATAATATATGTAGCAACATTATGTTCGAAAACGCCTTGGGAAGGAGCGCAAACTGCGATTCATGCTGCGGTGTGTAACGGGTCTAAAAAGGAAAATGGAAAATATTTTTACAACGGTAAAGTATCTATGACAACACCAATACGGGTATTTTTTGATGATAAACATTGCGAGCATCTTTGGGAAATAACTATGGAGATTTTGAATCATCACAAGAAATTGTAAAGTTACTGATGACTGAATATTTGTGTTTATTGAAATCTGTTGAATGAACAAAATACCTACACACTATAAATATCATTATTATCTTTTCATTTTATCTACTACTAAACTTATAAACTATTCTTTTGTGACTTAGATAACACAAACACCCGTATTCTTAAACATAACCTTAAGAACGTCCTTCACTCAAACTCATTGGAAGACGCCTTAAGGAATTCCTCGAACTTTCCTTGAAAACGACATTCTTAGTTGGTTGCTTGATCGAACTCCAGTGAGATAGAATTCAAAGCACAAAAATTTAAAAAATACAAAATAATAGAGTAAAAACTAAACAACATAAGTAGTTAACTAGGGAAAAAGTGACAAAAACTGATTTATAACCACTTTTGAAGCCGCCTCAAGGTACCTCTCGACCAACCTTATATTTGACAGTTCGATACTCACCTCCAATAAGGAAACTCCTTAAGTCAAGGAAGCTAGTGACGACTAATCATACCAATGAGTTGAAGTAAGGTTGAGTCGAGTTTGAGCAAACGTTTGAGAATATGGGTGTAAGACTACAAGTATTGTAAAATATGTTTTAGCATTTCGGTGTTAAATAGATACGAGTGGATAGACAGATAGATAAATTGAGCAAATAAAAAACAAAGATTCACTAAAAAGCGTCATTGAAATACTACAAACTGATTACTTAAAATAATTGTTGCATGAGATACATTATTTACAATTATTGTTTTCGTAAGTAGCATAGCACGTTTAACTAGTCTTTGTTTTTTATATTGTAATCTAAACCTTTATTTAAATATTCATGGCGGCTTATAGATAATACGTGGCGTACGTTAAATACAGTTTAATGACTTGGGCCATAAAATGGGAGTTTTCCCATAAAACCGTACAGGAGTTTACTTTCAAGTTTATTCGATCGCAAAAGCAACAAAATTGCGATTTCATTGGCTCCGAATTTTCGTGTTTTTGCTTTGAATTTAAATTAAAACTTATCTTGTTCGTCAGTAAATGTACGAGAAAATATCTAAAAAACATATAAAATAATAATAAAAAATACATTTTTTTCAGACTAGCTTTTTCCCGTAACTCCGCCTTCGTCTTGAAGTAGCCTATGTTTGACCCCGGGGGTTCAACTATATTCGTACCAAATTTCATCAGAATCCGTTCAGCGGTTTGACTGTGTAAGCGTAACAGACAGACAGACAGACAAACTTTCGCATTTATAATATTAGTATGGAGTATGGATTTTCATCCATATAGTGCTAGTAACAAAAGTAATTTTATATAGGTACTATGTTAGTACTTCGTGCGAGATTATATATTTAATTTTTTTTTATTTAGGTAAAAAAATAAAACCCATCAGTTGGCACTTAGGATTGTGATCCAGATGAATGGAAGAATACATGCCTTAAATACCTTATACAGGTTCTTCAGTATATATATCACGGTTCGTCTAGTAAGTCTTAGTAATAGGGTCCTCTTTTAGCCGTTGGGTACGGAACTCGAAAAGCAGTTCAATATGTTTGGTGTAGCATTTCCATATGGAAATACCCCTTTGTATATTTACGTGTAGGGCAAGTGCATTTCTTGTATAGCAAGTACCTTCTTTCTATTCTTTATTTTTATCTTATATCTCGTTTCGAATGTCAGAGATTAACTCCTGTATTTAGATAAAACACATTACGTCATTTTCACAAAAACTTTATCTATCATCATCTTCTACTATTCTGTAGGCAAACAAGCCTACGCCATAGATTAGTCGTCGAGCGTACCAATTTGCATGTAAAATTTGATTCGGTTGTTTTGACAGAACCCGTGACATTCATTTGGAAAATTATGATTTTTCCAGAGATCTATCCGATCTTCAGATTCTAAGTGTATGCAGGAAAAAACGTACGCAATAACTTTGAATTCAATATGTAAGAAGATGAGTTCTCTAATAATGACAGAGGCACATAAATGGTGGCTATAACAAGATCCTCAGTTACCAAGTTGAGGACGGTTATTTTTAAAAGTAACTATCCTCAGCTTGTTAAAAGATTTACTTTTATATAATAAAGCACAGTGATAGTGGTTTCTCTAACTGTGTGGGAAACTATGAAACGACGAAACCAGAGTGAGCAGCGGTTACATATTCGTAACTATATTATATGCTTATAACATGAACGATCAGAAAATTCTTGATTTACTAAGCCATGACTGAAAGATTGATCATATTATCATTGACGATATTATCATAACTATAAGATTGTATTGATAAAAACGTTTTAAAATTAGTTTGTATCTATTTAAAAATACAGTATGTAAGATAATCTCGAACAAAGCATACAGTTCCATCGTACGTGTTGCTTAGTGAAAAATGACAGCAAATTTAGAAAGACAGACCTTACGTAGAAGATTAAAACACAGTGCTCGAAATGTGTGTAGTGTAAAGACATTCAGAAAACGATTGCCAGTACTAGAATGGCTTCCAAAATATAGCATCGAATTTTTATTTCAAGATATAATAGCAGGAATAACAGTTGGTTTGACAGCAATCCCTCAGGGAATAGCATATGCAGTTATAGCTGGACTATCACCTGAATATGGACTGTACGCTTCCCTTACATCTGGAATTGTTTATATGATTTTTGGAAGTTGTAAGAGCGTTACTGTTGGACCCACAGCCATAGTTTCGTCGATGGTTGCAAGATATGTGGTAGGCTATTCTCCAGATTTTGCAATTTTAGCATCTTTCTTATCTGGAGTAATACAGTTGATATTGGGAATTTTCAAATTAGGTTTTTTAATAGAATTTATATCAATGCCGGTTATTAATGGATTCACTACTGCAGCCGCCATGCAAATAGCAGCAGCTCAGCTTAAATCATATTTTGGATTGCAAGGGTCATCAGGAAATACTTTTGGAGAATCGGCATATAATTTCTTTACGAATATCAAAACTGCACAATTATTTGACACCATACTAAGTACTACTACTATTATAATGTTAGTTTTGCTAAATAAAATGGGACAAGGATGTAAGCGGACAGACAACATCATAAAACAAATGCGGTGGTTCTTATCGTTGTCTAGAAATGCCATTGTTGTTATTTTTGGTATGATATTAGCTTATATTTTAAAAACTACAATAGATGCAGAACCTTTTGAATTAATTGGAGATGTTGGAAATGGATTACCTAAAATTGGACTACCGCCATTTTCAACTACAGTTGGTAATGAAACATTGAATTTTATAGATATGGTTACAGTATTAGGATCTAAATTCATTGTATTGCCATTAGTAGCCGTGCTAGAAACTGTTGCAATCTCTAAAGCCTTTGCGGATGGAGAACCAGTGGATGCTACACAAGAATTGATTGCTATTGGACTTTGCAACATCGTTGGATCATTTGCCAAGAGCATGCCTATCACGGGGTCATTTACAAGAACTGCGTTGAATTATGCATCTGGAGTACAAACTCAAGCCGGCGGAGTTACAAAGATTCTAATTATAATTGCTGCTTTAACTATGTTCACTTCTACTTTTTATTACATACCTAAGGCATCATTGGCTGGTTTGATTATTACTGCTATGTTTTCAATGTTAGACTATGGTGTAATGTTAAGGCTTTGGAAATATACGAAGCGTGAATTTTTCCTATTTTTGATAACAACAATAGTGTGCCTTTTCTTAGGTTTGGAATATGGTATTTTAGTTGGTGTTTTAATAGAAGCTGCTATGTTACTTTATAAGACAGCACGGCCAAATCTTGATGTCAGTTATATGAAAAGTTTTCAGGGTGAATTAGTCATTATACCCTTGAGTGATAATGTAGCATATTGTGCTGCAGAGCATGTGAGACGGGTAGTAATAAAGTCATCATTAAAATCTGACGGTGACTCTGTTATTGTTGTTGATGGATCGAATCTTAGACAAATGGATATAACAGCAACTGAAAATTTGATGTCGGCTGTTAGGGATTTTGAGAAGAAATCTCGTAAAATATTATTTGCAAACTTTAGCAATGAATTAAAAAATCTGTGTGTAGATATAAATCCTAATTTGGGTAACTATTTTGTAACTGTACCTAATTTAATTGACTTGGCTGGATTAATACAAAAATAAGTATAAACGAGTATATCATGCATGGAGTATACAATTTTATAACTATTTCCAAGAAACTCTGTCTCTGTCCACGTTGACAGAAAAGCAAGAAAAATATATGTGTTCATCAACGTACACATTTAATGTCAATAATTTTAGAAGGAAGACCACTCGTCGTGACTCATTGAATAAAACTAAAATATGTCAGTTTTTTCCGTTGCAGTAAATAAACTGAAGAATAAGAAAGCAGTATAATTCAAATGGTGATTCTACATAAAAAACGCTTCAGATTTAGAATAAAATAGATTGATAAATATTCGTAATAGTTAAGTACTAACACTCAATTAAGAAAAAAATAATTAATAAAATGTTTAAAGCGGGTTGTGTTTCATTTATCCTAATCCCATATAATAATATACCCATAATAATTGTATCTAAACATTCCACACATGTTGCCAACTGGACTAATAGTATGAAACATAAGCAACTATTTATATATTATATTTTGTTTGTGTGTTATGTTGTCCATCATGATTCTTGGTCAATATCAAGAATCAATCAAGGAGGAATGTCCCATAGTTTGAATTTTATCGCTTAGTATTCCAGGCTATTGTGGTAGCTTTCCATTAGGTGGTCCCCAATATACGATTCCTTACTCAAAAATAGGTAAACACCAATTATAAAGAAAATATCTTTGTGACTTTAATTTAATTTTAGAGCTTTTGTTACTACACTTCCCCTTGATACTGCTGTTGATTTGATGAAGCTAAATGATGATGGATCATCAGTCCCCTAGTAATTACTGCTCTATTGGCTATTATGAACCCCACGTCTGTATTTAAAACATCTATTAAAAAGTAGTTCAGTTTAAAAAGCGCGTGACGCGGAAATGATTAATGATATCATTTAAAGACATAGTAAAGCTACTTATTATTGAGTGTTGTATAATTTTTGTTAAAATATCATTTAATAAACAGTGTTTTCTCACATAAAAATAAAACCATAATTCTTCCGAGCCACCGAAAAGAAGAATCACTTACAACCGCTAAATAGCCTTTGCAGCTTTAACATAGAGTTTATTTTTAGTGTGATCGACTGCAAATTAAACTTTGTCGATGATAATACTGGCAACGTATGCGGAACCACGCACACCTCCATCACCGTTATCTACCCAACCCGAGTCGAACCCACTACCCTATCGTCCGAACACAGGCTGAAATGTCGATAACATCACGACTTATTGCAACGTCAGTGCGTGAGGTGGTGGAAAAAGTCATTGTTTTGGCAAAGAGTTAGGTTCAGAAAATACTGTTGGATATCTTCTGATAGGTTACTACTAATGTAGTAATTATTATATTTTTCAAAGCGATTGAAGTGACGGTCCGGCCCGAAGAAAAGTTACAATTTGAAAAACGATAATGACATTCGTAAACTAAAAATGTATGGGATTGACATTAGCCGCGCTAAATTACGTGGTCGATTTTCATACTAATTCCGAAGGTTGTGAACACGAATGTTGTTATCGTTTTTTAAATTGGAATTTGTCTACCCGTCGCTCACTAATGTACCTAATCCTATACGACTGAGAAAGGAACGTTTACTTTTTCGATGCTCTAACAACCTATACTAGCTACACGTAGCACGTTTCTAGTAGATTTAATTTTTGGAATTATAACTCGCCCCATCGAGGTAACTGGAGATGTCAGGTCTGGTAGCCAACACCAGAGATTTATTTGTTGTACTAACGTACCTCACCTACTGATTAATTTATCAGTACAACGGACGAAATGGCAAAGTTTAGAAAATTATTTTTAGAAAAACAGTAAAGCATTCTGAGCTAACTGGTACTTCTCTTTTTTACAGAGAACCGAAGAAATAAGCTGAGAATCACTTCAAAAATATTGCTTTGTGACGTAATCTTTCACACAATAGAAATTTGTTCAGCAATATACCTATCAAATAGACAATGTTATCATTGAGATTATCATATGATAGTACTTAAAGTATTATCATATGAAATATTGAGAGGAACTACGATAGCTGATAGCAGCTGACCGCAGTGTTTTCATATGCATAGAGGACAATAATATGTACTGAGTGTTTCATACTGAAAGTAGTGAAAATTAAATTAAACATGGTAGTAAGTAGAAATGTTGCCGTGAGGCAGAGACTAAAACGCTGTGGCCAAGATATGTGTAGTGTAAAAACGCTGAAAAAACGTTTGCCAATAATTGAATGGCTACCGAAATATAACGTGTCGTTTTTAATTCAAGATATCATAGCTGGAACCACCGTTGGATTAACAGCTATTCCCCAAGGTATAGCTTATGCAGTAGTCGCGGGACTGCCGCCGGCGTATGGGCTATATGCCTCCCTTACAGCTGGAATCGTGTATATGATCTTTGGTAGCTGTAAAAGTGTGACAGTTGGACCTACCGCCGTTATATCTACATTAACCGGAAAATATGTAAGTGGATATTCGCCAGACTTTGCAGTATTAGCAGCGTTTTTGACTGGCATAGTGCAATTTATTCTAGGTATTTTCAAACTGGGATTTTTAGTACAATTCATATCAATGCCCGTTATTAATGGATTCACTACAGCTAGTGCAATGCAAATTGCAGCGTCTCAATTAAACTCATTACTGGGTTTAAGTGGATCATCTGGACACACTTTTAGAGAGTCAATGGGAAATTTTTTCGTCAATTTTACGAGTATACAACTTTGGGACAGTGTATTTGGGATCACTACAATGGCTATATTAGTACTTCTAAAGAAAACTGGTGAGAATTGTAAAAGAACTGACAGAGTTATGAAAAAAATGCTGTGGTTTATCTCATTATCAAGAAACGCTGTTGTAGTGATAATTGGAATCACTGCAGCCTATATTATTAAGAGTCAGTGGGACAGTGAACCCGCTGCTTTAATTGGCGATATTGGACAAGGCTTACCTACCTTTGGATTGCCACCTTTTTCAAGTGACGTTGGTAATGAAACATACAATTTCACGGACATGCTTGAAGCGCTTGGTGCTAAAGCAATCGTATTGCCACTTGTCGGTATCTTAGAATCAGTAGCGATAGCAAAAGCCTTTGCGGATGGATTACAAGTGGACGCCACTCAAGAACTTCTTGCCTTAGGAATATGCAACGTGATTGGGTCATTTGGCCGCAGTATGCCAGTAACTGGATCTTTTACAAGAACTGCTTTGAATCATGCTTCTGGTGTACAAACGCAAGCCGGAGGTGTTGTTTGCGTAATTATTATAGTCACAGCTTTAACATTGCTGACATCTACATTTACATATATTCCTAAAGCAACATTAGCTGGTTTAATCATGATAGCCATGTTTTATATGTTACACGCCGATATTATTGTAAGGCTTTGGAAGTACACTAAAAGAGAATTTTTCATATTTATTACTACAATACTTGTTTGTTTATTTGTTGGTTTAGAATATGGTATTATATCAGGAATAATATTGGAAGCGGCAATGTTAATGTTTATATCCGCTAGACCATATATAGATGTAGATACAATAAAAAATGAAAAAGGAGAATTAATTGTTTTGTCTCTAACAGATAGAGTAGCTTATTGTGCTGCAGAGCATATTAGAAAAGCTGTGATAGATTTTTCTTTTACCACTGATGTAGGCACAGTCATAGCAGTTGATGGGTTAAACCTTCGTAGTATGGATATAACTGTGGCTGATAATTTAGTTTCAGCTGCTGTTGATTTCGAAAAAAGTGGTCGTAAGATTTTGTTTTCCAATTTTGACTCTCATTTAAAAGATATGTGTATTGATATTAATCCGGGATTAGCTAGTAGTTTTGTAAATACTAAAAATTTGCATGAATTGACAGCTACGATAAATAAAGAAGTGTAATTTATATAGAATAGATATAAGTAGTATCGTACGCAATAGAGTGATTAGTGGAAGAATATTAATAAGAAAAACAAAATGTGTAAATTAATAGATTATGATACTTTTTTTCTGTATGATAATTTTGATTTTTTTTATGTCTATGTAAATAATAGGATTATTTTGTCCTCCTGAATTCTTGAACGAAATCCCCTGCCAAATGTGTCTACAATGTGCTTGTGAGGTAATTTGTATCAAAAAAACCTATTAAAATCTTTACGCGATGACTCTAAAATTTATTTCATTTCAAAATATCAAATATGTTATTACTACAGTATTTTTGCAAACACTGGGATTCTTTTAAACAAATATTTGTGTTGAATGCTCACGTCCAGAGTTTTACAAGTCCACAAGAATCAGGCTGCCGGTCCGGAACTAACACAGACGTTTTATCATATACGTACGTCTCGTACGAAGAAAACTATTTCCGTGCAACTATGCTATCATGACTATGAGTGTCGGAAATTGGGGAAAATTCAAGTGATTTAATAATTTTGAAGAGGGTGCGAGAAAATAAACTTTTTAGTTGGAAATGCTTTATCTTTGACTTCTTTATTAATTTTGCATTAGTCTTTGAGGGGTCTAAAATTTTACTCAACTTGTTGTTGGTTTACTATGTTATTTTTTTTGTGCGATAAAGCGTTTTGTATTGTATTGTACATGGATCAACATTTGCAAAAGTTGAATTTTAAAGTGTCTCAGTCAATCAAATATTAAAAACATTTTTTAAATTCATATTTTGTATAATACCTATTCAAAATTATTTAAGTAGGTACCTACTATTTGTTCACATACTAAATGAAATAATTTTAATTTTTGATGTAACGAACACGTATTGTTGTGTAATAATTCGATGTGTCATAATACTAAGAAGAAATGGTGTACACCTAATAGAATTATAAGTTGTTTGTTCTTCAGGTTTATAAAAATAACACTTTATTATAATCCTGTTGTACGAATGTGCAGCTTATCACATTCTGATTATCAACCACAAATCCTTATATTGACACATTCTTATATCCACATATCCTTGGAGACATTTTTTACTTTTTCAAAACTAAATTCGGAAAATAGTAGATAAGTATCTGAACTTTCTAAACAAGACATAAAATTATTTTTAATCTCTCGATTGTCCTTGTCACAGAGTCTTATTTTATTTTTGTAAATTGTAAATAAGTTTAATATCCTCTATAGTTTTGGGGGTATTTGGCATCTATTATACTTTTCTATACAATACAGATTTGTACACTATTTAGCTCTCATTCTGTTTTCATAATTTGAACTAGCTGTATACACATGTGTTGAGTTGTTACCTAGATTCATATTTAGTTATAGAAATATTGTTAACTTGAGGTGACAATTTGTTATATGTATCATGATAAATAAATAAAAAAACTTTAGACTACTTGGTTTCGTTCATCTCTCAATATGCTTCAAATTGTCCGCCTTAATAGAACTCAGCTAAAATAATAAGACCGAGCTTTCTTTCAAGGCACGGGATTTTGTAATTTCCAAAATGAGCTCACACTGATCCCAGTAATCTGTAATCGATCCACAGGGGGACAAGTTTATCACAAATTTGTGATCCCCTCAATATTTCTATTGCTCAGTTGAACGCCTCAAAGGGGGTGTCGCATCGTTCAAGAAATTTATTAGACTGACTCAGCATTTCTGAATATAGCAGATTTATTTTATACAACTATGGTTTTGAGTGAAATCACAAATCGCTATATTTTTCAGTTACGCAAAGCTACTAAATAACATAATTTTAATCTTATAAAAGGAGGTTGGAAGAACAAGGTAATATATTTCAGTCCAAATTCATATTCGGAATAGGCATTGAGAAAGGAATGTTTATTTGTAGGAGGTTTCGATACTCTTTGGTATTAGACCTGAGTTGAGCACAGCAGTTCTCGAATTCAAAATTAGTACAGAAAAACGCTTGCACATGGTACTTATTTATCTAAACTTTAGGGGCCTCAAAACTAAATTTTGAATTTAAAACTCTATTCGTTTCTTTTTGCTTGGTTTTGCACGAACATGTTCACACTTGTATTTTTCTCATTGTTTTCGTTTTAATGACAAATTTTAAAATGTAGTTAGCCCAGAGCAATAGGACACCTCAATTACTTTCCAATTTACCACAATTTGTTCATCTACACCATTGGAATATAATGATATTATTCATATTTTGTGATACGTCCAATATTTTTATTTCATGGAGAAATAAAAATTCCTTTGCTTGATCCATCTCACCGTTATCTAACACGTGGGGCCATGGCAATGACATATCAAATCACGTGGAAATAATGGTTCAATGAACACAGTTGTCGTCCTGCCTACCATTTCAACCTGACCTCTTATATCTCTGTTGATTCCTCCACATTTGAATAGAACGTTGCGTGTTTCATGGCTCATATTTCAATGGTCAGTTTAGCTGAAGTGGAAACAGCGCTATGGAGGTTTTCAGTGTTCCGCGAACAAAACTGAAAACTCAAGATCGTTTGACATAATATTGAAGCATAGAATAACATAAAACAACAAGTCAGACATAAATATTTGGTAACCTACATTTGATTGCTCAATCTGATTCCCTGGAACAAAGTACGAGTAAGTAATAATCATGAGTATCTGCTACGAAGTCTACTCGTTTTTCAGTAAGTTCTATTTAAGGACGTATACAGAAAGGTACCCCTCGGAAACAAAAATCATAAACTGTTTCACCATAACCCTTTTCAGAAAAGGGGGAAAATGCTTAACGCGCCTTCTAAAGCAGCTAAGAGCTCTAGATAGGAAATGACACTAATGAGGACTAATCCTATACAGGATGCGTTTCGCCGTCGCTTGATCGCAAGCATCGCTCGGCAATCGACCTCCTCGTTCGATAATTATAGTATCCACACGGGACACAGGAGCATTTATTTTGGAGTACGGAACATGCTGCATAAATGAGACTAACGCTTGCCCCATTTTTTGTAAATTTCAAGCGCCTGAATAGAGAATAGTTTCCAGATGATTACCCTTGGCGTTATGTACTGATTTGTTGCAAGGAAATACGTCATCTGTAAATATTGAAGCCTTTGTTGCGTCAGATATAATAGTAAATTTCGAAGTAAATGTTTATCGCTATTCAAGCCATTTCTTGGAGGATGTTTACGGTTTTTATGTATAATAAAATTAATAATAAAATATTTTATTATTAATTTTATTTGTTGTACTGTCATTAAAATGTAAGTTTGTAATATCTTTATTGTACAAAATAAAACAAATAATTTACATACACAAGCATGAAATAACAATAAGTACAATGGCGGACTTATCCCACTTAGGGATCTCTTACAGTCAACCAGCGAGTGGCAGTATTAAGTATTTACTTAATACTGTTGTGTGTGTATTTGTAGTAAGTATTTACTTTTTCTATGATCATTTATAATTTCAACGCCATCGATGAAAATATTGTAAGCAGTACAATTTTTTTGCTATTTGGATAAACTTACTTAGAAAACTGTTTGTTTATTCATAATAATAATTAGTCTTTGATTTAATATAATTGGCTTACATTTTTGTTATTAAAAGACCGTATTTGGACTGCGAGTAATAGAAGCATGTTTTGATTAAAATTGGCTCTACAGAAAGTTTGATATTTCATCGGCACTGCGAAAAGTTTTGCACGGTCGTAATATGTATTAGTGTTCGTCTGTTAGACCACGTCCCGTTTATCAAAGCGTAGGTTAATTGCTGAACTGTCATTAAAATTTCGCAACTGTACACAACCCATATTTCTATGCCAATTAATCTCCAGCTCACGTTAAACGCCGGTTTAATTCGGGTCTCGTCTAAAACAAACCCACGTATTAATATTAACACTACCTCATGCCTCTCAAATATGTCTACATCTAAACCTTCGTGTATGTCAACTCTTATTTCTTTAACATTTAGATTGAAATTACTATGTTCAACGTCTGTATTAGCATTGTAACTTTCAAATTCATGCATTACAATTATTGTAACATTGTAAGTGGTTCTTGTATGTTTGTATTTAAAGTCTATATTTCATTGATGGTTTGTGTCTGTCTTTGGTTACGTTAGGGTCGCTTAGCCCTTGTCAAGTGAGCTCTGTTTCAGACAGAGGTAATGAAATACCTAGCAAATGAGCCGTGAGTTGCCAATAGCAACCTTTCGCGTCACTCATTTTGGACTGATTGGACCTGCCACGATGTATACTGTGTTTGAAGTTTCCTAGTTTGGGTTTCGGGCTCGACGTATTGTTTGGGGCAATTAAAAGAATTCATTCATTAACAAAGGATTTTAATAATTTTGTTACATTACGATTGTATAATTCAATAATATTATCCTGAGAAGTATTAGTATTATTAACTCTTTCGCTACCAAACCACGTGATTACTCGTAACAAAGAATTATTAATTGTTTTAAAATTTCAAGCAACGAAAGGGTTTAAAGAAATATTAATGGTTTATCCTAAAAATCATTTATTTGAAATGTATTTGATATCATATACTGCGTAAGATTATTAAGAAATATCTGAATGATAAAGACGGGTGCTGTCAAAACTAAAATATCGTTAAAACCAGATGACAGAATCGCAATGATATGCGGGATCTGAATCTGATATGTTTTTCCTGTTTGAAGCTGCATTTAAATGCGTCACTAAAACAACTTCAAATATTACGTCCATCAGAACAGGAAGTCGTTATCGCAAATACATTTTAATTTATTTTAACTAGTTTTTACCCGCGGCTTCACACGTACTTAAATCCCAAGGGAACTGTATTTTTTGCTAGAATGAAAGTTGTCCTCACAGTCAGTCTTTCAGTGCTTCTATAAGTACCTATGTGAATTTTCAGGAAGGTTGGTTCAATAGATGAAGCGTGAAGATGTTACAGACATATGTAAGTATTATTTTAAGTAATTCTTGTATGAAGTGAGCTGTGGATTTTGCAATCCATATCTATACTAATATTATAAGTGCGAAAGTCTGTCAGTCTGTCTGTATGTCTGTTCCGCTTTCACGACCAAACCGCTGAACGGATTAAGGAATATAGTCAAAGACTCGGGATCAAACAAAGCCCACTTTTTGACGCAACTGCGGAGCTGTGGGAAACAGCCAGAAAATGAGTAGTAGATTCAATATAAAAAAATCCTTATTTATTAAATATACCTACGTCTCAAAACCAAAATAATCGTATATTCGATACCACCACGACCTTGACTGAATTCAATTAAAACCTCCATGTGGATCAGTAGATCTCTGAACTTCGGGCAGTGATAGACGAGCCAACTTTGATACGGTTTGTTTAACGGCACAAGTTCTATAATGGAGAGCGCAAGTTTTTCTATTACAAGTATCTATTCTGTACATAAATAATGTACGATACATGGTGATAACAATTATTTATGGGTTAATTAGTATTTTTTATTGCTTTGTTGGTCAATTATATTAGAAAAAATCTTATTGATATTGGGTCAGATAGAGAAAGTCACGTCAATGCCTCTGTTGTTGACCCAAAGTTCGTGGGTTTAATTCTCACGAGAAGCGAACATTGTTTAGTTGTTTCACGTTAAGCCGTCTTGACTGACCTTTAGGTGCCTGTTAAAGAGCATAATAATCTTATTGGTTTGGTTTCCATGAATAAATGTTTACCGATGTCAGACGGCAGTCACCCCATTGTAAAAACCACTACTGCTACTAAACCCATTAATTCTGTTACTCGTCCTCATTCAGGTCTCCTTGGTACGCCAAGTCAAATCGTAATCTTCATTATTCCCAAGTGAGAAAAACTGTAAGCAAAAAACTGTAAGCCAGTGATAAAACTTTCGACGATAAAGGCCAGTTCAGGTGATAAAAAGTTGAAAACAAACACAGCGAGTGGGCAATGAAAACGCAATAATTCCGGAGGCCGATAGAGATCGCGACACGAAAGTGTAATCAAATAACCATTTTTATAGGAATTCCCATTTATTTGGGCACAAAGAAGACTGATTTATTTCTACGGAATTCTTCATAAAAAAATTACTCATGTTTGATATAATTTGGCGAAGTAAATGTAAAAGTTATAATTTTGCAAGATTGAAATCGACCAGCTCTAGAGACTATCCCAGTGTCAATCAACTCCTTTTTTAATCAAAGTGAGTAAAAAAGGAGTTGATTTTATAATGTTAAAATTTCTATGTAAAATTGCTTGACATTTGTTTTTCATGAATTTATCTTCTAAATAAAATAATAATAATAATAATGGCGCAGGTGCGTACTATAAGTACTATAAGTACGCACCTGCGTCAGTTCTTGAGAATAGTCATATCACGCTCTACTGGGACCGGTCTATTATCACGGATAGGACTATTGTTGCCAATAGACCTGACATTGTGATAGTAGACCGGGAGACACGCCGTGCAATTCTTGTTGACGTTACCATCCCCCATGACGAGAACCTCGTGAAAGCCGAGAAAGAAAAACTTTGTAAGTACTTGGACTTGGCCCACGAGGTTACCGCCATGTGGCATGTTGACTCAACGATAATTGTTCCGATTGTTGTTAGTACGAACGGGTTAATAGCGAAGAGTCTCGACCGTCATCTAGAGAGACTCTCGCTTGGCAGTTGGGTCAAGGCACAGATGCAGAAGGCAGTGCTTTTGAACACGGCTCGTATTGTGAGGAGATTCCTTTCTCTGGAGCCCTGACCACCGGCAGCTTGGGTCTAACCGCTGCCGATGGGTGCCCCGTTTTTGTATATTTTTAAACGTTGTATTCCTTTTTTCTTTCTTTTTTTTTACATGTAATATTTAAAAATGTACAAAATAGACTAAATATGAATAAAAGAAAAATAATAATAAATAACTCTTTATTGCACCAAATTGTAGAAAGTACATGAATATTATTATTATCTATGGTACAAAGGCGGCCTTATCGCTAGAGCAATTTCTTCCAGGCAACCAACAGGTAGGACTTCATGATATGAAATAGGAAGGTAGGCGCAAATTAACAATTGGAAAAAGTGAAACATAAAACATAAAAGCATAACGTACCTATGCAGCACATACAAAAAAATATACCAATGTAAATATATGTGGTGCACATATACGCATGCATTACACAACGTAAATAAATATACATACTTATTTTTAAGCGTATCAATAAATGAACAATTTAATGAGTGAAAATTACAACTATGGCGGGTAATATTCGAACAGCAGACAAAAAGATTTTCTCTGGAAGAGGTTTAGGTGATAGAAAGATAATGGTCTTTCACTTGTGTCTTGAAGCTGGAGAGTGTTTGGGCATGTCTAATAGATACCGGCAAGGAGTTCCACAGACGTACAGCTTGGACAGTAAACGAGTTGGTGTAAAATTCGGAAGAATGTACGGGTGTATCCAATCGGAGATTATGTGCACTGCGAAGTCGATCATGGTGTTGATTGTGAAACACAAACCGTTCTTTCAGATATTGTGGATAAGTGGGAATAAAAAGAATAGAATAAAGCATGGAAAGAATATGCCAATCACGGCGACGTCGGATTGGGAGCCACTTGAGTTGATTGCGAAATTCAGAGACATGATCATATTTACGAAGACCGTAAATAAATCTGATACAAAGGTTTTGGAGACGCTCAAGTTTGTTTAATTGCTCCTGAGTTAGGTCCAAATAACAGGTATCCGCGTAATCAAGGATGGGAAATAGTAGTGACTGTACAAGCGTAATTTTCGTTTGAAAGGGCAAAAAATTTTTTTGTCATTTTAGTGATCCTACAGCTGCAAACATTTTTCTACTGACTTCGGCAACTTGCGGAGTCCAAGTCAGGGAGTTGTCCATTAGGACACCAAGATTTTTCACGCAAGCACTAAAAGGGATCACCGTACTATCGAACGAGACTTTCGGGAGGTCTGTTACATTAATTTTGCAGATTAGTCGAGAGCTACCGATAATGCAAACTTGTGTTTTAAGGGGATTTATGACAAGGCCATACGATCTGCTCCAAACCGATATTGCACTTAGATCATCATTAGTAGTGTGAACGGCTGTTGCAAAGTTGTCTGCATTAGCTTGCGTGTATATTTGTAAATCGTCCGCGTAAAGGTGGTAGGAACATTGAAGATTTAAGGTGATGGAATTAATGAAAAGAGCAAACAGCAATGGAGATAAGACGCCACCTTGCGGAACGCCAGCAGCGATATCACACCAGGAAGAGAATGAATCCTCAATATGTACCCGCTGCTGTCGTCCATACAGGTAAGAATGAAACCAGTTGATTGCCGTCCTAATATAATGTACCTACTTTATGGCGATATTATAAATTACCCTTGCAGAGCTGCGGCATAAGCTATACATACATATCATCACGCTTCTTTCCCGTAGGGGTAGGCAGAGACTACGGATTTCCATTTGCTACGATCCTTACAGACATCCCTCGCTTCCTCTACGCTAAGATATAGTAAAGTCAAATTTAATATGAATAGTAAAATCCATTTATCTAACGTAACGTATATGTTATTATATTGTTAGTGTGTACTTCAATTTGGCTTTATTTATAAATTTTCAATTATACCCTTTGCGACGCTCAAAATTTATGTTTCTCTATAAATATGGTTTACTAGTAGAGAATGCTTTTAGCATAAATACAAGTTTTTATAAATACTTTAATGAAATTCATAATCTTCTATGCTGCTTTGCAGTTGTCTCAAAATGTCTATTTCTGAGCAAGAATTAAAACGAACCCTTTCAAGTAAAGGGATCTTTAAGACCGCGTTGAACTATCATTTGATATATAGCGGAATTAACATCCACTTTAGAATTAAGTCGGTAATTCCGAATCCATTGCTACCCAAAGTTTTGAACAATAGAGTGACAAATACGAAGATATTAAAGGAGGTTTAAGCTCCAAATATAGTTGAATACTTACTGAACAATCGGTATTGTTGGCCACTGTTATTGGATTCCGTACAAATGTACGTTAATAAACTAAATAGTTTCTGCTTGGACGATTTGACGCTTACCTGAAAACAACAAATAGAATTAGATGTAGGTATGTTGTGGTCAAAATCCTGTCAATGTAATGTTATTTGGTGACAATTTTTTATCGATTTTATGAATGATCCTTGCTGCTTAGAGATGGGCAGCAGGAAGAAATTAAAAAGGGAAGAAATAGAAAGAAAAGGTAGGAAGCTGAAAAAATAATGAATTCCCATTTATTCCCGGGTGTTTTGAAAATTCCCGGGAAGAAATTGATTTTGTTAAATTTCATTTAATATTTATATCATATTTGCCATATACCTTAGATAGTTTATTCCCTGAGATAGAATTAAGTTTAGGTGTTTCGGTTTTTTTAATTGATAAGAGGACGCTAATAAAATCGACTATATACGTGGAGTGGCGCGATCGACGACGGTACGATTGTCAGTTAATTTCCGGTGACTAGGAATAGTACCGATAGATTTTCGTGAAATTACGTCATATGTCTGAGAAGAGATTACACATATGGTATCAGGGTACTGTGTTGATAATTTGTTATTTTGAAACTTAATAAAATTCTCATTTTTTGAATGTAAATATATATTTCGGTGTATAAAAAGTTTTCTTTTCTTCCTGGATAAATGGGAATCAATGGAAATATTCCCAGAGGTTGGAAATTTTCCGGTATATTTTTTTTGTATATTATTCTTAGCAAGCGTGTTATCCGCCAGAGACGTTTACAGATTTTATGTACAAAATTATAAATTTCGCAAAAAAACGGGGCAGAGATAATTCGAAAGATGGATTGTGACCTGATTTAAAAAAATAAGCCGTCTTAAGATTTCAAAGTAACTTTTCACTAATTAAATAACAAAACTCGTCTCTGAAAATAATATTATTGAAAAATAGGTAATTTCAAAGATTAAAATATAGTTGTTCACTTATCTCTAAAGGCACAAATCTTCTAAGGACGTACATACTAAATACAAAATAAACAAGAAATCATTCCGTACCTCATGTTTCATGTACAATTCATTAAGCCGTCCAAATCAAACCGTCTAATTTGAGGCAATAATACCGGTATTAAAGGCAACATTGTTCTGAGCCCATTGGGACGGAAATACCCTCGTGGTTAGTGAAGGGTTAGGTTCTCGATACCATGGTAAATCTTTACATAACTATGTACATATAACGAATATCGAAACTCTTCACATCATTAAACAATTGTTTTTTTGTGAAATGAAATGAAATGAAATGAAATTGTTTATTCTCAATGTAGGATATAAATATCACTTATTGACGTCAATTTACTTATATTAAGTTTACCACCACTTCCAAAGCGCAAGTGGAGAAGAAGCGGCGCCACAAACTCCACTGCAGCATTTTCTTCAAAACGTCAATTTACAAATAAGAAAAACTTTGCTTAATTACCTAGTTACCTACCTGTGAGAGAGTCTGGCAGATAAAGACTGACAGGGAAGAACTCTATAGACAATGGGGAAAGATGAATGAATAAATGAACATTTTATTGCACCATTTACATACCTAGAAGAAAAATTCAGTACATAATCAATTTAACATTAAATTAAATGAGTACAAAGATTCTAATGTTCAGGTAATAAAATAAGTACTATTTTAGCATATAAATCTTTGTATTTTGTATTGTGTGCATAAATAAAGTAAATAAATAAATTCTGTAATCTGTGGTATTATTAATTCATGGACATCCACCGACCAGATGGTCAGATGACCTGAAAAAAGTCGCAGGTAAACGCTGGATGCAGACTGCTGCCAACCGATCATTTTGGAAATAATTTGGAGAGGCCTATGTCCAGCAGTGGACTGACTGCGGCTGAAATGATGATGATGATGAATTAATTCATGGTATTTTGGCTCGACAAGAAGAAGGTTTTTACAAACAGCGTTTAAATTTAAATTAAATTATTTTAAAACGATTTTGATCGCGTTTATTACTTATTTATTTAAACCTAACGTTTAAGTTGCTTCAAAATAATATACTAATATTTGCGGTATTAAATTCAGCATTGTTTTGTGCCCAATGGTGCGGAACCACCCCTGTGGTTGGCTGAAGGGTTGAGAGCTTGTACTGATTCACAATTAGGGAATATTTGAGATTGTTTTCATCGTGTCTATTAATTTAATTAAAATTCATACTGAAAATATTATCTTAGTCATTTTACAGGCAATTTAAACAATTATTTTAAGTCGTTTTATTACGTGTATAGCTCTTCATCCTCTTGCAAAAAAGTTAAGGGGGAAAAATGTACTACTTAAAGAGCAAATTTAGTTTAGCATAGTTCTGCCATCTATAGATAGATGGCCGAATTTATTATGAATTATTGTAAATTTTCAAAGTAAACTTGTGTTTTCATTCAATATACGTCTATTAAAGCTTAAGCCATCGCATCGAGTGCCAATATACGGTATTACAACACTTTTATTGAATGCCGCTGACCGGCACGATCAAATGACTAATATTATGGACACTTTTATCATAAAGTATAAAATTTTCGCGTTAAATCCATCGTCGCGTGGAACAGATTTTATAGCGACACATAGATGGTGACATGAGTAAATATAGATTGCTAAGTGTGTTCAGATTCATTTGCTTTCATAATTATTTATGTACAATAAAGAGTTTCTAACTAACTAATTACAATTATATAGTACATTTACAAAATATTAGCAACTGTCTCTCATCTCAGCGCCTTTCTAGTTGTGTCCTCGGCTGTTTACCTTGGATCCAAGGGTCTGCTTGGGTCCGGTTGCTACAAAATATAAAAAACATTGAATCCAGAAGGAAATTAGTACGATGCAATTTCTTCCATGTCTGGCAGAAAAAGTTAGAGCGAGAATGATGAAAAACTTTATTATTAGTATATCGTTCACTGAAGATACATACACATGCTCTGCTTTGTATATTTATTCAGTGTAGAAATACTGAAGTCGAAGGCATACCTGAATTTACGACTGCAGTTAAGCTTAACGCCTCTTCGTTTGGGGTTCATCTTATGTTAGATACGAGTACCTATATATAATTTAATTAAAATTAGACGAACACTTTGACGGTCGGACGAGACGGAAGCTTTTTTGTATGTGTAACATTTTATAGAAGCCTTCATCTACATCTATACTAATATTATAAAGAGGAAAGATTTGTATTTTTGTGTGTATGTTTGTAATGAATAAACTTAAAAACTACTGTGCCGATTTCAAAAATTCTTTCAACATTATGAGTATCATAGGCTATATACCGCAGGTGGAGCTGCGGGAAACAGCTAGTTACAAATATAACCAAAATCACAATATGGCACCCTGAGAATCGTTGTGAACTGTAAATCTCTCCGTCGCTGAATATCATAATTCTCAATCGATCAAATTTGTAAAACACCACATTCGCAAAACACGATATTCCCAAAATATCATAAATCACACAGATTAAGGTAGCCCTAAAGTAATTTTGAGACTTGTATGTATGTTTGTAACAAACCTAACGATATTATATTTTACAACAAATACGTTTACAGATAAACATCCAAGACGGAGGTTTGATAGACCGAGAAAAAGGTATGCTTTAATATCAAAAGAGATTGCATTTGCAATAAGCCCGCCTTTGTATTCATTTACTTAAAATTACAAACTGTTTTAATTGAAACTGTTTAAACTGAAAAATTCTGACAGTGTTGGCCACTGACACACCTCAAGTCATGTTTCTGTTGGTATGGTTTCCCTATAAAAAGGGTTACAGAGGTTAGACGGCAGTCGCTCCATTGTCATTACCAGTTCCGCCAAATCTAGGACCATGACTTACAGCGTACCCTAGGCTCCGAAGCATAAGCTGATGACGCAACTAAGAATACACGCTAGGATGAAGACGATGACAAAATGTTTTAATTAATTTAATCTAAATGAAATTATGTCAAGTCATAATTATGTTAAAAGTCAAAACATTAAAAAGTATTAGTTATGCAAACAACCTGTTTTAGCTCCTCAAAAAACAATCACATTTGGGGTCATTAAAAAAGAATATTTTCAGTAAAATGCTTTTCCAAATTGTTTGTCTGCTCTTTCTAGTATAATTTAAATAATTTATTCTGCAAAGATCGTTTGGTAGTCTAGACGCTGATTTTTGGCAAAGTCAAGGATACGTCGTTCATGATAGTGAAGTTTATTGTACACTCAACTGCATGTCATAAAATACTGAAATTGGTTGTAAAATAATTTTGAACTTATTTTTGAATAGGAAATACGAAATGTAATTGTAGAAATATGTTTGTTTAATGTTTTAGCTAATAGCTATTGAGTTGCGAATGGGGACAAAAATTGTTGGAATTTAAAGTTGAGTTTTGAAATGGTTGTAGAGATGAAATTTTTAAGTAAACTTTTTTTTTTTTTAAGTAAACCTTCAAATGTTTTTATGTTTCATTTACTATTGTTATTTCTACACTTTAAGTCTTGATAATTACCTTGCTTATAAATTCTGAAGAATAGGGTTTGTGTGGTTTGGGTGTTAATTATCAAAATTACTTTAAAAATTATAGAATTATATTTTTTAAATTAGAGAATTAAAGATTATAAAATTTTAAAGAAAACATACTCCTCAAATTTAAAAATAATATCCATACTAATATTATAAATGCGTAAGTCTGCCTGTCTGTCCGCTTTCACGGCCAAACCGTTAAACGGATTTGATGAAATTTGGTATGAATATAGTTGACGATCCGGGGTCAAACATAGGCTTCTTTTTGACGCAAGCTAGTAATATATAAAGCAGTCTGTACAAGGATTAAATTGATCATAGAAACTCTTATGTTCGTTGGTTCGTGCCCAAATAACAAATAAAAATAACATGCATGTTTGTATGAACTTTACAATTATCATTTCCCTGTATTCTTGGCAGATGTACAATGGGAAAGTTTTATTAATATGATATGCAGATAGGATTTTTTGTTTTGTTTGAGCATAATTATTTTAAAGTAGTACTAGATTCACAAAAATGTTGCCAACATTGCAGCTTTTTTCATAATTTAGCTACAAGAAGTAAGTAGAAGAAGATATGGAAAAAGGAACTATAATACGAAAAACTGCTAGTCAATAATCCCCATGCAGATTTCGACTCGTGTTGAGTAAAAAAAATTAAGCCTACGACCCACTTAATCATGTGGTAGTCGTTATTAGATATTTTAGTCATCTTTTACGTATTAATGAATAAAAATTGTAAAAAAAATCTTTCAAAACTATTCTCAATAATTCAAAATATTAGGCTGAATTTTTATGTTTGACATAACCTAATAACTATCCAAGATATACAAAAAATTATAAAATAATGCTGTACAATATTCTTGTTTTTTTTTTTTTATACAACTAAGTAGGCAAACAGGCGTATGGCCCCCCTAATGGTAAGTGGTTACTGTAGCCTATGTAACATATGAATTTCAACCACGAACAAAATTAACAGTCGTTTGGGAAATTCAGCCATTAAATTTGTTTCTCTGAACATGTATCACAATACCATACCATTCAGACACTCAACTGTTAGTCAATGGCGGAGTTTTGCAATAGATCTCCGTACCACCGGGGGGCAGGTATAACTTTTAACGAACGAACACCAGGGCTTTGCAATGTCGGTGTGGCAGGCGAATTATTAATGGGAAGTAGAAATGTATGGATAAGACATTAAAAAAAATATAATTCTAGAAGGACGAATCTCTAGAAAAAATCTCCGTCGACGCGCGCAATACGCACTCTGAATCAAATCAAACAGATATTTTATTTATTTATTTATATTAAATGTTATTTTATTATTACATGGTCTGCTAATTCCATAATGGCGCAATCATGGAGCAATTACAAAGGGGAGATGCCGTTTGAAATGGCGCAGTGATGTGATCATTGGCGCCTCGCCGACACAAAAGTGGACGGAGCTTGTCATTGCTCGTGTTTCATGGTTGGATCCACGGCCGAAACCAAGCACCCCACACGTCTGCCTTCCGCCCCGTGTAGACTCACAAATACTTTCTTACAAAACGCTTATTTCTCCATGGGCGCAATACATAATGTTAGACAACATCTCCATTACTCGCTCGCATTTGATATGGATTGAAAATACCATGGTTATCCCCTTGTCGGAAAACAAATACAGAAGTAAAGATGTATAGACAAGCCTTTATAAATAAAATGGGTAGGCAAATCATGCTTAATAGAAAAGTGATTCAGGTTCAGTGGAAATCACTTCCGGTAAGTTGAGTTGGAAAACAAATAGCGTAAGCATTCGAATGAATAAATGAACACTTTATTGCACCATTTACATATATATAAGAAAAGATACAGCACAGAAACTTGTAATGTTATTCCTAAAAAAATTCTTAAAAAAAAATAGTAATTATAAATAAATAAATTGTAACATTTATATTCAGGGCACTCCGTTGTCGTTCTTGCATGTCAGTGATGACTAAACATGTGTTACCTACATTGTACCTTTTATATCTAAGATCTTATTTGTGATTGAAATTTTTTTTAAGAATTATCATATTTAAATATGAAAATTATTTAAATATGATAACACACTGCATATTGAACACATAAAATTACGGATATATATTAAGGATTAGTCGTTCCGTGACCACGGCCGTTGTAATACGGTTGAAACGTCGGAAGTATGAAGGTATTTTACGTGCTAAATCCTGTAATTTTATGTTTTAGATAAAGATACGTTTATAGGTAGCCTGGAACAGATTGCACTCGCGATAAGGCCGTCTATTGTACAACTTTGTTACAGACAACATATTATATAATTATCTATGGTGCAATAATAGTACATTATTGCAAAGGCAGCGAAATAGGCAATTGCTATTTCGGCCGAGGCATATATAGTGCTTTTCTTAAAAAAATGCAAGGAAATAAAAAAGGGCCTTTTACATAATAAATTTAATTTATTTTACAGTTTGTGCCGAAAGGTAAACGCATCTGCGGCTATACAGCCACGAGAACGCAATGTGTACTAAAGATAAAAGAGTTCTAAATTCAAACAGCACACCGTTTCATACAACATTGCCGGCGCGCTCTTCGTTCCAAATTCAAAGAACGCGCCGGGAAGTGATTTTGGTTTTTCAGATACAGCCATGAGAACGCAATGTGTACGATAGATGAAAAAGTTCTAAATTCAAACAGCACACCGTTTCATACAACATTGCCGGCGCGCTTTTCGTTCCAAATTCAAAGAACGCGCCGGGAAGTGAATTTGATTTTCAGTCTACGTAAATATGTTACTTCGCGTGTTCTTTATTCAAAAGTAATGACAATATTTCCGCGCATGTTTAAGAAAAGTGTTTTTACTTACTTAAGTTTAGTTTTACAACGTTTACACTGCTACATAGAGGGAAAGAACAAAACAACAATATACATAATTTGCAAAAATAGGACCTGGCTGTTGAGCCAGGTCCTATTTTTATATAAGCTGGTGAACAAAACCAGCGCTGGTATTCCGTCAGAACTATCTAATCTGATTTACTCAATCACTGATAAAAAAAAATTCTAATAAAAATACCTCCTCCACAACTTCCAACATCAGTATTCGGAAGCATTGATTGACGTGTCGCAGATAAACAAGCTCGCCGCGCGGCGTCGCCTGTTTCCTGGGGTGTGTACTGTGTGCGAAGTGTGACGGCCATTGTAGATCTAGCGATACGGAAATTAAATAGTTTGAAGTCACACGTCGGGGTTAGAATAAGAATTGTTAAGATTTTGTAATGGAAAATATAAATTGAAATAGTACTAAGAATAATTTATTGACCGAGCGAGCGAAGCGAGCGAGGTCTCCGTTTCAACTTGTACAAAAATGCTTTGGTATGTCTGTGTGTTCTCCTCTAGAGGTCGCATTTCTCAACCGATTCCCGTGAAATTTTGGGAGCAGGTTCGATAAACATATAAAAATCGATAGTCGAGCCATTTTTTGGGATTTTTTTTAAAAATGACGGAGTTGGCGTAATGGGCCTAAGCGCCTTTGGATTTTATGGCTCTTACGACCATTTTGTGTTTGTAGTGACAACGAAAAAACAAAGTAATTTTATTTTCTATTTATGACATACATACAATAAACGTATATTTTCACGACTAAAAAGATTAGCGGAACCAACATTATCAAGATTTTAATATTCAATGAAAAACATATGGTGTAAAAAGTTCCTTCGATCTGCAATCTCTATAAGCTCGCGAGGTCTACAGCTCATAGAGCCACTAGTTGTAATAACAAATTAGGATTTGACTAATGAATGGTGTCCTTAAGGTGAATTAATCTTTAATTTCTATATTAGCAGACTATTGGATGTGTTGGATGTTGTATGCTGAGCACTCAAACAATTGAATTACGAAGATTTTCTTTTTAAATATACTTACATAAAAACTTATAGTACATAATAGTTTATGATGTTATAATTAATAATTAAGTTATGCAAAACTGAAACAGTTAACTGAAATTTGAATACTCATCAAGTATAACATTTTTTGTCTTTATTTTGCTCACTTTGAAATATTCACGATAACTATCACACTGCCGAGGAGCTCTTTAGTCGAACGCGACCCGCGTATCCGTAGCGAATGCGCGTGTCAAACGACGGCGTAATGCGACCACTATTGGATTGGTCGCCATTTAGTGGCATTTTCTATCTTGAGCTCTTCCGTGCTTCGGAAGGCACGTTAAGCCGTTGGTCCCATTTTTATCGATAGATAGCAGTCGTGAGGCTGTGTCAGATGCCTTAGGGCAGCCTGAAAAATTCTGACAGTGTTGGCCACTAACACACCTCGGATCATTTTCCTGTTGGTCTGGTTTCCCTGTAAATAGGGTTACGGAGGTCAGACGGCAGTCGCTGCATTGTAATAACCAGTTTCGCCAAATCTAGGACCATGACTTACAGCGTACCCTAGGCTCCGAAGCGTAAGCCGACGACACAACTAGGAATACACGCTAGGATGATAATGACTATCACACTGCTAAAGTGCTAATAAATAGGTATGTGTTGCTTATTATCATAAATACCTTTTTGTTAAGGTTAACTTTATCACATTAAAATAAACTAAACTAAATGCGGGAAAATAGCCGTAGGAAAATTGAGTTACATGAATACATGCCAATATGAGATTGTAAAAACATACCAAATTAAAAACTTGTATATACCTATTAACTGGACTAGCCAAACGGGCGTCGACTGTCAAAATAACATTACGCACATACGCCTACGCTAAACAAGCCATTCATGAAAATACAAATATTTCTTGAATGACATTTTGTCTACTAGTGTGTTCCTAATTCTAGCACAATTTTATTTATTTTTTTACTAAAAGTTTATTGTTCCACAAAGTACACATATACTTATAACAATTTGATCTTAATGCTAAGAGCATTCTCTACCAGTCAACCATTGGGAGAAACAGAAAGATAGTTTGGCGCAAAAAAGTTGAGGGGGAAAAATTTACTACTTATAGAGCAATTTTGTGTCTGTGCAATTTTTTGTCGCTGCACTATTCTTGTTTATTCCAGTGATTCGCTGGAGAATGGTCATAATATTAATTCCGCCAATATTTTTCAAGTATTTTTTATTAAATACCACAATATTTTGTAAGTTTCGTCCTCAGCTAAAAGACTTCCATCTAGCGAGAACAGTCAAGGCCAACAGTTAAACGGGCCTACTGAATCACAGAGGAGTACGAGTAAGCAAATTCCGACTAAATACCGGACCGCGTATCGCCGTCACTTGACACGCAATCGTCACGACTACGTCAAGGCTATTAATCTTCTGAAGATGTCATTGAATAGCAATCCTTATCCTAAGACAGGGTTAAGGCCGGTTACATTATAAAATGGCCTTGGGGGTCAACAACCTCATTACGGTGGCTGCCTGCCAAGAACAACTGAAAGATGTTACAGCTTTAACACGAAAAAAACATCACTTTTAGACTGTTAGTCGCCTGTGATAAAAATAACAGCGTGTGAGGAAAATAGCCCCTAATTGTGTTGTTTCTTTGGGTAAGTTTCACTAAAAAGTACGTCATTGACGATATGCAGATTATGCAGGCCAGTTACGTCACTCCAGTCTCTTAGTATGGCGAGGTTTAACTTTGGCACACGTTATGGCACTACAACCTCATCCTATGTCTGTGGTTAACACATTGATCGCCGATGACCCGACAAACAAAGGATTTTCTTTTGTTTTGCCAGGTCATCGGTGATAAATGTGTTAATGAGCAAACAAATTAGTGTAAAAAGGCTTGAGACACGGTGGGTAACCATGGTCTTATAATTCAGCCCAAATATGAATAAGATTGTGCAATCTATACTAATATTATAAAGCTGAAGACTTTGTTTGTTTATTTATTTGTTTGTTTGAACGCGCTAATCTCAGGAACTACTGGTTCGAATTGTTGTTTTTTTGTGTTGGATAGATCATTTATCGAGGAAGGCTTTAGGCTATATAACATCACGTTGCGACTAATAGGAGCGAAGAAACAGTCGAAAATGTGGAAAAAAAACGGGGAAAATTATTCATCTTTGAGGGCTTCCGTTGCGTGCGCTGCGAAAACCGTTCGAGATACCCAAAAAATATGTATGAAAGAATTTTTCCTTTTTAAATTATCTAAAAAATGTCTGCGACAGTATATGTCTATCTTTTAAGAATAACTTACAATAACAGTTTTTATGATAATCAAATTTGGTCGAAATTAATGCATTATTACAAATTATTTGTCAGAGTTGTATCAAGATAATAATATTAATCTATAGCCAAATAAAGAAGCAGAAGTACTTTAAAATATATTCTATTAATTATGTAACTAAATCGTCTAAAATAAGTCGTGGGTAACAGCTATAGGTAATATATAATCTATACTAATATTATAAAGCTAAAGAGTTTGTTTGTTTGTTTGAACGCGCTAATCTCAGGAACTACAGGTCCGATTTGAAAAATTCTTTCAGTGTTGGATAGCCTTTTTATTGAGGAAGGCTATAGGCCTGAGCGAAGTCGGGACGGGCTGCTAGTTATATATAAAGCTGAGGAGGTAGGTTTGTAAACAAAAAATAAATATGATTCCCAAATTAACTATACCACGCGGACGAAGTAGCGGGCACAGCTAGTATAGGATATATGGCAACATACCGCTTACACACACGCATTGCTATCGAATTGGGTTCATGGTAACCTCCATGACTCCGCTGACATAATCGAAAATGACCTCAAAACAAAAAGCAGGAAAAGATAATTAAATTAATTGAATAAATATTTATTCATTCAAGTATTATTGAGCCACGCATAATATGGGAGAAAATAGCTTTTACTACATTCATATCCATACTAATATTATAAATAGGAAAGTCTGTCTGTTTCTTACGCTGTTACGGCCAAACCACTGAACAGATTTTGAGGAAATTTTGTTCGGATATAGTTGAAGAACCTAGGTCAAACATAAGCTAATTTTTAAACGCAGGCGGATCTGCGGGAATCAGGTAGTCTATTATATAAATACTGTAAATAGAGCAAAGAAAGAGAGCAGAGATTATAACCTTGGACAGTTTACGTATTGATTTGTTTACGATACTCGCCGCAGACTCACTGGCGCTATGTTATGAGCTTTTACTTGTATCTCTTTTATGTAGGGGAAGTCATTTACCAGTGATAAAATAATTACAATATAGCAATTTATATAAAACTAGCTGTTTCCCGCAGCTCCATCTACGCCAAAAAGTAGCCTTTGTTTAATCCCAGGTCTTTAAGTACATTCATTTCAAATCTCATCAAAATCCGTTCAACTGTTTGGCCGTGAAAGCGTAACGAAAGACAGACAGATTTTTGCATTTATAATATAAGTATGGAAGTATGGAAGTATTGAGGAAAGTTCGTCTTCCAAGCGTGTTTTTCTATTTACTTGCCTCCTCAGCTTAAGCTTCGGAATCAAGGATACTATGTAAGCCGTTGTCCTAGATTTGGCGGCAAGAATATTACCCGAGGTGTGTTAGTGGTCAACACTGTCAGATCTTTTCAGGCATCTAACACAATCTAATAACTGCCAACTAGCGATAACGACGGGGGCTAAAGCCTTGACGTGCCTTTTGAAACACAGAGGAACTCGAGATAGAAAATGCCACTAATGGCGACCAATCCAACACGCGCTCAGGTTTCGAGCTCCTGTGCATCAAATATAAAATGGCGGTACCTATTTTAATTTCGTTAAACAAGTTCCAAGAGCGTACACATCCCTCGTCAAATTAAAAAATAAAGAGCGATCATTTTTGTATGACGTGTAGATACTTGCTTGACACATGCTTGACACATAGGGGGAGTTTGACATGTTTTGACATCACAGAGAAGTTGTTTGGATCTAAGGTTTAAAATATTTATGTAAGGAGAGTTTAAGATATGATTGTTTTTAATAAGGAAGTAACAAGCTAATTATCAAAAATAAAAAAACACGACATAACTGCTGTATACACATATTTACATTGAAACATATAAGTTATATACATTTTTGAAAACTCCTTTTAAACCTCTTCATTTTGATATCTCACTCGATTAGGTTACTCCTTTTATTGCGTATATAGTCGGCCATTTTGTTTTTATGATGACGTCACATACCCTATGACACTTGGCAGAAAGCATAGATACAAATACATGAACGCTAGAAACATAACACTCTTTGGTCAGTCGTGTAATAATAAAAACGAATATGGAGTACATAATTTCAGTAACAAGCGAACTATAATAAAAACAGTACTTCTGACAACTATTAGGCATGGTCGTCTCAACTTTCTAAATAAGTCTTCCCGTGTGTGTAAAATTCCCAAATAATAAGATGAAAATAGATGTATGAAATTTCGTACAGCTACACAAGTAACCCAATGGTGCCATCAACTAAAAATTCTTAAGGGGGTTTCACGTCAAACATACAGTGCAGTGGGTTTACTGGCTTTGATTGGATTTCCCGGGGTCCGGGAGAAACTCAATAGAATAATAGGGATTTCATTTCTGCTGTGGAACTGCGGGGAAAAAAATAATCTACGTGACCCACCAGTGATGGTTTATGTTACAAATAACAAAAGACACGTAACAACCGATCAAAATGATGACAAACTAATAGGTAACGTATCTAACCATATGCTTTATAAATTGCAATAAAAAATTAACGTTATTTTACGGAAATAAATTATTTAAGTAGTTTTATTTTGATTTTTATTTAGTAACTAGCTGTTTCCCGCAGCTCCGCCTGCGTCAAAAAGTAGCCTATGTTTGACGCCGGTTCTGAAACTATATTTATACCAAATTTCATGAATATCCGTTCAGCGGTTTGGCCGTGAAAGCGTAACAGACAGACAGACGGGCAGACAGACAGACTTTCGCATTTATAATATTAGTATAGATTAGATATATGAAGATGACATCTAAAATAAATTAACAGTAAAAACTCAAGTTCACGTCGATATAAACAACAAAAAAAAAACACTTCCCTATTTAAACAAATTGTCTGCAAAATCGAGTCCCTAAAACTGCAAAATATACTGAACACCTCAAGATAGCACAGCACATTGACTGTTGATATATGTAAATAATGTACATTAAATACTACCAACCATGCAGTCACCATAAAATGCAGTCGCGTTGCCGAGCCGGAAACGCGAGCGCTACCGTTTTTCATCGCCCGTCATACCGCTTTTTACAGGTCGTCTGGGTCCGCCCTTGAAATGATTATGGCTGGTACAGAGTATACTAGTGCACGCTTTTGCTCCGAAATAATTTATTATGGATATTTAAGAAACTTTCTTCGCGAGCCAGTGAACTATTCTTTCTAAGTATCATGTTTTATGTGAAAAATATAAATTTTGAGCACAGTATTATTATGTATTCAGTGAACGCAAAGAATATATAGATAATAGTACTTTGTAGAAAGTTTTCCAACAAGCTACCTGGAATTTACTACTAGTAAGCTATTGACAAATGTGTATGCTGTGTGATGCTTACTTAGAGAAGTTAGTTAAGTTACTATCTTGCAAAAGTGCGAACTTTCATCTACCAATGTACTCGAAGAATATGTAAAAAAAATCAGCCGTATAAGTAGCTTCGGAGCAAGAAGTCTGCTAAAACGTGATGTCTTAAGTAAAAAAAAGTAATGTACATTACTGGGTGTACATTACTGACGGTTATGCGGACCTGACGGTTATGCGGACTTATAATGCTGTATGTACTGCTAGTAGGTAACTACTAACTAGGTACATATGTACTGGACATACAACATTATCCGCAGACTCCCATTTCCTGCGACTGCATCCGCTATCATTTTTCATCCTGAATTCGTAACGCCCGTCACAGTCCATACGATTTTACGACCAGGTAGTATGAAAAGACCAAAATACACGAAAACAAATGTAAAATCTGAGTATTTTTCCGAAATTCTTAGTGAAAATTTTAATTTAAATCCGTATAAACATTAATAAATATTACGACGAAAAATCTATAAGCTGATCCACTTTTAATTAAGATTTCGTATTTCGCCTTAAAGAACACTTGTTGAACATTGTCAAATTAAGGGCTTGCAATTAAGTGCATAATAATAATTTCGAAAATGAACGTCATATTCTCATACTTAATTTGTTTATTTAAATTTTCTTTATTTAATTTTTTCTTTACACTTAAGATAAATTATTAACATCCACCTAACCGCTTGCCGTTCCATTTCTTGAATTGCTATACCCGACAGGGTTCATATTGTACTTATTTTATAAAAACAGTATGTGTAAGAACTGTTAATGTACTATAAGAAACGCAATAAATGATTTGAATTTAATACTCAATGTACTGAAAAAACAAAACAAGATGATCGCATGCCAGCCGTACTACAATATGGTCTTATATTATTTTGGGAGTAACTATCGGTTAATCATTTTTTTAGCATTCACATTAGGTATCTAATATTCAACTCAAATTGGAAGCCATCATGAGGTATGCTTACGCCGAACGTTTACATTTTTCACGGCACAATTTGAAATCTCAATTCTTATCACGAAGGAAAACTTAAGTACCATTTTAGAGTCTTAATTTAAATGTGAATGGTTCCCTTGACAACGGTTTTATTGGTCTCTCTTCCTGACGGGATCCGTTATCCCGGAGGAAAGAGAATCCGGATACATTCAAAACTACTTACTTGTAGTTACGTACTTGTAGTTACTGGGAATGTAAAAACTTCTTGATATCTGTCTGTTTCGTACAATGACCCTATCTCTGTGTTCTATGGTTATTTTCAGTCATATTTTTACACAAGGATACGGTATAATTATTGTCTTAGATATGACAGTACTAATACGATGGAGTAACAGCCGGTCGACAACAACATAATCCTTTTAAAAAGAAAAACAGAACCATGGTCTGAAAACTCTCAGGTTTTGCTGCCTAAATGCATCTGACTCTTTGTATTTGCATCATGATCTGACTTATCCTCACGACAGCCATCTAGCGATAAAAACTGAGACCAATTACATGCCACGGAGTAGCACAAGATAGAAATGTCAATAGTCGATCTAAAGTTTTGATTTAGTAAAATTTTCAAATACAATTTTTATTTGGATTGATTTGAATAACTCTTTTCACTTGATAGCGACTATTTGAGAAGATCACACAATTTACCACGGGCGCATATAATCCGAAGTTAAACTAGTTCTATAATAAACGACAAGTCACAGCCAGTCAAAGCAAATCAAAATCCCTTTTCATTTCAAAAAGATAATATAATACGCTTTAATAATACAAGGTAGTACGAGACAGAAAACACACACACACACATTGATTATTATATATATATATATATATATATATATTCATTACGGATTTCCATTAACAATTCTGTAATTAACGCGAACACCCGCAAAGCCCACAAAGCTTCGGCGTAAAAAGTGTAAAAAATCAAAATATGCAAATAGAAAATTGACTTCCAATTTACCATCACGTCTTGTTTCATAAAACGGCAATTTGGCGCAAGTCGGGATCAAGCTGGCTGCAGCAAGGGTGCATAAAAAATGAGCATGTTCCCATTGGAGCTAACGGTGTAGTCCTAAATTTATAAAGATATGGTGCAAAGTGGCAGTTCTCTCTGATACAGAAAAAGCTCGTCAGGAGTTAGCGCGTGCGTGAAATAGAAGGTTTGGTCTTTTATTTAAGAATATTGCTTTATTTCCGTGGATAAAGAGGGTGTAAATTTCTTTATTCATATTCCAACTGTTGATAGATTACTCTCACGTTCGTAAGAATAAACGTCTACACATTTTAATCCCACAACCACTGACAATGCCTTGTCGGTGGCCGAGTTTTGGTCCTCTAAAGTTTGCTAACAGCCAGAGTCGACTCGCAAAGAAGAAGAATCCATGACATGGTCTATTTGTGTACCACAAATCCATTAAACGGTTAGAGTAACAAACAACAACATGTTGTATAAGTTTTTTTTGTGAAGATTATCTCTTATTTTTTAGTTTAGGTATATCTTTTTAGTGTTATTATTAGTAGCGATCCTGATCATTAGTGCTCATGCCTAATCTCCACTGGGCTGAAAAGTCTCTGATAGGCACAGTATATAGAACTACAAAAACAGTATGTAGATCCAAAGGGAATAATCTAAATAGGGGGTTGCGAATAGGTTATGGGGGCCCCATAGGGGGTCACAAGACGACTGAAAGGCGCCAGTGGTTAGTTGCACATGATTGGCGACGGGATAATCTTATATATTATATATCACAGCTGCTGTCAATTTTATTAGATATTTTAATAGTTTAATTTTATAATAGGATATCATTTTACTGATGATATATATTTCGGTCTGATCTGCGTGAGATGGGAGCTGACGATTGGCGAGCCATAGCGCAGATAGAACACAATGGCGCTCTCTCGTTTCGGAGGCCAAGATCCACTTCGAGTCGCTGAGCCGGTGGAGTAATAGTAAAAGTAGAGTTTCACTTGGATTGGTCGTCTATGTTGGTTGGTCCAAATAGCTTTTCTATTTGGAGATTGTTCATGGGTCAAAGTTAGGTCTTTAGACAGCTTGCAAAACCGAATTATATGTTTCCTCTCGTAAACATTTTACATGGTTTTGTTGTTCTTTTTATAAATGGAGAACTTACTAAAAATAGGAGAACTCATAATTGCTTTCGGATTAATTCGTTTGAGTACTGTGGAATTTTGGTAATGTGAAATAATATTACTGAAACTAGTGAGAATCGAATTTTTAATGTATCTTCTAGATTTTGGACAGATAGAAAAATCTAAACAACAGTTTTGAATAACACATGACATGACAGGCCACTTGATCTCCGAACCCCTAAGACATTACTCTATAACTCAACCACTCCAGGAGATTGGCAAGCGGCGCCGGGGCGGCGACACATGTATTTGTTTTATGTCAATATTATGGGTTATTGATAACCGTGTTGTTTGTCGTCACTTGGTGAGCGATGAGAAAAGATAACCTAAAGTTTGCTAATAACGATTTAAAGGAATAAGTCGGCGTAATCAATAATAGCGGAAGATAACGCCTTAACTATGGGCTAGGAACGTGTTTTTTTTTTCAATTCATAACATTTGGTTTTTTTTTCGTCGACGACGCTACACGGACTATCTTCATTTTTATATCTGTACGACATCGTTAAATTATTAAAAACATATATTACATAACAAATCTTTCTACATCATCAACCCACGACAAAATGTCGATCGAACATCAATATTTGATTAAAAATTTTGAAAATATGTATTTCAATTCTGGGTATAGTGGTTAATAGGATGCCAATTTAAATTCACCCTATATAGAGGCTAATCATGAAAGAGTATTTTTATATTTTGGTCATGTTGTCCCAAGTATTTAATCTTTACAAACATACCTACTAAATCTCATTGTTCGTATTCGCACCGGAACAAGAATTAAGCCCTATCTAACATTCAAAACCTTAAAATCTGACAATTATTTATTAATTCATATCCGGCTTTAAACCCCCATTCACTACCCTTTCAAGACCATCCATACAACAGCGAAGGCTTTCAGGCGCACCGGAAGTGGCCGCCCGGAAGCGACGAAGGTTTGGGCGGTTCTGCATGCTAAATGCATTTACATATGCGCTGTAGCAATTTGTCCTAAGGGTGACTAAATAAAGGAAATGTTTTAGACTACGTGCGAGAAAATTGAAATTTCTGTTGGTTTGTTGAAATCCTAATTTCTTCGAATGCAAGAGCAAATATTATTTTTCTTAAATATGCTTCCTATTAGGAAGGTGAGATTTTGTACAATTAAACATTGTGTTTTACGTTATGTGTCCAAAATATAATATTTGGGTAAGCTTTTTTTCATTGTGACTCTTATCTGGATTCGTGAATGTATCGATTTCACATCTTCTAAGAAACGTAAGGCGTAGAAAAAAATATATCAGGGAAACTTTTTACATAAAAAATCCAAAATCAGCTTAACTTTGTTTTCATTCATTTATATAAAAGTCGGCACGCATAACATCACTTACATTCCAAAAATCGACGGTCAAATTTCCATACCTGAAACAAAACAATGTCATTTAAGTATTTTGAACGTTATTTCTCAAATTATAAGACTTGATTTTCCTCTTCAGTGTTGAGGATGATTTGTCATAGTCATATCCTTTCCACGTAGTTACTCAGCTGTGAAAGATGGGGTAAGTTTGCACTTATCAATTATGTATTACTTGACCTCCTTGGAGACGAAATGGTGCAAGTTTCGGCAGTTTCAAGGGTGAGTGAGACAGTGAGGAAATTGTTGTATCAAAAACTACCAGCGAGCTCCGTTCTTAATTCTAGCGTAGTTCGTGTAGTCAAATACGGTAATAATGTCTTAGACATGGCAGAACTGGTTATTACAATGAAGTGGTTGCTACCTATCTTCCGTACCCCTCATTATATTATTACTAGCTGTTTCCCGCAGCTCCGCCTGCATCAAAAAGTAGCCTATGTTTGACCCCGGGTCTTCAACTATATTCATACCAAATTTCATCAAAATCCGTTCAGCGGTTTGGCCGTGAAAGCGTAACAGACAGATAGACTTTCGCATTTATTTTATAATATTAGTATGGATATGGAAGTATGGATATGGAAGTATGGATGGTCAGTTAACTGACGATAATTGTATTTTCTTGATAAATTTCAATCACATGTAGGAAACATGTAATTTATCTTTGAAAAATAAATAAAATTAAAAAAAAATATTAAATTAAAAAAAACCGTATTAAGATAGTTTAATTTAATGTGTATGCTACTCTAAAAATTACTTCTATCTTTTTCCATGTACATCATCATCTCAGCACACTGCTGGACATAAGCCAAAGGTTTCCAAAATGACCGGTTATACGTAAGCAGTCTGCATCCGCTTGCCTGCGCCTTTCTTCATTAGTTCATTTACATAATACTCGTATATTTTAATAGAAAAAAAATATGACTTCATGCGACAATCATGTTTTTACTTTTTTTATTATTTGATGACTCAATATCTTCTGATGATTCACTTACAGAACCTTTTAATATTAGTCACAGTATAGAACCGCCTACTGAACCAGCCCTTCGCTGTACGTAACGAATTTGGGCGCTTACATCAAAGCTCAATTTTGCTGTCAACGTCGCATTACAAATGTATAGGGAATTAGGGTTGTCAACCACTAGCAATTTTCATTAATCAGTTCAACATTAATATGAAATAAATTCATTTGTAATTATGAATTATGGGCAAGGATGTGCCTGTATCATTAAAATGAGATTTTTCAGTAGGTATTTTCAATTAAATATTTTAAATTACTACATTAGTTTATATAGGTGGATTAAAACTAATGATAGGTACTTATGGTAGTGAGAATTTAACAACTGATGATTATTAAAAATTACTGAATTATACTCAATCTAATTAATTATGAGTAAGGCCATAGAATTATAGAAAGAGAATCATTGTAAAAAAGTTAATGCGTACCTCAGGCATAGGCGACTCTATTGAAAACATGTTGTCCATAGCGGCAATAAGAATATGATTTTGTATTGCGTGCTCACATTTTATTAAATTATCTTCATTTAGGGCTATCTCTGGCCTTCGAATTAATGTGTTTAATTACTTTATCTATGCAGATAATACAAAACGATCACATCATGTTCAGTAGCGTTCTATTGTTTAGATTTCAAACCTTTTCCAGAAAACTGTGATACTTTTTTTCCAATACTGTTGAGTATTTTGACAGCCCTGCGTTTTCACCCCACTGCACGCGTTAATACCGCACACCTTTCTGTTTAACCAGGTTCTGTTAATAAACAATGACTTTGTAAACTCATTACATGAGCTTGCCGACTCATTTGTTTTTACTTAATTATGCACTCAAAAATGCCAAGGGACCTCAATCTTGGTAAATTGTTTGAATAATTTATAGGTTTGGCGGAGGTGAAGAAATATTTTTAAAAAAAATTTGCAAGGAGTTATTGTAGGAAATAAAAAAAAATACTGAACTTGAGTGTCGTTCTCATAGTCAAAGAAATAAAACCCTTCTTCGGGAGTCGGGTAAAAAGGCCACATTATCACATTAAGGCCATATGGCCTTTGTAAGACAGAATCACTCTTCACGAGTATATAAGTAATAAGAGTTCCACTTTTATACACGGATCCCTAAGTTCCTTTTCCTTAAATTCCTTCAAATTCTTTGAAGTACTGATTTAGTTTCACAGTCGCATCGTCTAAGACTGTTTTACTGTCTATCTGAATGTTACAAACTATTGTGCGCCACAACAAGGCTCAGACGTGTCGGAAAATCTAGATTTTCCGAACTAAAACTTAGACCGAAATTCCCTTTGGCGCGAAGAAAGTTGGAAACATCTGCTTTGAAACCATCAGATTTGTACGAATTATTCAAAACATATTCTTCGCCTTTCTTTTTAAACAAAGATAAGGTATTTGATATACAATCTCACCTTTTCAGACGATTGAGACGACTATAAATAGAGTTCGCTTGAACTTGATAAGATTTCACACAAGATAATTGCACAGGGCTAATTTAACAAATTATGGTACATTTAGCCAAATTTAGGGAATCGAAGGGTATTTGAGGTGATCTTCGTCGCAATACGAAGAAGAATCCATTAATGAAAGTGAAAGCGCAACTGAGGTTAGGCATTTAGGAAAACAAGGTAATTGAGAATGGTCAAGGTGCTACGAGCGTCTACAGACTACGCCGTAGTCGCTACGATAATCACGCGTCATAGAGGCGTGCGTTACGCGCTAATTGTACGCTATATTTTAGCGTGGTATGTGCCACTTCTCGTATAATCGATTGAAATAGTGATAGTAGGTACATGGGTCAGATTTTCAAGCTACTTGAATATATCCGACTTAGCCTGCCGAAATTCATATTACAAGCGGGTCCAACGGCTTTTTGTGCTCAACGAAGCACAGTAATGAGGCGACTAAACAAGTGGTAGCTTCTCTTGGTTATTTAATTTGTGTTAATATCATAGTCAGGGGTGTCATCCAGTACTACTTTGGTATGACATCAGGTATGCGAGCCCGGCTTCCCAAGCTGTTACGGACTCAATCCTTATGTCTTCCGAGTCTGTAGCATCCCTTACCCTGATCCCTACCCATTTCCAAATAAATCCCTTGTATATATATATATATTTATTTCCTTTATCTATTTCATTACCCCTTCCTTCCTCTTTCCGCCAATCTAAGGTAAGCCGTGCCGAGAGATGCGTGGCTAGGGGCGAGCCTAGTCGAAAGCGTGCCAAATGCCCTAGGGTGAGGCGCCCCCAGATAAAGGCTAGCCTTCACCTGGCACAGGGGGCTCTGCTGGGTGCGACAGTTTGTGTACCCCTACACTCGTGGGAATGCTATGATTTTGGGAAATAACGAAAATCTAAATGGCGGCAATGCGGTTCGCAACTCATTACGTCTCATTTCTCGCGGGGGCGAAAAGCGGGCTAGTAGTCTCTGCCTACCCTTACGGGGAAAAAGGCGGGATGGTATGTCTATGTCTACGTCTAATGTCTTATATTTGCCAGTTATCCTATATGTAAGAAAAAACCCATATAACTGTGCATATAAGACATACACAATTTATAATTTAATATTACAAAATTCCATCACAAAATTCTACACCCGTCGAAAAAGTTCCGAAAAAAAACCAAATCCGCCACAGACGATACAGCTCCCACAAAAGGTTTACAGCTGTGTGTATGACACTTCATTTAATGAGTTCAAAACTTGTGCTGGCGGTTGTATGTTGTTAAATATTCGTGGTTTAATTAATGTTGTCGCGTTGGTTGAAATTAACCGCGGGAATTGTAGAATCTCAATTCGGGAGTTGTCCCGTTTTGTTAGCGAAATTGAATAGTATTTCGCCTATTAAATTACATTTTGTTAATGGAAGTTTAAATAGAAAAAACTTATTTAAGTATTATTATTATTTGCTATAATTAGCGACCGTCAATTTACACATAATAGTCTCCATAGGTTTTCTTAGACCCACATAACTCCTAAACAGCTAAACTTCGGACAGACTGACTAGACCAACTTGTCCATTACGCTTCAACTGTAGGTTCTCAAACAGAAAGCTCGCTAACCGCCAAACATCAGGCTTAGAGAACTTTGCAGGAAGCTGTTCCATTGTAAGTATTGTACTATTCTTGTTTGAACAAAAAACATTCTTAAATCTGTTCGGTTGTGGACACATAGTTTTCCATCTTTAGGTTTGATACCAAATAAAGTCGCTTTTGGATGTAAAATCGACACTTTGAACACTTCGTCCGACAGCTCGGTCCGATTGATCGGACGACGTTAACTTTTTTTCAGAAACAAGCCAAGAGAATTGTTCCGACTGATACTTGCAGATGAGATGTTTGCTTTTGAAATAAATAATTTTAGTAAATTAATTACTTCTACAGCGCAAAGCATATAAGTGTTGATAATAAAAGCTTAGTATTTTTGTGCAGTGAAAGAAGAAAGAGAAAGAATTTAATTTTAGATATTTACAACAATACCATGTATTAATTTATGGTTAAGCTGGACGGGCCTATTTGTGTAAATATCAAAAAGGCCTCGAATTGGGATGAGAGCCACAACGCTGGTCTTCCGAGGAGTAGTAAGTATCTTAAGTAAAATCGCCATTATGTTGTCCACCCTTCAAAATGATAGAAGAAATGTTAGTAACCACACTTTCTTCAGATAAATAAATACATCCTTAATCTAACAGTAGTGCACGCTGTTGGTATCAGGAGTTCGAAATTGCATCACTTGTGCAAATTTTTAGGACCATGTACCGCTCTAATAAGGCTCCAACGGAACCCTAAAAATATCATTTCGCTAAATAAATTGGACAGTAAGCGAAAGCGAACCAACTATCAGACTCAAAGGCTAGAAACTCATTTGCAATCCAATCTACGAGCTGCACCGGCCACTTTGAAACCGATCTTGAAATATGAACTTCGAGAGTGTTAAATCGTAATTTATTCAGGCAGAGGATGACATTTGACGTTAAACTCCGGAGCGCTTATAGAAACGTTAGGTTAAGAAGGTAAAGCCTTTTAAAAATACTATACAGATTTATTAAGTACTTAAATACTTATTATTATTAACTAAACTTTTTGCGCTGCAATAATTTTATGTTTCTCTATATAGTTGACTGGTAGAGAATGCTTTTAGCATTAAGTCCTCCTATTGCATAAGTTTGTTAAGTTTACTTATGGTACAATAAAGTTATAAATAATAAATTTGTATGTAAGATGTTTTGTATTGAGTTTGAGAGTAATAGTTGCGTTTAAAAAAGTAAAAAAATAATTTGACTAAAATCACTAATAAACGATCAGAATTTGATGAAATTTAATCAAAAGGTAAGCTCATGCATGTTTATTATCTTGTAATATAAATTTCCTTTAGACCAACGTCCTGTATATTACCATAAATTCTTCATTAATGGAGCGACGACCTGAAGGACTTCCAACAGCGGTGATTACATTTGCCTTGGACAAAGATCTTTACAGAGAGAGATGGGGGCACCTTTGCCCAGCAGTGGGATGAATAGGTTAACAAAAAACATAAACTTTTATCTAGTACAAGGATTTCATTGATCTGTAAGCCCGTATTTTAATTACAACCTAACCTGACATTCTATTTTAACTGTCGAATAAAACTCTCCGTAATCGCTTTTGTCGGTATTAAGTATCATTTTATTACCTGTCTCTCACCTATACAGCCTACCTGTAAGCTAAAATCATGTTTATTGCTTGTAGCATTAGGACCAATTTTGGACAGCAACTCAAGAGCAATTAAAAAGCTTGTTTCGAAAATTACCCACATGTGTGACGAGTACATAGTCAACCTTGTGACGTCATATCTTACTCCCCTAATATAAATGAATAAAAACTCAAAGAAAAACATACACAAAAATTTATTTGTAAAAAAACAGTTTGCATTTATGTAAATTAATACAATACGGACTTATCACAAATGCAATTTCTTCTAGCCAACTTTTTATTTTAAGGATAAAACAAATAACTTGACTTGGTTACATGAAACATAGGCCGCAGCGAGTTTATGTATAAATATCGAAGAAACTCTTCCATCATAAATAACAGTTTATCACTACATCCTCATTCAACCCACACCTTTTCCTTATCTCACTATTTCTAATTTTGTCGCTCAGACGTACGCTACACATACTTCGTAAAGCTCTCATTTCAATTGAATTCACTCTGCTTTCATTATTTAAAGTAAACCTTTCATTACAGACAAATTGTAATACGATTAGGAATTCGGTGTTCTTCCGGAAAATGAAAATAAAAACTTTTCCCATAGGAACCGTTCATAAATGCGTACAAATTAAATGTTCTTATATGAGCCTGAGCATCGTTCCTGGTTTAATTCGGCGTAAATCTGTGGTCCAAGTGGCGAAATTTAGCGATTCTCGGCATCGTAATGGTATACAAAATTTAATTAAATCATAAATTAGAACGATTATGGTCCTTTTCTTATACAACTGCCTGTTTGCCTACGTAATGGTATAAAAAATATTTTAAAAAAACCAAACTTTTGGTGTGACAGAATGTCTGTCCGTGTAAAATTAATTATATTTCGAGTCTTATCCGGAAAACTTGATTATAATGATGCTGGTCAGTAATAACAAGATTTTAAAAGAGTATGAAGCTTAGAAATCATTAAGAAAAGAAAATAAATGTAGGCATTATAAAAGCATACAGCTATTCGCAGCTCTGTTCGCGTCAAAAAGGTAGCCTATTTTTGACCCCGGGTCTTCAAATTTACCCATAGGCAAGATTCAAATGTAGATATTTAGTTTAGTACCTATGTAGTATGGATATAAAAGTACATTTAACATTGTGTACATGAAAACACAATATATTTTATTTATAAAATACTCGCTCCTATGAATTATATTAGCTAAAAAAACGCTAACAGGATTTCAGAAAACCGAATGTTCTTACGTGCTGTAATAATGCTGCAATTATGCCGTGTAACCAAACCATGGAGTAATTACAAAGAGGAGATGCCGTAATAAGCGTTTTGTAAGAAAGTATTTGTGAAGCTACACAGGGCGGAAGGCAGACGTGCGGGGTGCTTGGTTTCGGCTTGGTTTCGGTTTTACTCACACCATGATTTAATAAGTATAATAGGTATATATTATTAAGAACACACTGACATATCGGAAGTCTTGAAATTCTACAGTATTAAACACACACATGCAATTACCTAGCTTAGTTTAGTACTTAGTGGATTACATTTCTACCTAAATTTTACTCATCTCATCATTATTTGTGTGACTCAACCAAAAGATAATAAATTCGTGTCTAGAGGCTGTGGTGATCTGTAATACAGGTTTCTTCGGAAACCTATCTCAGACACTACTCTCTCACAACACTGGTATTATCAGTTGCTTTTATATTGTACCTACTATTAAGCACTTGCCAATTGTGTTGAGAAAATAAATTATTTTTTATTTTATTTTTTTTATTTCGGCCGTGGCTCCAATCATGGAGCACGAGCAATGCTCCGCCCACTTTTGTGTCGGCGAGGCGCCAATGATCACATCACTGCGCCATTTCAAACGGCATCTCCTCTTTGTAATTGCTCCATCAACCAAACCGTTTTATGTTACGTAATGAACCCTTATGCTAAATAGTTACTTTTAGTAATAAGTGGCATTTAGCATGTTTTAAAACCAACATGTGTTCGGGCGCCACAAAAACGTTCACGGTCGACATTTCAAAGATATCTTAACTAGCTATGCTTCGTGGTTTCGCACGGCTGTGTTGTATGCAGTTATTACTTTTCCTCTACCTAAGCCTAAGGCTATCGAATCATAAGAATTTTATCGGAAGTTCATATATCGTATTTTTTTTTACATCGTAAGGCTTTTTGCTTTAAAAAGAGACAGCAGTAGCTTTATTACAATAACGATTAACAAACAATCTAGGACCATGATTTACTATGTTCTCTGAATAGGCTATATACTTGACTGTATTCATACTTGGCCAATATTTGCATACGGAACAATATGTACACTAAAAAGTACCCGTTTCCGAAAATAAAAACAAAATTGGTTTTATAGTATTTTTGAGTAATTAAGGATTTTAAAGTTTTTAAGTGGGAGCGTGGTGGAGACATCTTTTTATCACTTTTGTACGCACGAAACCAAGTGGCAGTGACGTCACTGCACACAGTGCATCCTTTTCTTGATCTATGACAATTTCCCCATCCACCGAATTTCAAATGCTTATTCTATTCTGTTTTCAGTTTCTGGCAGTGAAATGTTTGATATGAATGATAAAAATTGTAAGTAAATACCCAATTGCAAGTTGGATAAGCAACTGAGAAACACACTTTGACTGAGAAAAAGCAGTAGTAGTAGTTTTTAAGTACATACATACATACCACCACGCCTTTTTCCCGTAGGGGTAGGCAGAGACCACGGATTTCCATTTGCTACGATCCTTACAGACTTCCCTCGCTTCTTCTACGCTCATCACTCTCTTCATACACGCTCGTCGATTACGATGAGTTAGTTTTTAAGTAATATGTGGTAAGCAGTGCTGAGAACACAATTACTTTTTTCTGTCTGTGATACAATTTTATCCATATGTATTGTGTTCTTGTTTGCTTATCCCAATAAAGGAAAAAAAGTGTAGTTTGTAAGGACTTTTTACTGACCTGCGGGTTCTAGTGACAACCTATCATTTCTTTTTTTTTATATCAAACTATCCTTACGTGCAGTTACCCGACTGCTTTCTGGTGGTCAACAAAAGAAACCAAGTCAGAGGCTGAGACCAAAATGTGCCATTGATTTTGTAAACCACAACTAAATGAATAAACTAGATCTAAGAACAGTCAGTTTCAAAAGTGCAATAATCTGTAGTCTGTAGTCTGTAGTAGTGCATGCACTTATACATCTAGCCCTAATTAGGCAAACACTAGGCTAGACATTTGTATATAAACAATTTTCATTTCGAAAAGCTGTCTGTCCCGTCTGTTTACAAAAACTTCATCCCGGACAAACGTACCTGCCACTTGTCATTCCTAGCTGGTCAGCGTCATTTGTACAGGCATTATTCACACCTGCTCCTACTGACCACGAGGTAAGCAATATAAATTAATACTAGGATTACCCCTTTGCGGTGGGTACAATGACGCCTGTTGGGACTGACCGAATTACAATTTGGTTTGGTCACAAACGTTTGAATTTCTTAATTAATTTTTGAACTAACGCACTGCATATTTAAAACAGAAAATTACAGGATCAAGGATCGCGTAAAACACCTTCATCCATACTATAAAATTGTAGATGCCAAAGTCTGTCTGTTACGCTTTCACGGCCAAACCGCTAAACGGATTTTGATGAAATTTGGTATGAATATAGTTGAAGACCCGGGGACAAACATAGGCTACTTATTGACGCAGGCGGAGCTGCGGAAAAATGCTAGTACTTCATATTTTGAATATCTGTTTGTGATTCGTCAATAAATGTTTTATGGGAGGGAAATATTAAAATATCCGACTTGAATATATAATTTAATTTTTTAGCGTGTTTTGACGCTTCGGATGTAGCTTCTGTATTTTTTTAGTACAATAAAGTATTACAAATAAACAAATCTTCTCATAAAATAGAAATGCCATTAACTTAAGGTCAAATAAATTTCCTAACGTCATTAACATACCATAAACTTAAAAGTATCTAAAGTCTACATGCGACATTTTAGAGCCCCGCCGTGTCACCCCCACTGATTTATATGTCCTACCTAGATACTGGACTAAAAATATTTTCTAACTTTACTTTGTTTAAAGATAAAACTAGAGATATCCTGTGAACGGAGCTGGTAGGTTTGCCGTGAAACATCTTCGGCAAAATCTTACTTTATCTTAGTTTCGTACAATTATTACAACAATAATATGAACATGTAAATAGGTTGACCGTTAGATAATGCTTCTAGCATTAAGTTCGCCTATGCTACAATTGTATTTTGTACAATTTAAATAAAAAAATAAAAATCAAATATTAGATTTGATTGTGTCCATGAACGCCGCCAAGTGTAATATACGATAAATGTAAATATTAAAGTAATAAACGCGATACAAACCGTATTAAGTAAAATAGTTTACTAAGAACCTACTCAATCTTCAGGTTATTTATTTATTTATGAATCTTTATAAGCCACCAGTAAAAAAAATACTTTTACAATTGGCGGGCTTAATGCTAAAAGCATTCTCTCCCAGTCAACCATTAGGAAAAACAGAAAAATTATGTTATATTCGTGACTACCTATATATACCTATATATACTAGGAATGTTTTTATGATACACGGCGATACCTAAGAATACAAATTGGGCTCAAGTCCAGCACAATAAGTTTTTGAAAGTCTATGTGCACCCCGAATGCTTCAGCGTTCATTCACCGGACCTCAGATGCGAATTATACTATTTTATGACAAATTTTAGATGCATAAAAGTGCTCGTTCAGCATTTAAATTTTGCTTGTATGAAAGCTCCAATTAGATTTTTAAATGCCGTATATAGATGGAGAGAATACAGCCAAAAAAAATTACAGCTAATATGAATCCTGTAAAAGCTTTCTAGAATATTATTTGACTTTGTTTCGCCTTTTAAAATACTTAAGACGTAATGGATGGAAAAATAAATAAACATTTCATTCGCAACAGAACATTAAATTCGCAATGACCAAAGGTAAATCCCCAATACAATTTCCGCAAATTGATTTTGCGTAAAATTTATTGAACATTGCAACCAAATAGTTACATTAGTAACTACTGCTTATCAGATCGTCGTTAATAACCTAAAGCCGAACTGTTCGGCTTTTAGCAAATGTTATTTAGTGGCATTGCACTGTAACGGAAATTCTAAAATACCTTAGTTTACTAAACCTTGGCTACTAAGCAGACAAATAATTCTTAAAAGAAATTAAAAACATCTCTATATTTCTTAATCTCAAACATCCTAGATAACTGGTAGACTCGTGGGCAAGATATCAATCTTCTCCAGATATGCTGCTTTGAGCAGCATATCCTTCATCATAAATACAGAATAAAACACTGGCGTTCTCACTTCGGAGACCAAGGTATACTTCTGTGCCTCTACCACGAGATTTTATTAACGCAGACGCTAGCAATCGCATTAAGATTTAATATTGAATTTCTTACCATCTCACCATCCGCCAGGGGCACTGTACAGGTTTTACATACTAAATTCTTAATGTAGTCGCCAGCGTCTGCGTCAATATCTATACACTTCTAATAATCTCATTGTTGACTTACTGATTACTGAGCAAGACTCGACGGGTGTAAGCAAGATAAAAGAGGGCATGGGCCAGATACCAGACGATTCATTACCTATGGATAGATCATAACAAAAAAGTATGATGAATATAGCTCTACATTTACGTATATCAAGCGTCGAAAATACTCATCGAACACACGAGACTAAAGCAGGTCACATCACATGCGTATCTTTTATTCAGCCGAAGGGCTCCCAGGGCTCAGCCCTAATTAAGGGGTGTCACACACCTGCGTTTTAATCACGGTCGCATTATTATACATGCATTTATGTGTTCACTTTAATTAGGGGTTCAGATGATGGGTGTGGTTTATTGGCCAGTGGGTGATGAGTGGATTAGGTTTGTGTTGTATTTTTTACTAGCGTTTTCGCGTGGAATCGCTCCTGTAAATATTATGTGATGATAATTTAGGTCATGCCAATCTAAAAGAGCTAAATCCGATAGAGCGTGAAGATTTTACAAGGAATAAGTATGATTCTGTTTCTTCAATGGTTAACTGGTAGATAAGGCTCTTAGGATTAAGTCCGCCAATTGTTTTAAATATTAGTATTTATGGAACAATAAAGTTTTAAAAAATAAATAAATATTATGTTACTTGATTTCAGTGTTACTTTGTAGCGACAAAATATAATTGACCACTTTAATAATGACACTTACTGAATAAAAAAATAATCCTTCACTAGTAACTAAGTTTACTGGTTCTGTATTTTATTTATTAATTTATATTTTTGAACACACTAGCAGCTTATATTAGCTGATGCGTGTGCATCTTGAAGTTTGGAGAGTTTATAAAATTGTCCAATCTGTTTTTAAAAGCGTTGACTGAGGGTGCGCTGACGAAATACCTACTCAGGGTATCCTGAGTAAATAAGCGTATATTGCAAAAGATTATCATGAAATACTGAAAAATCTTCGCAAACAACTGGTTGTGAAACTCAATTTTGATAGCGGCCCGAAGAAAATGGTTAGAGACATTTGTTTCAATCCTTTTTGTTTCAAAATAACGTTATTTTGTTTGTAATTGTACATAGACTGACTCTGAAATCCGCATTGCACCCAAATCCACATAACTCGTAAAGCAAATGGTGTCCATCAGAGTCGTAATAATCAGAGCTGTCGTCCATAACACAAATCTGCGGAATTAATTCAGCGAATAATGTTTTGACTTCAGAGAGAGCATATACAATTGTATTTATTTTATTTATTTATTTATTCACAACTACTCACTACACTTACAGTTTCCCAAGACGTATAGTGAGTTAAATAAGTACAATTAGTTGGTAATTGACAAAAAACGAATACATGCAGATATGAAACAATTTAAATTTACATTGAATATGTCGACTTGAGAGAGCTGTACAACGAGATCGTTGAGTAGCGTCAGGGCTTGATTGGTCGGCGCGTACCGTGAGGTGTAAGAATGGACCTCCGCGGTCGCGAACCTTCTTCTATGCTATATATTACATGTACTATTATTGACTTCTAACGGTTTCTGGACAAAATGCCTATTTATTTATTTATTTTATTTATTTATTTATTCTCACAAACAGATAAGATATACATTTACAATGTTGCATAAACCAAATTGGTTTTTCCGAACATTGGGATCGAATCAGTCGTACATTGAACATGTTTATTTACATAAAGGTCAACCTATCGTCAAACAAATCTAAAGACAATGTTGATAATTTTAAATGATGTAGGTAAGCAGGTAGGTACCAATTATCGACTCTGCTCGAGCCCCAGGTAACATTTAACATTATACAGAAATAGATACAAAGAAATATCGCATAAATTACGAAATCACTGAAGTTTGTTCAGAAATGCAGCTGCATTCAAATCAAGCGTATGCTTATTTATACGCGAAATACATCTTAATAGCGAGCTTGCCTTCGTTCTACATATTTGCAATCATTTAATTCTGACCTAATGCTAAAATACTTACAAAGTAAATAAAAGTTAAAATGAAAACCTGAGATTAATAATTGGTCTCGCGCGCGCTCGACTAGATACCGCGCTATGAAGAAAATCAGTTTCCAGAATGCGGCAACTTTATATTGTAGTGTGTAAGACAATGTGCAAACATGAAACGAGAAACAGTTATTTCTTGTACTTATTATTTTTGTATTTATTATTCTTAAATAGTTTGAGATACGCAAACTGGCATTTTGCTTTTAAACTTTTTATGTTTTTATACTAAAATTTTAAATTTATCTCGACGTCACTTATCGGTTGCGGCGTGACTGACGCGGATATGCCGCAAGAACGCTAAATTCGCGTAGTTTTAGTTGCCGTCTAATACGCCGACGGTATTTAGTAGAGCGTGCGCGAGACCAATTATTAATCTATGATGAAAACATTTAAATCAACACTGGAAGGAACACGGTTTTACAGGAGAGCTAAAAACAATTCTGTTCATTGTAACTTTTTATGACATTGTCCGATTTTAATGTTTTTTAGAGCAAAGTTTCTTAGATTTCACCGTTCTATCATATTATATACTCGTACATTTCATTTTAGAAAAATAAGCGGTTCTGAGATAGCATACCCATTACATAAAAAAAATTACAACTTGTCCATTACATGAAAGTCCTTTACATATTAGTCTAAAAATCTTCCGGTTTTTATACATTCTCTTGAATAAATATGAGCATTATTTAAAAAGCTGTTATAGCAAGGAACCCTTCATTAGCAATGTACGTGTTTACAAATTTATGTTGAACAATAAAAGCGGGGTATTCATAAAGCTAAACCCTCGCGGTCACGCTCATTTACCTCGAAATTATACTTGGAAAATGCCTTTGGAAAATTTTTGGTAAGTTGCAGAATTGGGTATGTGACAATGTTGAAACGAAATGAACTGAACTTATCAACCGGCTACCATCTGGTAGTCGTTAAAGGAACCACGTCAGAGGCCGAGTGGGCGGTTCCGCACAACTCTGCCACCAGGGTGTACATGGTCGATTGACCATGAAACCTACACGAAATTATGATGATGATAATAATCATCAATAAGGAGGTTCATTTTGTGCAAATAATGATTTAAATTAAACTGATGCTTAACGTAAATAAATTAAAAACGTAATCAACGCCGATGTACTATGACTATACTCATCTTGTAACTGTAACTTTGTTTTGTAATCTAGTGTGTACCCTGTTAGTAATATAAATATTAAATATAACCAATTGTGATTGTTTTATAATTTAAAGTATCCAAATGCTGGGCTATCATGAGGTTTTTTCAATGAATAATGTATTTATTACAATAATTTTACAGATACATACCGAAAAAGTTTTAAATATAGCTAGCTCATCTTTTTCATTACCTGTAAAATAAAAAGTGTATTGTTAATCTCAAAGATAAAAAAAAAACATAAAAATAAACATAATAAACAATAAATTAACCTAAAACATCTTTAAAAACATATTTTCTTTTTTTCTTGTCTTTAGTTTATAAAATATTATTTTTAATTGTTTATAATTTCTTTCAATACTTAGTTATACGTCTGGTCAGCCAACAACCCTGCGTCTTGCTATTTCCCAAAGTTCCTAATGTTTTGATTTCAATGACGGGACATGTCTAATAACTTTCTAGAACCCTTCTTCTCAAGCTTTACCCATCTAGTTCACATAATTTAAACCTTTTCACAATAGAAATAGAGACTATGTTTAAAATATATTTAAAGGTATTTAAAATATTTTTATAGTATTTTAAGCTTTAAAGAATTAACAATTTATAAATATAACTTACAATAAACATAATTCCCCTTTGATAAATCGGTTAAAAAAGCTGTCAAAAAGAAATTCTCCAAGTATTTCGAGACCAGTCACCCTTGTCTTTTTTTAGTTACGAAAAACAATCAGATTGACAACTGGCCACAAGTGTCGCCTCGCAAAAAGGAAAATAATTTACAAAACAAAGTAAAACTATGAAAATGGGAGAAGTTGCTCAGAATTGAAATGTCAGACCCATATCACAGTAACCGCTGGGATAATCAACAAATAAACGGTTTGTTTGAATTCTTAATTGTTTTTAAAGTTTCTTTTTATATTGTTTTGCGTAGAAAACTTCTGGGAGTTTTATTTAATAGTTTGTGCATAGGTAAGTCCATCCATTGCACCATTTTAAGTTAAATAAAGTTTGATATAAATCTATACTAATATTATAAAGCTGAAGAGTTTGTTTGTTTGTTTTACGCGCTAATTTCGGGAACCACTGGTGTGATTTGAAAAATTCTTTCAGTCATTGTTGGATAGTCTATTTATCGAGGAAGTCTATAGACTAGGACGAAGTCGAGATAGTCTGCTAGTAAATAAATAATTATAAAGGCAGGAAAAACAAATACAAAAATACAAAGAAAGAATAGTTTCTATAAACGCGCTTACATCTTTTTAGACGATTTCACTTTTTTTAACTTTTTCTGTAAAGAGTTTGAAACATTAGGTGTAAATAAATGCGTAATATTTGCAAAACAATAAGAAGTTTTATATTCGTACTAACTGTTTCCCGCAGCTCCGCCTGCGTCAAAAAATATTTGACACCGGGTCTTTATCTATATTCTTACTAAATTTTATCAAAATCAGTTCAGAGGCTTGGCCGTGAAAGCGTAATCGACAGACAGACAGATAGAGAGCCAGACAGACTTTGGCACTTATAAAATTAGTATGGATAGTATGGAAGTATAGATGGATATTGAAGTATGGAAAGTATGAAAATGGAAATATGGATTGTCGATGGTATTGTTTTTTTTTTAATCTTTAAACAATTAGCTTTTATTTTCATTTTTATAAATTTTTATTAACTAGTTTGTTAAAGTTAATAATCGGGATCGAGATATATCTTTCTTTTCACTTTACTTAAAAAGTGCAAGGGTGGAAATTTTAAAATGCAAGACGACGCTTGTCTCATTTGCATCCAGACAATCCTAAGCTTAACTGCATTATTGTTATTAACTGCATTTACATACCTAGATTACAGTGCACCGACTCGTTAGTTTCAAGTTGCTAAGTTTTAGTTTAACATTTTAGTTTAATAGATAACTACTTCATACATTTATTGGTATATCACAAGTAAACATATAAAAATTAAAACTAACTATCCTATCTAAAAATAATAAATACAAAAAAAAACTAAAAAACTAAAAAACTAAATGTAATCTAAATTGGGTCCCCTGGGCAGAGTTCCCATCACGCAGGCAGCATTCCCGCGTTGAATAGCTATGGCTATTCACCCGTTGCCTCTTTTAGGCGTCTACTGATCTCCCTGTGAAGACCCCGCGCACCGTCGCCCCATGGGCCTAGTGTCTTGACACCAAAGGCTGTGAACTCGTACTGAGTGCCGAGACAACTATATTTATTGGCCTTAAACCGTTCGCGGGCGTCTGCCAGATAGATAGATAACTTGTCATATACATCTTCGGAGATGAAAGTATTTTCTCTCTTACTGCTACAACTAGCAGTTGTATAAATACAGATTTCCAATCTATTTTATCTAGATTATAATCTTTCAATAACACGTAGATCTAAATAGCGTGTAAATAACTGTAGAGGTCGCAGGCAAACGTTGGACGCAGTTCGCTTACAACGGGTCATTTTAGAAATCATTAGGAGAGGCTTATGTCCAGCAGTGGAATGACTGCGGCTGAAAGGTTAATGATAACGAACTATAGAGACTATAGAGCGTGTGACTGAACTCCATCTCTAATTAAGTTTTCAAAATCGTATCTCAGATCACTTGTTACGGGTTATCTCAGTAATATATAATTTCAAAACTATTCATGAGTACTAATTTTCAAATTTATGACATGATTCACACAAATTGGATGAGTCGAACGATTTTTAGTCGACAAAGAGATGACTATGTAAAAACTTCAACTCCAGCTTTTCTTAATGCTAAAACCCCGAAAGCCATCAGCTCATCACAGGCAATTCCGAATGAACAGACAAATGTGACAAGTGAGCGTTTCCTGCAAGTAATGGCGTACATATTTCACGCGGTTATGGGTGCCATAACCTGGACATACGTCACCACCCTCGTAGGGCACCCTCAGTGATATTATATATTATATAGCTGCCATATATTGTTTACATTACTGAGATATACGTGTATAGTGCAAACTCCAACTACAGTGGGCCTGTGATGTGAACCTTTGGAGGTATGGATGTTATGTGGTGACACTATTTCTCATTACCATGACCACCAAAACTATTACAGTCGGTCTGTATATGCCAGTCCTTTGGAGATGTTGGTGTAATGTGGTGCTTCTGCTAAAACCCGATTATAATATTCATTTACATAGGGGTTGACTGGCAGTGAATGCTAAAGGCAGTAAGTCCACCTTATGTTTTTTTATAAATACAAAAGACTAGTTTCCAAAAAAATAATTATATAATTAGTCTGTCAGTTAGATAATCGAAAAATGTTGAAGACGTATTTTTTCTTTTGAAAATTAAACAAAGCATGGTAAAGCATATCTTTACCATTCTTTGTTTAATTTTTAAAGTTCGGTGTGTAGTCACAGTGTGCTACACTTTTTCGCAATATGTGACGTTACATATTGCGTGTTGCGTAGGAGTGCGGACTCCAAAACCTTAATTTATTTCAATTAAATTTTTATAATTTATCGCTCAATTGACAAAAGAAAAGATACGTCACTAATATATTTTGATTCCCTAAATGACGGACTAATTTTAATGTTAGTCTTTTGACCCTGGAATCTAGCCTATTAAAATTAAATAAATAAATAAACCTAATGCGTAGAACTTCTTCACTTTACCATGACCACCATACCACCACAGAATAGGTACCTAATTACTTACTTTGTGGTACCACCACAGGTTTTGCTTTTTAACTTCAGAAACATATAATGTATATATATCTTCTACAAGCCAGGTAAGTATTTTATTTGCAAAGCAAGCTTCCTATTAGCTCGAAGCAAGCTCCTATAATTTATTCACAGAACCACACTTTCATATTCAAAGGCGATGCAAATACTGTGTTTATGATTCAGCTGCAGAACTGAAAAATGCATTCGTAGGTTTATTTATGAGATTTTAATGTGAAACTTGCAGTTGCTTTTTCATTTTTGTATGAAATCTGAATTTTGAGATTAAGATGTATCTACGTCCATATACATTTTGTTTTTCAATTATTATGTACCTAATTTGAAAAAATATTAAAAAAGATTAGAAAACATCTTAATTTTTTTGAGAAACAAGACAAAAGTTCGATCATAAAATCGAGTTGGGGATTATTGTAGGATTTTTTTTTTGTAACGTCATTTAGCATACAATTAATCCTCTCTGCACTTAGCTTGGATCCATATGCAGATCCCCGGATACTGTTATATCTTCACCTTTCTCAAAACTACTACAATTTTTTTTTCAAAGTGATTTGAAAAGATAATCGAAAAAAAAAACAATAATATTCTGTGCTGAAAATGCTGAAATAAGTAATCTGCACGACATTGGAGGCTAACGACAGAGCAATAAAGTCCAAAATAGCCAAGCATCAATGTGTTATTGACAAATCTTCGACTTCAAAGTAACCAAAATCAACACAAATTAACCAGAAATAGCAAAATTATTTCTCAAAGAACGATCAAAAAGCTAACCACAAAAACTGCCTTTCTGAGAATACAGGACAACAGGTGCGTCCAAAGCCGCAGTATCTGCTTGTATTTATTGTTCCTAAGGCGAGGAAAGTCAACAACTTTGATGTAGCTAGAAATAGAACTGCTGAATTTCTTGCTTTTGTAACAAAACCACTAATTAGTTAAGTTTCTTTAACAATGTAAAGAAGTAATTTCTGTCGTTCCCCAATAGTCCCGTCTCCTGCACTATGGAAAACTTCAAGGTCTATTCAAACTGACGCGAATCCCTCGCGTCGCGACTGGCGGAACGCCCTCAGAAATAAGAATCGGTCGCGCTGGATTCGCGTCAGTTGGAATGAACCCTTAATATGGCGAATCATTGGGCAATAGGGGTGACAAAGTATTGGGAAAATTTTATATTAGTGCACTCAATGGCCATTTTGACTTGAAAGAAGAAGGAAGGAATAAAAGAAGTAGCTGTGTGGTTTTTATCTTATGTAATACTATACCAGTGCCTCTAACACGTGATTTCATTTATGATTTTATATTGAACTAGCTGTTTCCCGCAGCTCCGCCTGCGACAAAAAGTAGCCTATGTTTGGCCCCGGGTCTTCAACTATATTCCCACCAAATTTCTTCAAAATCCGTTCAGCAATTTGGCCGTGAAAGCGTAAAAGACAGACAGAAAGACAGACAGACTTTCGCATTTATAAGATTAGTATATTTATATTTTACTAGCTGTTTCCCGCAGCTCCGCCTGCGTCAAAAAGTAGCCTATGTTTGACCCCGGGTCTTCAACTATATTCATACCAAATTTCATCAAAATCTGTTCAGCGGTTTGGCCTTGAAAGCGTAACAGACAAACAGACAGACTTTCGCATTATTCATACCAAATTTCATCAAAATCTGTTCAGCGGTTTGGCCTTGAAAGCGTAACAGACAGACAGACAGACTTTCGCATTTATAATATTAGTATGGATATGGATTATATTTTAGATACTTTACTATTTAATAAACGTTTAACCGAAAAAATAAAATCTTGAGGCACAGTTCTTGGCGAGGAACGGGATATCATTAAAAACAAATAAGGGTCAAGTAGATAATTGAATTTATGCGCAAATAATTTAAAATTGTAATTATACGTTTAATTAAAAAAAAAAATTTCGGAGTATGCATAGAACCAGCGAACGTCGAAACAGTCCTCTATATCAAACCCATTATTAAAATATTAATTTGAATATAGGTAGATATATCGTAACAATGAATCATGTTAATTAATCCCAAAATAACATTTCTATTTTATTTGGATGTGTTCCGTCCGACGTCCTATAATAATATTTAATAACTGTAATTGGTATAAGAAACAATTACAAGACGAGACGCGAACGTGCCTAAGATTACAACCGACAAGGCATAATTATACGCACTGTCACAAATAAATTTTTATACAAGGTATCTCTCGCACTAAAATATGACGATAATGTTTTTTTTCATAATGAAAAAGTGAAAAACTGTAATAATAAAAAATAATGATTATTACTTCAGTCATTGCTATTTATTTAGACAATGAACACGTTAGTTAGTGTACTTATTTAACAAATCAAAATTATCTCGTTCTCTTTGGATTAACATCAAAACCTATATTGCTAACAAATGATTGTTATCATTTAATTTTTTTTTTGTGACTAAAAATTTGGGTAGAGTCAGTCAAATCTTTTTTGGAATCACAACAAATTCTGATTTCCATATCATTCAAAATACTCTAAGTATATTTCCTCATAAGCGCACAACCAGCATTAGATAATGCAGTGCTTTAAGAATTAATAAAGATTTTTGCCTACCGCCAGTCATTTTTAACATTTGTGTATGTATATTCTACAAAACCGCAAGCGTTTCGACCGGCTAGTGCGTATACCTTCAGTAGGGACGTCATAAAGATCTTGTCAGTGCGGGTCATGTAATTGAATCCCCTAAGTTTGATTAGTTGCGATGCGTTACTGTTATAGTCGGCTCTTGATTGCGCTGTTTTGTCAAGATTATCAAGATTCTTGTTATTTGGACGTGGAACATAAAGATTAGGTGTGTCACGATTTTGATGGTACCTCGCTTCCTTTCTACGATGTATTTTGTTGCTTTTTGTATAACTAGTTGCGACAACCTGACGGGATATTAACAGCGGTGGTTAGAGTTGGCCTTGGAGAGAGGTGTTTGGAGATGAGGGAGATCTTTGCCCAGCAGTGGAACGAAATCTTATTGCGCAGGCCACATAAGTACTTATGTTATATTTAGTTTTAATTAAAGCAGAATATTTAAAAAAAACATTATGCTTTTGTAAATACTTATATGAAAAGATAGAGTGCTCTCCTATTTGAATAACAAGATTTAACACCTACAAAGACTTGTTTTACAACTACATACATATTTATTAATATTTTTATAGTATTTTTATGTATTTTTTCCTTAGATTTTCCTGAGATGAGTCGCGTAAAAGGAGCTCTGATTTATAATATGTCGTGCACGATAACAAAATAGTATTTTTTTCTTCTTATATAAGTAGACAGGTCTAGTCTAGACAAGGATTGGAAACAACAATTACAGTTACATTTGGGAGATTTCCCCATGGAACTAGAACCTACGTGGTGGTGGATTTTCAAGTCATACATTCATTCAAACTAAAAAAGATTTTCAAGAAAGATATTTTGAATTGCATTACCCTTAGTCTTGCATAAGAGTCTACTCGATTTCTGTTTACATCTATCAAACATGATAAAATTGCTAAGGGAAAAACAATTTTGGATGAAAATAACCTTGACCAAAATTAGGCTCTTGATTTAAAATCCTAAAAACCTAATATTGATTCTTGTTTCCTACTTATTTATTTATTTATTTAAACTTTATTGTACATAATACAATTGTATAGCACAATAGGCGAACTTAATGCTAAAAGCATTATCTAACAGTCAACCTTTGGGTTAAACAGATATCGTCATGTGGGTATTAAAAATATATAGCTATAAATACAAAAAGTTGGAATGATAATAAACTTACTTATGGTACTTACATAATATACTTACATATATACGATGAAATAATAATCAAAATACAGTTAATTTTAAGAGTTATATCAACGAAATAATAGCAGCAACTCAAAATTTACTCATGTTTAACTGCCTAAATTTGCTCCCGTAACCGCGAGAGTAGGAGATCGTAGACAAGCCTTTTAAAGTTGGCACGGCTGGAGACTGTTCTAATGGACTCAGGAAGATTATTCCAGAGTCTAACAGCCGTCACAGCGAAGGAATTGGAGAAAAACCCGGTATGGTGAGAAGGAGTAGTGAGGGTCATGTTGTTGGAGGAACGCAGGATTCTTTCATGAGTGGAACTCAATAGTTTGAAATCAGTTTTGAGGTAATCAGGGGACAGTGGATTGTAAAGAATATTATGAAGTTGGCATAATATATGCAAATTCCTGCGTTGCCGTATAGGTAGCCATTTAAGCTCAGAACGGTATTCCGAAATATGGTCATACTTTCGGAGACGGAAGATAAATCTAATACAATTATTTACGAGACGCTCTAGTTTGTTCAGCTGTTCTTCGGTTAAGTCCAGATAACACACGTCACCATAATCAATGAGGGGTAGAATAAGCGCTTGAGCCAGCATAATTTTGGTTTTGACGGGCAGAAAGTTCTTAAGACGCTGCAGGTAGTGAAGAGTACCATATACCTTACTACTAATTTGGACCATATGGGTATCCCAACAAAGTTTACTGTCTATGTGTAGACCAAGATCTTTTACTACAGGACCGAAGGGAATCACTTCAAACATTAACGGCTGCAAGTTGTTAAAATTTATATTATTAATGTGATATGAGCTACCCACTATTATTGCTTGGCATTTCACGGGGTTTACACGAATTCCAAAATTGATAGACCATTCCAAAACACCGTTCAAATTTTCGTTTAATAAAGAAATTGCCTGGTCAATGTTATCCGTGTTCGTCTGTGTATAAAGTTGCAAGTCGTCGGCGTAGAAATGGTAGGAGCAAGACAGGTGATGTGAAAGAACATTTATAAAAACGGAAAAGAGGATAGGGGACAAAATACCACCTTGTGGAACACCAGCTTTAAGATCGCACCAATCAGAGGTATCTGTACCATTACGAACCTGTTGCCGGCGCCCACGAAGATAACTAGAGAACCAAGCAATTACAGAAGATGATACGTTACAACGGGCAAGGACAGCTAACAGGATGTCAATATCAACGGTATTGAAAGCATTACTAAAATCAATAAGAGTTATAACTGTTACCTTCCTGTTCTCCATCCCCCCCCTAATATCATCAATTAATCGAATCAGAGCCGTGGTTGTGCTGTGGCCGGGCCTAAAACCAGATTGATGAGTATTTAGGATATTATTATCTAGCAAGTGTTTGGAAAACTGTTTAAAAGCAGATGCTTCTAGAACTTTGGACAAAAATGAGAGGATAGAGATAGGCCGAATATCATTCATCTGAACGGGTTCAGAGATTTTAGGAAGCGGGCGAACAAAGGCAACAAGCCATGTAGATGGAAAATGATTTTCAGAGAAGCTGGCATTAATAAGGTGCGTAATAATAGGGAGAACGAAACGGAGGATCGGGATCAACATAGCTCGGTTTATTTGATCTGGTCCCGTCGCATTTGAAGAGATCGACTGAATAATTTTGCATACGTCATCCTCCGTGACTGCGGCAAACTCGAATACCCTACCATCAGGGACAGGCAAATCAAAAACGTAAGATATTGTAGAATTTTTACATTATTATCCAAAAGAGGGACTGAAGAAAAGTGATTGTTTAGATCATTCAAAGAAAACGATAATTTGGAACAAGGCGTCTGTATTTTGCCTATGCCCTGAGAATTGAGAAATTTCCAAAGATTGGCGGGAGAAACATTTACGATGTTGTCTGTAAAGTATCGACGTTTGGCATTTCTGCAGAATTGATTACAACGATTCCTTGCAACTTTATACAGTGACCAATTTTCGTCTGTGCGATCCCTTTTAAATATACGAAACGCCACATTTCGTCACGGAGCAGGCGGACGCCGTATTTTTACTGCTTTGATTGGGGCGTGAGCGTCGTATAGAGAGAGAACTTTATTGTTAAACAAAGAAATTTTCTCGTCTACTGTATTTGCCGCAGCAACCGGAGACCAATCAATCATAGAAGCATCAGATTTCAAGGCATTGCTATTTATCTTAGACAAGCAACGGATATGAAGTGTCGTCGGCCTTACTTTAGGTAATTTAATTTTGTAAGATATGTAAAGAAGATCATGATGAGAAAATCCGGGAGCTGGCGTTTGACCATGACTGGCAACAAGTTTTTCAGACGAGGTTATAATTAAATCAAGTAAGCTGGGACCATGATCTGTGAAATGTGTCGGACCTAAAGGGAGAATAGAGAAATTGACAGACTGGACAGAGTGGAATAGGCAGGTATTGAAATCTCCCAAGATCAGGTGATGAGCGTAATCCGAACAAACCGATTCCAGGAGGGTTTCGAAAGTTGAAAAGTAGTTTACTTTTGAAGAAGGAGGATAGAAGACACCGAGAGCGGCTTTTACGCCTTTAATAGAAACTTCTAAAAGGATATATTCCATTGACCCCGAATATTCGCAAGATGACTTGGAGAGTATTCTGTAATCGATGTCAGAACGTAAATATATGGCAACACCGCCACACCCCGCACCAATACGGTCATTTCGTATGAGAACGAAACCAGGTAAGGAGTAGCTGGTGGATAGTAGACTTGGTTTAAGGAACGTTTCCGAGACAAGTACTGCGCTTACCAGCTCAGACGAGAATGCTTCTAAAAGATCAGTGTAGTGAGCGGGGATACTTTGAGCATTAATGTGGCACACATTAAAGTTTTGGGGAAAACTATGGAATACGCCCTCGATAAAAGCTCCTAACGTCTCATTCGAATCACAGGAAGCAAAACTGGAATTAGAGCTTCCCCTGGCAGAAAAAAAAGAAATGTTAAGATTATCATTATCAAGTTGCTGCATAAATAAATATAAAATATATATAAATATAATATACTTAAGATAAATAAAGAAAAAAGAAAAAAAATCAAATCAAATCTTAGTATAACCTGCCGGTTGGACCTGTTTACAAAATTAATCACAGAAACAGGAGACCATGGTAGCCCTCTCAGGCCGTAAAGTCGATACATCAAACACCAAATGGAAAAGAAAAAAAAAAAAAAAGTGACAGCTGACATTTGACAATGAACACTGCTACTTATTGTAATTAGCAAAGCTTTTGAAAACAATAACAAAATAATTTGTCTACCCTTCGCAAGTTTGTTTTTATAAAGAATAAAGATAAATGTAATTTTAGGGTAGTATTTGCTAATTAACTAATTTGCATAAAGTGAGCAGTAGCTTTAGACTTGTACCGCGGCAAAATTTAAATAGTAAAAATGTATACCACTAAAGGGGCCGATTGATCATCTGTCCGACATTAAAATTCAATACGACTCCATCTACTTAGTTGTCTTTCCCGACTGCGCCTGTCGTCTAGTTAGATTCCTTTTATCGGTCACCGCAACATCAGACTTTTTTGGCTGCTCCTGGACAAATGCCGCAGCCATCACAGGGTCAGCAACGCCGCTGGGCGCGGCTGCAGGGTACTTCTTGATTAAAGCTGCCAACTCGTAGGATGTCATGATCTTCACCCGATCGCCTGCCGGTGTCTTGGTGACTTCATTAAATGTAGCGTAGATTTGACAAATTTTACAAGGTTTACATTTTTTTTTAATATTTTGGTACGAATGGAAGGAACTCCAGCGACAAGGCCTTAACTTTATGATGATGATGAGATTTTCCACATACATTAATATCTACTGAGTAGATATCCTACTTGGTACTTACTAAAATAGGCACGCAATAATCTTAATCAGTTTCTCATTCTAAGAAACCATTGCCGTATTTCTCTCTGTACCAGGAACTTAGCGAGTTCACCGTCCATAATTAAATTCAAAGTAAAACTTAATCAGTTAGAAGCGGGTACAATAATCAAAACATGTTGATTAATAGACGCAGGTGTCATACGTTGCAATGGAGAATATTTAGGTGAGGAATGGCATCCTGGATGTCATCCAAGACTAACTTACAATTTCATTTATCATAAAACATTTCTTGCTTTGAAACAATTCGAAACCTTATTTCAATATTCACAAAAGTTAATTTTTATTTACCTTCAAAACCGCAAAAACTTATTTTCATAAAGATATTAATATTTTAAATTCATAAGCTTAAAGTTGAAAATTGAATGTAAAGATCACGCGATCCGACGACTGTACATCAATATTGAGCCGGCAATGCGAAACATCCGGCTCGAAGGACCAACTAATTGAATTGGTCACGCACATACCGTCGCGCGCGTCTTTGAGCGGCGCGTGCGCACTTCACGGCTAATTGAGAGCAAGATTGATTCATTAGTTCACTTCCTTGGTGATTTGTTGGCTGTACTGTTGGATGGTAAGTCTTATTGTAGGTGGTGATACAAATGATACAAGTGGAATGAAAATAATGTGTTTCTAGGAAGACAATTATGTGAAATATTTCTAAATACACAGATTGGCATAATTAACAAAGTGAAGCCGGTAAAAGCATGTCAGTTCCGCCTCTCTCCTTTCATGTCCTTTTCTGTTAATGTATAAACTTTTTGTATTTTTTTTTATTAAATGTAAACATAATCTCTTTCCCATAATAAGTACCCATTGAAATCTAATACGCTTTATTAATTAGACACTGCCGGTCTTAGAATCCAGCGTATGCATTTGCAAGACTGCAATGGCATTTAAATGAGATCGGGTCTGCTATCTTAGTAATTACCAATTAGAAAGGCGTGTAAAACTATTTGTAAATTATATTGGCTAAGAGCAATCCGGTCTATTAAACCTTTATAAAGTAATTAATGAAATTAGAAGCTTGTTGCTTGTTTTATATGATTGAAAGTCTGGTATGATTAGACACAAAAATTTAGGGCAGACTTCACCAAAGTCTGATAAGTTTTATTCCAAAGATAGTGACGCGATTTACTCTCATATAATTAAGTTAACATTTCACCACATAGTTAATCCGAGAATATACCATTAATATAAAAATTCCAGTACATGGACTCCGTGCCTAGATAAAAATGTATGTCATCCATTTTTATGCTTAGATACTACTCTTGGATAGGAACGATATTGGTGAAATCTGCCCTTAAGGCCCAATACGAATGCAAATGACATTTCTAGACAGTAAATATTACTAGGGTTTTGTAATAAAAACGATTTATTTTAATAATTATATCTTTATGTGGAAAATGAATCATAATACACATATTTTTAAGTAAAAATATTTTTTTCCAGATGTAAATCCATAGAGATATGGAAGAAAAAGCATTTTTAGATATCATTTCTTAACACGGTTTTAATGGTTACAGTGATTTATTTTTAAAATTTTAAGAAGGCATCCTTGTTAATAGACCGAAAAAACCTACAAAACATATTTTATAGCTTAGAATTACCTCAGGTCAAAGTTCTGGTGAACAAAAAACATGAAAATTTTGCTAGTTCTCTTCGTATTGGGCCTTAATGTATTTAATAAGTGTTGTTTATCCATACATCTTTTCGCAAAGACTGCTTATTACTGCTTTGTTTTATAAAGATACCTTCTGCATTCGTTTCTTGTTTCCACTTCTTTACGGGGCCCGCACAGCATGTCAGTCAAAATTGCGAAAATACTGGCTACTAAAAACTTTTACAAAAGAAAAATTAAGGACTACTGTAACTTTTTTAGAAAATTCTGAGATTTATTATTTTACTGAATTAAGAGTATATTGTGAAAAGCAGCGACGGCGCTGTTTTTTTTTCTTTACAAAATTTGTGTTTTTTTTTTAGTATTTGTGCATAATAATGGTGGATTATTATTCGCAAGGTGTTCAAGAATAAGCGTGAGTGTTGGGAAGTGATACAATGTTCGATTTATGTGATTTTCTTGCTTGTTGCCAAAAGCTCCAGGAAATCGATAAGTGAAGTTTTTCTACCACTTCACTTTTCTAATACTTCTGACTCGACTTGACTTGACTTTAGACTTTTTTGACTAAACGACTTTATTGTAAAATTTTTACTTGTTACTGCTAAATACGAAAGTAAAAGCCATATAAAAAAAAAACAAATCAAAAAGTTGGCTGCTTTTCATATAATTTCAGAAGAAAAATATTAGTTTGTAAAACCTAATATTTTCATTGGGATATATATCACATTTTAATGCCCCCAGGATTAGCAGGACCAACTTTTGTCTCATTGCTTACCTATTTAAGTATATTTTCTTTTAGTCTAAAGATTAATTCTAGTCCTAACACAATTTAATCTTATTGTTTATTAGACCCACCCATAGCAAAGGATTTATACGAACAAGCTGTTTTAAAGCTTTAGCTGCGTCAAAAAGTAGCCTATGCTTGACCCCCGGTCTTCAACTACATTCATACGAAATTTCTACAAAATCCGTTCGGCGGTTTGGCCGTGAAAGCGTAACAAACAGACAGACTTTTGCACTTATTATTATAGATAGATAAAAGCACGAAAACATACGAAACGTAGTAAAATTTAACCTAAACAGCTATCTGTTTTCAGACAAAATACCGATATGAATAGCTTTGAAACGTTATCCTAGGGAATACCACTCTGATTGCCTGTAAAATTGATTGCCTACTGTTTTTTTTTTATTGTTTTGTCTGTCTGTCGATCATCGGCATTTGAGGGTTACTCCAGGGATTTCCTGTAGATTTACTGGAAGTCTGGGGCGTGATTTACTTATTTGATATGGTTATTGGAAATTGCAATTAGTATTTTTTTTAAAACGTCTTTTTTTATTTTAGGAAATTTGGGTTTAAGTGCGTGAAGTAATAAAGATTTGTTTACAAACTCACTTTTTTATTTGAAAGTTTGATTGAAGTATTGATGTCTTATGTTTTCGCAATAGATACACATTAATTAAATTTAACTATTTTAATACGGGTGTTTCGCGTTTGTGACTTATTTATCTATTTACAATATATTGTACAAATACAATTGTAAAGCACGATAGGTGGACTTTTCAAACACTTTAAAGCGTTCAAGGTTTGCAGTATCAAAGTTTTATAATGTAAAAAAATTCTTATGTTTTCGCGATTGTTATTCATTAAATTAAACTATTTTAATACGGTTTTTATCGCGTTTAGTAATAAATTTAATGTAAGTTTAGTTTAATTTAATGTAAGAAATTGTTATAATTAGGCATAATGTATTCGCGATTGTTACACGTTAAATTAAATTATTTTAATATGTTTTTTATCGCGTTTATTACTTACTAGCTTTTTCCGTCAAAAAGTAACCTATGTTTGACCCCGGGTCTTCAACTATATTCATACCAAATTTCATCAAAATCCGTTCAGCGGATTGGCCGTGAAAGCGTAACAGACAGAAAGACAGAGAGACGGACAGACAGACAGACTTTCGCATTTATAATATTATTAGTATGGAGTATGGATTTATTTACACCTACCGTTTCAAACACTTTACAGCTTTTATGGTCGCAGGCGCAGGCAGACGAAGTTGACATTTGTTTGTAATGTCACAAGAATACAAAACCACAGCCTATAATTTTATTGAAAACTATTCCATTCCGATTCACGCAGTTTTGGCTACAGTATCCAAGGGACTTGCAATCTTTCGTTGAGTTTGAGATAAATAATTAGGTAATAAACGCATTAAAAACCCGCATTGAAATAGTTTAATTTAATGATTAGGTTAATTAGTCAGTAAGAATTTAAATAATATTAAAAATTAACTCCAAATAGAATTAAGAAGAACATTTCTCATAAATTAAAGCGAATATTTTGAACGAACATCAAAAGACACTTAGCATTAAATGTATGGAATGCATTCATTATGTATGATACAAGTAGGTACTTGGCAGTTTTGAGCTACTGCACTTAAGTTTAACTGTTTTGTTGGAAAATTGCCTGAAGTAGTAGACTTGAGACATGTAGATAGACACAATGAAATAGCGAATGAAGACGAAAGGTTCCGTGCCATCGTACAGAATTTATGTTCGGTTCTTGCACCTGTTTTTAATTGCGTAAAGCAAAAGTGAATTTGTATAGGTATTTGTTTTTTTTTTTTGGTACTTGTTTTTATCTACTGAACTTATGTTCCTAAAGCTTTGTAAACACATATCGCCTTATTCATAAAAAATATCGAACATTCGTTAAGCCTAGTTTCACTAAAATAAGTCACTATCTAAATCTCTATTTGACGTGAAAGAACAAGACGAAACATATTTTAGTTAACTTGAACTTATAGAACGTTCGTTAAGTTTTATGAATAAGGGGGTCTGTATTTTGTTACCGGATACAAAAGAAGAAAATTTTCTCTATTTCACCAGTTACAAAGCTTAAGTAGTACTTATAAGTACTACTTAAGCAAATAAGCTTATAAGTACTACTTAGCAAGCATGATCTGTCGCATGAAAAAACAACGCAACACAGGCAAAGCACAATACCTAACATTTCGTCGTACTCAGTTATGGGAAAGGAAGGTTCTCACAGTCTTTTAAGGTATTTAGGTAATTTATTTCATGTTTTTTTTACAAATGTTAAGTTTTGATTATTTACGCGTCGGCCGTTTTTTGCTCGGGCTTTACCTCTCTTTTTTTTCACCCCACGCCACTGATAAGTAGGCTAGATGGTAACGATATAGCGTATTTAATTTCTACTAGCCGTTTCCCGCAGCTCTGTCTGCGTCTAAAAGTAGCCTATGTTTGACCCGGGTCTTCAACTAATTCAAACAACAATATTCATACCAAATTTCATCAAAATCCGTTTAGCGGTTTGGCCATTTTAAAATAGCTATCATTATAGAATCTATGTTCTTATTTTGCTGTACATTTACCAAAACGTTATTCAGTAATACCTTTCATTCCCGAAAGAAGTACGGTTCCTTTGAGATTTAAGTACGCGAGCGAAGCCGCAAGTAAATATATTTAAAACCCAATTAAATACTTACTCCAGTAATCAATTAGTTATTGGATAAATTAAGTTTTCATTTCCGGAGCTAAGTCTCAGAAAGCACATGTAGTTTACCGTCTGTCTGTGTTTGTATTTTGGCCTGTCTGTAAAATATTGTCCTCCAGTCAACAGATTACTATAATCCAACAATATTGCTAGTTTAACTGAGATTTATGATAATGTAATGTAGTGTATGATAATGTGTATTTTATTTTAGCATTTACCCGGTGTGATGTGATAATGTATTTTTGATTTTACATAACACTAAAAACGAGAAGATGAGATCCAACAGTGTTATTCAAACAAATTAATTGACGTACAACCGTACAACGAAGAAAAACGTTACTCCTAGACCTTTTGTACCTTACTCACTTGCAAATAAAAAAATCATTCATTCATTCAACCAACATCGTACATTACTTATTCATATGAGACGCATCACAATGCATATAAAACGTTTCAGACGATATATGGCAGCAAGTTTAAATTCGTAGACCAATTCACTGGCTCGTGGCGAGATTGAGTTTGTTGGCGTGAATATTGTGGAATATTAAACTAGCTTGAGGAAATTTATAAAATACCTCAAGTTAGTTTAATGTTCCTTAAATATTTAATTTAAATGATGACTTTTAAGAGATTTGATGAGGATTAGGAAGAAAGAGCACTGAATTGGGATGCCTGGAAGAAAGAAATGTGGCTGAAATAGCTAAGAAGAAAAAAAAATTAGGATTACGCAGGTGAGGAAATTATGTAGAGTCTTAGCTATCACCTTTTATTCCTGTATATAAATGGCCTACCTTGATGTCAAATAAAATTAGTCTACTGATAACACAAGCTGTTTTGTCTTATTTATCCGACAACTAAAGAAAGATTAATTATGTATGTAATTTTAACATAGTTATATGAGGTATACACTTTTAGATATAGCATTCTTTACTAAAAATATGAATGTTTGACGATTATCTATAATATATTACGATATTAATACACACAATGTTACCCTGAGAATTCTAACATTCCTCTCAAACTAAAATCCATCAAACCTTTTGCAAACGCTAAGCCTCAATCAATTAACTATCTTAAAAAAACATTCCATCGTCAACAAAAGGAGAGATTCAAAATTGACTAAAACAATATCAATTTCCTTGAAACCTTTCACAGATTAAAAACTGATCGAGTCCCACCCCTTCGAAGGGTGTCTCGTCAAATATTATGTCTCGGATTGAGACAATTATCTTACGGCGGTAGGCATTGTTGCTATGGCGCCTATTGCAATAGTTAAGGAGAAGGGCTAGTCACAGAATACCTAATTTCCGAAAAAGCAGCATGATCTACATTAAAAAATATACTAAATCTTAAAATCTTATTTGAAAGTGACATTCAAGCCAATTGTTTAACGAAGATAAGTTTACTTTTAGAACAATAAAATTACCTGATGAGTAAATATCTTAAAATTTAAGAAAGGCGTGTTTTGGTAACCTTTTAAACTCCAGCCGTTTTAACAGTGCGTAGTACGAGAAGCTATACCATATTCCTAAAATAAAAATTTGAATTGTACTTATTGCGTTATTGAAAGTGTCTTAGTTTCATGTACTAAACACACCGAAAAATTGGCTTGTTTTTAAAAAGTCACGTGTATAAAGAATAACGTACTAGACTAATGTAGTGTAAAAGATGTCGAATATTTGTTATTAGAACAATATGGAATGGTAGGAATTTCTTTAGAAATAAGTTGAATCATTGTACCAATATTTTACAATGTTAAGTTTCCAAAATATAATGTGTACACAAAATAAAATATACCTACGTAGGTATACGGTGGCTTAGAACATTACATGCTAAAGCTGCATACTAAGCTAGGTAGGTTTCAGGTAAATACCTGAAACTAATCGAACATGCTAACATATCAAGACAAACAAACAGTGTTTAGTGTTCAACTAATAGGGTTGGAGTCGGAACATCTCCTTAACCCCGACACTCGTCAATATTTGGCTTCTATTAATTAAAGCCTTCACCCCACGGCTCAAGCTTCATTCCTGGAATCTCGTACCTTTACAAAGAATTACAAGTACAGAATTGCCAGTTAAACAAGTAAGCATATTATTCTTCGGCTACTCAGGTACCCCTAGACAAACACTCATATACCGTCGTAGCAAAAACCGTCTAAAAGGTATTAATCAATATCCTTGTTGTACAATGTTTGCTTATTGTACAATAAAGAGTGTTGTATTGTACCTTAGAAAAATCTCGTATATCGCTACAAGTACAAAGCGATCCCTGTTATTCCCTTATTCGACTCCCTTTGATAACCCTCGCGGGTTGAGAGGACTATTCTTCAGCTAGAGGTATATACATAGAAATAATATTGGAAAAAAACATAAATCAAATAGCAATAAGTCCATCTAAGTATATACCAATTGTTTTATTAAGACAGATTAAAGGATTTATTACGGTGGTGAAAAGAAAGATTTACTATAGGTATTTTCAGAGTTATCAAATAGGCATTCAAGTGATGCAAAATAAAATTTACAATCTATGTGGGAACCCTTTCATTTGTTCAAATAAAGAAGTACTTATTTGTAAAATTCAGCAAAATACTTTTTGTTTCAGCGCTCCGATCGAAATTCGGGAAATGAATCTGATTTTATTTTCCGCATTTTTATTAATCTTTTAATGGTTTTCACTGCCTGTTGTGTTGAAAAAGGCTTTTATTTCGTCCTTAAAAATGAATAATATTTTTAGTGACACAACTTCGTTGAAAAGTTTGTATTGTTTGTATCTAGTTGTTTTACGCAAGCCAGTGCGTTAAAATTGTGTATGTTATTTCTTAGTTTGACGTACAAAATTGTTAACTCTGTCTGCCTAGGGACAGACATAGACGCAGGCGCCAACATGTACGAAGTCATAAATAATAAATGTAGGTTTTTATCTTACCTTAATAAGTTTATTCTGCATTTTGGTGACCGCCATCTTCTCCCTCTGCGTCCTTCTCTTCTCTTCTTCTAGCTGCGCTTCCAGTTGCTTGATGCGCTTTTCTAGAAGTTCCTGAAATAAGATCGAAATATCTGATTAGGATGATCAAATAAGGTGTTTGCCTGAAGACCCTGATATTAAAGTTGATTCCATTTTTCGATTCCAGATTTCCATTCAACTATTGGCCCTGGCTGCCATCTGGTGGTCGTATAAGATTTTATTGTATTAAGATTTTAAACTATACCTAGGTCAGACTGTAGCCGACTATACCGCAAACTCTAGGACTATGATTAAAGCGTACCCTAAACTCTGAAACGCAAGCTGAAGATGCAACTAGGAAACACGCTTGGACCAAGAAGTTACAGAAGCTAAAAATTAAAAAAAAGTATGAACTAACGACCTATCGTTAGTATCGTAACTTCAATTATTTTTTATGTTTTCCCGATTGTTAATTTTTTTAAGTATTTTTTATTTATGTTTTCGAGATTGAAATTTTAGTTGTAAATAAACAATTAAGTAATAAGGTGGAGCTCGTTAGTCGAGCGCAACCCGCGTATCAGTAGCGAATGCGCGTGTCAAGCGGCGGCGTGACGCGACCACTATTAGATTGGTCGCCATTTAGTGGCATCTTGAGCTCCTCCGTGCTTCGGAAGGCACGTTAAGCCGTTGGTCCCGGTCATGGAGCAATTACAAAGAGGAGATGCCGTTTGAAATGGCGCAGTGATGTGATCATTGGAGCCTCGCCGACACAAAAGTGGCTCTATAATTGGAGCCACGGCGAAAACCAAGCACCCCGCACGTCTGCCTTCCACCCCGTCTAGCCTCACAAATACTTTCTTACAAAACGCTTATTACGGTATCTCCTCTTTGTAATTGCTCCATGGTCCCGGTTGTTATTGATCAGTCGTGAGGCTGTGTCAGATGCCTTAGGGCAGACTGAAAAGTCTGACAGTGTAGGCCAAGCACACCTCGGGTCACGTTCCTGTTTGTCTGGTTTCTCTGTAAAAAAGGGTTACGGAGGTCAGACGGTAGTCGCTCCATTGTAATAACCAGTTCCGCCAAATCTAAGACCATGACTTACAGCGTACCCTAGGCGACGAAGCGTAAGCTGACAACGCAACTAGGAATACACGCTAGGAAGATGAAACAATTAAGTAGTAAACGGGATAAAAACGGTATTAAAATAATTGCATTTAATGTCTATCTTAACTATGTTATAAAATACAAAGTGAAAACAATTAGCTAGTGTATTTCAACTTATTGGAATTGTAATTAAAAATGTCGAAGTAATTTTTTTTTTAAATTCTTTTTTAATTAAAAGGGGTTTTGTCACGTAGTGACTATGTAACCCCCGTATGGTTAACAGACTAATGTTACTTACATTGTATATGTATACTTGTACTTACATAAAAGTTATAAAATGTGTTTACACAATTTTGTTAGATTCTTGGCATCTACAGATAATGGAGATGCCAAAATGCTGTTACAGGTACCAACCGAATTAACGTCAAGCTGTAAGTCACGACGGAGTGCCTCGTTGTGGACACACTCCATCAACACGTGGTGTACGTCTTCTATAATATCACACTCTGAACAGTTGGGCGATTCTGATATTCCCATTAAATATTTAAATTTATTTGATGGAATGTGGCCACATCGAAGCCTCATCAGCGCAACAACATGTGATCTACATCCGACATAATCGTCAAACCAAGGGCTGTCGAAGTCATAAAAAACAAAATAAATTCTGGTACTGAAGTTATTAAGACCGTTTGCGCTAAACAGCGGTCATTATAAGACTGTATAATGCTTTTAATTTTTTTCCCCGCCATCAAGTCGAAACTCGAGGGAATGCTCTTATTTTGCGGAAAATTAATGATCCGAATATAATGAGAAGTTTTCCTTCTTTTTCTCGCATAATTTTGGAGACAAAATAGGAATACAATGTGAGTGACATCATAATTTTTTATGTTGGGAAAAAGTCGAGTCCAAGAATACGACATATCTTCTTACTATATATGTACAACTTTAAACATTATTTAGCAATGTGTTTGATGATTGTAGCAAAAGCTACTATCACCATGTAATTTAATGATAGGTAGCTAAAATAAAAAAAATGACTAAGATCTTTTTTTATATATATGGCTTTTACTTTCGTATTTCGCCAGTAACATGTAAAAATTATACAAGAAAGTCGCCTATTCTTGAACCCTTTGCGAATAATGATCCACCATATATTATGCACAAAAACTAAAAAAAAAAAACACAAATTTTGGAAATAAAATACAGCGCCGATATTGCTCATCACAAAGTCCAGCTAAGATTTTAGATTTTAAAATCACATTCTTAAACTAGTTTTTTTAATATCAACATAATTATTTTTTTTTGTTTTTTTTTAATTAAAAAATCTATGCTGCTAGCATTTTTTAAATACAAAACGTTCCTAGCTATTCTATGACATCATAATGTGTTCGAGATAGAGGAAAACTCATAATAGATGCTTTCATGTCAAAATTTAAAAATGCACCTATTAGACAGCCGACAGCCCCATTAAACTTGTCTAAAGTCAGAGGAAATGGTCCGAAGGGGTTCAGAGCTAACAGGAAGTGACGTCGTTTATCCGGTTGAAGCGCCCCCTGGCGGGAGCGGCGACTGTTTACGGGACGTGCAACGTTTGCCGTGTTTCTTGGTAGGTAAGATTAATTAATTTTTTATTTATTATTTACAAATGACTAGCGATTGATCACGATACCACTAATGTTTAGTGTAGATATGGTCTATGATAGAGCTCACTGGTATTAATAGGCTCTTCACCCTGACCCTAAAGAGACCAAATCATAATATCACATGTTTTATATAACTTCTTCTTCCCGAATCTGGAAGAGAATACTTCTGCGATAAGACCGCCTTTTGTTCCTTTATTGTATTATAGTTCTTTGTTAATTGTGATTTTTTTATTATGGAAAATCCATTTATTAATTCATTAACTTTAACATTTGAGATAATACAAATTAACCCTAAATCTTTAAAATAACTTTAGATTCCTCACTACTGCAGTACCTAGAAAACTAAGCTTTGAACTAGACTAAGGTGCACAGCCAATTAGTCTGACTTATTTCTTCCTCTATTAGTCACCTGGCTTTTTCTGCTCCTGTAAAGAATGATGGTCATTTTTCTAAGCAATCAGACAGTCCGTGAGAAAGCATACTTAACTATGAGAATTCAAGACTTTGTGAGGAAAAGTTGTTTTAAGTAGATAAAATAATATGATTTTAACATAAAGATATTTTTATTTATCCACACCACATCACTTCACCCACAGTACATATGGCTAAACTGTAAAAAGTTTACATACCGAGCGCTGTATTCACAATAAGCGCTGGTTGACTGGAAGACTTCCCTATATGGGATAAGTCCGACGTTTTAAATTACTGTTTTGTATTTTATATAGGTATTTAAGTTATTATTTGTAATAAAGTTATTACAAACAGTCATAAATCAAAGTGGGTCAGTAGATGAAAACACAATTGTGTTTTAAACAATAATCATTTTCACTTATACTCGTTAATCTTAGTTCACTTCCTATAAACGCTTCCTTAACAAAGGAGGACATTTTCCTATAGATTTTCACGAACAAAGGCCAAGTAAGGGTTCAAAAGTGAGGTGAAATCGCGAAAATGATTTTTATACCTTGAAAAATAAAGGTGGTTGTCGCGAAAATATTAATATTTGTCACTCATTTCAATGGATAGGAACAAAGAGATATTGTTACTAGTTCGACAAAGATTAAGGATGGTTGAAGAATGACCGTTATTAAAAAACTTAGATTTAGGTAATAAACCTAAAAGTTCTGAAAAGCCTTGTATTAATTATGTAACTCTAGTATTACCTATAACAATATTATAAATCTAAGTATTTTTTTTATTATATTATACCTAACTTAAACTCAGAAACTACAAGGTGGATATTAATAAATAGTCTTGAATTGCAATAAGTAATTTATATGACTTCAGCTCACGCTAATCCGTTGACTTCATTAGTTAGATGGCAGTCGTAAGACTGTCAGATATCATGAAAAATATATTTAATTGATTCAGGCGTCACTTTGCGAAGTTACAAGTTACAAGCACTTACCAAATTATTTTGCGTGCTTCCGCCACCAGTTAATTCATGCAAACTATTGCCGGCCGATATGCCGGATGCCTCGCGTAGAGGCGAAACACGTGTCGCATGTGAAAACTAATGGTGGTGGGCATGTTGGGACTAACAGTAGTGGGTGGGTGCCGGCCGGCAATAGTAATTTGGTAAGTGCTTCATGAAAAATATGACGGTATTGGTTACTAAACATGATGATTCGATCATAAGCCTATGAACTGGATTCCGTGTAATATAGGCTATGGAGTTCAGATGGCATTTACTCCATAATAACTATCATCATCCTAACGTGTATCCTAGTTGCGTCGTCAGCTTACGCTTCGGAGCCTAGGGTACGCTGTAAGTCATGGTCCTAGATTTGGCCGAACTGATTATTACAATGGAGCGACTGCCGTCTGACCTCCTTAACCCATTTTTACAGGGAAACCAGGCCAACAGGAACATGACCTGAGGTGTGTTAGTAACCAACACTGTCAGAATTTTTCAGGGTGCCCCAAGGCATTTGACACAGCCTAACGACTGCTATCTATCGACAACAACCAACGGCTTAACGTGCCTTCCGAAACACGTAACTTATTAATCCCTAATAACTAGTGTCGATGTATCTAGGACCAAAATGAGAGTACCCTTTGAAACGTTAACGATGGCATGAAAAGAAGGATGAACATTGAAGGAATGATGGAATAAATATGTTTGTATTTATGGATAACCGGCTCGGTTAAGACGAACTGAAATGCGCTATCAGAGTTTCTAAGGAATTGTAGCATAAATACGACCTCCGACAAAACATCGTCCGCGCCGCGGTTCCCAAGTCCCCAAGCATACCACCACGTCTGGCGGGAAGATATTCCCTTTAAGGCGGTCGAGCATATTTCCTCATTACTCCCGCCGTGCTCCAAAAGTTCTAAGTAGAAACAAATATTTGACTAATAAGTAAACTAGTCTGTGCTAACTTTTCTTTGACATAATTCCAGTCGCCCAATACGCGTTATAAATAACAGTTACGTCCTAGAGGGGGTGAAATCTTTTGGAATGACGTCGAAATTAATAGCTATCGTTATTGGGAATTGATACATGGCCGCTTTCATCCGCTTCTGTAGTAATGTGTCAAGTTGTTTGCTCAGCGGAATCTATTTTCAGTTATTGGTAGAGTCTATGTCATCTTAGCGCCTTTCCGGTTAATTGCTGGTTGCTTTGGAGCCCTGAGTCTGCTTTCCTACTCTTACTTCGCCTTTTCGATATATTTGTTTGTTATGCAGATAGTTATTAGTAGAGTTATGGACTTGAAAAGGAATATTTAGAAGTAAACGTGAAATGCCATGGTTTTCCCTAGTGACTATAACATGGGAGCCTTCATAAAGGGCGTGGAAAAATTCCTTCAGGATCGGCAACGCGCTCGTGACATCTCCGGTGTTGCAGGCGTTCATAGGCTACGGTAACCACTTACCATCAGGTTGGCCGTACGCCTGTTTGCCTACTTAGTTGTATAAAAAAAATAAGTAATCGGCGAACGAATATGACGAGAGTAATATGGGAGGATGGTCTGTAAGGATCGCAGAAAGTGGAAATCTGTAGTCTCCGCCTACAAAAGGCTAGAGCATTGCTGAGACACAAAAAAATACTTCTAGTTAAAACCCAATCCTAACACCAGGGTGTTCAGGGTCAAAGATCCATGTAACCGTCACTAATGAATGAACCAAACGAAAGTGGATCGAGCCCTGGATCTACGAAGCAACGACCCGAGAACGCAACTGCGAAATGCAGAAAACGAGAAATTGTACCTACACTTTGTACAAAAAAGTAAATACTGAGTGGATCTAATGCTCTGACCTATTAAGTTAATACCTAGGGAGCCGTTGGTCTATAATTGTATTAACAGCGAGTCCTGTCTGTCAATAATACCTACTATCGTGGAATATACGCCATTATAAGAACCTACTCCGCGATATTGAGTACCTCTACCAAATAAATTTGTATACCAAATCTATATAGTGCATCTGGCTAACAGTAAGGTAACTAAAAATTCCATACAATAGCGTCTGTGTAAAAAAATCTTATCACGGTAGATTCACAGTGTCTCTAATCTGTATACTTTTCCTTGCATATTTTAGTATAGTTTTGGTTCCCAAATAAAAATATATTTTATTAAATCAATCAATTCTTTTATTTGTTAAATATAGGTAACATAGATAAGTTGACAATTTTTAACAATTTGTAACAAATAAAGGAATTGATTGATTGATTAAAATATTGCAAGCAGTCGATATTAAAATCTTCTATCTAGTTTTGAAAGATTTATTACAACAGATTCTATATTTTTAAACTATTTTAATATCTATTGAGATCTAGGTGAGAGCTTACTGCATTTTTTTTCGTTTTGATTTGAAAATTAGCAGTCCACCTCAACTCCTTCACAAATAGGGTTACGGTGCCCGATATCGACCCGGTTCCTGAAGTTGACCGAATGTTCGATAAAGATACGTTTAATTTATTACAGGAGTTATATATATTTACAGGAGAAAGACAGAAAATAAATATATACGAAATTTGCAAAACTACCCACAAATAGGGTAACGGTGCCCGTTATCGACCCGGTTTCTGAAGTTGACCGATTGCTCGATCTGTCTCCTCCATTATGTCTGCTAATGAACGCTCTAGATTGACAAGCTTGGGGAGTCGGAATTAAAGACAAGGCTTACAGCAAATCTTGGTCGGAGATGCTCTGAAATATTGATGTGGAAGTAATGGTAGTATTACTATTCTTTCTATTTGGTTAGAAGAAATTATGGTAGAAATTAATAAAATCTTGTGTGTGAAAACACACATTTTTACACCGAAAATATAATATCTATAATATATACATCGTACAATCCGCAACATGCTTTGAACAAATATATATTACACTGAATAAATAGGATGAAATTATTATATTTAATAGAAAATAAAGAAACGACGTAAAATTAATTTAGTTAAAATTTACTAAAATCCTACTTTGATTTAACTGTTGATCACTTCTGATACTAACACACTAACAACCTCTTTACTGACTTTCTTTTTGAAAATTTGTATAAAAATTATAAACTTGGGTATATACCTAGCTTTACATAATATATGTCGTAAAGTAATCAGTTAGCTACACAAAGGCTGTGTAGACAAATGGTTGGCAAGACAATGCGACGACAGCTCACCTCCGCACAATTGATACTATTGCACAAAGGGACACTTAGGTTAGGGAGCAACAGGGCTATGAACGTACACATTATAGGTTAACAACATTGATAAACTATGTTCTAAATCTATCTATTTTTAATAGGCATCCTATAGTCCCACTGCTGAGCAAAAGCGTCCCTTTTTTGTTTCCATACATTTCGGTTTCCTGTTATCTCACTCTTGTTGCCGCAAGCTGACTAAGAGATTTGGATGAGAATGTATCATATGCGCAGGTTGAATGCCATATGCAATGATGATGTCCCCTGTTGCCACCTTCACTAAAATAAAGGATGTAGGAATAAAAGTTGCTAAACTGAAGTAAGGGTAGGACACGTTTATAGGATGCGTCCTGAAAGATGGACACACATTGCTACAGAGTGGAATCCTGACGGATGAAGAAGGAAAGGTAGACCACAAAAAAGATGGACAGATGATTTGAAAGATTATGGTAGTACAATGCTTTAGTAAATCAAATTAAATTTTGTGCTCTCGAAGGCACATTATGCCGTTGGTCCTTGCTGTTTGAACATGGGAGTTTTTAAGCAAAGTCACGATTTTAGTTAGTTCGAAAATTTAACACCAGTGTTGGTTACATATTCACTCAAAAAACTAAATTAATTTATGGAAAAATGTGGCGAAGTATAATAATAAATATCTCCAATCTCGAAGTTTTAGAATTAATTTATTTCTCTCAGTCTTTTACAATGCAATAATTCCATCTGACAAAAACGTCATGATACAAAAAATCACCATAAAGTTTTTTAGGTAGGTACATGTTTGTGCCGTCGGCGGCAATTTAGAAGTCAGAATCCTAGTGTCCCTACAAATTTAAATAATCCTTAAAATTTTGTACCAAAAAGATTTTTTTTTTAATCTTTACATTTACTACAGGTACCAGATTTTGGAACAAACAATATCTAATCAGCATGTTATTAAATGCTGTCTGAAATGTAGTGTAACAGGAAACATCTTAAGAACATTTTTCTTTTTCTAGATCATAAAAAACCGCAATCGCTGAACAATATTAAAAAAAAACTATTTTATACCAGTAGGCTGAGTTGTTATAAATCTGTACGTGCACAGAATGAAGCGATCCTGGGTTGACATCTCGACAGCGAAACGAATTTATCGGTGGTGAAAAATGATGCAGCCTCCCCGACTAGGAGTCACACAATTGTTTACGAATTGTAGCCACTCTAATTTTAGAGATGCGTTTTAGATATTAGATCTACCTAAGCAATAAATTATATAAATAAAAATTTATTTATGTATAGTATTATTTTTCATCGGAGTGTGTTTTTTCCAATTACACAGTGAAAATCAGCCACCAGACTAACTCTTTCTTTCTCCTGCCACCTTCCCAGTTTATCTGGGGTTGGGCCTCCTCGTAACTCGTCGCCAGGATTGTCTGTCCTGGGTTGTCGCGGAAAGGTTCTTCACGTCTCTCTTTATACTGGACCACTACGTGGCCACCAGACTAACTAAAGAAAGATAATAGACAAATGACAAGGAGGGCAATTTTTGAGAACCTATGACTCACGTCTTCACAGGGCAAAACCACTAGCCAGATGGATCGACATGAGAAAGGTTGCAGGAGGCAGCATAATATGCTTATGATACAGATCTATCCATGGTCGCATAGCTTGGAAACTCATATGTATAGTCTAGTCACGATCCTTAGCAGTGAGATACGATCCTATAATGAGTGAGTGCAATGAAGGTTAAATAAATACTCGGTACCTACGCACAATCGGCGAATCGAGTGATTCTCATTTGAAATCGAACAATTTTCATTCAACGTAATCGGTACAGCAGTCTATATACAATAACAATAACAAAACAACCAGTACAATATTCTCTGAATTTAATCAAAATATTTTATGTAAAAACAAACAAAGTGAACAATGAAATAAATTTCGAAATATCACGCAGACACATTCAACTGAATTCGGTATTTGCTAAAAAAAGTGCTATCAAAACTACACACGCCCGTGATTCATTGCCCATTCATTGGATTCAAAATCCGGACCCGCAAAACAAAATATAGTATGACAAATATAGCACTTCATGCAATGCCGTATCCGTACTTCCATACATCCATACATCCATAGAAAAGCTCTACCGCTATACTAAAATTTTGCAAACTCATATTAGGATTTAGAATGAAACTAATCCGAGAACTTTACAGAATTAATTAAAAAAATAAATGCGAAAGTCTGTCTGTCTATCTGTCTATCCTGAAATTTGATATGAATATAGTTGAAGACCCAGAGTCAAATATAGGTTACTTTTTGACGCAGGCGGAGCTGCGGGAAATCTTGTACCTATTTTTGTAAACTCTACATTTTTTGACAAAACACAACCGCCTATTAATAATTCCGCCATAGGAACAAATGGCTTGCATTGACAATTCAGCCATAATCCGGACGACCGTATGATAGGATGTTCATTGTTCAAAACATAGTTTATTATAATATTGAAAACGCATAATTCGAACAACCTGTGTTCGGAGCAGTTTCTTCATGCCCACCCGGATGAAGTTGCAGGACAGATGGATTCAGAAGAGTTACCTACCTGTGGTCACATTTTACGGAATCTGGTTATAGCGACTAGATAGATAGATAGATATACACTTTATTGTACCAATCACAAAATTAAAATTAAAAGTAATACATTTAGAGTAGGTATTTATTGGGCATTTCAAAACACAACCATCTCCCTCTAGAGCTCATTTCATTCGCTCTAGGATGGTTGTGTTTTGAAATCCCCAATAAATACCTGGTTTTACTTATTTTTTAATCACTAAACACGATAAGCTCAATGGGGCGTGAAACTGTTTTAAAACTCCCAATTAAGGAAATGATTATAAACCTATATTATAACAAACCCGATGACACATGTGACTTATTTCACTTACAGACGCTTCAAAATAGTTTAAATATTGAAACATTGAAGTAATATAAGTCATTTCGCTAAAACACGTGACACGTTGCGGTCAAGTTACCTGTTTAGTTATGAAATTTATAAAACAGAAAGAATCGTTAAAATTACCATGTATTTGTCCTACTGCATTAATAACCGAAGCAAAGCGACATGGTAACTTATTACCCAATACCATTCGTTGCATTGTCTGCGGGCCCATCGAATTGCGGAAAGACCAATTTAATGATAAGCCTCTTGCTGCACGAAAATGGTTTACGTTTTCGTAATCTATACGTGTATTCAAAATCCTTATATCAACCGAAATACATATTTTTAGAAAGAGTATTAACAATGGTACCAGGCGTATCATATTACAAATTTTATCATAATAGCGAAGTTTTGAGCCCCCAAGAGGCTGCTCCAGACTCTATAATATTATTCGACGATGTCGCTTGTGAAAATCAAAACAACATCAGAGACTTTTTTGCCATGGGACGTCATAAAAATATTGATTGTTTTTATCTTAATCAAACTTATACAAAAATACCAAAACAGCTAGTCAGAGACAATTCAAACCTCATTGTACTATTTAAACAAGATGATATAAATTTAAAACACGTCTATGATGAGCACGTGGGTTCTGATATGTCATGGCAACAATTTCGTAAAATGTGTTCGACTGTATGGAATGAACAATACGGTTATGTAGTAATAAATAAAGATTGTGAACGAAATAAAGGCTGCTACAGGAAGAAATTTGATACCTTCATATTATTGTAATAACATTTATAAGATTGTGTCTTGTATACGATTTACCACTTTCATTTATGTTTCCTTACAAGAAAGAACCTAAAATGGAAAGAAATATAAAAAAACAAATTGTGAAATCAGCTACAGCCGTCAAAAGAAAAGTTGATATGATAAAAGATGCAAAAAATACGAACAATATAGCATTCGCAACTATATTTAAACCTATCGTTGATCCGCTGAACCAGTTAGCCAGTAAAAATGATAAAAAATCTGAGAAAGAAGAATTTGGAGAAAAAGAAAAACATATAAATAAGAGAAATAAATATAGTGAGAGTGAAGCCTCGTACACTTCTAAAGAAGATGAAGAAGTAGATTATGAAGAACAGTTTAGCGATCAAGACGCTGCTGAAGCTAATTTAGATGTTTTTGACAATAATCCAAACAAAACTCTTACTGTTTCACCATCTACCGAGCATAATATCAGTGACGGGTCTTTTAAATCACTTCAATCATCCCCAAGTTTGCAAGATCATACTCTATCATGGTCTACAACTTCTGAAGTATTGAAAGATATACCATTCGGTTTCAAACATGATCGCGGAAAACTCATGCTCGGTAACTCGCGCGTCATTGACCAAGACTGCATTTGGAAAATCGGAAAACTTACTGTGAAAAAAACTCCAGGTTTAAAAGAATTATTATTTAAGAAAGTGCCAAACATGGCTGTGATAACCGAGGAAGATTTACAACTGTACAAATTATTACTTAATGAAACCAATGCCCATAGACGTAATTTTGATCCAAAGAAGCCTATTAATAGCAACAAGGGCTTCAAATATATGAATATAATTAAACCTTTATTCAAATTTTCCAGAAGTATAACCACCAGTTCGGAGAGTCTTTCAATGGGAAACGGTATTAAACTTTTAAAAAAAGTTTATAAAAATACTGATTTGATTTACTGGGACGATCCCAATGAGTTGGTAGAACGATTGCAATTATTATTAGCTTCACGAGATGCGGGTAACACTGGTTTAGATAATGAAATTATAGCAATTATAGAGGAATTAGCAGAAGCTGGTATTATTAACAAAAATAATATAAAGAACATGCACTAAAGGAATCAAACAGTCTTATTACAGCTAACAATCTATGAGCACAGAAATGAATGTAGATAAATTTGGACATCACGTTCATAAGCGTTTACGAATTTCTGAGTATATAGATATTTTAAATGAAACCTTAACCAAGACAGAAGAAGGGGAGTATGATCTAAAATCATCGCGATTAAAAGGATTATTACATCCTGAAGACGACGACGAAGCAGTTAACAAAGCATATCTCGATAAAGAAATTAATTTTTTAAAAGAAGAAATTAAAAAATCATTTTTAAATCCAAAGAAAGATGACGATGCAGTAAGCAAAGCTCATCTAGACAAAGAAATTTTAGAGTTAAAAGAAGAAATAAAAAAATCATCACAGTTAAAAGGATTACTACATCCAAAGGAAGATGACGACGCAGTTAACAAAGCCTATTTAGATACTGAAATTCAAGAATTAAAAAAAGATATAAAACAAATTAATAGTGATTTGAAAAATTGTATTTATAATTTACAATTGCTTGCAACTAATTTAAATTACCAATACTATACAAAACAGGAAGTAGATCGTATAATTGTTGCAAAGTCTACCAAAAATGAGTAAACAAGACATAGTTGACGAGCTACACAGATCGGTAAGGAGAAATTTTCTACGCCGTTGTACAATTATAAAAGGCATAGATGATTTGTGGCAAGCTGATCTCATAGATCTACAAAAATATGCACATCTGAATAAAGGATACAAATATGTCCTAGTTATTATTGATGCGTTATCGAAATACGTTTGGATTGCTCCTTTGAAATCAAAATCAAAGGAATGTGTCACAAAAGCTATGCAAAAAGTACTTACTGAATCACGTCGTAAACCTGATAATTTGCAAACAGATTTTGGTAAAGAGTTTTACAATGAATCATTTCAGAAACTTATGAAATATTATAAAATAAATCATTATTCTACATACTCTGTAAAAAAAGCATCCATTGTCGAACGAGTAATCAAAACCTTAAAATGTAATCTCTACAAACTTTTTAGTCTGATCGGTGAATACGTATGGCTAGGAAATAACTTTGATTCTGTTGTTCGACAATATAATAGAACTCTACATAAAACCACAAAGTTTAAACCAATAGATATAAATCTGTGCAATCAAGAAGTTGTAAAAGCTAATATTATCAAAACGCAGCAGAAACAGAAAAAAATTGGAAGGTTGATATTTAATGTCGGTGATAAAGTTCGTATTAGCAAATATAAGGGGGATTTTTGTAAAGGATATACACCTAACTGGTCAACAGAAATATTTACTGTGATTATGGTTAATAACACAAGACCACTTACTTATCAAATAGAAGATCAACATAAGCAACGAATATTGGGGTCTTTTTACGGATATGAGTTACAAAAAACAAAAAACCCGGACTTTTATCTCATTGAAAAAGTTATAAAAAGAAAAGGAACAAAATTTTTTGTGAAATGGCTAGGACTTAGCGAAAATGAAAACAGTTGGATTGAAAAGAGTGCACTGTTGCAGTAATATGCGAGTGTATAAAAGCAAATATTTTATACTATAAAATTAGTATGTCCCTATCAATGAAGAATGGAAGTGGTTTAATTAATAATTTAATCGACAAATTACCTTTTGAAATACATCTACCTGGATATCAATTTTGTGGTCCCGGAACAAAATTGCAGAAAAGGTTATTGAGAGGCGATCGAGGTATTAACAAACTGGACGAAGCGTGTATGCATCACGATATTGCTTACACCAACAGTGATTTGAAGGTTCGAAAAAAAGCAGATTTAGAACTTTTAAACATGGCTAATCAGCGGTTAAAGTCAAAAAATGCTGGAAAAAAAGAGAAGGTTGCTTCTTGGGTTGTGAAAAATGCTATGAAGGTAAAAAAACCGTGCGGGTGCGGGAGCATCTTCATTTATAAAAATTGTAAAAAAAATACAATCTCAATTAAAAAAACTAAAATCAAAAGACAGTCACGCTGCCATCAAATACGCATATGCCGCAGCAAAAAAAATATTTACAAATAATAAGGGAGTACGGTTACCGCGCTCTATTCCTATTCCAAAATGTGGAGGTATTTTGCCCTTGATTCCAATCTTTGCTGGACTATCGGCTCTTGGTTCACTGGCTGGAGGTGCAGCAGGAATAGCAAAGGCTGTGAATGATTACAAAGTTGCTAAAAAGAGTCTTGAAGAGTCAGAACGTCATAATAAAATGATGGAATCGGTTGCTCTTGGAAAAGGATTGTACATTAGGTCTACTAAAAGAGGAACAGGTCTATATCTAAAAAGTTCAAAAAACTTATGAAACGGTTACCCAAGCGAGCATTAACTAACATAGACATATTAAAGCACGCGAATGATATCCCCTATTTTCGAGGTGTTTTTATGAGAGACACTTTGCCTCCAAAACCTAGAAATATAGAATGTGCAATACTGAACCTGGATAGTGATTCCAACAACGAAAATCATTGGGTAGCCTTTGTGAAACTTGATAAATATGCCGAGTACTTTGACAGTTTTGGAAATTTGAAACCACCACTGGAATTGGTAAAATACTTAAATAATATATCTATTAATTATAATTACGAACAATTTCAAAGCTTTGATTCTACTAATTGTGGTCATCTGTGTTTACAATTTTTAACCAATTTTTGGAATAATGTATTTAAATAGAGTTTAAAATAAAAAAATGTTAGTACAAAAATGTCTTTCACTGTGTCGATAACGGGAGCGGGAGCATCCTTGACAACAAATTATTCACCAACTTTAGAATTATGTGGAGAATATGAATGTGGACTTTTATATTTTTCTACGTTTAATTCAATACCTAATATTGATGAGAGAAACAATAAATTCTATTATGGTGATGAAGTTGCCGAGATCCCGGAAGGATCGTATGAACTTCAGGACATTCAAGATTTTTTAAGAAGTAATATAAAAAATACTTTATTTAAATTAAGATGTAACAATAACACATTGAAAGCACAAATGTTCTGCTCCAAAGATGTTCATTTCGAGAAAAGTGATTCAATAGGCAGAATCTTAGGTTTTGGGATGGAAACCGTAAAAGCTAATATAAGTCACGAGTCTCGTTATCCTGTCAGCATTTTACCAACAACCATCGTGCGCATCGAATGTGATGTAGTGAGTGGATCATTTGTAAACGGAAAAGCTAGCCACATTATTTATGAATTTGCGCCCAATGTACCACCTGGTTATAGAATAATTGAAATACCTAAGAACTTAATATATTTCCCAGTTAATCAAAATTCGATAAGTGCTCTGAACATAAGATTGTTGGACGCAGAAAATAAGGAAATTAATTTACGTGGGGAGGAAGTACAACTGTATTTACACTTTAGAAAAAAATGATAAATTTTAATAAAAACCATGCGACGCCCTGTGTTCAAGTCAGTAACAAAAAAACATCTTGCAAGAAAACACCTCGAAAAAACAAACCTCTTAAATCAATAAAGAAGCTCACACGTAGCAATCAAGACTTTTTAAAACTAATAGGTTTATTAAAATGAACTTTTTAAATATATCGCAACCAACTACTTACGATAACAGTATCGAAAGTTTCGAATTTCATTCTTACAAACCATATGTGACAAGTTTTAACAAGAATGATGAAATCCGAATACCTATCAACCAGCAAGACTTATATGTATTACCCTCTCTCAGCTGTTTGTATATCGAGGGAAAAGCTATTTTATACGATAGCACAACAAAAGCAAAGATATCAAATGTGCACTTTGTGAACAATCCCGCGTTGTTTCTATTTCAAGATATTCGATACGAGCTGAACGGAATTGAAATTGATAAAATGAAAAATGCAGGTATTACCACCACGATTAAATCCTATCTTTCTTTAAACGACAATGAATCTAAATGTGCTAAAGTTTGGGGATGGTCTCCCGGTGGTACAACAATAGTCAATGATGGTGTATTCTCTGCTTCCATACCGCTCAACAAAATATTAGGTTTTGCAGAAGACTATGAGAAGATCATTATAAATTGCAAACATGAGCTAGTGTTGTTAAGAAGTAACACCAACCTCAATGCTTTGAAATTAAATGGAGGAGAAATTGTCGAAGATATTGTTATCAATAAAATTGTTTGGCGAGTTCCACACGTTAAAGTATCAGATCGTGAAAGGATAAATTTATTAAAGCATTTAGAAAAAGATCGTGCTATAACACTTACTTTTCGGAATTGGGATTTGTATGAATATCCACTATTACCCAAAACACGTAAACATACTTGGGCAATCAAAACTTCATCTCAAATTGAGAAACCTCGATTTGTTGTGCTTGCCTTACAAACAAATCGTAAACATCAAGCGGATATATCAATGGCAGAGTTCGATCATTGTAATGTTCGTGACGTAAAAGTGTTTTTGAATTCATCGTATTACCCATATGAAGGATTGAACGTAAGTTTCTCCGAAAATAAGTTTACCTTATTATACGAACAGTATGCAAGATTTCAACAGTCTTATTATGGTCGCCGACCTGAACCGTTGATGAGTTTGAAAGAATTCAAAGATATCGCTCCATTATTTGTAATTGATTGTTCGCGTCAACAAGAAACTTTAAAGGGTTCTATTGATGTAAGAGTTGAAATCGAAACAGACGAAGAAATACCTGATCAGACCGCAGCATATTGTTTAATTTTAAACGATTGTATATTTGAGTATAAGCCTTTAAGTAGCATTATTAAAAAGATATCATGAACCCTAACACAATTATCGTTGATTTACAAGGCTTCAAAAATGCTCATAATGAATTCATAGTTAAAGAATTCGTTATAGCTACTCAAGAACATACTCAAATATTCTTAGTTAAACCACCATTTTCATATTCAAAACTAACACATGAAGAAAAAAAACGTGTTTCCTGGATTGAAAGCAACCTCGGATATCGATGGAGGGAAGGGAACATAAATTATCGAGAATTTTTGCGCATTATAAAATCTTACCTAAATGGTCGTAAAATTATTGTTAAAGGTCAAGAGAAGATCAAATGGGTGAAAATGTTAAGTGATCAAAAAAATATAATAGATATAACAGGTAGTGGTATTCCTAATTTAAAATCTCTACATGAACAATTTTGTAATGATCTACTTTTATTTAATTGTTTTATTCATGAAAATTATTGTGCATTAAAAAATGTTTTATGTATAAAGAAATGGTTGATAGAAAATAAAATAATTTTGTAACGATAAAAGTTCTTTTATTTTGCTTCCACTTAAAATGCTTTCTTACAGTATTCATAAACTTTAAATACATTTATTTAAATAATTTGATACCAGACAAACTTTTTAAATTACAAAATAAACATTTATTTTATTACATACAATCAGGATCTTTTTTTTATTTATTTTAATATTAAAAACAAATTGATTATTGCTATGAATTTTTCTTACATTAAAATTACAAAGTATAAATTAATTTTATTACCAAACAACCTGCCATACCTAATAAGATATATTGTTTTATTTGCTTTTTTGAAAACAAGTAAATTAATTACATAAAATCATTATTGCTATCACAAAGTTTTATTGATCCAAATCACAAAATATATTTTAACTTCATAAATTACATATCAGATTTTTTTATATATATCTAAATTAAAACTACCTTATAAATTACATTTATATATTAATTAAATTAAATAAAAAAGTTAAAATTACATAAAATCATTATTGCTATCACAAAGTTTTTTGGAAATTCTGTTGATCAAATTTTGAGTTTCGTCCATAATATTGTCCACAGGATCACTAACCACGTATTGTGCGTTCAAAATTATGACTTCCTCGCCATCACTTGAAGGTTCTTGATCGCTTATGTCCAAAACCTTTATTTGGATTAATCTTATCCCCTTCTTTTTTTCATTATTGATCACAAATGACTGAGTCGTCGATGGCAGCTTTCTTTTTAGAGCTTCTTTTCTTGATTTGTTTTTCTTGGCAGGTCCTTGGAGTTCAGGTAAGTGCCAACTAAGACTAGGGATGTCGTAGCCCTGTCCGCATTGTGTAAAAATGATGTCGGGAGAGTCTGTCATGATAATAATCTGAAATAAAAAACAAATCAATAAAGCATAATAGTTACAACATAGTTAAAAAACAATAACAATAGTCTTTTTCACTTTAAGATACTCACAGTTTTTTATATGTGATGCGACTTCACTAATGAGCTCCTATCAGCGTAATGGTTACAAGTTAAAATAATACATAAATCAAATTTATTAAATGATTAGTCAGCCTGTTGCATATTGTTTGCATCTAGGTATATTGCTGTCTTGCTCTGTAGTGTTATATCGAGTGAGAAGGTTCTAGTTCATAACATGACACCAGTGTGACAGACATTAAGACATGTTACGACGTGTTTGAAAACCATTTGTGTTGGATTGAATTTCAGAATTATTGCATTGTGGTAGGTACCTAATTAAGGGATATGAAAGGAAACAATATGTTATATATTAGAAATGTATTTAAAAAATCCTTAAGAACTAACATTTGCCTTTGCATTTATTTTTAGTTTTGTATTTACTGTAATGCTATTTTCTGTACAACAGAGTCATTACAAACAATAAAACAAATTATATATAGTAACATACAACTCGTTCATTGCGAGTATAGTTATGAAAACTTGTTAGTAAATCATTAACAAAATTAGTCTTATTTCTTATTTAGATGAGTTTCCATCAAACAGAATGCATATTCATAATTAACAATTACAATTTAAAACCAACTTGATTGATGACCCCAGGTAAGGTAATCTCATATCTGTTCAATATTTTGTATAAAGGGCTAGGTAATTTCACAGCCCCAGCGTATCACCCCTTACATAACTAGTTTTAAGGCTTACATATCTATTTATATAACTTTTTTTTTAACCAGTCTACTTCAAAACAAACTATATTTATGTCCCCAGGACATGGTACTTATTTTATCCTTTAATACGTTTATCGTCTTTTGAAGATAAAGCTATTTTGTCAATAGCTTGAGTAAAAACTTCATGTTTTAGAGATTTGAACACTATATTTCTTTTTTTCAAAGAGTTATTACACATTAAAACATTATTGTAATCTTCAAAGTTTAAAGTCCTTATTTCAGATTTTTTTACACCCTTAGCTTTTTTTATTTCTTTATCTTGTGTTTTAATACAGTAAAGTTTTGATCTCAAACCCACAAATTCAACAATAAGTTGACCTCCAAATTCATCCTTAAACAACCCCGGAACTTTTTTGTTCTGACAAACGATATTATGTTGATTATTTTTGTCATAATTACTGGTGTCAAAGTATGATTGAAAATATAATTTTATGTCTTTATATACGTCTTTTGTCTCAATGCAATATAACAAGCTGTCAGTATCCGTATAACAAAGCTTTAAATTGTTACCATAGAATGGTTTCATAATAGAATAGTGAAAGTCATACATATGATGTTTAGATATTTCTAAAACTGTAAATCCTATGTAAATGGGCTTATCCAAAATAACCGACTCTGGCTTCATTTGTATAGCCACAAAGTTTTCTGTAAAAATAGTGCAACTATGGAAATTAGGTCGTGAAATAAAATGCTCTGCTGTAAAATATTTTTTAGTAACATTTTTAGTATCACTCCATTGATTAACTAAGTGAACATTTACTCTGTTTTCCGAATCTTCTAATGTTTTTCCGAAAACGCTATTATTTAATAATTTGAAAAAGTCCTGTTCAAATGCTGATTTGGCTTTTTGTCGTAATTTGGTATTCAAATCAATGTACTGTTTTAAAAAAGGATGTTGTTTGAATCTTATTACTCGATGCACTTTTTCTAGCCGCAATCCATGGCGTATGCAAGTTTTCAAATGGACATAATGAATAACGTAATAAAATTTGTCATTTAAATTAGGTATCAACTTAGGATTTTTTGATCCTGGAGGAGTATACTTTTGAGGACAAAATGGCAAATCATTATGTAAGTCATGTAGATGCTCGGGATATTCTAAATCCACTTCCAATATGTAACCGCACTCCGCATCATCTGGTATGTTGAGGATATTAAGTTCGGCAATAGCTTCTTGGGTTAATAACTCAAAGTTTGAATACGGTAAAAAAGAGCACATAGCATAACCATACAAATTATTGCAATCTATATATAATAAGTAGTTGTCAGGCAGAGTTGAATTATAGTTAGCTAAATATTTGTTATTCGCCTTAGCATATCTAGTTGAACATAAACAAACTCCTCCACGAATGCCCTTTTGAATCATACGTATAATTTCTAAATTGTCTATAAGTTCAAGTTTTACTTTTGATAAGAGTAACATTGCATCAAAACTTAGTCCAGGCGCTGTCATATAAAATGCAGGGTCTAATCTGTAATTAATTTTGCAAGTTAATCGAAATTTTTCAAATATATCTGCCAGTAATATAACATCTGATTTTAAATATAAATCTGTATATTCACCTAGATTTTTCAAACAAAGTATTTTCCAAACAAGCTGAGCATGTCGATAATCAGAAACAGAAATAATGTTACCGGTCAAATTACTGTAAAAGCAGCTACGCGGTGGCAAACTATTTTCTTCATATGAATTCCAACTCGTTATGTATTCGTAGGGATATACACCTTTTCGTTTTAATAGATCGAAATGATTTTTATTTGGAAAAAAAATCGTTAAATGTTTGAAATCGTTTTCATTTAAGTTTGCTACGAGTTTTTCTAAGCTTGTACCTAAAAATTTAAACGAGTCTACAAACCGTACCGGTACATATTCTTGGCTACCGGTATGAAAAAATTTGGTAAATGAAATGTAGTTTTCTTTATTTTTTGCAATAACTTTTATTTTTCCTGGCATTTCTCCTAACTGCCGAATAAACAAATGACTATCGTATCCAGATAAATTGTGGAAAAATACTGGAATAAATTTTGGTAAACGATATCGCAGGTTACAGTAGCTGTGAGATGGTCCGCGGTAGTGTCCAGTTAGATGACAATGATCTTTGACTCTGTCGTCAAGTAACAACTGATCACAAAGAAAGCAATATTTCGATTTATCAAAATGTTCCTGTTCCTGTGAAGTCAATGTAGTTATAGGAACAGAATATTTTAAAACTTTATATATTTGCTTTACATCTTTACCGAGAAATTCGAGGAATTTTGTAACACAATCTTTTCCGCGATAAGTTACGTATTTATTTCGCGAGCTGTCAAATGAACATACGATATAATAGGCAAATGCAGCGGGTACATGATTTTGTAAAATTGTAGTACATTTCTTTTCATACTCATTATTATTTATCGAATGGGGTACTAATAAAGACTCGAAATCAGCATATATGACAAATGGCATATCTTGCATTCTTTCGAAATGTTTAAATTGAATTACGGACCCTGGTTCAGGTAATAAGGTTCGAACACCACTACACACGTGAAAATTTAAATTCTCTTCAGTGTTGAAAAAAATCATGCAGTCGTCACAAAAATATATTTTCCCATGATGTTTAGTTAATTGAGGTCTAAGCAATTTACTTAGATTTTTTATCAAGCAATAATGTTTGAATCGACCTTTTTCTAATAATAATAGATTGACGTGATATTTCCTTTTATGCTCTGTCTTGTACAGGGGACCAACTATATTTGACTTGGTTCCAATGCCATATACGTTAATGCTAATTCGGCGGTTATTTTTCTCGAAGACTTTAATATCGGAGAAGCCTACAGGAAACGTCATATTCATAGTATTGAGAATATTATCATAACAGGGGTAAGAAGAGGTTCGATGGTAATTATTTTTAGCTGGAAATAATGCTGCCATTACACACCATAAGAAACAATATGCGTCATTATTCTGTATATTTATACATGCACGTTTTAATTTTATACATTTTGGCAACTCAATAAAGCGTGCAGCTCTCAATGGATTATATTTGTTTATATTTATTTCTAAGTACAAATTACGTATAAATGCCCAACCACTATCTTTTTCTTGAAACTCATCTATCTTTGTAATAATAGTATAGATTACTTTAGAAAAAAAATCGTTAAAATTATAATTGTTATACAATATGACGTTTCCTGTCGCAAAAGATTTTATCTCACTAGTTAAAGTCGAGGGTAAATTGAATTCTGCGAACAACTCAATGTTAACTTTTATCGAATTATAGGTGGATTGTCTTGCAGCTAATAGTTGTTTCACACGAGGCATTAAATCGCGTAAAAAATCAGCTGGCGGAGTGTTGTCACTACTGTTTACACCTGCGTCAGCGGATATCGGTTGCACTCTATACGAGGCAATCCTATTTCTGAATGCAGTACCTATCTTTTGGATACCTTCACAAACATTAATGGAATAATTATTTTTATGTATTCTACTTCTAAGATGGCTCGAGAAGGTGTTACTTTTTACTGAGATATCGCAAACCGTGCAGTATACTGTCCTGTTTACCATATTTGTAGTGATAATAAAGTTTTGTGAAGGGAATTTGTATAGACTCGTATGTAATTAACTTTTCAAGTAGACTGGTTAAAAAATAATATACCATAAAACACTAAAATAATTAAGTAGAAGTAAAAAAACTACACATTAAAACCGCTTCGTAGCAAAAAACTTTCCCTCCTCTGTGAAGCGGGATTTGCACTGTTTTACAAATTCTGTTAAATGAGACAATTCTCGTGCGTCAGAATCAGATTGGTATTTTAATGACAAAACAGCGTATTGCCAACGATCTTTCGGGTCTATAGACGAAATATCGGCAGTGTTATAAATTTTTAAATCTATAAACATGTCACCCTCAAGATTTGCGGTGCGACGCAGGACACCGTCGGCAACTCTTCGCGTCAGCGCTGACTGTAGAACGTCCTTTTTAGAAGCTTTTTGCTTAATCACCGCTTCTTCTTCAGAGTCAGAGTCGAACAGACTGGAAAACTTTGCCGCCTCCGATTTCTTATTTGATGTCTTCCGTTTTAACGAAGGCTTCACGATTTTTTTAGATCTGTAAAGGAGATATAAAATAGAAGTCATTAATTGTAGGATAGTTTAATTTTAAGTAGGTAAATTATGAAGGTTAGTCCAATTATGAAATATGAAAATAGAAATCAGTTTACAGTCATACGAAAAAATAACAACATTAATTAGTTTTAGGTACGTGTGGTAGGTACATACTTTTTAGGTATTATATCCTCGTCTGATTCGCAGTAGCCTATAGGCAGGACTTTATCACTCCCTTTTGCACGTTTATTCACCGGTTTAGATCTGTAATGTAATGAGTAATTGTTAATCGTTATGCAAATTATAATTAAGGTACATTTGTTAAACTTATTACGTTAAATATTAACATAAAACTGTAGTTATAAGAACGCTGCGCTGTTTAGAAACTCAATACCATCATCGTAAGAAATCACACTTCACTTTAGGATAGCTGAAATTTAAAAGAGGTACCTACTTTATTCCAGAAGAAGTTGCAGCTTCTTCATCCGTCTCAAACAGTTCTTCTCTTTTTTGTTTTTTTACACCCTTGGCATAGCGTTTAGTTGCATAGTACTCCGAATCCGACCTGCAAACAATAACACAACATTAAAATATACATAACTAGATAGATATATTAAAATGCATAACATAACATTAGTAACAAACTTACGAACATGATAGTATGTGCGAAGATCCTCGTGGTGGTAGAAAATTAATTGGTTGATCGATGAGCAGCGAGACCTCGTTGGTTGGGAGGTAAATGGTGCGCGTACAGTAGGTACTGATTTGGGGCGCATGATACCGACAAACGAATTAAATAAAGCTTTTTTTGCTAAATCATCAATAAATTGACAGGTAATGTAAACCTTTGGGCTTGCCCAAAGAAACACATGATTTACGTATAACAATCAGCAAAACGAATTTAATGATTCAGGTTAAAGGTGTACAAGCTCTGTATTTTTTGAAACCATAAGCAGTTTACTTTATTTAATTTAATTATGAGTTCATATAATTAATCATAACGCTAACATAATTAAAAACTTAGGGAAGTCCAGGTAAAGTGGAAACCTCTGTTATAAGTATTAAGGTAATAACAGTCGCACTCAGAGTAGTTAATGACAATTAAATCAAATTCTTCAAACTCAAATATAAACTTCTGTCTTTGAGAGATTTAAAATATATATTGATGCTTTATAGTAATGCTTTTTGCTTATGTAATAATATACTAATAAGTATAAATTTGAAAAACTCCTTACAGATACTATCTTATTCAAGTTTAAAGAATTTGATTTAATGGTCATTAACGACTCTGAGTGCGACCGTAAAATCTTAAAACAAAATATAAAATAATGAGCGAGTTCGAACCATATGTTTAAGTTTTGAATAAAATCATGAAAAATTATCAAAACTTTATTTGAATTAACTAGGTAAAAACTGGTTAGATGGTGTTCTATTTGCCCGAACTTCCCTTTAAAAAGAATTAGTTCGAAAAACAAAGTTTCATGTTACATTCTTCCTTTGAAATATCATCAAAAGAAACCGTTTATATCAATAGCGCACCGCATGTGCAAAATTTATTACTCCCTGATAAAAAAGAGGGTTATGGTATGAGTTCTAATTAATATGTATTTATATTGAATACTAATCTTTCGCGGCGAATCTCGCAATTATCATTGTACTAAAATGCGAATACCTTGAAACTAAACTTTAGATGAATGTTTTCTACATATATTAAAAATTATATCAAAATCAGACAAATGATTCGAGAGTTATCGCGGAATAAACATACATACATAATGACATAGATACAAACAATGTTTTTCGCTGGAACTTTATTTGCAGCTATTCCTCCTATAGTTTACTAATAATTATACCAAAATTAGTTTTGAGAACCTCTCATTTTTAAAGTAGAATAACGCGATATGTTGATTCACTATTGCCAGTGGCGGATTTACACTAAGTATAGCAAATGATATGGCAGCCCGCGGGCAAAAATGGGGGGCAAAAAACAAGGCTTTATACCAAATTGCTAGATCTCATTTTACCTAGCGTTGGGTTGCCCAGAGAACCAGGCAGGTAAAGAAATAAGATATGGGTGGTATAAATTCATGCAGGCAGGGCTCCTTTAAAAACATTTTTTTTTTTCACCAAATCTGAAATAGGTATTTCTATCTCAGCTATTTATATTCATATACCGACGACGACCTCCATGGACTAACGGTCATCACGCCGAACTGCCACACCGGAGGTCCCGGGTTCGATCCCCGGTCGGGTCAAGATGGAAAATGATCTTTTTCAGATTGGTCCGGGTCTTGTTATTTATCTATATATGTATTTGTTATAAAATATAGTAGTGTTGAGTTGGTATCCTATAACACAAGTCTCGAACTTACTTTGGGGCTAACTCAATCTGTGTGATTTGTCCGTATATATTTGTCCGTGTCCGTGTATATACAATTTCATCAAAATCGGTTCAGCTGTTCAGATAAGAAACTGTAATTAATAAAACTGGATTTGCTCTGGGCCTGGTACCTGCATAATACGCCACCGATTATCATGTTACATTCATGTGCATTACAAGGAATATTCGCATAGGAACGCATAAATGCATGTTTAGCTAAATTTTTCATAGTGCTTGAATACTTGGTGAAGAATCGATAAAATTGTATTCACAAAACAATATACAAATCAACTTCTTTGAGAAACTGAAAAGTGTTGATTGAAACTAGGATGGTGTTAGTATTAAACTCTTTTACTGATTCATGACACAGAATGCTATGAACGTTATAAACATGTATTCGCAAAACAATTTACATGTCAAATTTAAGAAACTGACAAGTGTTATACACCTAGATACACGGGTTGGACAAAAAACGTTTTTAGGGAACTATGTAACAGTATTGTTTTTACTACCATATTTGTTTATTTATGAAATCGTTAATGTAATCAATTAATTGCGATTGAAGGATGTCTAAATATTCTAAAACTTGATAATCGATGTCAAAGGTGACAACACTAATTATGAACTAATTGTGTTGTGAAGGCACAACACTTGCCTACCATGTAATGCATTTCAACTTGGATCGTGGTGATGTAAAGTTATGAGTAAAATGTAAGTAATATAAAATTAACTGAATTTCTAAAAGGATCCCTCATGCTTTTGTGACAAGAAATATCGTGGTCCTAGATACCAACAGTCGACTTTGGTGGCACGAGCAACCGGCCTAGAAACATCGAATTTTTTTAGCGTTGTCTCGGCGGGTATTTATTTACCAATGTCTTAACGGGGGACAGTGTTCTCGTATAATTACTGGGTGCCAATAGCCTTAGGGTCACCGGCACGACCAATCGGGCCAGTAATGAGAAAACTCGATCCCAAGGCGTCCCGATAACGATGCGACAGACTATTCGTTCTAGGTGCCAACCATTCGATCACCGGTATGAGCAAACGGCCTAGGTAAAGCGATTTTCCATTGCATTATGCGCTGCGGTCTAATCCTTTAGGTTTCAGTAATTTTATATTGCTAAGACTCAGTGTTTGTGAGTGTCCTGTGAAATAAGTCACATGCCATCAGGTATGTTATAATCTAGGTTTATAATCATTTCCTTAATTGGGAGTTTTAAGACTCCATTGAGCTCATATCGTGTTTAATGATTTATTTAATATGTAAAACCAGGTATTTATTGGGGATTTCAAAACACAACCATCCTAGAGCGAATGAAATGAGCTCTAGAGGGAGATGGTTGTGTTTTGAAATACCCAATAAATACCTACTATTTAGAATATTGAGTACAAAGGCGGACTTATCGCTATTAAAACAAACAAAGGCGGTACAGTAATAAAATACTAAAACTATCATCCTTACACAACAGTCAATAAATAAACCTACAATCAATTAATACATACTATACCTTTAATGAATATATACATATCATATACCTACATACAACATACAATAATAAAAAATAAAAGAAGAGAAGAAAATGACTAACGATGAGCAAGATCAGCTTCAATTGCAGAGAGATAGTTTTCTCACTTGATTTTTGAAAGATGAAATTGTTTTAGCCTTTCGTATTTCAACTGGCAAAGCATTCCATAACTGAGCAGCCTGCACTGCAAAGGAATGGGAATAGAAAGAGGTAGCAGCAGGAGGGATAGCTAGACGATGAGTATTATATTCACGCGGTTCGCGATTATTAACCTCACTGAGAAATCTGAAGCATTCCTTAAGGTAAGTAGGAGTCCAGGGAATGAATAGGATCTAACAGGAGTGAAAGGATATGCAAATTTCGACGAAGTCTAATGGGGAGCCACTTGAGTTGAGAGCGAAAAGAAGAGACGTGATCATATTTACGTAAACCGAATATGAATCTTATACAAAAGTTTTGAAGGCGCTCAAACTTGTTTAATTGGTCTTCAGTGAGATCTAGATAGCAGGAGTCAGCATAGTCAAGGATTGGATGGAGCAAGGATTGTGCAAGCTTGATTTTGGTCTTAGTGGGCAAGAAGTTTCTAATCCTTCTCACCGCTAGACTAGGTAAATTGAAACACAATGTCTGAAATAAATCTGCTGTTGCTACGCAATGCATTGGAGTATGTATTCACCTGGGGCTCGAGCAGAGTCGATAACTTGAACCTACCTGCTTAGCTACATCATTTAAAATTATCAACATTGTCTTCAGATTTGTTTGACGATAGGATGACCTTTATGTAATTAAACATGTTCAATTAAAAATGCTGGCAATAATCCCAAAACATTGTGGAATGCCATTAAAAATGTTACAAATTCTTCCAAAGCCCCCACACCAGCAAATCCCTTACTTACTTGTATGCCCACAACTAGCGATTCTCTAAATCATGTTAACTCTTTTTTCGCAAACACGGGCAAATCACTAGCTGAAAATTTAAACCAAAATAAAATTTTATCATCAAATCCTAACCTCTCTCATAAAAGTAATGATAATACACAACCCAAGTCGTATTCCTCACAATTTCACTCTCTTGCCATGCTTCACGCTACTGATGTTGAAATTGAGAATATCATCAATACTTCACGTGAAGATTGCGCAGTAGGTTGGGACAACATTTCAATGTCTTTGATTAAACGTAACAAGCATATACTTGTTCCCTTGATCACCCACATTTGTAATCTCTCTCTCACTACAGGCATTTTTCCTGCTGCCTTGAAAAAAGCTCTGGTTCATCCTATTTACAAAGCTGGAGAGCGAAATCAAGCAAACAATTATCGTCCGATTTCACTCTTGCCTGCGCTTTCTAAAATACTAGAACGACTTATTAACCTTCGCTTAACTTCTTATCTTAATACTTTCTCAATTCTTGCTGACAATCAACACGGTTTTCGATCCGGAAGATCCACAAATGGGGCTGTTCTGAAACTTACTGACTTTATTGCTCGCAATCTAGATGAAGGAAATAAATGTCTTTCCATTTTTCTGGACTTGGCGAAGGCTTTCGATACCGTTTCGACAAAAATCCTCATTCAAAAACTTAAACTATTGGAGTCAGAGGTGTTCAGTTGAAGCTATTCGAGAGTTTTCTTACGGATCGCACTCAACGTGTAGTTATAAATGGGCACATTAGTTCAGAACTTCCTATTCATTACGGCGTGCCGCAAGGCAGTATCCTGGGCCCCACTCTGTTTTTAGTCTATGTTAATGACCTTTTTACCATAAATATTCCTCAATGCAGAATTATATCTTATGCAGATGACACCGCCTTAGTTTTTACTGGCAAAACTTGGCATGAGACTTATCAACTGGCTCAAAACGGTCTGAATGATGTATCTGAATGGCTTCGTCTTAACCTTCTTACCCTAAATGTTAAAAAATCACATGTTATCAACTTTTCTATTTACAATTTGCAAACAAATACCGCTACTCTAGCAAACCTGTCTATTGTTGCTCACTCCCACTCCTCCTTCGAAAATATCTCTTGTGATTGTCCTTCCCTAGCATCTGTGGAATCGGTGAAATATCTGGGTGTAGTTATTGATAAGAATTTAAATTTCAAATCTCATATAAATGTCACCGCTGGTCGAATCCGCAAGTTAATATATATTTTCAAGCGTCTTAGACATGTGGCTCTTCCTGAGGTAGTCAAAATGGTATATCTAGCTCTCGGTCAATCCCTACTTACTTATTGTATCACATCGTGGGGTGGTACTTGTAAGACCACTTTAATAAAACTTGAAAGGGCCCAGAGGGCACTACTCAAAGTATGCACATTTAAACCTTTTTTGTTTCCAACTCATGATCTTTACCAGTTTTGTGAAGTTCTCACTGTTCGTCAGTTGTTTATCTTAAATATCATCCTACAGCAACATGCCATCACTGTCTTCAATCCAAATTTGATAAGAAGGAACCGACTTGTAGTCAATGCTTCTATTCTAAATACTGAATTCTCCCATCGGTTTTTCTGCTTTTTAGGGCCTTTCCTGTACAATAATCTACACAGCGAGCTCAGCATCTTTTCTCTTCCTAAATATTCCTGCAAATTAACTATCACTAAATATCTCCAACCTCTAAATTACGACGATACGGAAAACCTTCTTGTACCATTAATCTAATAATTAATTTCTAACGTTGATATGGCCCTATTTATTTATTTATTTATTTACTTCCATCCAATTCATTTATTCAATCCATGCTCACACAAACATATTTGAAATAACATTCCAAAATGTTTATTAGATATACATATAATATGAAAGGTACCTTCGTCTTCTATTCAATAATTTTTGTTTTTGAATTATATCTATAGTTTGTAAGCGTTAGAATTTTATAGTTAAGATCTTTTATATCTAATCCATACTTGTATCCAGAAGTGAGAGCACTGGAGATCTGTGGCACAGGCCCTGCCTTTTACAGGCTCCAGTCTCCTCCAATCTGAGATGGAACCATTACATATATTGTACACACCTTATATTATTAAGATTGTTGGAGAAAATAAATATCTTTTTATCTTTTATCTTTATCTTTTTATCAATGTACGACTGATTCGATCCCAATATTCATATGTCAAGGCTGCAATACTGATGTTTAGACAAATATGGACACCTTGTCCTTTATAAAACTAGCTTTCGCCACAACGTGCGTCACTTCGGCGTAATTCGATACGATAAGACCCAGCTTGGACAGATGCTGCCTCAGTTAGATATAAAACACTAAAAAAATTCTTCAATCACAGCGCAGTAAGGGCATAATTGTAAACAGGCTCATACGCAAGGATGCAGTACAATTAACACGTTATAAAGAAAAAGGCTCAAAACAGACGCTTAATAAAATCACCTTATGCCAGTCTACCTAGAAGAGTTAGGAAAAGACAAGTAAAAAGCTTCAGGAGTCGAGTAATTACCTGTGATGTCCCCATCGCGAGCTATACTTTAAATTTGACCAACCATGGAAGTAATAAGTACCTACGACCAACCCAATTAACGTCAATAACACTGACACCTGTCAATATAGAAATTACCATAAACAAGAGTCCTGTAAATTAAATCTTTTGTATGAATTTGTAGACGCGGGTCCCAAGTGAGGTGTTCCCGTAACGATGAGTGGGATTAACCCGGACGAATTAAACTGGACCCCGTGAAACCTTAACGGATGGGTTTTTAGGTTAAGTCATGAAAGGAGAGCGATTAAATCTTAAAGCAATTGTGAAAAAAAAATAAAAAAATAAAAAAAAAAAATTGTAGTCTAATTTTTATTATTATCTTGTGAAAGAAACGCATTTATTAAAATTATAAATAACACTAACAGAAACTAATTTCTAAATCTTCTTTCCGAATCAAGAATGTTTAGTACGTATTACTCAGTGTCATCGTCATCTTGAGGTATAAAGCGGCCTGGTTGTCATTCTGAACCACCATATCACTGAACCCTACTATCAGTGGTCCGGTGAGCCTATTAATTTTGCAAACTACACCATCAGTAAAATTATTGATTGTATTCTCTAATAGTCTACAATACCGACTAACCTCTGCACGCTTTTTATAAGGAGCTCCTTACCAGAATCATAATCTTATTAATCTGATTAGACAAATACCACCATGGTTGAAGTTTATTATTAATAAGTATTACCAATAAATTCAATTACTTGTTCCTTTATGCATACTTCCACTATCTACTTTTCTACATCCCCGCTCGTCGCTTACATTTAAAACAGTTGTAACTCCAACGCACCCTCTTTCATCCATCATTAGCGGACAATAGCTAATCTAACGTGAGGGCGCTCCATCACCCGAGTCCAGATCATAATTAACCAGAGATTACGTACGGAAGATATCTGATACCTGCGGGGCTTTGGACAAAGTCGTATGCGTGTTTATCTTACAGTGTAGTGTGGAATACTCCTACTATCTCGTTGCAGAATAGGCCAAATTATAGGACTACATATAGTATGCAAAAGAATAATTTCTATGCTTGTGGGTTAGTTATAAAGGCGACTTATAGGCAATAGACTTGCATGTTGATGGAGTTTTGAGTTCTAAAAGTTTTTTTTTTCTTAATTATTTTATCTTGATTTTTGACTGTAACTATAAAAAACAGTTACCAGGTAATCATCGTTTTGCTATAGACTTCCAAAAGAACATATTCTCAATGGGACTGTATTTTTTTCATCGAAACCGCACACAAGAAACGTTCCTCTCTCAATGTTGTTACCCCAAAAGTCCGTCATTAATTTTCGGGCCGAACTTCGTGTACTGATCTATATTCATCTCCAAATTCAAAATCACTTCTTTGTATGTAAAATTTCTGTTTACCTCAATCACTAGGAAAATGTGCACAACATCAAAAACTCCTTAAAGGAAGGGTGAAGTGGGTGCAGAAAGGGTATTCATTTTAGAACAATTTATATTATTCTAAACAACCCTTTCTGTGTTTTCTATGCGACCACTGGACTTGATTGATGACCTAAAAGGTACTTAGATGAATCCGATTGATTAGATAATCTTATTTGCTTTTTAAATTACGACAAAGTTCATGAGAAAAATTTTACAATGGCCTTATATGATAGTATACTTGGGAATAAAAAAGAAATGGTATAGGTACTTTTCTGATTGATTTTATATTTGAAGGATGTAGGAAGGATAGCAAAAAGAGACTAAATATGTACAAAGAAGAGATGATTGGGAAAGTAGAGCAGGGGTGCTATTTTTGAAAAGTGTAACTCAAAGAAGATTCGAATGATTTTCATTCGATATCGAAGGATTTTATTATATTATTTTGTAATATCAAAAATAGGGCTCCAGTATCGGTCCCGAAGAACATACTGTGACCAAATCACAGATCTCATTAAAAATGGAAGACATTTATAGAAATACTAGCTTTTTCCCGCAGCTCCGCCTGCGTCAAAAAGTAGTCTATGTTTGATCCCCGGTCTTCAACTATATTCATACCACTAATTTCATCAAAATCCGTCCAGCGGTTTGGCCGTGAAAGCGTAACAGACAGAAAGACAGACAGACTTTCGCATTTATAATATTAGTAAGTAAGAAAGTATGGATGTGCATACAAAGCTAGAGACGTCTGTAAAGATAATAGTTAGTTAAAATTCCTAAGTATTTTTTACGTTTTCGATGTGGTACTTACTATTTAGTCTAATAGGTACACTAAAGACGATAATACAAAACAAAGATATGTGTATGATGATGATGAATGAAAAAAAATGAATATGGATGAATGAACACTTTATTGCACCATTACAAACAAAAGAAACACATACTTAAATCCAATACAACTAAATGGGTACAAAGGCGGACTTATCGCTAATGCAATTTCTTCCAGCCAACCTTAGGGTAGAAATGAGCTATGTGTTGTAGTAATCAAGATCATTTGAGTGGCAATGACACCAATTCAGGTTAAATGATCGCAATGAAGACTAAAAGAGTCAACGTCGTCCACAAATTATAGTAGCAAGTGAAAAATTAGAGGTACTCGTGTTATCTAGTTTCTGGCCCTAAAATTCTGCAAATACCTTAATTTAGCCTTTCTTTCGTTGGTGCATTATATTTTCTACTAGGTATATAAAATCCTATAATCATTATTACTACATTTTTCTTTCAGGGCGTCAATTCTGTTATTTTACATAGTGCACAATTGAATCGTGATTGGATCGCAATGACAACTTTTGACGTTTCTGGTATTCTGTTACTAATTTTAAGACCAATCGTATTCCATTGGCATGCCATTGAACTGCAACTGGAAAAGTATGCTAATGAAAAAAATCATCAAAATCACTAATTCTTTCAATAATCGATACTCTGTACGGATTATTGAAAGTGGTATTTTATTTACATTTTTTCTACTTTTACCATTCAAATACGTTTTAGTTGCAATTAAATTGAGATTCAAAATTGTCTTAGCAGAATACCAATATTAAGCATATCAAAAATGCATCGTAATTGAGTCGTGATTGAATATCAGTTGCATGGTCTTTTAAAGTTTATTAGCGAAATTGACTCCCAATCCAAATATTCATATAATATGTATTCAAATCATAGGGCTTAAAAATCTAAGACCAGGGGTCCTTTTTGTCTGTATTAATGCCTTACGTGAAGAAAGTAGATATTTGTTTATTCCATAACATCTTTTTACTATATCTACAGAAAATGAGAAATGTATATATTCTAGAACCCAGTTTTACTTCCCACTATAATAACTACCTTGTAATAAGGTCCATTATTGTTGCTATTATATATGGGATATGTCCCCACATACTTGTTCTTGAACATTTCACTAACACTCAATCACAGAAGTATTCACAAACAATCATATGATAAGTATATACATGAAAAATAACAAAATGTTTGTCTGACGATGCGCACGCGACTGTTTCGAGCAAGAGAGACTGCGACTACCAAACTAGAGGCAATTAATGTGCGCAGTATCATATTAGATACAGAGGCGGCATTTTATTTGTTACATTAATTTGACGACCAAATAAACATTAAATCTTCTGACGCCAAACATTGCTAAAGGCTATTAATTCTTAGTACCATGGTATTACACCTTACCTTCAATGCAGCGGGTCGTGCAGGGCGTTTTCACTCTAACGTATTAAAGAATCTAGAAGAGATTTCTTTAGAAATAAACAACATCCTCTTATCTACTAATGTGTTCTGTTGTTTTCTGTTCGACTATGAATTTCGTAAATGAAAATAATTAAGCTAACCGTTTTTAAAGTTTTAAATATAAACATTCGAATCTCTACATGTAACGAAACACGTCAGCGGCAGCTGATAGAACAATGACAATTATTTAAAAAAAATGTTGGTAGAGACATCATTTTTCTTCTCTCACAAATATTTTGATTAGTATCATTTCTCTTTGTATTATAGCATTTAGTAAATACACCTCGTTCTATTTGTGTGCGTCCAGAACGATCAGTATCATATAATAATGTACGTAACAATCATCTCATACAAGTGGGATCAAAGAGGCGTTATGAGACATCCACAGAGTAATGTATGACAGTATTATTGTCCGTTACTCATAAACGTACGCTGTGGTCAGTGAACTTATACAAATATCATTTTGATTCAGAAATATAACAATTCTATTAATTTTTATTTATTTGAATAAGTCTTCTTCTTGTCTAGTCTATGTTACGTATCTGACAGTATTCATTAGTGCCATAAACTCTTGCTATATGGATTGCAATAGACTATATAATGCATTGAATAAAATCCTTAAACCATTGAAGAGCTTTTTGCGGTTCTTAATTTCATTGCCATCTTACAATACTAGTTTTGTGAGAACGAGAAGGTAACATCTGAGAAAAAATCGAGTTTAAAAAAAGGCACATTAAGCACATTCATGTCCCTGCTGTTATTTGGTAGTCGCTGAAGGAACTATACGTCAGGATCGAAAGGCGGTTTCAAAAACTCAGGGTCGATTGATCATTTAACCCAGTATATGAATGAAGAAATCTATCGAACGATTTCGGCTCATAACCGATGTGAACAATTAATGCTTTCTTTGAAATTACCTGGAATCGGATCCAAATGATCACATAGTTTGCGAATTCTTCTTTGAAGCTTTTCTTTTAATAAAGCGTGTACTCTAAATCTGGCGTGGGTTATATTGACCATTGTCTAAACCGTTAATTCTTAGGCCACCCACTTGTAATCCATTTTGAGATTTATTTATGGCAAGACCCTGACAGTTGTTAAAATATACTTTACCTAATAACAAGTTAAAAAAGTGCTTTATTGTATTCTTTTGGTCTAAATTCGGCAAGTCCGTTTCATTTGGATTTGTTCTCAAATCAATCGAAACAAAAAATCCTATGATAACGTAACCGAACAGATTGTTCATTTAAAACAGTGATTCCCAAAGTGGTCCAGGTGGACCCCCAGGGGTCCACGGGAGACTTGCTGGGGGTCTACGTAGGCGTGAACAAAAAATGGGGGTCCATAAGATGTTAATGGGGGTCCACGAAAATTTATCTGCTTTTGATAGTAAAGAGCAAAAATGTAAGCATAGTTTTTATAAGGGCCTACCTACATTGTTTTAAGTACCTATCTAAGCAGATAATATTTTAATAAGGCAAGCGACTGTTACTTGTCCAAACTTGTGTATTCGATATTACGTACAATTTCGTGTACAGACTTGCAAAGCGCTATCCGCCCGACAATGCTTATTGCTTGTTCAGACATGAACTTGATCAACACTATAAATACTTGATGCCAAAGGCAACCAAACGCATTCATTTGTTTCCGGAATTTCGAAAACAAGGCGGAATTTGGAAAAAAGTTGTGAGAAAATTTATATCTGTGTTTGCTAGTGCCGGAGAAAAGTAAGTAACCTACCTTTTTTTGTTATAGTACTTAAGTATTTTGTTTACGTGTACTAGTCGGTTGATCACAACGGCCTGTATAGATAGGTAACTTAGTAACTTACAGATATTTTAATTGTCCTCTTTCGATTTGAAGACAAACACAGCACGTTTTATTCAATTGTTTTTTCACGAGAGAAGCACTGCCTCTCTAAAAAGGCCGAATAAGCAATATTGCAGAGCAATTAATTTTGTAATTTTTCTTGCAAATAACTACTAATTTTATAAAACAGTAATTTCATAATCATGTTAAATTGATTTTGAAGTAACTATTTTATCAAAACTATTCCTTTTCGGAAAGAGCGAGCGGTGCGCGGGCGACGGGAAAAGGGCGGGGCTTGAACTTCGATGCCTGTTTGTCACGTTTTAACAATGAAGCCGCAGACAAAAAATACGCAAATACACGGAGCGCGTGAACTCATTGATTTAATAAAATGTTAGTTATCGTTTTTATGGACAATTTTGGGATTTCGACGTTTATTTTTTCCTACACAAATATGATCAGTATTCGATACTGATTACACTAATTTTTATTTATACTATTAAAAATTAGTGGTAAATTATGTACTTTAAAATTGATACCGTTTTGTGAAAACGTTTGTATTTGTCTCAGCGGTTTATTAGTTGGTCCCTTTACAAGCCGTAATTCTATTTCCGCGTGCTGACAAAGGCTGCGGTGTGATACCTATATTCAGAAAAAAACTTGGTTACTAAAACATTTTTTTTACAGGTAAGGTAACTGACACGAAACATGGCTACAGCAAAGAAAAAATGTCGACAATATAGTGTCGATTATTTGAAATATGGTTTTGTTCCATCAGAGGCAGACAAACAATTGCCCATGTGCCTATTATGCAACAAAGTTTTGAGCAATGACTCTATGAAACCATCAAAGCTCGAAGATCATCTAAAAAGGTGTCATACTGATAAAATAGGTAAAGATTTAAAATATTTTCAAACATTGAAAGAAAAATATGGAAAGAGACCCACCATGCACAGTATGTTCGCTTCAACATCTCAAAGTAACGATGATGGCTTGCGGGCATCTTACAATATCTCATTACTTATAGCAAAATCTGGAAAACCGCACACTATCGGAGAACAATTAATTTTACCCGCTGTTGAAGAGGTTTTAAAAACTGTTTTGCACAAATCTCCATTTGACGTACTAAAAAGAATTCCATTAAGTAACAATACTGTACAAAGACGCATTGATGAAATGAGCTCTGATATCGAAAGCTTTTTGTGCAATCATCTGCAAAAAACTCATTTTTCTATACAACTGGACGAGTCAACGTTACCCAGTAATGAAGCATTACTATTGGCATATGTCCGATTTATTGTTGAGGAAGAAATTCACGAAGAATTGCTATTTGCCAGAACTTTGGAGACTGACACTAAAGGCGAATCAATATTTAATGTCCTGAGTAATTTTTTTACGGAAAAATCGATCCCATTTACAAACATTATTTCAGTGGCAACAGACGGAGCTCCTGCAATGGTCGGGCGATATCGTGGGTTTATAAGTCATCTCAAAAGAATTATACCAGGACTTACAGCTATTCATTGCGTAATCCACCGACAACATCTTGTGGCAAAACATTTAAGTGACAGGTTGAACCAATCTCTTCATTTTGTAATAATAGCTGTCAACAAAATCAGAAGCAATGCATTGAATACACGTTTATTTGCTCAATTGTGCGACGAAAATGATGAAGACTTCCAACGACTGCTCTTACATACTGAAGTACGCTGGTTGTCGAAAGGTGCATGCTTAACGAGATTTTACTCTGTTTTCGATTCCATATTAGAGTTCTTAGAAAGTAGAGATCCAGATTTAAAAGAAAACTTGATCAAATTCAAAGCAGACATTGCGTATTTGACAGATTTGTTTAAAAAATTTAATGATATTAACTTGCAGTTACAAGGGGACAGCCTGAATTTAATAAAAACAAAGGGGATAATTTCGGCTTTTCTTGGGAAATTGAAATTTATGAAGCAAAACATTAGTCGGCGCGAATTCTCTCAATTTCCAAACTTGTCGCAGGTAGAATGTATTGATGAGGATATCCATACCTACAGTCAACATTTAAGTGCCCTGCATGATGACTTCAAAACCAGGTTTGAAGATATACTGACGATGGATATACCACCATGGATAATAAATCCATTTGATGAAACGGAAGTGGCCAATGTTGTATTACAAGAGGAGCTGCTCGAGCTAAGCACTAATGAGGAGCTGAAGGTGAAATTTAGAAAAGGCTACCCAACATTTTGGCTGCAAGCAGAAATACCCGAAAAATATCCTGGACTGTGGGAAATCGCAAGGAAATTTTTAATAGCTTTTCCCTCGTCATATCTTGTCGAAAGGAGTTTTAGTGCCGTTACAAACCTCTTAACAAAAAAAAGGAGCAAATTAAACATCACAGAGCGGGGGGATTTGCGGTTATTGCTCACAAAAATAAAGCCAAACATTGATCGTTTGCTGACACTCCATCAGATACATCCTTCCCATTAATTAAAATTATGACCTGAACCTATATTACCTTAATATTTTTTTCTTGTAATTCTATTCTTTTAATAAATAAAGTGATATAAAATGTACCATTTTTCGTTTTTATTTTACATATCGAAATATAGGGACAGAACTCAGAAGTGACACAATTTTTATTTTTTGGCGACTTTAAGAATGTGGTAGAAATGTAGCAGCAGGGGGTCCACCGAAACCAGTAAAATTTTGAAAGTGGTCCACGAGAAAAATAAGTTTGGGAACTACTGATTTAAAACCTTTGATCTCCAAAAGGTAGTTCAAACACTTCTAATTATGAAGAGTTACAATCCAAACTGCACATGGACAAACGGATTACTGCGTCAAAGGGCTCCATTTACGAAATTTGTTTTTCCATTACTCAAATTGGGTTCTACTCCCTAAGTGGCGGGGTATTGGGGAGATTTTTTGCGTGGGATGTTGTGACTGGAGGTTATGAATGAATTCACTAAATGATAAAGATTAGTCTCACGAAAAGATCTATAGTTTAAGTTTTGCAAAGTTCAGTATTGAAATACGTATCAAATGCGTACCTAAATCATGACGCGATTGTCCAAATTAATGGTTGATGTGTATGCCCAAGCTTTGCTTTCGTCAAGGAAATACCTACTTGGGTTGAAACAAGAAATACCTAAGAATGTTACTCAGTCCTTTCTAAAAATCGTTTTGTTTCACAATGACAAATAAAAAACTTACTATAGACCCCATGAACCGAAATCGCCGGATATTCACATTTATATTTTTAATCTATACAACACTGACAATGTTAAACCATTTTTACACTTTTAAGTGATAAAGACACAACCTGGCCCACAGCCAGTTTCATACCAGAATTAATTACTAGACAACAGATGGCGCCTGTGGCAGGTGGCATACAGGGTGCTCTGTTAGCCATAAAACTCAATTTTCGTGTAAACTACATGATATAGAGCAGGCTATAGGTTGTAGGGGCGCGGTGCGAAAAATTTCATGGCATTGCGTACGCAGACACAAAGTTAGTATCAATATACTATACCCGTATGTAAGTATGTTGTGTAAGTGCTCTGTTATGAACAAGAGATTAAGAAAAACATAGTTCAAATATTTCTATGTTAACTAAATTTACCAAAATTATATTTATAATTTGTAGGTTCTCTTTCTGAAAACTTAATGTGCAGTGTTTGCTAACGATTTTTGGATAGAGCTACAAAAACAGTTTATGCCATAAAATACTAATCGGTAACATGGGTATTAGCCTAAGGCCAAGCACGGTTGCTTAGTCGTTTGATGCAACCATTAAAATTAGTCCCCTTTTTTCTCTCTGATTTATTACACCACAATGAAAACTGGTCTCCTATCGTTGATGTTACAACTGACCATCGACCAATCAAAAAATTGACTTCAATAATTCAGTGTCGGCAAATGCTCAAACTTTAATCAAAGCTGACAAAATGCAAACATAAAGGGCGAGCAATCTGTTAAATGACAGTTATCTACGTGATTGATTGGATTTGCATGAAAAAACGGGATAAATCCATCAACCCTGTATTCAGGATGACAGGGATTTCGTGCTTTGATGGGATATACTGTTTGGTTTTTGATGTATTGACTTGATTTCGATTGTCATTTTAAATGGCCTTAAGTTTCAGAATTTCTAAAACAGTAGCTTAGTGTATTTTCACAATATCCTAAACCATTGTTATATTCGGCTCATCTGCCTATTTCGATAGTCTCGTCTATGCAGTTGACTGTGCAGACGGAATTTTGGTGTCACAAAATTCCATCACGACGGTCATAATATTCTTCATTTCCTATGCAATAATGTTTTGAAAAATATATTTCGATGAATAGTTAAGCAGTTGATTCTGGCTGCCAATTGGCGGTCGTTAAACGAACCACGTCAAAAGCTAAAAGGCTACAGCCCGATCAGAGATGCTGCTGCCCTGCGGCACAGACGCCCGAGGAATGTTCTCTCTGACCCAGACGACCCCATCACGGTGGCCAACAAACCATTTGAAAATCTCCAGACTCGCCGGAGTCCGGGATTTTCAATAGGCACATACAACCGTACTCGCCGGCGAGTACGACGTAGTAGGAACAGTAGCTCGTTTTCCAGGTACCGAAATGTACCAGGGCGCTTCACGCCACCCATAGGTTCTTAGTAGGCCCTTCAGGCACAATAGTGTCGGCCCTTATGGCATTGAGCGTTTGCTACCGCTCGCGAGTTTGCATCGCTCGCTTGATAAAGGCAAAGCCCATGGCCGAGGTTCGTCCCAACTGGGAGCCCCTTGTGCATTTGCCGAAAAGGCTGAGGGTTAATAGCCCTCGCCTCAAACTGTCCCGCTGTAAATTTTAAAGCTCATAGGAGCTAAAATTGTAGGTCATTTAAAAAAAAAAAAAAGCTAAAAGGCGGGTTCGAAAATCTCTGATGCCAGGGTGTACATTGTCGATTGACCATGTTTGCTGTGCCGTGCAGCTTTGAGAATAATTTTTGACAACTGTGTCAAAAATTACTCTCAAAGCTGTATGGTTAGAAATTGACCACTCCCTGTTTTTGCGTGGATAGAGCAACAAACAGAAGACTATAAAATATACACCTTCCAAGATACAGCAAAAAGAGCATGCTTAGTCTTAGTAAAAACAAAGTTTTAAAACCTACAACTAACTTCACTAAAACGAACTGCTCTGGAACTGCAGCCAAATGAATAGAAATCTTGATATCTGACTTTATAGCGGCAGGTGGAATGGTGCCAAGAACTGGAGTTACTGCCACTAAAACTAGCTAAGAACAATGTTCGGTTTGGAAGTTAGTAGCTGATTTAACCACATAATCCCTTATCTCTGTGCGCTAATTGAAGACTCAATGTTTATGAGAAACTTCTGTGGTTTGTAGGATAATCTTAGTGGGTACAGCATTTACATACAAATCTAACATGTATATTTTTCGTGGCTATATTATATCTGTTTAGATAAAGACTCAAAGTTTGAAACCAGTGTGAAAACATTTTTCTTCATCATCTGATTTACAATTACATCCCAACTCCAAGCAATAAAGATTGTAAGCCTAAGTTTTGTAACATGCAATTAGCTGTCTATATCTTCCATTACTATTACCAGTACTCTCAGTTGTTGTTTGGTCGAATCCAACACTACTAGAAGAAATTTAGACTACCGTGGAAGTGCTTTTTCGTAGTTTTGGTACTATCCTAAAATAGATGCGCTAAAACCTTGCCAATTTTTGTTCGAAACTAGAAGTTCATGTGCCAATCTCGGTTTAGCCCTTCTCCGATTTCTAGTGAGACCTAGCAGGTTTAATACAGCACCATCATTCGGGCATTCTTAACAATAAATATAAATTTTCAAAATCTTGTGCGCTCAAGTGCCCCAGAATGGTTTATGATGGCTAACACATAGATAGAGTACTTACTCGTACAAGGTAATGACGACCTCCCATTAGGCCAATCGAGCTTGTCTTCTCCAAACACTGACTTTTATTTTATACGCTAGACAGAGCCACATATCTATAAACCGAAGCTTGTAATAATTTTAAACATTAGAGTACTGTATTGTCATGTAATATCAGTTAGGTACTACTTCTATCGTTAAAAGCTATTTCAATTACGTCCTTTTGTTACAAAATCTTCTGTGTTAACTTTAGAAATAGGAAAACCTCTGCAAAAAAGCAATGCTTGTAATATATTTTTATATGAATGGGTTCACTAGATAAAGAAATTACATTCTACGAATGAAGATAATAATAGTGCGTGCGACGACGTTGTATCGCTGTAACAAAGTATAGTTTTTGTCAGGAATCGGGCAAGTCCAGCGTATTTGTATAATAAACTTCAGTGACTCCGTCTCATTCAGGGGTACATTAACTAAAGTGGCACATACGTTATTTTGTACTCACCTCCCATTCCTAAGACGTTACCCCCAAAATGTTCTGATGATAAATTCCGCTCCAACGATTCCTTTCATGTTTAATGGTTATTGTTTATTCATATGGTTATCTTGTTCGTAAGTAATGATGGAATGCACTTTTAAGTACGGCTTGTGTACTATATACGAGAAATTATTTAATCGTTTACTAACAGCGAAGATTGTTTTGATACTCTGTATTGGTACAGTAAATTGTATATCTATCTATCTATCTCTCTACAAATAGGTAAAATTAGATTCGGTGTTAACTATTTTTGAGTGGCCAACTGCCTGACACCTATCTTCCTTGAAAATACTATTGCTGGTACAATCTACCATCCAGTCGAACTGACTATTCCTTAGAACTATTAATGACATCCACGGCTAATCAACAGCAGTTCGACAACATAAATTACATCGTAAATTTAAGTCACTATCCGCTCAACTAACAGCCTGGTCACGGGGTAATTCGCCACGGCGCATTTAGCCGCGATAGGACCGGCGACTAATAGAAATACATACAAATGCATTTGTTTCAGTGCGCTTATCGTTACTACTCCTTATTTCGCCTCGCGAGTCACCAGTTCCTGTGGCTTTTTAGTGCATTTGTTATGTATTCTTTTATTCGCCGCGAAATTTACCGTAGAGAATTCCCACGTGGCTAGGCTGTAAAGCTCACTATTAGCGGAAACATTATTTTGAAACACACAATTTTCAACCATATTAAAATAATTCCAAAGGTTTATTCTCTTTTAAGATTGAAGTCTGGGAAGATAGCTAGTCAATACATTTGTTAATGATACAAATATTTCTACGAACAATTTATTGTATCTAGCACTTCAGGACACACCCTGTCACTGTCGTCAACTTCGTTTGCTTCCAAATGGCAGCTTTTTGTTAAATCCAATCCTTCTGTCAACGATTTCTGTACTGCAACTGATCGAGGCTTGAATCCAATACGTTTTTCTCTAGCATCCAGCAATATAAAGAAGATGAATAATATAAACAGAAATAAATACACCAACCGATGGTTTTCTTCCAAAAATACCACGAGCATTGACGCCAAATTCATCTTAACTGATGATAAACTTTCACTACAGTACACGGTTATGTTCCAAAACCATTCGTTGTGAGCCATCAGGAAATTCTTTAAATTTTGCTAAAAAAAATTCAAAACATAATTTTGGTGAGATTGATTGACTTTTGCGTTGCGTCGAGACACGTTATGTTTTTAATTTATTGGAAAAAAGGTTTTTATTCTGTTATTTATGAGTATGAAAAATGTTTTTCCTTTCCGGTCACGTGACTCCATCTTTCGGCATAGCAAGTCTACGTTTAGTAATATAGTTACGTAAGTACCTAGTATAGTATAGTGACCGCACTTGTGTCAAATAATTTAATACTCTTCTATCAAATAATTTAATAATCCATACTATCCATACTAATATTATAAATGCGAAAGTCTGTCTGTCTTTCTGTCTGTCTGCCTGTCTGTTACGATTTTACGGCCAAACCGCTGAACGGATTTTGATGAAATTTGGTATGAATATAGTTGAAGACTACTTTTTGACGCAGGCGGAGCTGCGGGAAACAGCTAGTCTGGTATAAAAATAAAGATTTTTGAACCTATTACTTTTTTTTTAATGTCCGGGCCTATGCCTAGTCCTAGTTGAACCTAGGTTACGGTTCAGAGCCCAGGGTACAGTTTAGATGCTTCTAGATTTCATGATCTTGATTCAATCTTAAAACACGAAAATCTGTAGAAATCCGATGACCAACACATTTTGCAAACAATCATTTACAAGGACTGAAATGAAATGAATCACTGAAATGAAATCACTAGCGCGCAGCCGCCTTTGTCTCTCTCGTCGGCTCGCCCTCTTTCTTTCATTTTAGTGCATGTTTCGGGAATTTTGTTCTCAGCTGACTTCGCATATCTAAAATCAATAAAAAGCTAAATTGGACCAATCGTATTTAAAATTTTATGTTTACTTACTTACATGTGACCTTTCGCTTTCATATTTTCTTAGAATCTTATGACTATAACTTAAAATAACCCTTTAATAAATAATATAAAAAAATAGCGCTAAAATGCTCAAATGCCTCCCTCCGCTTCTCAACCCATAAATATTAATAGAGAAGTCTGTCGGGCAGACCAATGGCGGATCCGTAGACGGTGAAGACAGAGCGTTATCGAAAACCGATTTGCATGGTTAAATGGTTTTAACCATGCAAATCGGTTCCTTTAGATGACTGTTCTTGCCCATTGGCTGGTTCGAGAAACATACAGCAGTGACTGAATTTAATAAGCTCGCATATCTGGAGCAATTTTTTTTGAAAAGTGTGACGCAAAATCGGCAAGTCGACAAATTTTTGGTAGAAAACGAATGATTTTTGTTCGATATCGAACGATTTTTCTTCGACATATAGTCACACTTTTCAAAAATAGCATTACTGATCCCATTCTTCCTCAGTGGGGACAACGCGGGTGTTGACGAGTGGGTAAGTAGTAGGTACTTGGAACTAAAACTAGAGACAATAATCATTTGATTTTTTTTTTTTTCTAAACGTAAGATGTTAGATGTCCGACCATTGAAATTTAAGTAGTTTAAGCCCCAAACTTAAGAATAAATAATACTAAATGAACATTTTCAAAATTTGGAGCTAATTTTAATGACAACAAAGTAATTACTTAGATAAGTAAAGTAATTAAGACAGTTCTAGACGTTTATACAAAGCTGTAAGGGATCCGTATTCGTCCAGGATTTAACGTATTCTACCCGCAGTTCTATTAAAACTAACTGCATTCAGACATGCTAATTTGGGGGTCGTTCTCTGCATTCATTATTAATTGAGTTTGATGACCTTAGGTCAAGGTTTTTTTAATACTTATGTAACGCTGTTGCCCGCAGCTCGGCTTGCGTCAAGAAGTAGCGTATGTTTGACCCCGGGTCTTTAACTATATTCATACAAAATTTTATCAAAACACTACATTTAGTCTCTCGAATAAGATCCCACAAATCTTAGGTATACTAGTAGTTCTGTGAACAGTAGACCTCGCAAATAGTGCCACTACCGTGACCATGTAAAAACGTAGACGCTAGTGACTGCCTCAACAAATTTGTATATAAAAAAACCAATTGACAAGTTTTTTTGCACACGGTTGCGCACACATAAGAGGCTTCCGTACCAACAAACGTTCCGTAAAACGTCCCTTACAAAAACACGGTTCTTGTAAGGGAGGCAATGTTTACTTAAACTACGCTACTGCAAATTCCCCCCTTTTCTGGATTCAATTTTTCCTAGACAAAAAAAATAATAATTAAATCAAGGTATACATGAGTCAAGTTTTGTAAAAATCCTTTCAGAAATGTGACCTCTAGCCCAGAACATACATTTTCCGATGTAAAAGCAAAAAAGTCGAAGTAAAAATGCTTCGCTCGCTTCGGTTGTCGGTCAATAATAGAAATCCGTCCTACTTAAAAAACCATTTAAGTACGTTTAAAAACGTATCAGGTGAAAAAAAGCAATTATTGGAAAGCCCAAGGAAAAGATTGTAAAATAATAGGCTTCTTGCAGGTACAGTCACTCACAGAACTCCTATACGAACGATACCATGGCACGACCATACCACGATAAATAGATTGACTTTTTAACACAAAACATGTTAAATGAAGTTGATACCTACATATATATGTAAATATTTTAAAACGAGATAATTTCTAGTCTGATTTATATGAAAAAAAAAATTTGAAGAATATAAAAAAATATCTTTTGCAGTATAATTAAATTTTCATGCGATGGAAAAAATGAATTGTGTTTGATGTCACCCAGTATACAAATATAGGTCAAACTAACAGGTAAAAGTAAATTATTTCATATTTTAACACTAGAATTTTGTAAATATAGGTACACACAAAATATTATTGTTTTACCTGTAACAAATACTGCAAGCGACTGTACCTACTGAAACATTTCCCGCCGGAAAATAGAGAGAACCTATCATTTTTCTATTACCGTTTTAGCTTGTTTATCTTGGCTTACACAGGACAAAGTAAATATCTAATCGGTATCTCAATTTATAACAAAAAAACTTTTTTGTCTAGTTGTAGACCAACTCGAAGTAATAAAAAAATGTTCACCGGAGTAAGTACCTATGTTACAAATGAATTCCATAACAATTAAGGAACGTAGTTTTGTTTTCGTAAAACATATTTTTAGCAATGTAAAATCTAAAAAGGTAACAACACATAAAGGTACGTCTCCTGCGACTATGTTTGTGAAAAAAAAAAAAAAAATTACAAAACATAGAAACAAAACATGTTTACCAAACATGTTATTAAACATTTCTGTCAAACGTCAAAATCTAGTCGATGGGATGACTTCGGACGAAAAGGACGTACTCGATGATGTAGATATTATTTTACATGCGACAAGAAAACGAAACCGATTGCGTGTTCGACGCTATCTGCAGCGACGTACTTATAATTAATAAAATAAGTAGAATTACAAGTGGAAGATAGAATCTATCTAGATAGAAAAAAAATATTTCAGTCCTTGATAGATGACGAAAAAGGTTAGTCCAAATCTGATATTTTTTATTTTATTTATTGGCACACTATACAGTTTTACAACAAAACATGACTTAATAAATATTACATGGGTTCATAGGCTAGTAGAAAAACCAAGAGATTAGCGCGCACAGAATGTTTGACTTTAGCGCTTGACAAAACTATGAATGAGAACACTACAAATGAGTTGAAATTTATATCAAACGGTGGAAATACAGGACACATTTTTTGTTTTTATTTTGTTAAGGATTAATTTTGTTGTTCAGATAGTGACTAGGAAGAAACTTGAAGTACTATTTTTGAAAAGTGTGACTCTAGCAAAATCGTCGAGTCGAATATTTTTTTCGATATAAAATGATTTTCATTCGATATACGTGTCATATACTAGCTGTTTCCCGCAGCTCCGCCTGCGTCAAAAACTAGCCGTTGTTTGACCAAGGGTCTTCAACTATATTCATACCAAATTTCATCAAAATCCGTTCGGCGGTTCGGCCGTGAAAGCGTAACAGACAGACAGACGGAAGACAGACAGACAGACTTTCGCATTTATAATATTAGTATGGACTAGCTGTGCCCGCGGCTTCGCCCGCGTGGAATTCCGTTTGTGCCACGGAAAAAAGAATCCTATGTCACTCTCCAGGTCTCCAACTATCTCCACACAAAAATCTCATCAATCCGTTGCTCCGTTTTAACGTGAAAGAAGGACAAACAAACAAACACACTTTCACATTTATATTATTAGTATGGATAGTATGGATTCGTATGGAAGTATGGATGTATTTCGTAGAATAGGACTCTTAGTGTCACTTTGCGTTTTTAGATACTGGAGATTCCTACACCAGCCTTATGTATCACTTAAGAACTTCTAAGCAACGGTTATTAATTATTTACCCAGAAGTATGCTGGGCTTCAATTATTCATTTTATCCACCAAAACACCTAGTAGATATAGGAAAATAAATCAATTTATTTAAAATCATTAAATGCAAGATTAAATGCAATGAGCCATTTATTTTTTCCACCTACAAAAACTCTAGGATGCTTCATTGGTACAGAGAGAACATAACTCTTTGGTCCAAAATTCTGCCAGTGGTACTGACCGGGCGCGGCTTCTCGCCGTATCAGAATTTGAGTCAGGCCAATGGCTACACTCCCTTCCTTGCGCTAACCTCGGGACACTCTTCGACAATGGCAGCTTCCGAATAGCAGTCGGCCTTAGGCTAGGTGCTGCCATTGTCGAACACAATCAATATCCGTGTGACAAAGACGTCAGCAGAAATAGACTTCGTGGGCTACACTGCCAACGCAGTGCAGGCAGATAATCTCGTCACGGCTCCCTAAACGATATAGTTAAACGGGCGCTTGCCATCATCGACATACCTAGCATTTTAGAACCTGCAGGTATTATGCGCGATGATGGCAAGCGCCCAGATGGCCTGACCTTGGTCCCCTGGAAGCAGGGGAGGATCTCGTCTGGGACGCAACCTGCGTCGATATGTTGACCCCTTCTCGCCTCGGGGGAACGGTTCTAAGGGCTGGAGCCGCGGCGGAGGCTGCAGAAGACGCCAAGGTGCGCAAGTATGTTTCTCTCAATAGTGAGTACATGTTAGTACCGTTCGGGTGACGAAACATTAGGTCCATGGGGTCCTAGCTTGAAGAAATTTTTCCCAAGCTTGTTGACGCCGCGCCGTAGGTGACAAGAGGGCTGGCTCATTCCTAGCGCAAAGAATTGCAATTGCAATTCAGCGAGGGAATGCAGCCAGTGCTCTTGGCACGAAGCCACGCGGACATTGTTTAGATTTAAATTTTTAGTTCTTTCTTTTCTTTTTCTTACTTATTTATCTTTTTAAGGTTTTAATTTTTAGTTTTAGGTTTTAGTTTATTGATAGTGTAGTTTTAATATTTGGGTTAGTTTAAATGTATTAATTTTATATAATAATAAAAAATCTAAAGTAAATAAGTTAGATAGACAAAAAAAATGAGCCATTTAAACTGATATTTGAGCTCTGCCATATTTATTTTTCTCAACACCGTCAGTTGAGAAGACAACCTTTATTTTATGTTCGAAGTATAATTTTTGTTATTTGTATTTAATTAATTAATAAACTTTGAAATTATATATATGGTGCCAATCTTATGGATCTAGTGTTGTCTGAAATAAATGAATTTTGATTTGATTTTGAAATATGAGATGAAATGAATTTCCCTCCTCCCTGAAGGCCTGCAGGCGAACGCGTGGATGTTCCGTAGTATAACATGTTTTGACGTTTGTAGCCAACAAAACAGCTCATATTCTGTTCGATGTTAGGTGTTAGCAAACACAAAATACGGTCGCAGGAGACTCGGCTTTAGAATTTAAAGTAGCATTTCAGTGTTTAATTTCTGAAAGATTTATGAAAATATTAACAGCGCCACCTACCTTATCTCCGTCGAACTTCTCAGTCGGCTCGTCATAAATACGCGCTTCGCGCTTGTCTCTCGAACCTCTTCGCGCCAACAGCGGCGTTTGTGGGGGCGACACCAGCGCGAAACTATTTCGGGCACTGCTAGGTGGCGACTTTATAAATTCAATTTTGCCCCCTTCAATACAAATGTTCGGGGTTAAGGGATACAGTGGCGTCATTGCAACATTAGTATTTGCCAGATGATTGTAATGATTCTCGTCTAGCGGCAATGAATTTGGTTTACTTTTTCTTCGATAAGACGAGTCGTAAGCCAACACTTGAGTTTTTTCTTCAGGATGTATCTGACGCACTTTCCCAGGTGGACGGTCGGGAGGTTCTGGAGACACATTGCCATCTGTGCAAGGACTTTCATCTCTCTCGTTGTTGGATGTCCTGAAACAAAAAATTAAATTGAAATTAAACCTGCCTAAATATTTTTCTAGATGTCGCTATTTCTTCACTTTAACGAGGATTTAACAAAGCCTCGGAAGGTTGCACCATGTACCTGGCAGGCGACTTTAGTATATTAAGACAGATGGCGTTAAGATATCAAAAACAAATCGAATGATAGTGAAAACATAAAAAATCAATAGATGGCGTTACTATCGCAATGTCATTCCTAGAATTGTTTTAAGGGTTTTCTTTGTTTTCTTATATTAATAATCAAAAATGAATATTAAATAACTGATTAAAATAAACGTGTGTAATAACTAACTAATCGTTTTTGGAAAATAATTACGTTTCGAGTGGAAAAATGCTAAAGTTCTAAAACGCGCTAACAAAATTTTTCACTTCACTAGCTATATATACTTTTGCGTTTGTACTTCTTGTGGAAGTGTATTCGTTAGTGTGATGCCACAACTGTCCATAGATCACTAGCTTCTCGTTAGAAGGTCTTACAGCACGTGACGTCACGCGCTCGTTGTATGGCTACGCTCCTTGTAAAGTGCGCTGAGGACGATCGCCCGCGCGGCTGCGACGGCCCGGCAGCGCACCTTCCTTGGGCGGCCAACCCCCTGAACCTTTCGCGGTTGTAGTTAACTCGTTAGCTTAGCTCGGTTAAAGATTTTTGAGCACTTCTATATAGTGGCGGCGAGTATTCTCGATTGCCAGATTTTTGCAACCGTATATTACATATTTACGAATGAATGAAGAAAGAAAAAAAATATATCTTTGGGTCAGCTTTAATGTGTTAAATTGTAATTCGGTTCCAAAGGTGGATGTTATTACATTTTATTTTTTACGAGGAAAATATTATCCCCAGTAAGTCTTACTTGTTCTGTCCGTATAGTCCAAGTTACGAATGACTTGGGAACATCACCGCGGTCTCACAGGAAACATCAGCACAGCTTAGAGCGGGCTGGTGTGTTGACGTGAGGAGCACATTAATATGTTTTCGTAGTTTTAGATCTCTATGAAATTATTTTAAACCTACCTAGACAAATAGCATGACTATGACTGTCTAATGTTAATGTACCTAAGTAATACTAATGAAAACATTTAATTTACAAATCTATACCAGGTGCTTTTAATATGTACAAATTAATGTAGGTATTTAAACGAAGGTGACAAAAGAGAACACGGGAATCATTGCCAAAATCAATATTTTTAAAATTAATTTATGATCTAAGTACTTAGTTATTGAGTGTTCAACTTAACGCACTCAATTTTTGAAGCCAGTTAAACTAAATCAATGTTAGTTTAGTTTTCCATCTAATCTGGGGTACAATGTTGATGTTGGCTTGTCGCGTTATCAGCAATGACGGAGAAACGCATTAAAAAGTTACGACGATATCAAACTGGTTAAGGGATAGCACTTCCCTAGTTAGTGTTTAGTTACACTACACGACAAATAGATTTTCTGAAACTAAGTATGGATGTCTAAGTATCTACTTAGTTTCAGAAAATCAATTTTTTGTTTCAATCACAGATTACTGAATATATGCTGTACAGATATTCAATTGCCATACATTGAAACGCGCCAACTTCCCTGGTTACTCTTAATACAAAGTCATTGTTACGCCATCTATCGAAAATATAATAAGTTAAAAATTAAGATTAACTTTTGAAATACAGCACTTAATCAACTTCTTATAGAATTTAAGTACGTAAAAAATAGTGTTTTAAAAAGTCACTTCTTTTTTCGCCAAAAATAAGCGAGATAATGAATTAAATATTTTTCTTTTTGAAGCGCCATCTTACATCAAATAGCGGAACTAATTATTTTTATTAGGCAATGGGACCCCATGATTACAACAGGGTACAGACCTAAGATAGTCGGATAACTATTTTTAAAATGAGTATGACTTATAAAATGCCGATGAAAATCGCATAAGAGCCTGTTTGCATATTTTCATAAATTGCTTTAATAAAAAAACTCAATTATATAATTTGCCAAAGGTCGGTAACGACAAGTCTAATGATTATCGCTCGTTTTCGAATGTTTTCATTCGACATAAACGGTGAATCATAGGATTTTCACGCGACATGTAAGTCATGCATTTCAAAAATAGCACTTCTGTTACAACAAAGCTGAATTTCATAAGACAAAAATTCTGTAACAGCCTTCCCCTTAAAATCCAGTAAACAGTAGCAAGCAATACGCTGCTTCTGTTCCACAGGCGATAAAAGTAACGCGACTGGCGAGACGCCCATAGAAATAAGGATCGGTAGAAGTGCCGTAGCGTATGAAAAAGTTAACTAGCCTGCTGATGACTTGTATATATTCTTACTAGCTGTTTCCCGCAGCTCCGCCTGCATCAAAAAGTAGCCTCTGTTGACCCCGGGTCTTCAACTATATTCATACCGAATTTCATCAAAATCGGTTTAGCGGTTTGGCCGTGAAAGCGTAACAGACAGACAGACTTTTAGTATGGATAGTATGGATTTCTGTGGTCGTCCCGCCACGCGAGCTGAATTCGCGTAAGTGTGGACGGTCCTTATTAAAATAAAACATAGATTACTCGACAGATCTCCCATCCGACTCTTTAATCCGTTTATTCTGTGTTAGTCCTGGGATTAGTTGGTTTTACCGGTATTTTTATCAGACATGATAATTTTCAAATCTTTTTACTGTGTTTTAAGTGAAATCGTTGAGTCAAACTAGGATTAAATTAAATGCGGTGTTGACTATGTTTATTTATTACTTGTTTATTTTACACTAAATATTTTAAACACTTTACAGCGTTCATGGTTGCAGATTTTCGTTTATGGTCACCGGTAGATTTTTTTTATAATGAACGTACTGTGTCCTTGTTTGAAATTTTAAAATATGTATCATGTTATCAATGTTACAATGTTTTTAACTGCCTGGCAAAAGAGATAGGCTTATATTAATAACTAGCTTTTCCCGCAGTTCTGCCTGCGTCAAAAAGTAGCCTATGTTTGACCCCGGGTATTCAACTATATTCATACCAAATTTCATCAAAATGGGTTCAGAGGTTTGGCCGTGAAAGCGTAACAGACAGACAGACAGACTTTCGCATTTATAATATTACTAGCTGTTTCCCGCAGCTCCGCTTGCGTCATAAAGTAGCCTATGGTTGACCCCGGGTCTTCAACTATATTCATACCAAATTTCATCAAAATCCGTTCAGCGGTTTGGCCATAAAAGCGTAACAGACAGACAGACAGACTTTCGCATTTATAATATTAGTATGGAAGTATGGATAGTATGGATACAGATTGGTCTCGCGCGTTCGTCGCGGAGAGCAATTATTAATCCAAGGAGATAGGTAAAATCCAAGAAAAAAAGCGTATAGCCAGGTCTTATCTTTAATCCCCGACGTATATAACGTTTCTGTGTGCCCCTTAAATAGTTACATTATTAAATGTAAGTTTTAAAAAAAAAACTTGAAAATGTGATATTTTTATACGAGTTGGTTTATAGCTTCGAAATAATATATGGGTGTTTTGCTTAGATTGATAATTGGTCTCGCGCCGCGGTGCCCAATTAATAATCTATGGGGTTTTTTTTTTTTTTTAAGTTATCTCTTGGATTATTCGAAATGGGTCTGTAAAGTTCGTTAACCGATAACAAAACATCTAAGATAATTTTCGCATGACGTTATCGGAACTTATCAGATGACAATGATTTACTTCATTATTATTTAATGATTAGGAAGGTCAATGAACTTAATAAGCAGAAAAATAATTATTATTTATATATTTTAACTTTACAGGCAACGTTAAAACAGCATGTATAAATTATGGACAACTTCTTCTATGTTAAAAAAAAAAAAATGTACTAATGATTGTGACTGAATAATATTATTAATGGCAGCTGTCGGTAAAGCAATAAAACAAAATATTCAAATTAAAAAAATAGATGACGTCCTGAAGCTAAGTGCTGTGAAGAGCAGTATCGGCGCTGTATTTTATTTTCCAAAATTTGTGTTTTTTTTTGCATAATAATGGTGGATTATTATTCACAAAGTGTTCGATAACAAGCGTAAGTGTTGGGAAGTGATACAGTGTTTGATTTATGTGATTTTCATGCTTGTTGCCAAAAGCTCCTAGTTATAATCCTTAAGTGCAGTTTTTCTACCACTTCACTTAGCCTGATTCTTCTGACTAGACTTGACTACCGACTAGACTTTTAGACTTGATTAGGACTTGACGAAACCACACTGTAGGACTGAAGAAGATAGAAAAATTATGAAGGACTATAAAGGACTTATATCCATGGCCGTAAAACCCATTACTAAAAAAAATACTTTAAATCGAAAAAAAAGAAAATCGCAGTCATCTAAAAGTAGATAATACAAATTTCCATAATTACGTCGTCTCCAATTCGGATATTCGCACTAAAACACCAATTCGCATACAAATGAGCGAAGACAATCCGAGCGTTTTGAAAAACTCATCAGCGCTCGTTTGTTTTACTAACTTTATTCAGTCCATTTCTAAATACGTCCCTGGAAACGGGAAGGAAGCATTTTAAATTTGGAACTAAATGACGCATCTAAATAAGTTTTCACACAAAATTTAACTTTATTTCAACATCGTCAAGGTATGCATTAGTTTAAGCTTTGAGGCTATTTAAAACCTATTCAATTTTCATGGCAATATTTTCGTCACATGCAGTTTTATTTCTTTTTAACATGTCACAAGAGGTAGCGAAGAAAATGGACTTTAAATTGTTGTCGTTAAGGGTTAAAATGGGAAGTACTTAAAATTGATTGCTTTGCATAAGTTTGTCATAACACTTAACATAAGAATCGTATGAGTATTTTACTGAACTTTGTCTTGTAATATTGGAAACTTACGTAGGTGTTATTGGTTAGGAGTTTTTTATTTATTGGAAACAACTGACAGCTACATTACAAAAAATACTTATTGTTATAAGTCTGCGGGATACTTAGTACTAAGGATTCCTCATCAACTTTATAGAAGACTAGCAGTCCGTCCCAACTTCGTCCAGGTCTATAGCCTTCCTCGATACTGGTTATCCAATACTGAAAGAATTTTTCAAATCGGATCAGTAGTTCCTGAGATTAGTGCGTACAAACAAACAAACAAACTCTTCAGCTTTATAATATTAGTATAGATGTAGCATGTTTGGGCTCATTTTAACGGTCTCCGTGTATAATGTTGCCACAATTCTGTCTGTTCCGTATACACCGTGAAATTTTAGTCGTTTTGGACCCATCGTCCAGTGACTCCATTCATGCAACTGAACAACTTTCCCCAAGATACATGGGTCGAAACATGAAAATAGAATAAAAATAGTAATTGATGACTGTGAATAACATGGGTTTAGACCACATTTTCACATCACAAATTCAGCACTTGTGAGATGACAAGTTAATTTTCCGCCGCTGAAAAATTGAAGTGTCCTTGGAAATGGAACAGCGAGCAAGACTTTACTACTGTAGCGTTTCCGAACGCTATGAGTACATGGTGGAACTCATTACTAACGATCCCCATACTACTAATATTTATATTTTCCTCTATGTTGGAAGAATGAAATTTCAAAATAATTTTAACTAGCGACCCATTTTGGTTTCCAACAAGTTTGACTTATTTAGGTATTTAAGCTCTATATACTTATGTGTTAATGTAAGTTTTATCTTAATTTTTGCTTTCTCTTTTTCTGGCATTGAAAATACCTATCTAGTACCAGATTTGACTGATTATTTTATGATCATCAGCTGATTTAGAATTGAAACAAGTAATTTATGTGTTTATTTATTTAAACTTTATTTATTTATTTAAACTTTATTGCACAATACAAAAATTTGTACAAATGGTGGACTTAATGCCAAGTGGCATTCTCTACCAGTCAACCATGGGACCAAACAGAGAAAGAAAAGTTGGCGATAAAGACGAAATCACGAACACACAAGAAAGAATTATATATTTATATATATATATATATATATATATTTATTGTACATAATACAGTTGTATAGCACAATAGGCGAACTTAATGCTAAAAACATTATCTAATAGTCAACCTTTAGGTTAACAGATATCGTCATGTGGGTATTAAAAATGTATAGATAGGTAAATACAAAAAGTTGGAATGATAATAAACTTACTTTTGATATAATCAAAATACAGTTAATTTTAAGAATGTATTTTTGCCGGAGCTAACTTAACAGATATGGCGCAAGCCCCAAAGTAAGTTGTGTAATAAGAAATACATTTATAGGTAAACCCAAAACACAAGTCAATTTGAAAATGCCCAGTTTCCCACTTTCTCTAACTGAGATTCGAACCAAGAACCTCCAGCCTAACGGACTAGCATTTCAACCATCGTCCTCGGCAAAACAATAGTAACTAAAATTCAATTATAAATACCTACAGAAATTTCCAGTACGGAAGTTCCATGTAAATTAAGCTTGACAGTTACGACGCAAACATGGCCCCGAAAGCCGAACATTTTTACAACTTCTTTAGTAGACCACCGACGTCGGAACGCGACTTGGGACAAATAAAACAATCAATGGTACTTAATTACTACTTTCTCTAAGAAATGAGTGCAGATTGCAGTATGGTCTCCCAACTGTTTTACGATTCTTTTTGCTGAAGTAAAAATTTGGATAGAAATTCTAGTTGATTTTTTAACGCAGCGGGACATACAATAGAAATCAAAAAATCTTACATACAGTAACAAATAATGTAACATTTACAAAGACTTCAACATAATATGAGCAAAGGCGGACTTATTGCTAGGCAATCTCTTCCAGTCAACCCTTACGAGGTGAAAGAAAAACAGTTAGGGTGCGTACAACAACAGATATAGTTGAAAATGATAAACATACACAAATATTGCATAAAATAAACATACATAAATAACTTACATAACGTAACATTCATACGTACAGTATGAATATCTAAGCGAAACTAACAGCGTATCAAGTCAAAGTGAGTCTAATACAATATCTGGTTATAGTCTGAGCAGTGCGATCTTCAGGAAAAGCAATACAGAGACGTGCTGCTTACATACTTAGGTATTCTACATTATTTCATAATTTGTCTTAAGTTCCGACATTGAGATTGCTTTTGTTAGTGGAATCCAACGGCACAGAGAACAGACAGTAACTTCTGTTAGACTTTTATCATGGTCTCTAAATTCATACTCACTCGTATTTGAATGAAATTATTAGATCATAGTAACCCGCTGGTTATTACAAAACCCTCGAAAGAATATGTGCAGTATTCTTTGAGCCCGAGACCTTGACTAACTTCGAATACCTTAAAAATCAATAGAAATTTCTGCAAGCAATCAATAGCCAGTTAATAATCACCATTTCAGCCGTCGCCAGTCCACTGCTGGACATAGACCTCCCCCAAAAATACCAGAATGACCGGTTGAAACCGGTCTGCATCCATCACTTGCCTGCGAACTTTTATGTCGTCTGGTCAGATAACAATGAAATCAGATTTTCATCCACTTAAATTTAAAGCCGCAATCTGTATGATTAACCACAATAATGTGAGTATTATAAATTCCAACTGATTCTGCTCAAAATGATCCCTGATTGCTTCCGTGATCGGACTTTACCATAATTACAGAGAAGCCATTAACCTCTTCCAAATGTGTCCAATTTCAACCGATGAAATTGCAATTCATCCCATATTGTAATTCTGTATGAATTGTATGAACTCAAAAGTTGCAATGATTATAATTTATCGAAGTTAAATTGAAATGTTCATTTGATAAAAATGTTTCTTTGAAGCAAGTACGTGGCAGAAAAATTCAAATATCTTGAAGTGAAAAATGATAAAGTGATCACAAAATAAGATTGACTTTTGAGATGGAGAGAAAATATAATTAGTTGGGTTATAAAGAAGTAATGAGCTGACATCGATCAAAAAAAATTGATTTACATTCATATTTATATGCTATCAATAATATTATACCTAATAATACCTATAAACACAAATATACTTTACGAAAATTTTAACGTCGCGTCGTTGTTTCCAGATTTGTTACCTGATAAAGAAAAAAATATTCGCATTCACTTCGATAAAGAAAACATTAATAATAAAATTTTGAAGTTTCACAGAAAGTTTAGATCGAATCTGATCAAACTGAGAAGCAAGTAGAAGTATATCTGACAGCTGTCAATTCGATCACAATTCGTGCCGTAACTACCATCATTTGGAAATATTACGCAAACGAAAGCAACGAAACGTTTACTGTTAGGGTCACAAATGACCTTAAGGGCCAGCCTATTGTGCAGGCCCGTGGTGCCAGGCCATCGAGATTGTGATTGCGTATTGTTCATCAAATAACTCTTTAAAGGAGATCAATAATCTAATCATTAATTTAGATTGTATAATACTCAATCCATACTTCCATTAATATTGTAAATGCGATAGTTTGTCTTTCTGTCTGTATGTTATGCTTTCGCAGTCAAACCACTTAACGGGTTTTGATGAAATTTGGTATGAATATAGTTGAAGACCCGAGATCAAGCATAGGCTACTTTTTGACTAAAAATTAACTAAATAAAAATAAAACAATACAAATTCTGCAGAGGGATATGTGCGAGCTGCACGCCGATGACTTGCAAAAAGTGGCGCAGGATCGAAATGGAGATCCTTATTATCGGAGGTCAAGACCTCCAAAACTCACTTTGGGTCACTGCGCCATAGTACTAAGTCTAATCTAAGTATGTATAATCCTTTGCATTTTTATTGTGTACATGAATAAAGTAAATATATAATTAAAAATTAAAAATTAGTTATAAATATATAGAGTTACAAGCCAAATTAATTACCAGATCGGTGATCGTTTAGTTTTTGCATTTTTAGTGTTTGTCCCCCTTTTTCCTCTTTAAAGGGGTTTCTGAATAACCTGAAAAATAATAATCTTGTGAATAATCCTTAGGGGATGAGTTTTGGAATAACCTTTTTTATCTGAGCACTATGTAATAACATAAAACTTCTGTCCAAATTTCTTGCTTTTATGGTTTAGGCTGAGCGTTGATGAATCAGTCACCCTTGTTCTTTTATACATATAGATTTAGCGGTTAGATTTAAAGAACGACGCAAAACACTGCCGCTAGGATAGACGTTCGAACGAAGACGAAGAAGAAACTTAGCTTGCAATAAAACATTCCACGAAAATGCAGTGACATGTCTCCATCTTAATTCCCATGGCACTGATCTCAAGGCGATAATGACACATCATTATGTCATTACCATGGCGCTCGTCAGGGTGTGAGCAGACGACGTCTGTGGCGGTAGCAAGTCATTACCGCCTGCTAATTTTAGCTTTACTGGCCTGCAATGCACTCGGCAAATTATAAGAAGTTGGCTTGGCTAGACTTGCCTTTCTGAATCGGAAAGATATCTGTTTGTAGCTGAGCTGTATTTATTTAGTCATGAATATTAAAAAGTTAATTAATTCATTTATTTATTCTATATTCGATTTTCGATCGATTTGTGAATTGAAGAAAAACAGTCAAATATAACTTCTGCGTATCAAATGTATCATCCATTAGAAAGTCAGACCACGAAAAGTAAATAGGAAATCGAACAATTTTTTAGCTTTACACTCATATACTTCACTCATGTCCTTGTGGAATTTCAAGAGCATGGCTGTAAGTGACTGTATTTTTAATAATATTCTTTAATTTGATGTTGATGAGAACTGTTTCAAAGAAAATGTCCTACAAGATATTGTCTTCCAACGTGCGTGTAGGTTCATTCATTCCGGTTTAGTTCACAAGCGATGTCGTGGTTTTAATATTCAGTTAGGTCATTATCTTTAGATATATCTGAGATACATTCTTCTTGGCAAATTAAAGCTATTTTTAGAACTGTAACAGTTATTTTGAATGTTTTTTGTTTCGTTTACAATCATATTAATAATAATCTTCATAGTACATTGTCAAACCAAAAAAGCGTTTTCAGTTTTTCCTTTTCTTCCTATCACCATGTTCTCAGCTTGTCTAATATGTTTGGTATATTTCGTAAATATGTTTCAAGAATTTCATGTTTTTTTGCAAGCTTTTCATCACAAGTTGTAGATAAGTTCATGGAAATGCATAACACCTTTCAATGAAAAGAAATTTTGAAATTTCAATGTTATTAGCAATAAATGGAGGTGTGATTCACCGATCTAGGTTATGCTATTCCAGGCAGAGCTCCAGGCAATGCAAAACTAAAGTGGTTAAGACATTATCTTGATTTACTGCGGTATATTTTAGTTCTAAGTAAATATGAAACTGATTGGATTGCTTGGTAAACAACGTTCTCAGAAGAACAAACTCAGTGGCAGACTACATTCTAACGTAAGATGATGATGTGAAATAAATATATATTTTTAATTCTTAGTATCCAAGAAAATATTGAGCCAGTCTTAAGCATGCAATTGACCAGGTCCCTGAAGATGGAGCAACGTAAAAGATCTATTCTGTTTAGTCTTTTATCTTCAAGCTAGCTGGCACAACAACACATGCAAAGGTCACTTTTTTGGTTATCTAAAATCTTAAGTAATTTTGTACTAACATAAAATTAGACCATCATTTGTATATTTATACTATAAAACAGTACCATGGTTAATAAAAATGTAACAGTCTAAACTTCACTGAGTTAACCAGAGCAAACATAGTGAAAATTCAATTAAATGAGTTTATACAAATAACAGAGCAGCAGGAAATGAACGCCAACGATTAGACCACTGGTAAAAATAATTTAGCGGTTAGCCATATCCTACGGAGTTGGTTTGAGTGATGTTGATACTGGGAAAACTAGCATCATATCTTTTCATACTATTTTATAAAAAAAGTCGGCTAGTATTATTTGCGTATGGTGCAGCGAATTTAAATGGTGAATGAGGCTATCCACCATCGATGGAAAAAAGGGGACAGAATCAGTGAGGTATTTAATACTCTGCATTTTACCACAGGGGCATAGCGGACTCGAGGAGATGTTCCACTTGCATAAGAGTTCCGCACATCTACCCTGTTAAATTCTATGCCTATTGAGTCCAGTACTTGCGGGATAGATTGAAGCCGGGGACATCCTGATCAGGATAGGATATGAGCTCTTTCTTAGTAATCCCAGAGTCAGCCTACCTTATAATCCACCATTCTGGGGTTTTATTAATCCTCAAAGTTGTGATGACAACCAGACTAAATCCTTTGCATTAATGAATGCGCAGCTCATTCCTCTCTGTTTACTATGACTGTGAGTAAACATTTTGAAGAAGGAGAATTTAAGGAAGACTCTGGATGAGCTGGAACTACCACTTCAGAAGATTCGAGGTTAAGTGGTCACAGGTGATGAACAGAGAGAGGTTCGGAAGGAGATGAGGGAGACTTTAGTCCAGCAGTCAGACTATATAGGTAACAAATCCATTATTTGCTGGGCCTCGGTTATCATTTGTGGTTTATTCATCTGCCTGTCTTTGACCAATTTCAGAGATTTCCGCTTCTTTTCCTAAATGTAAACTTTTTCTTTAACTTTTTCTTTTCATAAAACATAGACCTCATCATTAAAACTTAAGGAAAGACTTTTACTCACTAATTAATCTCATGTGTGTTAAACGGCCGAAGTTGTTAGACGTTAAACTATTCAAGTACTAGAAATTACGAGAGATCAGATGACATTGCAATAACTATCTGAATAGATGACAACTTATAAAGCGTGACGCACGTTGTCATTACGGAAAATTTTGTACAATTCATCTTCAAAAAAATAAATTAACGAATAATCGGAAGAAAAATCAAATAGATCTCAACTTTCACCCGACTCTTTTGTAATGAGATTAAAGGAATCAGAGAGATTCATCAGATGCGGGCTCTTGTTTCAAAATAGTCATGAAGATTTTTGATGTTTACGATTTGATATAAAATTAAAAAGAGTCAAATCACAACATTGCTATAATCCCTCCTGTTTCGCAATCAGTACAATATAGGAATTAAAACTAGCAATAAATTTTGACCAAAACAATAAAACTGAAATATTTAAAACGAAAGTAAGTTTTTTTTTAAATATCATTTGTAATTTTTTAAAAGAGATTTTTCTTTCTAAAGTTAAAAAAACATTTTTACACAAGTTATTAACTACTTACGTCTTGAATATTTGATAATTTTCTCCAGAAAGATACTGGTAATCAGATCGGCTAAAGATCTATTTGCCTACCTACTCAATCTTTTGAAACCAAACAATACAATACAAAACTCTTTATTGCACTACAAGGATATATTATCAAACACAAGCAATTACAAGAAAAAAACCTTGCGCAAAAGGACATAGACAAGAAAACTATTGCTAGAGAAATTCTTAGACTAATGAAAGGTTCTACTTACTCGTGATGCCATCGGGATAACGCTTAGCTGATGATTTGGCAAGACATTATATGAAAATACCTTAAGACAAAGGTCAAGACCCACTAAACCTTGTGAAGCCGCTACAAACAAGTAAATCAAGTATCAAATATATAAATCCATTTACTAATGCTATCGTTGCCGCAAGTGTCCGTAAGCAGTGGATAAGAACGAAATATTTAGAACTCAGAAGAAAAACTTTGAAAATGTGAACTCTTCTTCTAACCCTCTAAACACACAATCAACATTATTAGTTAATTAACTATTTATTGCACACTACAGTAAAGAACATTCAAGAGTTAAATTAAACAAAAGGCGCCCTTATCATATACACAATCTTTTCCAAGCTAACTGTCTTATTAATAAACCTAGACTAAAGTAAGAAAAACTTTACTCCAAGTTTTAAGCTTAGAGTAATGATATTTCGTATTAATAAACATGGAGGAATGATGGAGAAAACTAATCCGAGTGTAATGGCGTACCACTTAAATCGATTTCAGATTTTTAATTTTGATACCTACTGCGTTAATCAAATTTGTATGGCCAATTTATATGAAACATAAACGTAGTAGGTATTAGATATTCAGTTAAAGACTATTACGGAAAATGTATGACACAATCTAAACTTCTCTTTTTTAGGCTTCGGAGTCTTAAACAAAATAAATATTAAATAGTCTTATATTGTAATTTGAAATTTTCCTAGATAATGTGCTTTGGCAAATAGCAAAAAAAAAAACATCATATTCTAACTAGTTGCTGGTTTCACCAAAAATACTAAATTATAAAATACTAGCTGTTTTCCGCAGCTCCGCCTACGTCAAAAAGTAGCCTATGTTTGACCCCGGGTCTTCAACTATATTCATACCAAATTTCATCAAAATCCGTTCAGCGGTTTGGCCGTGAAGCGTAACAGACAGACAGACAAACAGACAGAAAGACAGACAGACTTTGGCATTTATAATATTAGTATGGATTAAATTTTGTAAGAAGTATCTATATTAAAATAAAAAGTTGGACAATAGTGGATTTACATCAGAACTTATTAACTTGGTGGTAACCAAACATAAGTTGTAATTCTGCACTCTTACCATTTTTCCCTCGGACAGTAAGAGTAGATACGCCGGTAATTGCATACTATATTATGCAGTTCATTGCACTTAAATGCAATTAAGGTATTTTTATTGATTCGTGCGCGGAGCAAGAGATGATCAATTTCTTTCATGAATGTATGAATGCTGGGCTAATTGATGTTATTAATTATAAGTGGTGGATGTATGGATGCGCATTTGTTTGAGTATCTGCAGGGCAATTTAGCCATTTATAATGTGTGCTTAGTTTAATCTAAGATTATAGTCTTTCATCTTTGTTACAGGTAGGGTAATAATACTCACTTACTGAGATGGCTCAGCGACCCAAAGAGGATCTTGGCCTCCGACCCAAGAGATCTCCACTGTTCCCTGTTTAGCGCAACCTCCTGCCAGTCGGCTCTTTGGAGGGTTTCCAGATCTTTTAAGTCTTCGTCTCTCCAGCGGTACCTGGGATACCCGACTGGGTAATAATAGCATGATATATTTGTATACGAGCGAAGTGATATTTTCGCTTATTTTAATATTTTCTAGTCGCATTTATGTGTAGTAGTAGTATAATGTTGAGGAAGCTGTCGTTTTCGCAGCCACCAATATTTCTGCTGCAATATATTCTATGATATCACAGAGTAGATAATCATCTTCCAACAGCAGCTAGGCTCCAAAGCGACCATCTTCATAATTATTATTGATTTTAAATATACAGAAACCTTTATACATAAGAAAAGTATTTATACGATATGGGACTTGGTACATGCAATATTTTTTTATATATATTTTATTTTTTTATGTACTTATTAAGATTTTATAAAATATAGAATCGTCATAGTCAACACATATATGCTAAATTGCACCTGGTGGAAAGTAACACACACAGAACCCAAAACAACTTTAAAGAGCCAACACTCGCAATGTTACCTCTTTAAAATTCTATAAAATGTGTAGGTAGTTAAATATTTAATACTTACCAATAAAGATATTTGTATCATATGAAGACAGTTAAGTATTCGCCTGACAGTCACGCAGTCTGATCCACTGTTATGTAAACCGTTTCGCATTTATATTCCGTATTCGGTGCATCGCTACGGAAAGTGCATTTGCAATTCAGTTGTGGTCTCTTTACATCTGTGCCACCTTTGCACATTTTGTAGTTTATTAATATGGCGAAATAAAATTTTAACGAAAGCGTACCTCATAGGTAGGTACTCACCGGACTCTAGAAGCCGATGCAAGGAAAGCTTGTACAGGTGAGGCTACAGTTCCGAAGATGCCAGTCAGTGTGGTGTCTATCCTCAAACCATGACGCACCACCTGTCATGCTCTGCGTGCCTAGTCACCTGCACGCTCAAGGACCTATACGAAGCCACCGATGCCATGGTTTAGGAACACAATATTGGCAACATAATCCGAGCTCGAGTGTCGTCCGTCGCTTGTTTTTTGTTTTGCTATATGCAAACTGGGTCAAGGGATGTTCCAAAAGAGGAAAGACTTTTAAGTAATGTGGCGCTATCGGGAATCCCTTTTTCCAGATATTTATCTTATCTAAGAGACTTCGCTGGTTCGGACATGTTGAGAGAATGAAGGACGATTGGCCATAAGAGAGCTTACTTGGACAGGCCGAGTGGACGTCGACCGTTAGTTGCTCTAGGTATGGGGCGATAAGGTGCTGAAGGACCTTTGGGACTTGCGGAGTGAGCATCTGTCGGCAACTGGTTCAAGACCCCATGAAATGTCACCTTTTTGTGTCGGAGGATATGATCTACTTTAGGTTTCTGCGCCATCGTAGTAACTAAGCTTCGACGATTATCTTTAAATTGAGTTTGCGAATTCACTTCTGAATTTTTGTCTGATCAATAGTCTCCAGTTTAGTAACTTAGTCGCTGACTCCAATTCTTGCCGCTCAAGTTATCAAAACAGTATATCATCATTAGACGATAAATTGATTATTGGGCTGTTTAATTATTCCCTTTGCTTTTAATTAGCGTCAAACAAGTAGAGCTACAAGGAATACACTCTCATTCAGGTGACTAAGAGACGTTCGAGACTTTGGACGTCGTCGTGACTTCGGTAAAGGAGGTAATTATTTGTTTCAAAGTCGTCGCCTTAGTTTCTTTACTCACGACTCCTGTTTGTTAGTGTTTGGTTTGGTCAGAGACCTGCACTCAATCCACACTCGGCCATTTGAGGGGTTTTTAACACAATTGGCTAGTAAACTAAAAAATAAATTGTGTATATTATATATTTTATTGATAGAATAGACTATTTCGGAGATACAATTTAAACGAAAAAATTCTTAAAATTATATTTATTTTGTTATTTAATTTTAAAGATTTTATAGTGATGACGTCACGCAGCTATAATGGCCATTTCGAACTGCAAGAAAGCAAAAATTACTAAGGTATTAAAAAATATATATGTCAGTGTCAAATGTCAAAGTATAGATGGACCGCGAGCCTCGAGTTGGTTTTTTGTTTGTTTACAATCGCCAAATATTTAGGTACCCCATTTCTCGTATCTATTGCATATTGGCCTGTTTATTGGACTTTACTGCAGTCTCTTCATCCGTTTACATCTGATTTTTCAATAATTGGACACCGCTTCTTCATTATAATGTATGAATGAATGTAATTAGGTTATGTTTACTTGAACAGAGATGACATTTGTCATGGGTGACAAGTACGTGAAGCACTTAATTAGCGCTACCAAACAAAAACTATTTATTCACTACGCTGTGCTGCCAACCTAAAAAATTCAATGTGAATAGCCGGAAGTTATCCGGCTACGTCATACGTCAACCTTGCTAAAAAATGAAAGTCATTGGGTTTTCTACGATTTTCTTAAAAAATGCTTGCTTATCTAAAGATCTGATTAATGTAATCTGTTCCCTAAGCCTATTCCTCGAAATGGTTTACGAATTAGACATTTTCATGAAAAAGTTTACTAGCCAATTATATCTCAACCACAGACAACGAATCTTCTTTGATCACCTTTGCGAAATCACAAAATCGAAAGAATAACATTATTTACAACTAGCTGTTTCCAGCAGCTCCACCTGCGGTATATAGCCTATGTTACTCAGGGTGAATGTGGCTTTCCAATGGTGAAAGAAATTTTGAAATCGGCATTTTTGAGTTTATTCATTACAAACATACACACAAATATACAAATCTTTCCTCTTTATAATATTAGTGTAGAAGTGTAGATAGTGTAGAAGTGTAGATGTAGACAGTGTAGAAGTGTAGATGTAGATGTGGAGCAAAGGCGGCCTTATTGCTAAGCATATCTTCTAGTTACCCTTTGCGTAGAACATGGCGTAAGAGTGGGCCCAGTAGAATTTATTCATATCAGGTGGATTTTCAAAATTGTTTTTGGATATTGAAAGGTTATGCACACTTACTAGAGAAATAAATCACTGTCGTTGTCTCGAAATGAGGACACTGCTATGGGTACTAGTAATACTAGATAACTTTTTTTACCCATGGATGGCGTAAAAATATTTTTATGTTTTTCAGATTTCATCAATAACCAATCCCAAGCTCGTTTGAGTTTATCCATTCAATATGTTTGTTCGTATTCCACGATAACCACAGGAAGAAATGAGGTGTCCTATTCTTGTACCGATAAAAACGACTGGGATAACGACAATTTTTTTAAATATATTTTTATCTACAATGGAAATGGTCTCAAGCACTTTTATTTATCCTTTAGTCCAGTTTTACATTAACCACATTAAGTGGACTTTAATTGCCGGATGCCATACGGCTATTTTTTGCCTAAATATAGTTTCAAATGGCAAATATCATAAATATCCCACTCCACATCACCGATAGCCGTCACTCGCGCCCTATTTATATGCCTAAGTCGTTCTTAGAACCCTTGTTTAGTCAGAGCTCTAGAAATAATGTCCTACATTGTTCACTGGACTGTTATTGTTCATTCCTATGCTTTGAAAACGATTTGAAGTCAGCTTATTGATATTCAAGGCTATACAATTCCGAAGTAAAAATATGAATGAATGATCAAAAATTATAAACGCAAACGCATTATATAAAGGTTTTGAAATGAACAATGGATCGCTAAATAACGCAGTTTTATTTCAGAATTATGGTAAAAATAAAAACTAAAATCTTTCACAATTTTCTAGGGTTGAAGTTACTTGCCTAGAAAAAGGTATTTTAATAAAAAAGACCTCTTATACCCTTACTTAATAATTAGTTATGACAAGTTCATAACATGAGAATGTTCCTAGTCGTAGTACTTCATACTTCAAGTTGTTCTCTCTCTACTTTTTTCTATTCACAGAACTCGTAGAAATGTAGATGTTATCTTCTGCTCTGTTTCGTCGCAAAAACAATGAGTAATGTTTTGGTTTCCACAATGAAATGCTTTCAACGAAAGTCGAAAACAAGTTTTAGACGTGTTTGGTGTAGAGGTATACTTGTAATTAATTTTTTTACAATAGGATTCGAACCAAGAACTTCATTGATAATGAGAGAAATAGTGAATTTAGTAGGTCATACTTAATCATGTATTTTTTATAATTACTCTTGTATTCGTTCATTATCAGACGTATATAACAAACAAATTTTATGTCGTAGATAATAATAGCTATACGTATATTATGAAAAGTAAGTATCTACCTATGTTAAAAAAATATCCTTTTGTAGATCAATAATTCAACCATTTCTTAACATCAAAAAGCTTTGAAAACACACTTGCTATTCAGTAACTCTACTCCGCACAAAAGGATGTCTCCGGTCGCCAACATCATTTTATGTGCCCCATTAGTAACACAAACCACGGAATCCCGGAAGATACGCCACAACACCTGTACTTTCGTCACGCTCCAAATTTGTTACGCCACTGCACCGATGAAAAAAAAACCAAAAGCTGAGGGCTCCGTGTCTAAGGAGTGTGAAATATTATTGTTTTTTTTTTTTTATATATATATATTTCACGGTTTTTAATTTGAGGGAGTCGGGGAGACCTTTGCCCAGAAGTGGGAAGAAATAGATAACCAAAAAAAATTGGGAAAGTCCTAAATCTTCATTATCTTTTTATTTTAAATATTATGTTGGTAGTTGTATGTTTATTTTGTATTGATATTTTTTAATTATAATGGAAAAAACTCCACCGACAAGAGCCTAGCTCTAAAATTTATGAATGAATATTTTTAACAAAATAAAAAGACTTTTTAAAATTAAAGGAAAAGCAAATTTGTGTTTGAAAAAAGTATTTTCTTTTCTCTATCTTTTCAAAGTGAAATATTTTTTTTTAATAAAAAATATATTATATTATCCTAAAACTCCTCTGCATTCGTGTGCATTAGCTTGGCCATTTGCCTCACTGGTAGGTGCGATATTTGCACATATATTCCTGTATCTCTAACTCTTGGTCGGGAGATAAAAACCCCATTATGGACGTTGCATAAATTATTCCTGCCGGCCACAAAATACCAAAACAGAAGTATATTACAAACATTTTGTTATTACGAGTAGGATTAATTCAACGAACGCGTTATTACAAGACTGAAATTAAAAGATTTTTGAAGGACCGTCTGGAACTAATCGGATTTGAGAATTTACTCTAGCATTTTGTAGAGCCTTTGTCTTTGAAAAAGTTTATTCTATAGTTACCTACATACACAACACCACAAGTGGATAAAAATTATGGTTTCTGCGCAGTACTACTACACCTCTGATCACTCAGAATACCGAGGTCAGTAAGACATTCATGAAGTACTTACTGAGCAGTAAATTACGATGCTGTTTCTGTAAGCATATTTAATTTAAACATTGCATCTACAAGATAAAACACCATTTGAAGTGGGAGTTCGGTTTAGTGCTAAAAGAGCTTCAGTTTTTTTACCTTCTGACAATGGTTTTGAGTTTTGTAATCGTCATGTGATGTCCTGTCCTATTTTTGAAATGTGTGGCATATATGTCGAATAAATAATCAACAAAAAACCTTCGATATCGAATGAAAATTATTCAACAAAAATATTCGACTCAACGACTTTGCATGAGTCACACTTTTCAAAAATAGCACTCCTGTCGCTTTTAAGCTGATAATTTTGAAGCGATAACATAAATCGTGGAAGTTTGTTCGTGACTTAAAACCGGCTCAAACATTTTTGGACAAAATGTTTTGCCCTTTAGATTTCGGCTTGAGCCCTTCAATTTCTTCGTGTGTGTATTGTAAATACAACATTTTAAATTGATTGTGTTTATTACTCTTGATTGAACAAAAATCTGATTCTTATTGTACTTATTTGCTCTAATGGCAGTATTGGTAAATAATTATATGCTCTAGAATACGTAAGATGTGTAGGTATATGTCTTTTATAACAACTCTAACTACTGTACATTCTGGCCTATTAAAACATGAAATGCTTGGTTCACCAACCAAATCATTATCTTTACTCCTAAATGCTATCAGCAGTAGAATGTCTACTTTACAGTTATATCTAGTTAGTTCTTTGGACAAACTCATGGACTAATAAATAGGTATCACGTCGCAGAATATATATTATAAACCATGACGCAGGGACGTATCCTCAATACAGATAGGCCTACTCACATTATAAACATGTAGCGTATTCTTAGGACCTTTGCTGTACTGACGTGATGGCTTTCTCAATAAAGATATATTCTATTCTATTCTATTCTACTCGTTGGCAAAAGAGGAAAAAACTTCCGTCGTGTTCAATAAAACCCCGCAGCATCTGAAATTACAGTTAATGCACGCATAGCAGCTCTTGGAACTTTGAACTGACGGTAATAAACACTTTCTAGACAATAGCGCACGGCGAGTAGACTTAACGAGTGTCAGAAAGGGCTTTAAACGGCAAGGTTCATGGTTTTTTTTTTGTGTTAGTGGCCAGCACTTAATTTCACACTATTTAGCTTTGTACTGAAGAAATAATATACAGATAATGTCAACATTTTTACGTAACTTACCTAACTTTTACCTACAAGTGTCATAGACAATTTGATGTATATTAACTCACGTCATACCTACGCAATGTATTCGTGTAGTTATTATAAACAATGTTATTTTTAAATAAATTTTGGCACATATTCATTGCACGATCAACAACGTGTACTCCTCATAATAAAGTACTATTCGATTTGTTAGATTACAAAAACTTAACACATTACATGTATCAATCCTGATATTAACTTTTACAAAGAAAAATAAACGCATTTAACTTTAAGCGTGACTTGACCAGTTAAATGCCGAAAGAGAAGTGAGCATTCTTCTCAGTATTGTGCTAGTATAGCGGTCAAAATTTGAGATTTCATTCTCTTTTTATCCACTTTGAGGTTCTAAGGTTGGTTCCTGACTGATAGAAATTTCCATGTCCGTCCGTAAGTCCGTCCTATTTAAAACATACATACCTCAATTTTGTATGAATATGTATATCCTATTCATAGTTCAATAAAAAGTACATCTATAAATTAATTGCGTAAATTGCCGCTTCTAAAATTATAATTACCATGTCGTGTCTTCCGAACGCAACTCGCACTTGACCTCTATGACACGGAGCGGGGCACGCACTCCATAATGTATTCATGTATGTATGACTGCTTGTCGCATGCATGGCTTGGGAACAGGGGCTAAGGTTCCGCACTAGAGATGTTAATTAGCCGAGAACACTATGAAGAAAAGACATACGACACAATATAAACAACGTTTTGTCTTAGCAACCGCATTGCAAAACTGCAGCGTCCTCCTTTCTTCAGCCGACTATTTTGCATTTTAAGAGGTTCATTATAGTGAGTAGGCTACATTTTTTTCTTTTGGTGGTCGAGTAAACGAAATTAAAGAAACATGTTAGCAATTCCCATCGGCCCGGCGGACCACTTCTATTTTCGTGAGGGTTGTAAGACAAGTCTTACACACGAGTTAGACACTTGGTTAGTTAGGTTATCTAGATGATCTGAACTCCGACCGATTTCGGTCATGGCGACCACTTACTGCTCCTAGGCGGTAATCTGGCGATCATGCGCCTTAAGATGGCTTATGTAGCCTATCTTTGCGGAAAACCTCCGTGAACATTGACGGCATGTAAGTACGCCGTCAACGAAGAAATAGTCAACGACAACAGGTTAAGTAACTATGTTGGGTTAAGTAGGTATACAAGTCGTACTACATGTATTTTATATCTATTGAGGGGTAAACGATTTTAAGTCGCGTTTAAACGGTCCCGGAACTTCAGACGACATTTGTAAAAAGCCAATTTTATAACTAAACCGTTACATTTTATCAATTTAATGCACCTGCTGGACAGAAATGACAATCGAAAAAGAACTACACCATTCGATGCATCGTTGCCAGTAAAAAACACCGAACAACTCGATTGTGAAGACGTAATGGTCGTATAAAATTGAAATACGAACATGTAGTAAAAAAAGGCCCGTTAAGCATGCGTCGGGGCACGAGCCAAAGCAGCTGCGCTGATTGGTCGATTTTTTGTTCGAAATTCGAATTGAATAAAATATTATGTTCAACGGTTGGCATTGGCTGTCAGTCACTTTACCTGTAAATTGTGTAATTGTTGGTAAGTTTTTGAAATGTGTTTGAGTTTAAAGACGTTTAATTGAAGAGTTCTTTACTACTTTGCCTTAATAATAAAATAATTTTAGGTATTTTAAGACGCCATATGTGTAGTATGTAAAATTAAATAAATATTTGTATTAACCAATAAAATAACTTGCATTACTTACAAAAAGCCCAATATAAATTATTAATTTAGGAAATATAATTGACTATTTCAATCAACGAATTTTCTAGTATTATATAACAACGCACATATTTAATAATTTATTTTGTAAGGAATTTAAGAAATTAGCGTATACATTTTAACATTTCTTAATAATAATATCAGGCCTTAATAAACGCCAAATTTGTATCTAATACAAAATCACCTTATACGAATGACTTACAGTTCAGACCTGTACATCAAATAAAGGATAATTTCACACAAAACTTAAACTTACTGTATCGAAAATACGAGCTAAAAAATTGAAGACTTTAAATTAAAGATGGAACCGTAATACCAAGATTACTTTTAACACAACCAATCGAGGAAACAGACAAAAACTTGCTTCCTACAGTATGTGGAAGCTTAAAAGCTGCACGTCCAGTTCTTCATTTCTAGACTCGATTTACGGATGGACAGACAGACAGACGCACCTGCGTGGATTTCCTGCGAGCTTTTTTGCTTACTGGCATTTCCTGTGGTGAGCTTTTGCTTAAATTATACTGGAAGTTAAATTTCGAAAGCCGACTACCTTATGTATTGTTAATTTGTTTTTTGTCACTAGTAGTTTTTTAGTCTTCGCATTTTTAATTAATGCTTTACAATTCCTACTTATATTTTTAAATCCAATCTTCAAGGGAAGTCTCTAAACTTTTTTCCACTTAATTAATAAAGTGCGAATTTAATTAGATGGGTACATTGGCTAGTGTTTTGAAAAGCCCCTTTAGTAAAGCTAAAAAATATCTTTAGTATACGTAAATACGAGGATGGATTGAAAAGTTCGCGGCCTCAGCAAGAAAACAATATAAAATATAAACAAAAGTAATTTTATTTTTCTACGTAATCTCCACTTAGCTCAATGCACTTCTTCCATCTGGTTTCCAACGCCTGTATGCCAGTCATAAAAAAAGTTTCTTCAAGGCCTTCAAAAAAGTCACCCACCGCAGCTTCGACCTCCTCATTTGATGAAAATTTTTGACCACCAAGGTGTTTTTTTAGGTTTGGGAATAAATGAAAGTCGGAAGGTGCCAAATCAGGGGAATAGGCGGGATGGGGCAGTCATTCAAAGCCACAATCACGAATTTGAGCCATAGATTCAACAGACGTGTGAACGCGTGCATTATCCTGATGGAACAACACTTTCTTGCTGAGTAATCCTGGCCTTTTCTCTTTGATTGTTTCACGCAAACGACGTAAAAGGGTGCAGTAATAAGCCGAGTTTATAGTTTGACCTTTTGCAAGGTAGTCCACCATAATGACCCTTAGCATCCCAAAAAACTGACGCCATCACCTTGCCAGCTGACAAAATTGCTTTGGCTTTTTTTGGAGTCGGTTCATCAGGTTTTTTCCACTGCTTGGATTGCTGTTTTGACTCTGGGGTGTAGTCATGTACCCAGGTTTCATCCATTGTCACAAATCTGGCCAAAAAATCATGTGGATCAGCCTCAAACATTTCCAAACAGTCGCGTCAAATCGTGAGCCGTATTCGTTTTTGTTCAACTGAAAGCAATCTGGGTACCCACCGCGCAGAAACCTTAGAAAATCCAAGTTCATTGACTATGATGTTTTGTGTTCGTTCATACGAGATGCCAATAGTGTCTGCAATCTCCCTGATGGTCAATCTCCGATCTACCAATATCAGATCACAGATTTTCCCGATGTTTTCTTCAGTCGTAGACGTCGTAGGCCGGCCGGAGCGAGGGTCATCTTCATTACACTCTCGTCCGCGTTTAAATTCTGCAACCCACTTTTTCACAGTCGTATACGACGGAGCAGATTCCCCCAATGTTGTTGACATATCTTCGTGAATCTCTTTTGGAGTTAGTTTTTTTTTTAACAGGTATTTGATTACCGCACGTTGCTCAATTTTCTCCATTCTTTAAAAACGCTGCACCTAAGCTCATAAAATTCAGTCTAATTTAAAAACAGATAATGCTCTTGCGATAGAATTTTACAATGTGACAACCAGAGAGTAAGCAAATCGAATGAGGTCAGTTGCATTAAAATAGTTCAAGTATTTATGTGTAAGGCCGCGAATATTTCGATCTATCCTCGTATATGTTCTCTTCTGTGTGCGAACAAACGTAATAAAATAATTTTTACTTATAATATATGGTTTTAACTTTAAATTCTGAAGTTGGCTTTCTGGTTGACTGGTAAATAAAGCCCACATCCTCAAGTCCGCCAATTACATATTATGTAATGAAGTATTAATGAATAAATACATAGGGACAATTGTAATCATCTGACAAATTGAAATCTGAGTCCAGATTGAGTTAGCCCCAAAGTAAATTCTATACTTGTGTTACAAAGTGAATGAATGTATGAATAAATACTTTATTGCACCACAAACATGGGTATAAACTCTCTACAACGTCCTGTCTAAACTAATTATAAATATTAAATAATGAATAATATTGTGCAAGATCAAAATCGCAGTTCAACGATCCCATCATTACATAAATTGAATATCATATTGTTTTAAAAATAATAACTCAGAAATCATATTGCAATCTTTACGTTACAGTGCTCTTTTTGTTTTGGTAACTATTGTATGGAGTTCGCAAAATATTAATATATTATGAAACGCAAGCTAACATAAACTCAAACGACCATATTTTGGACAGATTTCGTCAGATAAAATGTAATTATTTTTTCAAAAGAGATGGTTGTCAAAAATGCATGAATCAAAATGCAAAAAGTTTGAATACATAGACACCTATGTAATGTTCTTTCATAAGAAACATAAAAATGTAAAAATATATGACAAAGAGCAACATAGCAGGTACAGTCTGAGAACATACTCGACGTCGCTGGAAAATGAAGAACGCTTGAGGCTATGCGGCGTTTGAGAGGCTCTACACGTGTACTCTGTGCTTATGCTTTAAAAATTGCGGTAAGAATTTCCTTGAAAATATTTTAGTCTATATTCATTCTGGGTATATTTAAGTCCCAGCGTTTGCGCTGGCTTGATCATATAAATTTATTCATATCAAGTAGGTTACATGGTCAATCGACCCTGTGTACCTTCGTGTCAGAGTTTTTCGGAACCGCCTTTCGGCCTCTGACGTTGTTCCTTTTAACGACCACCTAATGGCAGCCAACGGCTTAACGTGCCTTCGGAAGCACGAAAATCATTATTATTATCAGACAATCAGGTTATTCAAGCCTGCAATGTCCTTAGCAAACTGGAAACGGGAATCGAACCCATGACCTCCAGGTCGAAGGCGAACGCCTTAACCGCTGGACCACGGAGGCATCTAGAGAGAATGGATGAGGATCGTTGCGTCAAGGCAGGCTGCCATACATATCCTAGGTAATGTATACATTTCCTAGGAATTGTATATAATTCCAATATCGTATTAGGAAAAGTGTAAAAATAATGTTTTCTGTAATAAAACACGTTGTTAAGTCTTCATATTCAGTCTACATATCCTGGGTAATAAATCTAGTTTATTTAGATTTAAAACATAATTGATTGATGAGAAAAATAAAACTAAACTAAAAACTAAAATGAAATTACAACTAAAACACTTAAAAATTTCAAAACTGGGTAATGTATACGTTTAATAGGAATTGTATAGAATTCCAATATCGTTCACACGTCGTCTTTTGAAACTCAAGCGTTTCTATCACAAGGTTTGTCGCTCGCTCGCTAACTGTTATGGTCACTGTAAAACCATAACCTAATCTACTTTCTGTCACAAAGTCGTCTTTTGAAACTAAGTCGCTTCTTTCTTAATCGTCATCATTATAATTTCAGCCTTGTCTTACATTTCCGATCGCTATTTAGGAAATGTATAGATTTCCTAGGAAATGTGTCTAATTTATATTATATCATACAATTCCGGGCGATTTTTGGAATTACATACATTTCCCAGGAATTGTATACAATGACGGATTACATACATTTCCGTTAACATATATATGTCGTGGCCAGGTCGTTGAATTCATCATTTCCTGATGTGGTCGATCATATCATGAAATGCGACGTTTTCATCATCATCATCATCATCATTTCAGCCGCAGTCAGTCCACTGCTGGACATAGGCCTCTCCCAATGATTTCCAAAATGATCGGTTGGCAGCAGTCTGCATCCAGCGTTTTCATGATATGGCCAAAACAGAGTCGACCAGATCGTTGAGCTTCCAACATTTCATGATGTTGTCAACTGATGCACGACTACATTATGATCTGGCCAAGAACCAAATAATGATCTTATAGTAAAATTGTTACATTTTTAACCAGTAGAGGCGCTGACGTTCCTTCTTTTTTGAGCTTTATTATGGCGGCGAGCTATCTATAAACGAGTAGCTGTTAAAAAAAATCGAAGAATGTTTTTGCGAAAATGAAAGCTATAGGATATATTGATTATCGTAAAGCATCTATATACTAAACTTAAAACATAACTTTCAGAATTTAAAAGTTATGGTTTGAGCATAAAAATACGAATTATTATTGAAATGGTCTGGTCAAACGTGGACGACCACATCATTAAACGCTGACGTTTTAATGATATGGTCTATTCTGTTTTGGTCATGTCATGAAATAGTCGCATTTCATGATGTGGTCGACCATATCATGAAATGATCAATTCTACGATTTGGCCACGACATATAAATAATGTTAAATAAATAAATAAACACTCTGGTATTCTTAGGAGGCCAAGATCCACTTCAGGCCACTGAGCCAGCGCAGCGGAGTAAATAAGTAAGATTTGGTTGTAAGAGTTTCATATCCATACTAATATTATAAATCCGAAATTCTGTCTGTCTGTTACGCTTTCACGGCCAACCCGCTAAACGGATTTAGATGAAATTTGGTATTCATAAAATTCATATCATATTTTTTGGATGTTCGCGAAGTCTACTGTTCACAGATGTAGATGTAAAAGGGGTTTTATTCATAAAATTCATATCATAATATCATATTTTTAGGATGTCCGCGAAGTCTACTGTTCACAGAACTCTTAGTTATATAAATAGTTATTCATTGAACATTTATCAATATAAATTATGTTGTTTTCAGATAATGCTTCCTGGTTTATGTCGCTTCCTTGGTATGTACAGACGAACCAACATATTTATTGGTCTGGAGTATTTTTATTGCCAATCGTAAGTGTGAGATATTGGTCTGTGGTCGGTATTTATTGTCACATGTCTTATCTGGTGGGGGCTGCAAGCTTGCAAGGTCAATTGAATATTATTTCCCTAGACATACTACTTAAGTGAGTTATGTCCCGCTTTTAGACATAAGTTTTATGATTTAAGTTATATATATTTATATTTTGTACTGTGAATACTAGTAATAACTGTAACTGTCACATTAACTAAGTACTAGCTGTTTCCCGCGGCTTCGCCTGAGTCAAAAAGAAGCCTATATTTGACCCCGGGTCTTCAACTATATTCATATCAAATTTCATCAAAATTCGTTCAGCGATTTGGCTGTGAAAGCGTAACAAACAGACAGGCAAACAGAAAGACAGACAGACAGACTTTCGCATTTATAATATTAGTATGGATACAGAAATGAATATTTTTAAAATAACAACGCAGAATATAATTTTTATTTTTTCGTGGCAGCGTGCAGCAGTGAATCAAAATTTCAATCTCGACCTGTCGCGTTCGTGTTTCGTATGTTTCCATCATATTTTAATGAAACGACTATCAAATTTTACAGCCTAGGCTTTAGATTAAAAAATATTCTGTCTAAGGGAGATTTTTTATTTTAATTCAATAACGTAAGTGCCTAGTTATTTAATCAAAATTAATAACTTCAATTTATTGTTGCAACTAAGAAGTAGCTGGCAGCTATGTAAATTTATTTTTAATTAATATTTTTGTTTGTATAAAAAGAATAAAAATATGAAAATTTTAATGAGAAATTAATTAAATGTCAATATTATACTAAATATTAAAATATGGTCCAAATATAAAATACAGAGAAAACAGGTACAAATTAAATATGAAAATTAGTAATAACACAAAAATCTCGACATATTTAATTCTTACGACAAATAAAACCTTCCTTATGAGAATTGCTAATTCTATGAATTAATTGAGAATATCAGCCTATTATTTATGTTATTTTGATAGTAAGATTAATTGCCGGCTGGCGTAAAGCAGAAATTTAATATGTATGAGAAAACTGTTCTCATCCGATAGGTCAAAATACGAGTAATGTTAAGTTGGTTATGTCGTCGATGTATCAATTTCAGATGGATTATGTTATCGAAACCATATTGGTTTAGGATTTACGATTTGAATATTTTAAACTGATAGTTTCGTCGTAATGGTGTATTCGTTTGGATTTCATGGGTTACCGCGGTTCTTTGAGAGGCTTGCACGGGAATATTTATTATTACTAATTCTAAACTTGGTCTGTCTAATATAAATATAATTGTATTGTCTTATTATAATAAAATTTAACAAATGTTGGTCAAATTTAGTACAGGTATAAATTTCACATAAAGGCCCTGCCTATTCACTACAGGTCAATTTTAATGCAATATGTTGATGCGAGTGGATTTGTACAATATCGATAATACAAACACAAAATAATCGAACAAATTAATAAATAAGAAATCTCTACACAAAATCAAAGATATTCAGCAATGTAGCGGATAAACATCTGTTGGCATTCGCAGCCAATCTACATCATAAACAGGGTTGGCAATTAAACAATTTAAAAAAAATATGTGTTTTCATATTATTTTCTCTATTAACAGAATATTCACTCATTATCTCCCGTGATGTATGAAAAAGATTTCTTTTTTCGCTGATGTCCTATCAGTCCTCCTAAATAAGAGTATACGAATTACAAACTCTTGGAGAACATTGGTCAAGCGTGAAGAGGTAACAAACAAATATACAAACTCACTTTTGCATTTTTAATATTAAATAAGTTCTAGTACCTAATTTGAATTCAAACTGCATTAGAATATTTGTCATATAAACTGTTTGCATATTTAGCACAAAAATCTAAATAAATGGGAAGAATCCTCAATCAAATTGATTTAGAAACGATCGGAGAACACAAAAAAAGTATCATCATCATCCTAGCGTGTATTCCTAATTGCGTCGTCAGCTTACGCTTCGGAGCCTAGGGTACGCTATAAGTCATGGTCCTAGATTTGGCTGAACTGGTTATTACAATGGAGCGAGGAACATGACCCGAGGTGTGTTAGTGGCCAACACTGTCAGAATTTTTCAATCTACCCCAAGGCATCTGACACAGCCTAACGACTACTATCTATCGACAACAACCGGGACCAACGGTCTAACGTGCCTTCCGAAGCACGGAGGAGCGCCAGATAGAAAATGTCAATCCAATAGTGATCGCGTCACGCCGTCGCTTGACAAGCGCATTCGCTACGGATACGCGGGTCGCGCTTGACTAACGAGCTCCTCAACATAAAAAAAGGATGGTAACACATAACACATTAATTAACTGAATATTAATCTGAATGGTTGACAGCCCTATTCGTCAACCCGTCGGCTGGCGCCCCGCTGAGCTCCGGTCACCGCGACCCTGGATCAGGTTGTCGCTAACGCACGCCGCGTCAAACTTTATTTACGAGCTTGATTCAAGTTTCAAGTGTACAAAGGTTGCAGGAAAAATCATTCAATTTATTGTTATTGTTGTGAGGAAGAAAAATATCCATGCGATTTTTAAAAACTTTTATTTTGATAAGTATTGTGGCTGTTTTGATGTTCTATATTGTCTAAAGAATGTTTTTGGTCAAGAATTTCATATTTACATATTTTAACAACGAAATATAGAAAATGAATATAAAATCTGGTTTGTGATCAGTGTCTCAAACAGTTGTGAGTCCAAAGGATGAAAAGTAAAGCTTAAAAGTTATTCATGTTTTGTTCTAAGTATATTATATTTGAATACAAGTAACTGATTGTGATTTGTTGAAATTACTATCTAGTTGTTAAAAATTGGTTAATATATTTTAATTTCCAAAGACAAAAAATGTTATATCTTATTTCAAACTCACGAAGTATGTACTTCCATAAGATAAGATAAGATAAGATAATTTATTTATTTGCAAGAATACAGTGCATACATAGATATTTAGTTAATTATAATTTCGTGTATTCCACTCTCAGATGAGTATGCAAAAAATGAAATAATAAAAACAGAAAAAAAATTAAATATGTCCCATTATGTCAGTAAAATTTATACAATAAAATTATTAAAAAAAATGTCAAATACTAAAGATAGATACAAAATATCAAGATTATTTTAATTATGTACAATTATCGTTCATATATTCATCAACACTATAATAACATTTAGCCATTAGAAATTCGAACAAATTTCTCCCAAATACATCTAATTCTAATTCTTTATATGCTGAGGGTATATGGTTGTATATCTTAATTGCCATACAATATGAGTTCCTATGTTACATAGTCAGTGTTCTCATTGGCAAACATAATCTATCTTTGTGTCTTGGTCTCGATCCCTCATTATCTTCATGTTTAGTAAACAAATATTCGTGTTTACGTACAAAAAGACACATTTCTAAGATATATAGACAGGGCAGAGGAAGAATAGAATGCTTTTTAAAGAGCGGTTTGCAACTTTCTAGTGAGCCGGCATTAGAGATTGCCCTTACACATTTTTTCTGTGTTATGAATGCTCTTTTAACCTGTACATAAAAATAGTAAGTGTACAATTTTAATAAATCGAGTTACAACAGAAGCAGGTTATTTGAAAAATAGTCTATCTAGCGTAGACGTTAATATCTGGTCTTTATTTCTATCCAAATTACTGGTATTTATCAGAGCTCTGGTGACTATGCAATAAATAGCGGATATTGGATTCAGGAACCGCCATTTGTATCTGCAGGGTTGATTAGGGCTACCACAATTCTTCTGGTAATCTACCATCATTAAGGTAGCCTTATATTGACCCACTGTTGGGAAAGGTCTCCCCAATCTTTACCAAAAACCAAACCCCCAAACTTTACTGATTTATGCAACATTTATATTGTAACTTAATGTATTTAAGTGTTATCAAAATTGTTTGTTTCCCAAATAAATAAATAAATAAATCTCCTTCCAAACTTCTACCACCACAGACCAGATCTAGCCTCGAATCTTTCCAAGTCCTGTCTCCAGCTCATTAATAGGACCTTATGTGATCCGAATTTCGATAGAACTACGAGACTTTAACGTAGTAATAAAATAGAAGCCGATTTAAGGATATTTTTACTGAATACCTGGTGACACATTCGCTGTCAATAAATTATTACAATGCGACGAACATGTGCGTTTGACTTTTGGTTATGACCAAACTGATTGGATTAAATCCCAGAACAGATTAAAGAGGTCTTTAATCTGTTCTGTGGGTTGAATAGGTACTGGTTGAAAACCTAAATGGGCATAAATTGAGGTAGGCATTTATCTGGTTCAAATGTTTAGTTTCAACATATTAAAAGTAATCAACTTGTTATTTGGATTAATAGGCTAGTTTCCAGAGTCAAAGGACTAACATTGAATTAGTCCGTCATTTAGGGAATAAAAATATATTAGTGACGTATTTTGTCTTTTGTCAATTGAGCAATAAATTATAAAGACAACGCATCAAAGTTTAGGAGTGGGTGGGGGCTCGTGACGTCACATATTGCGAAAAAGTGTAGCACACTTTGGCGACACACGGAACTTTAAAGCGCCATTACTTTACCTTTCTTTCTTTAATTTTCAAAAGAAAAAATACGTCCTCAATATTTTTTGATTATCTAACTGACGGACTTATTATATTTTTTTAGGAAACTAGCCTATTATCCTGTTGGCTAAATGAAATTTGGGAACCCTAATAGGCTTATATAGGTAGGGTTGACACTCTTGCACAATACAAAGGTATTTCGTGAAATAATTATTGTTATTGTTTTAGAAGGGAGATTGTTGAAATCCTAAAGTGTAAGCAATATTACTATCAAAAAGCCATTCGTCATATTTCGAAATGAAATTCACTGGGTATTATTGAATTCATAAAGGGATTAGGTATTGAAGTACCGTTGTTTTGCGTTTGGAAGATTAAACAAAACTAACGGACACATCTATTGAGATTAAGTCTATTATGATAAGCATATAAACAACATATCTACTGAATGATGACCGTAAACTATTTATAAATTGGTGAGTACTTAATCATTTAAAAGGTATTGTGTAGTTTTACGGGACATGCGTGCTCATAATAATCGTTCCTGTCAAATTGTCAAACGAGCCTAGTCTGACTTGCATTGGTCACTTCTCCTTTTCCTTTTGTATCTATATCCAAATTTATATTCAAAGTTTAAAAATGTTTAAGCTGTTTTTCATCATCACCATTTCGTGTAGGTTACATTGTCTATCGACCCTTGTTCGGAACCACCTCTCGGCCTCTGACGTGGTTCCTTTAACGTCTACCAAATTGCAGATGGGACCAACGGCTAAACGTGACTTCCGAGGCACGGAATCAACTTTATTATCAGACAATTAGGTGATTCAAGCCTGCAAAGTCCTAACCAAACTGGAAACAACTAAACAAAGTATGCTTCCGGTGGGAATCGAACCCACCACCCCCGGGTCAAAGGCGAACGCCTTAACCACTGGACCACGGAGGCAGTTGTTTCTTAAAATATTAAACAAGTAAATCACGGCATGTGACAAATCCTACAACTACTTAGTTTCGGTATTATTCGTAATAATAGCCATACATTTACTTAACTGTGGTGCTTGAGCAATATTCTATACACATTAAGCTCAAAAGCTCAACATATTGCGTCAGAAATGTACTATTCAGAACGGCTTAGCTTATTGTAAATGCTATGTGCTAAACGTTAACACTTTCTTGGAAAATTAATGTCCAAATGTTAATATTTCACGTCGTTTTCGCTTTGTGGAGTTAATAGGAAATCGTTGGGTTACTTAACATGTTGGTAAGAGATTAAGTGAGCATAAACGCAATAATGGGTAAGGCTGTCAATTTTAGATGTAATTTATTTTGCATATTATAGGCTAGTTTCCTAAAAAAATATAATTAGTCCGTCAATTAGATAATCAAAAACTATTGGAGACGTATTTTTTTTTTCTTTCGAAAATTAAACATAGAACGGTAAAGATATGGCGCGTTAAAGTTCTGTGTGACGTCATAGGATGCTACACTTTCGCAATATATGACGTCACGAGCCCCCACTTCTAAACTTTGATGCGTTATATGTTTATAATTTATCGCTCAATTGACAAAAGAAATAATACGTCACTAATATATTTTGATTCCCTAAATTGCGGACTAATTTTAATGTTAGCATTTTGACTCTGGAAACTAGCCTATTGATAGAGTGGACCTTTAGAAAGGTCGTTGGAGTGTCAGTATTTCTCTCACCAAATTTACATTAAGTAATTATTTATGTATTCCAATCCAAATTCTTCTTCCCAATTTTAGGCGCACCTTTTATTGGTCAGAAACACAAGACAAAATAACTTTATTGCCCACATACAGATATACTCGTAAGTATCTGTCCTAATTTTATTTTTTCATTATGGCAAGTATAAAGAATTTCGAAAAAACATGACTCTAACACACCTCAAGTCATGTTCCTGTTGGAAAAAGGGCTTCTCTGTAAAAAGGGTTAAAGAGATCAGACGACAGGCAAGGACCATTACTAAGAACGTACCCCAGGCTCTGAAGTATGAGGCTGAGGACGCAACTGGGAAAACTCGCTTTGATTAGTACTGGTATTCGATTCCGATAATAGGTACCGATTTCTAAACGCAACGGTAACCTAGAAAGAGTACCAATCTCTGTCGAGATCTCCGCTATATCAGGAAACAATCAGTCGATCGCAATTGGCCACTAACTGCGGTCACGATCAGCAATCACAAGCTGCTTGGCGCCCTTTTCCCAGCGACGGATTCCCACGAATGTTCTAACTTTAAAAGATTTAATTTAAAAACGTTTTGGTCTATAGTTTTCAGAAATGGAACAATGAATTATATTTTTTTACTAGCGGTCAATGCTTTTCTCTATTCGTATATCTTTGACAATTTTTAAATTATTAATATTCAGAGTAATTAATGGCCAGGATTATCTTCTCAATAAAGGAACTGTATACTTAGATGAGGTAACTACATAGGGCGCACTGTAAGTTTCCGGAACTGGCCACTTACATAAACAATATTTAAAAAATTATTGCAACATTTGAAAATAGAACTCTTTGGCTGTAGAATGCAGTTTGTTTCATCTGACTGTCTTTTGTTTTTACCTTGTGGCGCCATTTAAAAAATTGTGTGTCTGCATCAACATGGATTTTACTCGGGAAAATTTTCGTAGTATGATTTTCTACCATTTTAAGTGTAATTTGACAGCTCAACAGAGCATCGCTCGGCTTGAAACAGCTTTTGGCAATGAAGCACCATGCAAGACAACTGTTTATAGCTGGTTTGCAGAATTCAAGCGTGGTCGTATCAATCTCAGTGACGAATCTCGCGATGGTCGGCCGTCCACCGCTGTGACCAACAAAAACATCAATGCTGTGCGCCGTATGATTGAAACAGACAGGCATGTGACCTACTATGAAATTCGCGCATCCTTAGAAATAGGCATGAGTCAAATACAATTAATCCTACACAAACATTTGGGTGTGAGAAAGCTTTGCTCGCGGTGGATCCCACACAACTTGACCGAGGCTCAAAAAACGGACCGCGTCACTTGGTGCAGTGCCATGCTTACCAGATTCAACGAAGGTGCGTCAAATTTGGTGTGGGACATAGTAACAGGTGACGAAACATGGATTTATTGCTACGATCCCAAAACAAAGCAGCAATCGAGCGTATGGGTCTTTCAAGATGAGCCGAAACCAACCAAAGTGGCGCGCGTGAAAAGTGCATCTAAGCGGATGATTGCTTCTTTTTTTAATAAAACTGGACACGTGGCTACTGTTGCTTTAGAGAATCGTCGTACAGTGAATAGTGACTGGTACACGACCATTTGTTTGCCGGAAGTTATTGACGAACTCCGTAAAAATAACCGTAAACGCCGTATCATCCTGCACCACGACAATGCTAGTTCTCACACGGCCAGACAGACAAACGACTTTTTGAAGGCGAAAAATGTGGAACTCATGAGTCATCCTGCATACAGTCCCGACCTGGCACCTTGTGACTTTTTTTCTGTTCCCAAAAATTAAGAACCAATTACGCGGTCAACGATTTTCATCACCAGAAGAGGCTGTCGAGGAGTATGAAAAACACGTTTCAGAGGTCACCACAGAGGAGTGGCACAAAAGTTTTCAAAACTGGTTTCATCGAATGAAAAAGTGCATAGACGCCAAGGGAGATTATTTTGAAAAACAATAAATTAATTTTGTACCTTTAATAGTATTTTTTCATATTCATTCCGGAAACTTATAGTGCGCCCCACGTATACCTTGCTTTCTATTCCTAAGACTTCGTTATATTTTTCCTGTAATAAATTACTAGTAAAGAATGATAATATCTTTTTACTGCGTTGAGTAAGACGTGATGACGCTTCCAGCAACCTGAGATGTTAGCACACGACAGAAGACTTACACCTAAAAAAATTAAAGATTTACTGCTCCATTGTATAATCACAAAAACTAGAGCTCTTAGATATTTCTAAGCGCATAGACAAAGACAGGTCTAAAATGCAAGTGAGCAATCCGTCAGTTTTTACTAAACCAAGAACCTGCCTGGTTCCCAGCGCCAGCGAATACGATGCACATTTATGTAACATAGATGAATTTAGGAATAAATAACAAATCAAAGTCCAAGGATGTCACAGCAAAATATATAGGTAGATTGTCTTTCATGTAAAATTGTCCAGTTCATTTGTTTGATTTTATGGAATTGCTGGACGGATTTCCAAAGTTTTTGCATTAGTATAGTTTGACCACAACCGCTGTACCGCGCCTGAGGCATGCGAATAAAATGTCAGTATAATGCCTATAAATTGTCAGTTAATAAAACAAAACAATGAAAAGTAATTTGATCCGTCATATTACATTGACAAAATGTATGACTTGAAACATGCAGAGGAAAGAAAATCAATCATAACTTTTACATTACACGATTAAGTAGGTACACATTTTTTAGATTAAACTAGAAGTCTTGTCATACGCAGAAATGTACTTTCGTTATCTATTTCAATTAGTTTATCTACGGTACAGACACGCTCCCACGGGCATTAATCATGCTAACTATGTATCTGATTCAGTTCACGATTTCTTTGTGCCATAGAAAGTGTTTACATTGAAGTATTATGTCTTACTAAAGCAATTCTTTGGCGGTAAGAATAAATTAAGAGGGATATGTGAAACACTGATCTTATTATGAAATTATAAGTACGGCTCAACAGAAAAGTAATCAAATCACAATAAACCATTAGAATTAGACTAAAAAACTTTTATATAAAAAAAAAAGTGATATCAAAAAAGAATGAAGACCTAACACACTACCCTGAGATGCATCGCGTTCCCACCATAGTTAGCTATCTTAAGATCTGATTTAGTAGTGACTGTTAATTGATCATACTAGCTGGTGCGGAATAATTACACTAAGTGAGACTCAGAGTTGGCCTGAGACTGTTGCAGCCTGGAAGTAATTTAAAACTAGTCAAGCTGATGAATGTGATACAGTTACAGTATGACCCAGTTGGCAGTGATTTAGATATTTTTATAGATGAAAACCTGGAAGAAAGAGAAGTCTATCGTAAGTGATTATTAATATTACTTGTGGTTGGTTTGGCATATTGAAATGAATAGAGAAACAGTTAGGAGGTATCGTAATGTTAATTATCTCATTTAACATTTATTATTAAGGTCAGCAATCTCAAATTCGTTTCATTATAAAGTCAATGAAAAACGAAGAGGATAGATCTAACTGTTTAATCATCATTGAAATAGATAGAACCGATTGTTTTAATGATTCATTAATCACCAAACCAATTATCTCAAGACAATCTTCATTGAACCTGACCTACCTTCAGATAAACGATAATAAGAACGTAATTAATTATATAGAAAGTCATGACATGTGAAGCAAGCAAAAAGTTCTTGCTTAAATCAAAATAATTAAAATGAAACAGGACCTATTAAAATAAAAAGGTAGCTAGCATCAGTAGACAATGATTAATATCAATGAGAATGTAATAACATATGAGTGATTACAAGATAATAATAACAAAATGGGTATTATGTATTAAAAAATAATAGTTTTCAACATTTTGCACATTATTTTTTGAGTACAGACTTTAAACTCCAACTTCTTTTTAGAGGCTTAAGCTCGGCTAAGAAGACCAAAGCGGTAGTCAAGTAATAAGCCAAATCATTATGAAATACTATGATATCATCTAGTGGTCGTTAAAAGGACTACGTCTTGAACCAAGAGGCGGTTCCGCACAACTTGAGACCAGAGAGTCTATTGCAATGCAACCATTGATTGTAACAATGTTACCTAGACGAAATGATGATGATGAAATAGAAAGAACTGTTGTGATAAATATTAGAATAGATAATTATTCTAATCTTTTAATTAAGGCTAGTGTTGTTGTATATCAAATTGATTCAATGTTCAACATCTACGATGACGAAGTTGTGTATCCATTCGCCGGTATTATCAGGCTGACAAATCTTGTTTGAACCTGACCTACACGTACGGTGCTTCTACCAAGCAACTAGGGTTGCTATTGGTTCATATTTCTTTATTTTTTGATTTACAAATTTGATAATGATTAACAAGCTCCCGTATTGGTACCTTTCCGAATTTGATTTTTAAATTAGCTATCGGTATTAATGTAATTTTTTAAATTCTCATATATAAATATTAACTTGTTTAAAATTACCATCTTTTCAAAGTTTATTTTTCTTTTCAGTAATATTTTCATTAACGATACAAGAAACTTTAACAATTATAGAAGCTAACCATGGTTTATCAACAGCAACCAGTGCTAGTAGATTTCAAGTTTTTTGTCCAGACCCTGGTGACCCTACACAACTTGCTTTAAAAGGAAACCGGCAGACTTCTTGTTAGGAAAATGACACAACAGGTAGCTCTGTGAGAAGCAGATCTTATCCAGTTTATTCGCTTTGTTTTGTATCTATTCATTCGTGAAGGTCATGACGACATTTGAATGTAGTTTATACCTAATTTGGATGAAATAGATCTATTTGATATGTTATTTGTGTTATGGGTTGTTCCGGATCGCAAGTTTCTGATCTTTTGTATTCTTTTTATTGTATTGTTAGTGGTGTTTGTTTATAATCAAATTGGTAAATGTAGTTTATACGTATGCTCCATCTTCTTAGCGACTTCGGCAATAATACTTGTGAGGACTAAAACTGCGCCACCGAAAAAATAAGTTACTTATTTAGAGTTCACATTTAGAGTTCGATTTTACACGAGTTTTAAAGTATAAATTTATATATTTAAATTATTGTTCTGGTTCCACTAAAATTACTACAATACTTCAGTCAGATCTGTTCGAGTACCTATATTGTTTTATTTAAGGAGTAACATCTGCCATTCTGAAAAGAATTTCTTCAGTTTGGATATAATGTTATATCTTTTAGCGAAATAATTGCAAAGAATCTCAAAGCGAAGAGATTTAATTTTGTTTGATAGATGTGCATGGAAGCTCTGCAAGATAAAACTGACATCTTTTTATCACACAAGCTAATGACCAAGCAGATCCAACTACAAACACGATTTAATATTGTAACAACCTGCCAGTCAAGACTGATATGAAAATACAGAAGAAATAACCATGTATTCATACACTTATCCCATTACTGTGATGGTTATGACTGGCAAATCGAGATTGCAGCTTCAAAGGATATTATTTCTTTACTTAGGCATCTAGTAATATCTGTTGATAGACATGCATAAAGTAAATTTATTGATTGAGAAGTATCTATTATTAAAAATACCAACTTAGTTCCTTCTGTTTTAAATCAGGGAAGTTAGAAATACACTTTATCACCAATAACAAGAGATAATTATAAATTGATACATTTAAAAAAAAAATGTCTAAAACGACACTTGTCCATGATGTAATATAAAGATTGGTAGGAGACCAGTAAGTAGGTCGCCTTACATACAACTAGAGTGATGTGGTGCTGATCTGCGAGAGATGGGAGACTGGCAGCCATCGCGCAGAATAGAACACTCCTGCGCTCTCTTGTTTCGAAGGCCAAGATCCACTTCGATTCGCTGAGCCAGCGAAGTAAGTAAGTTACTTCTATAATGAATTTACTAGATAAATATTTATCTAAGTTGATTAGCCCTATTTTTCAAAAGTATGAGTCACGTTAAAGCGACGAGTCGAATGATTTTCATAAAAAAAAAGTCATATTTTTCAAAAATAGAGCTTCAGAAGGCTTTTGAGATGCAAATTTGATACAATATATTATTATATAATTGATCCACTCAATTCCTCTCTTTCATTATAGTAAACAGATGTTGATATTAAATTACCCTTTTCCTCCCAAACCTCATAAGACGGTAGTAATTAATATGCAAATAACCGACTTTTCAGTGCAACATTGTTAAGTTCAAGTTTATTTAAAGAAATTTTGACCTTCCAGTGATCGGTTTACAGCAAATTTATTACCTTCCTGCATGACGAAATGATTGATTTCGATCTCAATAACATCACTTTTTTTATTTTATATTTCTTTATCAGTGCGCTTAAAATGAATCATCGATGTCTACATTACTAACTACTATTCTCAAATTCTAACTACATTATTAAACTCACTCCCATCGCCAAATTTTTATTACAATTTTTTTTTTTGAGGTTTTCATTCTATTATTCTTTTTAGCGAGTCGACTCTGACACGTATTGTGAAGACCAATATTCTGCCACTGACAAGGCATTGCCGGTAGCTTCGTGAACAAGGAAAAAATGCCGAATATGGGACGACCAAAAGCCACAGTAGGTTCAACAGACAACCATGCACCTACAAAAAGCTACTGTTTTGTGCGGATTTTGGTCCGGTTGCATCATCGGTCCGTACTTCTTCGAAAACAACGATGGCGAAGCCATCACCGTCAACGGCGAGCGCTACAGGTCAATGATAAAAAATTTCTTTTGGGCTGAATCGAACGATATGGACGTAGACGACATGTGGTTCCAGCATGACGGCGCTATGTGCCACAAAGCGAAGGACACGATGAACATTCTGCATGAACGGTTTGAGGTTATCTCTCGCAGAGGTGACGTGAATTGGCCACCAGGATCGTGCGATTTGACCCCGTTAGACTTTTTTTGTGGGGTTTCCTGAAGTCACAAGTCTATGCCAATAAACCGCAATCGACTAATGCCCTGAAATTCAACACAACGCAGGCCATATCGGTCAGATTCAGCCGGATTTATGCAGCAGAGTCATAGAAAATTGGACCTCTCGGATCTGTGCCACTGCCTAAAGCCCGGCGGACATTTAAACGATGCCATATTCCATAAATAATGGCATTAATAGGCCTTTCTTCCGTCATCGGCCCTTCCTTGTTGAAAGACCCTCTAGTTATTTATTCATCAAAATATTTGGTAATGTTATTTCAAGAATCGAATCTAGTAGCCAATATAAGATCAGAATGTTCTACTTGTCAATTATTAACAGCCTGTAATAACAAATTAGCCGCAAGCGCATGACTCAGATCAACCAGGGTGGCCACACAGAGAGAAAAAAGGGTAAAGAAATGTATGGTTAATAAAACAAGACAGGTAAAAAGATCAGATATGCCGCTTGTGTATGAAGTTTTATTTTTTCTGAAATGTATTTTACTGATAATAATTTCGATGATACCATTTAAGCTATAACTATTTGTCATGTCGCATTTAATGATATTTTCACAGTGTGTCAGAAAACTGAAAAGTAATTAAGTAATAACCGAGTAGACAAATGACATACGAGTAGCTGTGTTAGTTAACCTAACGTCTATTAATCAAATTGAAAATGGTAATGATATAAGTTTTACGAGTTAATTAAATACGTTTTTGTATATATTTGGGTAGGTATGCTATCCGTATTATTGAAATGTATAACTAATATTATGTCAAATGAAAATAGTTTAATTCACCGCTTAGGTCGAATGAAAATAACTCGATATGGGACTATTTTCATTAGAGATATCGGTGAGTCGAACGATTGCCATTCAACTTACCGGTTGTCCGTGATGTCTGTATGTTCACGCTCATGATGTTAACGTTGATATGTGCCAATCCGTTCCACACATCAACAGCGGTGTTGTCACAACAGTTTAGGTGTTAAGCACAAACTAATTAAACTGTCTCTCGTTCTTGGACGTTCGAGATTAATAATCACATATTAAAATTATAAAATGTCTTGTTTTTTATGTCCACGTACCAGCGCGGCGCCACCGTGACCGGTTTTTGCATTTTTTGTTGTTTTTAGTTTTGCATAGTAATAACTGATCAGTTATTGGAAGTTTAAATTTCAAGAACGTATTTAAATAAAAGTCAGTAATTATTGGAAGAATAAGAGTGACCTACCGTTATTGTAGGAACAGAATAGGTTATCAAATGTATTTTGCAAGAATACCGTAGAACAGAATTATGCTTAATTTGCATTATGTACGAGTAATTATTAAACAAAATTTTTTTTAGAAACTTTGGTCTTTTCTGTCTAATCATTATGTATTTTTCTATTAAAATTTGGCTAGGCTTTACTTCCCTTAGTCTTCATTTCTGCTATATTCATTTTATTTAGGTTGTAATGATCTAGACTATCTTTGGTGTGTGAAAAGCCATTTTTATAGGCTTGATAAGAGAAATTGTAAAATAACGCATAGAAAGCGGAAAATATGAAAACCAGGTCATGTCTGTTTGTTGATAAGAGTGTGTTGGATGCGACATACTTACATAGAGGTACAGCGGTGGAATATTTGAACATTGCTAACTTATTAACATACTTATCATAACGGCAATTTAGACAACAGAAGGCACATCTGTCAGTATTTATTTATCAAAATCAAATCAAATCATGTACGCGGGGCCTATTTTTGAGAATGAAAAACTTTGTAAATTTAGTGATTTCCGTTCGATTTCGAATAGTTTTCATTGGACATAATCGGTGACATACTCAAAGCGGTCGTGGTTTGGTTTTGGTGGTCGTTAGCATTTAGCGCGATCAGCCCCCAGTACAGTGTACTTCCAGGTTGCGTACAGTGAGCGTCAAAAATGCATTATATGTAGTATCTTATAGATTTAGAAAATACTGATGTAGTTTTAAAGAAGTATTAGGCATGTTGACTAAAATAACTGATTTTTGTTGAGTATTGCGTGCTAATAATGTTTATTTAAAGTTTTCTTGAATTGTGAACAGGAAATGACCATCAATTTACAATGACACAAATTCGCACACGGAATTAAAATTTATATAGAGCTCTTTTAATCTTAGGAAATTATCAAGTTCTTTATTCCGGTATAATGATTTAATTTTAAATTAAAAAGATTGACTAAAGTTAATTATTCAATTACAAATTGGATCAAAAATGTAGCTACTAACTTTGCAATAAAATACATGGTTAGATCATTTATTGTAGCATAAAAATATATGTTGGTCAATTTCAAATGTAAGGAAATTATGGTTTTTGCAATCTCTTTCCAGCCAAATATAGAGTCTGAAGATGATAGAAAAAAATAATAGCGACCATAAAAAAATATCACAAAAGAAATTTACACATTGTAAACAGTGTTGTGGGTCAATTACATCGTGAACCTTTCTCATACTACCTGCCTGTCAACATAGCATTGTATCCAGCTTATCTTGGCCTACTATCACATTATCAAATTAGCCTGTGATGGATCTTTAAACATTGGCAAATTCGTTGTTACCAAGTGGGTCAGGTTGTACCAACAGTTTTATGTGAACAACTGTTTATGGAGTAACGTACGTGAAGCGTTTTTTATTTTATTTCAAGATACTATGTATCGTGAAACAAGCAAGGTCTGAAACTCTCTTCATATGTCTAGGAGACAAATATATACTTGTACTCGATGAGGAATTTAGCCTCGCTGGCGTAGACAGTGCATATCGAATTGTACCTGATATGTTTGCCTGGATACCGATTCTCAAAATTTTAGAGATATCTCAAAAAACATGGCAGATGTCTACTGGAAAACTAAAGTTACATTTCTCTACTCCTAGCATGCGAGATGCAACGCATATATTCGGTCTACATGTTCTGATTACATAATGTCTCTTAAGACTTGTTAGAAATGTCAGTCAATTTTAATTTTGATTACAAACTTAAAGTACGCTCGATCAAATCAGTGTGAGATTGAGTGTTATTCCCTTCTTCTTCTTTGAATTGAACTCTTCCACTGTGAACTGAAATCTTTGTATATAAAAACTATAAAGTTATTTATCGTAAATTGTATTTATTCTCTAGACTTGTATGTTAGTAGTCGACACCAATATATAGATTCCCACAACAAAAACTGCATTGTCTCACGAACAAGCAACCGGTGCATATTCTCACGAGCGTCACACAATACTCTTTAAAGAAAGTGTGCAAAAAACTGCGCAAGTGAAATATGTTTCGTTCGATGTGTGTGGCCGTTTTCAGAATAGGCCACTTCAGCATTTCATGTAGGTACCTCTTTCTAGTGTAGAAAAGAAGGGGTCGTTACCTGCAAACAATAAAAACATAATGTTAGAAATTTTTAATTCTAACAATTGGCATCATCCCTCTCATCCACAGAATTAAGATTAGGTAGAAGTAAAGGAAAGTATCGCCTACATGGCACTTCTACCTAATCTTAATTATATGCTCTCATGTTAACTTAAAATTTGATTTAAATTGATGTTATACCCATGTTATACCTAACATCAATCCCCATGTCAGCTTGTCAGTTTTCTCGTCTCTCTAACTCTAAAATCAGAGTGTGCAGTTGGCCGGTGCAAGTCGGACATGCAAAAATGTGGGGTTACTCAGCGGATACACGGTATCTGTGCGGAGAGCCGGTGCAAACGAGGCCGCACCTGTTGAAGTGTCCCAAGTGCCCAGAAAGTGTAGCAGAAGCGACCTTATGGTGGCGACAACGGGTGCGACTCAGGCGGTAGCGTACTGGGCACAAAGGATATGCCATCAATACGATGAAGAATAGAGAAGGTTTGCTAGTCAATTGACCAGGTAACCGTCTCGATATGAATTAATGAATACCTCAGGGGAGTAAAAAGGTCAAAATTTCTAAAAGGTGTTGGATGAGAAAAGCACAAGGAAGAGGAGAATGGGGTGCAATGCTAGATGCATGGAGTAATTACAAAGAGAAGATGCTGTTTGAATGGCGCAGTTATGTGATCATTGGCGCCTCGCCGACACAAAAGTGGGCGGAGCTTGTCATTGCTCGTGCTCCATGATTGGAGCCACGGTCGAAACCAAGCACCCTGCACGTCTGCCTTCCGCCCCGTGTAGCCTCACAAACACTTTCTTACAAAACGCTTATTACGGCATGTCCTCCTTGTAATTACTCCATGGCTACACTAGCATTGGATGAAAATGGAAAAAATAATACCTATACTTAGAGCGTAGAATGATCAGTGACGTCTAAAACAGCCGAACACAGCTAGTATGCCACAATCTAAAACTATTTTTTCAAGACAAGTTTCATGACTATCATTTTATGGACTTACAAATTGCATCGTTAATGTACAAACAGATGCACAGGCATGCACTGCGCATGCGCACCTATCATTAAATCGGGCTATCAAACTAACAGACATTTCTTTAGTAAAACAGTGCCCCCTTTCTAAATAGAAAGTTGTAAATAATTTATTACTTGATTAAGGTTGGATTTCAGCTCCCATGGGAATTAAAAGTATATAACTTCAAGTTTTTAGTTATCTTTTAACTGTAGCTGTCAAATACTTTTTAACCGTAAAATCATTTACTATTTGCATAAGTATTTTTAGGAACAAATAAGGCTTGTAATGGAAGTAAATGAAAGGAATTTACTATTTTATACAGTGCAGCTTGTGGCTAATGAATTGATTCTAAGTAACTTAGAAGTTTTCGAATGAGGTGCTTTATCATCATGTTTCAGCCGCAGTCAGTCCATTGTTGGAAATAGGTCTCTCCTAATGATGCGTTTGCCTGCGACCTTTTTCAGGTCATCTGGTCGGTGGATGTCCAACGCTGCGCTTGCTGGTACGTGGTCGCCATTCGAGAACCTTCCTGCGCCATCGGTCATCGGCCTTCCGCGCTATGTGTCCAATAGTGCTTCAAGGAAGTAATTAATAATCTATGTAGATAGGTTAGGACCCCAATAAAAAATAGAACTTTAGGATTCACAATATCGGTACGAGTAATATTGTACATTTCTTACTTCATGGATAGTCAATGCATTAAATATGTTTTTGAACCACATGCGGCACAGTGTTTAGTCTAGGATAAAAATACACTAGACTGGACGCAATGAAATGGGATAATTAAATAAGGATAAGATAAAAATGAGATGACGATAAGATCAATAGAAATGCACATCGAAAGGACAAGCTATTTTCAATTTTTGAGTAATAGTAATTTTTGTAAATATATAAATAATCTTATTTAATTATTGCGCTTGTAACGTGTTATAGATTTATTATTGTATCCAAATTCCAATTGTACACCTTTTTTTTAAAGTATCATATTTGTAAATAAGAGATTGTTTTTTAACCAAGATGGATAGAAATTAAATTTTCAATTTGAATTAATTAGTTACTACTTCATACAAAGATTACAATCCGATAACGATAATTGAAAAGAAAGAACACACGAGTATGAAAACAGAACAAAAAGAAAGGACCATTAAAGCAGCCGACTATGTCGCGTAATATTATGACGTGTCAAAGTGCCAAAGAATCAAGGATCTAATTGCAATCGATGGAGATAAATTTAATCTTCGCATTGAAGATCCAAGCGGCAATGGAGAATACACTGTTTAACGTCCGATCGTAAATTTTACTGTTAATTGGAGCTCTTGTCTGGAAGTAACGAGATGCAAACCAGTTGAGATCTAAAATATACTTTAAACGTGTATCTTAAAGGATCAAGTTAAATTAAAGTGATATTAAAGATTGGAAAGGACTATAGATATTTTTAGGACATAAAGATGACAGAAACCAGGATGCCCGGGGATTAGAGTAAACTAGTTTCCATCGACACAACTCACGTCCAAACAGAGTAACAAGATAGCATAAACCGATTATATTTGCAGGAAAATATTTGCAATATGTGAGAGAAATGAAAAAGCAAAATAACAAGAAATCTTGATAAATACTAAATCTTGTTGCTACTGCATCATGCACATCAAAATATTATCTGCGAAGCTAAATTTAAATTTTCTTAATTTATTTTCTGAAAGTTTAAAGAGTTACTTACTTTGTATCTTACAGCAGAGAAAGAGTAACTTCTTGGACTTAATGTCGATCGTTCAAGACTTTATGGAAATTCATTGGAAGCTCTGATTAAATCTTTTAAATGAGGCAGCTTAAGAAAATTAGCTTTGTTTAATTAACACATCGCAAATATTGGTGATTAAAATACTAGTTTCGTGTACTTTGTAATTTGAACGTCAATCATAATTTTCGACCTAAATCCTTGCACTAAAATTCTGCGATTAGCAGCAGCATTGCCAAGACCCACAAACTGAGATCATTTGAATGCCAACGCTGACTTATGGATTCTCAGTATAGCTTGGAAACGCTAAAGATTTATGTTACAAATCCGACTTTAGAGCCGTAACACAACCTAAATCAGCAAATTTGTACGTAGTTAATCTCGTTTCTTGTGTAAGATTCTGTTTATAACATTTTAGGGCATATTATATTCTGGCAATACTTGTTTATGTTTAAGTATTAATTCGGCAACGAATTTTATGGAAACTAAGATGCGGTGACGATTTTATTTTGCATTTTATATTTCTTTCTGTTGCTCCCAAGGGTTTACTGGTAGAGAATGCTCTTAGCATTAAGTCCGTCAATTGTTATAAGATGTGTACTTTGTGGAACAATAAAGTTTTAATAAATAAATAAACAAAGGCAAATACAGTCCTAAGAAAAAATATTATTTTTCTGAGTAACTAATACGGTATGTAAGTAACTACTACTTATATCGGGAAAGAATCGAGTCTAGGCTAAGGTCTCATTTTTTTAGTTAAATAAGTATACGGGTTTAGCTGAAGGTGCAACGAGAACTCGCCAAGTTATAATTATGAGAGAAACAGAGAGTAGGGTTGATTAAATTTAATCTGTATCTTCTTCATTTCGAGTCAGAATCGGTAATGTGCAAATTAAGTTTGAACTTTGTGTTATCCATACTCATCCATACTTCCATACTAATATTATAAATGCGAAAGTCTGTCTGTCTTCTGTCTGTCTGTTCCGCTTTCACGGCCAAACCGCTGAACGGTATTTGATGAAATTTGATATGAATATAGTTTAAGACCCGGGGTCAAACATAGGCTACTTTTTGACGCAAGCGGAGCTGCGGGAAACAGCTAGTAGTAAACATAGTACAAAAATCTTTTCATCTATTTTTGTCACAGAAAAGCTGCGGTTTTCTCATCCTTTATGATAAAAAAAAACTCTAGCCGAACAGGTATCAATGTCATGGGATTTGAACCATGAACCTTGCTACAGTTACCAACAGGAAGCGCGGCAGACCGGTGTCATGTAGCTGAAATTCTATGCCCGGTATTGTCTTACTACACCGTTAGAAGAGGTTCACATTGTTTCTGTGGACTGAGCTGGATCACTCGTCCGATGACTGGCATGTCACAGGCATCTGACAGTTCTTTATTAATTTCTAAATTTGGTTCGAACCACTGACATCTCTACCACAAGCTGAAAAGCTTTCATCTAGTAATGAACTTTTGTGTGTATTCTGTAAGTTCATTCAACAGACTCGGGTGTTAAAACATGTGTGGAGAATCGCGCTAAATAGGGCTTCTTCCACAAGAAATATATTCCTGACGCGGTTTTTCGTGGTTTACCTCCTGTCGTGCTCCAATAGGGAGTCTCTTGCACTAAGGAGAATTCAATACTTTGATCACTACTGAAACTACTGGGCATAACATACATGTATGGGCGAGTAAATACTCGACTAATATGGACCAGTCTCACGTAGAGAAAGGCTACTGCCACAAATAGGCAACCTTGTTTAACAATGACTGTAAAATACAAGTGACATTAGCAAGAAAACTAAGACAAAATGCCTATATATAGGAGTAGGGTATCGAGCAAAAGCAAATAGAACAAGACTGTTATCATGTTTACTTGGGTTATACTTAATATCAGGGTTGTACTTAAACTAGTGACTTGCCTAAGTCGCGTACTAATTGTAAGCAAATCTAAAGTATTTGATATTTTTCATGATTTCTTGATTTTATAATAAGGTTATAGAAAGTACCTCTGTACAAATTCGTGTAGGGTATTTTATGCAATGGTTTTACCCTGAAATATCACACATTCAAAGCAAAAGATCCACTTTGGATCTCTGAGCCAATGCTGTAAGTAATAATTCATTGCGACACTCCGCTTACGGCACTGAAACAAAAGATTAACCTTTTTTTACACGCTCAGTGCGCACAACCAAGGACGTAAAAACAAGAGAGAGTAAACCAAATACCACCTACAAAGATATTCCTGAATTTATGACGTGACTCAACAAGCCCATAAACCTAGTATTCCGTAACATGAAGTACACTTACAAATAACCAATTATTCGAACTTCGTGACCACATAAAACTTTATGGCGATCGTACTGATACCGAAATATCAGTGACAAAATCACTGTTCCAGTGATAAACTCACACACGAGTTCTCTAAAGCGTAACAGTATTAGGTTGTGTTCATAGTATGAATTAAATTGGTATTTTATTAGTTCGATTACTAGTAAATTAAGTATAATATTATCTTAATGATTTCTTACGTTTTCGCGATTATTACACTTTAAATTAAGCTATTCTAATAAAGTTTATTTCGCATTTAATAAACGTGACAATAACCGTTTAAAATGGTGTCTTCTTCTTCAGTCCGGTATCACCCATAGTTGGGTATATATAGGCCTCTTCTTGGCTTTTCCATTTCACCCGGCGGTCTCTTGCTGCTCGCATCCAGGTTTTGCCCATAGTTTTATAGAGACCGTCGTCAGCCCATCACATTGGTGGCTTCCCTACTTTCATTTGCCTAAAATAGTTTAATTTAATAATAATATATTTTCTGTTAATTTTCTAAACATATGAAAATTACACTATGTTTTTGAAAAAAACACATATCATACCTTTTACAGCTCAAAACACGCAATGAATGATAATATTAAAAGATGTATCAAAAAATTCTATGGTCTAAATATAATGCTTTCAATAATGATCGAGTGATATGATGTTCGGTAGCATTATTCAGTATAAAAACATCGTCATGTAAACATGCCTTACTGCATTTGTTAGTTGAATGCACCGAGTATTGCCAATGCTACCATTCAGAAACGTGCTGATTTTTCAGGTAAAGAGGACAATATGTTCCACTTTTATGCTCCATTTTGTAAAATTGTGCAATCGTATTTCTTTCTCAACGATTGTCATTATACTAACATAAATATCCGCTTGCCGTTCTACCAATCCGTTGCCGTTTTATCAGTTACTTCGTAAGTAGTGAGAAGTATAGTGTTCAATTATTAAATGAAACAAATGAATTCAATTGAATGAACACGCTAAAGACTCGATAAAAAGTCGGCATCATAATCGTAAAGCCTAATCAAATGGACCGATTTTATGCGTTTTTGTTTGGTAGCTGAAGTGATCATGATTATAAGATTTGATTACCATATAAGGTCTTTTGTTACGGGACAAGATTGCATTTTCAATTTGCAATTTTCACGGATCCGTTCGATATGGGGTTTGGTGTCTCTTCTTTAAGATATTAGCAACTTCAATACTGCATTACTTATTAATATTTGAGGATTTCAATTCCTCAGAAATTTACAGCACAAGTTTAGGATCATCAGCTCAATGAATATCTTGTATAGATGATAATTAACACCCCATAGAGTTCTTGATGACTGTCTACTCCGGGCCTTACGAAGGTTCCATGGCATCGTCTAAGCGTGCTTTAAGTTATAGACTGCCGTCTGATCTCCGTTACTCTTTTTACAAGAAATTCAGACCAACTGGAATATGACCCCAGATGTGTTAGTGGCCAACACTTCGAAGGTTCCATGGCAAACAGTAATTGTACGAAGTCGTACGCATAGCAGTACCAACAAGAAGTTGCAAAGCATTGCAAATCCCATAGAAATTGCGGTATGGCAATAACGTTGAAGAATCACAAATTACAACCCTGTCACACTCACGATTCTCTCTAAGCGCTTTAGAACGCAATCAATCAGCGGGCGACACTTATGTAGACATGGTTTCAAGTGCGACGAATTGATAAGTTGAAAGCTAGCGCTTTGTTAATGTTTTTGTATTGCTTTAGACCATATTGCATTGAGTAGTTTGACTTGGAAATAGGTTATTGTGATAATGTTTTATGATTACGTTGAATTTTTAAACTCTTATTTTCTATTTTATTTATTTACTTTATTCATGTACACAATAAAAATGCAAAGGATTATACATAAGAGGAAAAGACATTACATGTATTTGCACCAAATAATAATCGTTTTGTTTGGGTTTGGTTTTGTCAGGACTAAGTTTCTAAAATAAATGGTGGCACTAGTCACCATCTAATCAACAAAAAAAGATAAAAATCGCTGCATTGCAATTAATTGTACCGAACATGATTCTAGCGTACCCTGGGATCTAAAGTACACGCCGCACATGTAAATGGGAAACTCCGATAAAAAAGAAGATAATGGAGATAGCAACATTGATTACCAATATCAAGTTTCTCTTTCTTTGAATCAAGATACCGGAGATAGAGGAGTTCCATACTCTACCATAAAACATCAACATTAAAATATTTTATTCTCTATCAAAATTTACAATAAAATAGTATCTGATACCACCAATTTAAATTCTAGAGCTAGTATAAATCCAATGACCCTCCGTCGTGTTACGTCTAAATCGTAAAATGTCGAGGTGCCCAGGTCGTAGAATAACCGTGTAGTAAAATATCAAGATCGTAAAATAACTAGGTAGTAAAATAATAATAAATCTAAATTGCTAACTTTTACGCGTAATATTTTAACAGTACAGCAAACTTTTTAGTTAAGCTAAGTCTAACATACACCGCACTTCGTTAGTACTATGGAGTGTTATTTTTGAATAATGTGACTCATACAAAGTCGGCGAGTCGAATGATTTTCGTACGACATCGAATGATTTTCATTCGATATCGAACGATATTTTCATCGATATATGAATTACAAAGATAGCTCCTTGTATTTTTACCATCCTTTTATCAACTATCACACAATTTTGAAAAAGTATCGATTTATTGAAGTGTACTTCACAGGGGATGTATTAACTGGAGTGCTTTATGACACAAATATGGAGGATATAGAACTACCTATCTGATGTGTCCATGTACGCTTATTAATAACGGTTACAGATTTTTAAGTTTCTCAATACTTCTTTAACTGTTTTATTCCATTTTTAATTTAAAATCTTTTTGCCAGTGCCAAAACTAGTCTCCTATTTCTTCGTGAAGAAAAATGAGGGATAGATTTATTACAAAATTGATTTCGTAAATCATTACTTACATTCTTAAGAGATTGAAGAAAATAAACCCATCAGGAACATTATGTTGAAATATAATATAAGAGCGCACGCCGTTATTCTTCGTCCCAAGTTAGGTATTTGCCAGGTGAATTTCGGTATATGCCAATCAAAACTTTCAAACGGAACAATATACAATTTTAAGTTTTCTTTTTGTTTTAGATATAGTTTAGTTTTGTTAAGTTAGATTATTTTTACATATATTAATTACTATTGTCTGTTATAATTAAATAAATGTCAAAAAGCTGTCATTAGTTTTAGGTTAGGTTAGGTTTTATATACAATTATACATACCTATCTATACTGTTTGTTAAAAATTGATTGAAAAGCTGTATTGTAAACTAAACCCATGTCATGTGACCTTGACTAACCACATAAACGTGAAGTGTCACTTCTGTTACACTATTTATTTTGTTGTCCAGATTACAAGAGGGATGCTCTACCGATGCCTCATTGTCAACCCTGGGTCCTGGGTTATTGTTGCACACGTGTGCTGACCCTACAGCGAAGGGAACATACTTCGGTTTTTAATTGGAGAATATGATAGGACGAACTGGATTTATAGAGAAATTTGTGAGGTAGATATCCATATCCATACTTAATATAATATTATAAATGCGAAAGTCTGTCTGTCTGTCTGTTATGCTTTCACGGCCAAACCGCTGAACGGATTTTGATGAAATTTGGTATGAATATAGTTGAAGACCCGGGGTCAAACATAGGCTACTTTTTGACGCAGGTGGAGCTGCGGGAAACAGCTAGTAAATATATATATCGCAAATGAAGGCAGAATAAGACAGTCTGGCGCTCTCTCGTTTCGGAAGCCAAGATCCACTTCGGGTCGCGGAACCAGCGGAGTAAGTAGGTATCTGAAATTTTGCTAACTTCAAGACTATAAGCATCTTGAGCTAAGTGTAAGAGACAAGCATTTAAAAGATAAGATCATGTTGTAATACGGATGTCTCAATGTCTCTTTACCCACCTATTGTTACTTGCTAGTAGCTACCATCATTACTATCGACAACAATGAGTTTTAAACAATGGTACGGGCGTTTCACTGTTTTACGCTTATCAAGGCGGTTGTGTAAACTTTACGCTTTTTACGGCCTTTAAAGTACTTATTTTGAGTCATAATATATTTATCTATCTGTAATTTAAGTAACTACTGAATGAATGAAACTTTCTTAACATCAATAAGTAAGTAAAACCACTTTATAGCATTGCACCAAAGAAAATTACAAACAAAGACATGCTGTATGTTGTACAATAGGTGGCCTTATCGGTAGTGCAATCTCTTCCATGCTACCTTTAGTCATTAGTTATCCCGAGAAATAAACTCATATTTCGGGGGTCTGGGAACTGATTTAGATGTAAGTACGTAGTTTTTAAATTTATTTTTCATCTATATTCAACCATTGAGAAAGAAACTCTTTACTCTGTTCGATTTCGATGTTCTTTGATTTCAACATGATGAAATAATGTGGTTATAGGCATTTATAGAGAGTCAAAGTGAAGTTCTATTTGGTAGTAGGTTTCACACACTTGCCAATCGTATTGAAAAAGCTTCATTCTTATCACAATTTAAAATCAAACTATTTAGAGGTAACCAAGGGCATATTTAGCGGTGTAGATAAGACACTAACAAAGAATCTACGTAGGAGTACTATAAAAGATGGTGGGGGTTTTAAAGGACGGCTTTCAAAATGGCGCCATTAGCCTTATCGGTTAATTTACAATTCAGCCGATGTCGCCTCCATACGGGTCCTGATAACCACCGATAAATATTCAAAAATGGTTGTTAAAAATAGAATAGTGTTGTAAAGTACTTTTGTCCCATTACTCGGATAACAAAATCATCAAGGGCTCATTTGTCAGAAACATATTGTGCATATGAATTTTAAAAGGATTGATTTCATGATAGCGAATGAATCCCAAAGTGTTTAAACTACGAAAATTCATTCTTAACAGACGTCTCCTGCCTGTAAGCTACCTCCCTGCCTTTCAGCTTTAAGTGTATTTTCTTGTTCAATCATAAGTAAGGACAATGTCAGATGTAAGAGATGATAATAATATATAACCCCGTATTCTTAAACATAACCTTAAGGACGTCCTTCACTCAAACTCCTAGAGCCTTAAGGAAATCCTCGAACTATCCTTAAAAATGATATTCTTAATTGGTTGCTTGAGCAGGAAAGACACAGATTATAATAACAATCCGCAGCACAAAAATTGAGAAATACAAACGAATAGAGTAAAAAATAATCAAATTATGTAGTTAACTAGGCAAAAAGTGGCAAAAACAACTGATTTATAACCACTTTCGATACCGCCTTAAGGTACATGTCGACCAACCTTATATTTGACAGTTCGATACTCACCTCCAATGAGGAATCTCCTTAAGTCAAGAATTGACGACTAATCATGCCAATGAGTTGGAGTAAGGTTGAGTCGAGTTTGAGGAAACGTTTGAGAAGATGGGTGTAAGAGTTTTTTTAAAATTAAGCAGCAAAATTAAGCAAGCGCTGCGTAGTACCGGCCACTATAAAAAATTTCACGACATTGTTTTCTTGCAAGTGGGTAAAAATACCTTTATAAGTCTCTGACGAAATATTGGCTAACTACGAACAATATAGGTAATTTAAAACATCAAACTAAGTTTAGTAATTAGATTTCATATAGGATATGAAGAAACGTTATTACATTAACCAAGAAATTATATCTAGAAGTGAAGATCACTCGAGCATAATAAAATGGACACGAATAACACATAATAACAAATGGCTAACATTCAAGAACAATTTAAGCTGTCAATACTTGAATTATGATTCTAAAACCATAGAGCAACAATTTATGGATAAAAATCGTGCAATTTATCGCAATTAGACCGCGGCTATCGACTCGATACGATAACGTATCGACAGGGCACTTCCCTATTGCTGGCATATTTATTGACTATTGAACTTACATCTTCTTGATAGAAACGATGGTAAATAAGGAATGGTTTATTTTTACTTGTTTTATATTGAGTTGTTGGCTCTGTTTAATCGTATTGCATTGATTAAGTTGTCCATTTGATCAGTAGGTTCCGGCTTTAAATTCTAAGCTATGTTAGTACTATTATAAATTCTGTGATACTACCAATGACTTATATCAAACAACTCTTGTTTCTAGTGAACATTATAAAACGTTGCATACTCGACCACGTTAAAATTTTATATGAAATTTCCTAGTTACCTACCTTACTATCCACCTAATCCACCAGAGGCGCTGTACAGGTTTTTCATACTAAGTATATTTTAACGCGGTCGCTAGCGTCTTCCCTTCAGAGTAAAATCCCCTTCTCAATTCGCGTGTGTTACATGGTCAATCGAACCTGTACATCCTGGTGTCAGAGTTATTCTGAATTCTCAATGCTGATAGTGGATGACCTTAAGTACTGTCTAATCCATGTTCTAGTGCTTATATCACAAGACGTGCAAACAGGGTGTGCAGGGACGACTACAAGACTTTAAATTATTTTTTTACTTGCCTTACCACCATGTGCGCTTTACAAATTTCTCATACAAAAGTGATATCGCAGTCACTAGCGATTGTATTAAATTCTCATAGTAGGAGAACTGAATGAAGGAATTACAACCAAAAGCTGTGCATTACATTATATTATTGAGCATTATTGTGCATTACATTATTGAGTTGCATCATTCCTAGTTACGTAACCCGTACTAACACTAAACACACAAACAGACGGGCATTGGTCTGTGTTTGTTAAATAGACCGAGAATCATTAAGAGGTTCTGTTCTGAAACGATGACATGGAGGTTGATTATTTGATCTTCTCATCTCAAGAACTGGGTGTTATAGAAAAATAAAGAGAGGTAGGACATTTTGTAAGGAGTAGTCCGTCTGGGGAAGTACCTCCACTCTACAGAAGACCGCAGTCAAATAACACTGTGATGCAGTGTTGTGTTCCTGCTGGTGAGTGGTCGCCAGGCTCCAGAGGGGTCGCTGTGCTGACAGTGGACAGGTCGACAACGCGCTGGTGACATCTCTGGTGTTGCAGGCGTTCATAGGCTACGGTGACCACTTACCATCAGGTGGACCGTACGCCTGTTTGCTTACTTAGTTGTATAAAAAAACAGCTTATTAACTTACACAAATCTGTACTGCTGTAGAATTAGGTTTTTTTTAATGTTTATAATTTTATAGCTTGTAACGGATTTACGATAACCTAATTCTTGAAGATGAACAGATGGGCAGGTTAAACAGCAAGGCATATCTAGTATTGTAAAATTTGTCTGATTCGGTTAAGTATTCTTGAACTCAAAATTTGATAGTAAATCCTGTAGTTTATGAGCAAAACCGTGTTATAAAATTATTTAGTAGTGATGTGGTGGCGCCATATTCTCCAGACACCCTGACGAGTCTGAAGGATAAACACCCGGCGCCTCCTGATGATCTTTCTTTTCCAGATCCTCCTGATGACAATTCAGAGCATCTGGTTACCACGGCTCAGGATATTATCTCGGCCGTTTGCCCCTTTAGGAGTGGCTCTGCTGGCGGCTTCGACGGTTTGACACCGCAACATTTAAAAGATTTGATTTGTCCGAGTGCGGGAGCCGCTAGTGACGCGCTCCTGAGGGAGCTTACGAGCCTAGTAAATTTAATGCTCTCCGGCGATGCAAACGAAGGAATTATAGATATTTTATACGGTGCCAATTTGTGTGCCTTAAAAAAAAAGGATGGTGGTATCCGTCCCATCGCCGTGGGTTGCACCTATCGCCGTCTGGCAGCCAAAATTTGCTGTAAATTTTACAGCCCCCTACTGGCAGACAAATTCCAACCCATCCAGTTGGGCTTTGGCTGCAGTGGGGGTTGTGAGGCTGCCGTACACGCCCTATCCACCTACCTTGGCTGTGGTAATAGCAAGGTCATCTTGAAGGTTGACTTAAAAAATGCCTTCAATTCAGTGAACAGGGACACCTTGTTGACCCAAGCTAAATTAGAAACACCAAAAATTTACAAATTCCTCTGGCAGTGTTACAGAAATCCATAAAAATTATTATACAAGGACTCGTCGGTTGGATGTCAGCAAGGTGATCCTCTTGGACCAGTCATTTTTAGTCTAGCTATACACCCCATTATCAGACAACTAAATTCAAAATTTAATATCTGGTATCTGGATGACGGCACCCTAGGAGGCGACTCAGACACAGTTTTAACAGATTTGGCTTTCTTAAAAGAGGAATTCAAAAAAATAGGCTTAGATTTTAATACAAGCAAATGTGAAATATTTTTTGATAATGTTGACCAACCTTCGGAATTATCTAAATTTAATATTTTGGCCCCAAATATTAAAATAATTGACAGAACAACCATGCGCCTCCTAGGGTCTCCGATTCTAGAAGAAGGTTTTGAAATGTTTATTGATGAAAAAATACAACATTTCAACGAGACTTCTGATCGTTTACTCCAAATCAACATACATTCGGCCTTCACCATAATTCGGCACTGTCTTTTTGTCCCAAAATTTACACATGCTTTAAGATCTTCTCCTTTTTGGAAAAATCCTTCCCTTTTAGAAAAAATTGACCAAATTATTAGAATAACGTTAAATAAAATTTTGAATGTGGCTTTAGACGACCGCGCGTGGCAACAAGCATCTCTACCAGTGCGCTTAGGCGGCCTCGGCGTCCGAAAAATTACAGACGTCAGTCTGCCGGCGTTCTTGTCTTCGGTTCACGGCACTGAGGAACTGACCAGGAAAATATTAGCCCAAATACTGGTCGATTTTGAGGTGCCGTGTAAAGCTGAGGCCACGAACGTTTGGCAAATGACTTGTCCAGGCACTGACTTGCCGACTAATCCATCCTCCCAGAGGCAGTGGGACTGGCCTCTTTGTCGCATTGTGAGAGAAAACCTCTTGGGCACTTCTTGCAATGTGGCCGAGCGTGCTCGCCTACTGGCGGTCGGAGAATGGGAGTCGGGTTTATGGCTTCAAGCACTCCCCTCGCCCAGCATAGGAACTATGCTGGACGACAACACATTTAGGGTCGCTACTTGTCTGCGTTTAGGCGCTCCGTGTGTTTCTCCACACCGTTGTCACTGTGGAGAGGCAGTCGACGCCCTCGGACATCATGGTCTATCATGCAGCAGGAGCGCAGGCCGCATACCGCGGCACGCACATCTTAACGACATAATCCGTCGAGCTCTGACCACCGCAGGCGTGCCCGCCGTACTTGAACCTAATGGCCTGGCACGTGACGATGGAAAGAGACCAGACGGTATGTCCTTGATGCCTTGGAATATGGGTCGGCCTTTGGTGTGGGACGCCACATGCGTCGACACCCTTGCGCCATCGCATATTCCAAGCACTGCAGGATGCGCCGGCGCTGCTGCTGCATCAGCCGAAGCCCTCAAACGGCGTAAATACAGTAATTTCATCGGAAATTACTTATTTGAGCCGTTTGGGGTGGAGACTCTGGGGCTATGGGGTCCGAGTGCTCGTTCTCTGTACAGAGATTTAGCAAAGCGTATAATCGACGCCTCAAGTGACCGGAAGGCTGGACTGTACTTGGCTCAAAGAATCAGCATTGCCATACAGCGTGGCAATGCTGCCAGCCTTCTGGGCACTTTCCCGGTAGACATCGATGTGGATGAATTCTACGACGCCTAAATTACATGGACATTTTTTTTTATGTATATATATATAATACTTTTGTTTTTTAGTGTATATAACTAGTTTATTAAATTTATAGTTTATTATTAATTTTAGTTTGACAAAATGTGTGAAATTTTATAACTATGTTATAAATAAAAAAGGCGATTCTAAAGGCGGCAAAGTCTTATAAAAAATATTTTTTAATAAAAAATTAATAATTTACTTATATACTTACTTACGTTAGTACGATTTTATTTTACAATTTCTACTAGTCCAGCAAGACTGATTCCTTCAAATTCCTAATTAAAAAGCAACTATTACTGTGCTCCGTGGGCCACATAAAACAGTATACTATCTAACGTAAGGTGTAAGGGTAAAGTCGTATAAGTTTTTAAGTAGCCCACGGTACTTATCGGCTTGACCTAACATCAAGCTATCCCATATTTCTTCACGGATATGTACGTAACTGTTAAAGCAACTTTTTAATTAAGTTACCTGTAGAGTAGACTCAATTGGTAAACATCACAATTGATGTACTTACATTTAACACTATAAAAAGTAAACGTTTTAATAAAAAATTGATGTAACTGTATCTAGGAAATATAGGGTTGGCGACCAAAGTCACGACGGTGTCAACGTATAAATCTTTAACTCAGAATCATAATTATATAATTGAGGAAAATCTATGATTTGGCATAAATAAAATCAAAAAATGTAGAGTTATTGAAAGTTAAAAAAACGTAACAAGTTTTTATAAACACGAATAAAATACTAGCTGTTTCCCGTGGTTATGCCCAAGTCAAAAGGTATCCTATGTTTGACCCATGTTCTTCAACTATATCCATATACCAAGCTTCATCAAAATCCGTCCGGAGCTTTGCCGCGAACGTGTTACAGACAAGACTTTCGCATTTATAACAATATTAAGGACTAACTGTTTCCCGCAGCTCCACCTGCGGTATATAGCCTATGTTACTCAGGGTGAATGCATCTTTCCAATGATGAAAGAATTTTTGAAATCGGCACAGTAGTTTTTGAGTTTATTCATTACAAACATACCCACAAAAATACAAATCTTTCCTCTTTATAATATTAGTGTAGATGTACATGTAGTACGTTGCCATTATTTTATGTTATAAATATATAGTGATAAGTTGCGCTATTAATCCACACTATCTACACCTTCACTACAAGACTACTACTTTTAACACTTACCATAAATTAATCACTTTTTCTGCACCACCGATTGGTGGACTGGTAGAAAAAGCCTATGGCTTTAAGTCCGCCATTTACATGTCATGTCATAAAGTTAAATAAGTAAACCATACTATGGTTATACCACGCCTGGATGATGAGACCTGTATTTGTATTACCATAGTCTTCTCTTGTTGATTTTGTCTTCAAGCAGCTACGGTAATACAAATACAGGTCTCGTCATCCAGGCGTCACTGTTTTAATTAAAAGACTTCAATCTTCAGACATTAAAGAATCGAGTATCATAGTGTGCGAAGGGACTAACACGGACAATTTTTCAAAACTAGCAACCTTAAACACCGTAGGCGTGAGAGTCAGTACAGTTACTCGCAATATTTACTATCACAACAGACAGACAGCGCCCACGCGTTCTCAATGGGAATGTCGCAATCATGTCATACCTTGTTGACAGATCTTGATACTTTGAACTATCTTTGAACCTATGTGACCAATTAATTTATTTTCTTATTTTATAGCCAACCGTTTGATATTTTTTTATAAATCACCTTATAAAGTGAATAAAGTAAAAAAATCCTCTTTATTAAATCTCAAAATAAAAATTCTAAAAAAGGTCAAATCAATCAGGGATCCTTGCTCTTTTGTTACAAATACTGTTTTCGTCAGCCGCGCACATCATTTTGTATGAAAAAATTGTTAGGCCACGCCCACATTTTGATGTTAGCAAACACAAAACACGGCTTTACTTAGATTAATAATTACTAATGTAAGACGGCTTTAGTACTACAAAGTGTAGTCTTTTCATATTTTATGAACATTTTTGAAACTTGCCATATCAAATATAAATATTCCATTAAAGCGTTCATTTATTCAGTTATATTTGGGTAATTTTTTGGTCGAAAGATTTGTAAACGTAAACGACAGAAGTTGGCAACTGCTTTCTATAAGACTATCAATTACTGTAACACCCACACTCGTTCTCAATGGAGCTAAGTGTTGCAACAGTCGTCTGCCAGAATTGATGCATGTGGATTAAATTTATTTTGACAGGGATGTAAATAAGTAGTCTTGGTGTCTGTTTATAATCTAATTTGTAATGCGAATAAATGTTCCCTTATTTTGATGAATTATAAATTGATAAATCAAAAGAATAAAAATAGTACTCATAGGAAATTAATAATACGTAGAGTTCATTTTACGAAAGAATTCCCGTGGCAATTACTGTTTTTTTATAGGGAAAAAATCTGCAAGGCGAAGACGCCAAGCTAAAAGGAATTCTTTCATGGAACAAACTGTGAGTATTTATATGAGGGTACCTCGTGTAGAGGTGAAAACAATATTGGAAAATTCTGGATGAAACATTTGTAACAAAATGTAATGAAACGAAAAACCAACAACAAAGCTAGCTACGATTTCCGAACGTTTTCGTTGGTTTATTCTTTTGGCAAGTGTACATTATAGGTGTATTGTAATATAACCTAAAATGTACCTCTATAATAAGCTCTTGTTTCGTCTCATTAGCATTTATTGCGTCTTCTTACAAATGAAACGTCTACGACACAGTGCAATATGTATGACACCATTACTCCAATTTAGAGTCTCTGAACGTTGTTTACTACTTTTAGCTGACCTCTTTAACAGGAACTTCGACCTTCATTAATTGCACCCAGACTTTACCATGCTGGGACAAAATTATTTGCTCTACCAATTTCATCTACTGCTGCTTTGTATTTCCAAGCGGACTATATACGAAAGCAACTACAAGTTGTTGCTACGTGATATAATAATATGAGCACATCAGACACAGAGTTATTGGTATGGTACTATCGTAAAGAAAGAATCCCCAAAAATAATCCCTTCTACCCAAAACAGATACCGCACCTCGCCGCGCAGATTCAGGGTAAAAAAATCGAGAGCAAAACAATGGAAGGATGTCGCCTCTGCCCCGCGGTCGCTGCAGCGACCATGATACAGATACGATAAATAACCAACCTTGACGCGCGTGGCTCGCCACTGTTGTATGGAGTGTCGTACATCGTATTTACGTTATAGGGCTTAAAGGTTAAAGTATCAAGGACTAACAGTTGAACTACATGCCTGCCTCCGAGCCGCCGGCTTGTTTCAGGAAGTAGTTGCTGTAAGTGTATTAACTTTATTATTAAATATTAACATATATTCATAATAGGACTATTCAGTGTAAGCGCACTTTATACGAAAAATCCTAGAACAGTCAGACAGACGGAGGAAACGACATGTTGTTACTACCTCGTTAAGTATCAAGGATTTTGAGGAGCTCGATAGTCGAGCGCGACGCGCGTATCGGTAGCGAATGCGCGTGTCAAGCGACGGATTGTACGCCATTTAGTGACATTTTCTATCCCGAGCTTTGCCGTTGGTCCCGGTTGTTATTGATAGATAACGGGCGTGAGACTGTGTCAAATGCTTTGGGACAGACTGAAAAGTTCTGACAGTGTTGGCCACTAACACATCTCGGGTCATGTTCCTGTTGGTCTGGTTTCCCTGTAAAAAGGGGTTCGGTCAGACGACAGTCGCTCCGTTGTAATAACCATGACTTACAGCGTACCTTAGGCTCCGAAGCGTAAGCTGACGGCGCAACTAGGAATACACGCTGGGATGAAGAAGGTAAAGTATCAAGGACTAACAGTCGAGCTACATGCCTGCCTCCGAGCCGCCGCCGCCGGCTTGTCTCGGGAAGTAGTTGCTGTAATGTGTAATCTAAATTGTTATTTCCTTGTAATTCGCTGTTTCGTCTGTCTGTTCCTATTTTATAAATACTGATGCTCATCAACATATCTATCATAAGTCGTATATGATGTTAAAACAAAGGTTTAGGCAGGCTTTATTCTAAGATAGAAAGGTAATTGTATTAAATAGTTATATATTTTATTAAAAATACATTTTTTTTGTCATCTCAAAATTATTCAATATTAACTTCACAACTTACACGTAATAAAATATTAAATAACTTTAACTTGTATATAAAGGATTATACTTTTGTATTGAAGATTTTGATTCAATTCGCGTAAAAATTTGCTACAATATACGTTCGCAAATAATAATAATTTTCATAAGATGGCATGACACTTCTAATTATGAAACAATAATTAATATTTAGTAAATACTAAATAAAATTTCATGAGAGCTAAAATAATTCAAAAAGGGCGTGAAAAAATTCCTTCATGGTCGGCGACGCGCTCATGACATCTCCGATATTGCAGGCGTTCATAGGCTACAGTAATCACTTACCATTAGGTGGGTTGTACGCCTATTTGCTTGTATACTTAATTGTATAAAAAAAAAATCGCATTTTTTTATTCAAATTGAGTATGAAATTTCAATTTCGCTAGATTGCAATAGTAATTCGAATCTTACAGATTATTATGAAATGGAACTATGAATTTAAATTTAGATTACCCTGTAGTAGTTTAGATTACCGTATTCAAACATAGGTGTTGAATTTTTTTTTTTTAAAGTGCATGTGGTCATATAACAACATTCACAACTATTAGGTCGCAGTTCGTCTCATAGAGAATTAATTGACACCCTTAGCAGGCGTTCATAGGCTACGGTAACCACTTATCATCAGATGGGTCGTATGCCTACTTGCCTACCCAGTCGTATAAAAAATAAGAAATTAGAAAAGCACGGGCTCTCAAAACTTGGAATCCAAAACGGAAAAATGCTAAGATGATTATGATAAATGAAAAATTAAGTATTCAAATAAGTTCTGGTTTTCTAAAGAATTAAAAACATTTTTACAGTTAAATAAAAGCTGAGACGTGGTTTACGGATAAAGTACTTTAATCTAGAATTTCTAAGGGAGCGGGCGCTTGGGGTAAAAGCTTGGTAAAAGCTGTCATGAATAAATAGTTGGGTGTGCAATTCAGTGCCTACCTACAGTACCTACTTAGTAAGTCCTAATAAAGTTTTACCAGAAGTTTATTTTTATAGGCAAATAACTGAAATTCTCAATTTCCATTCTGTTTGTATAAACCTTTAATGAATATCCAAGATTGAAAGTTTTAAAAATTAAAAAAGCCTTGCTGGGTGAAATATCATACCCTAATAAACAACAAACTTCAGAATTTATTTCAGAAGAAACGATAGATGAAGTTAGTAGTAAGTGAGTCCAAAGTAAAGACACATAATTATTAATATTACTAACGTAGTTAAAATATTGATAATTACTTACTAATTTATCATTGGAAAATAATTATTTACATATTAAATTCTCACCTCTTTAATTTCCGTACGTTTGGTATTTGAAATTGGCAATGACAATGGTCAAGTAAGGTAATAGGAATATTGATAAGTATCGTTCACGGTCTCTCCCTTGACAGACAAACAGACGTCCACATCTAATAAATCTGTTGGGTTGTATTTGTATCTGAAATATGATAGTGACGTAGTATTGACCATAATAGAATCGTACGACAAGATGAAGGAGAAAAAGAGAAAGGAGAAAAAAAACGTCGTATCGTATCAAAAAAAAAAAAAAAAACAATCAAGTGATAGGGTGAACTCCACCGACAAGAGCTCGGCTCTGAAATTTATGAATGAAATAAATGTAGTTCATTCATTCATATCGAGTAAGTTACATGGTCAATCAACCCAATACAAGTGTCAGAGTATTTCGAAACCACCTTCAGGCATTCAGAGGCCTAGAGGTAGTAAAGTAGGAAGGCGTAGTTCTTTTAACCACCACCAAATTACAGTCATATCACTCTTGTTATACACGCTAGTCAAATACTCGTACGCATCACTTCGTTTTTAAAACGAATATATTTTTCATAGAAATCATTTATTTATTGACACCTTTTCGCACAATATAGTATACTTATTATTTTACCATCGTATCTTCTAAATCGTAATTATAAGTTCACTATTGCAACAAAATCCGATCAAAGAGCATCACAGAACATCTGCAGCATTAATATCTATGAAAAATACGTTATACATTTGTCACCACATAAACATAATTCACTAAGCCCATAAACTGTAACATATAAACCCGTCGAATGTCCTAGTGACATACCCGTGTGACTAAGTCGCTCGACGGGTTAAAGATTCGAAATATCTGAGTAGCAGCTTTATAATGCCAATATATTACACTAGTATCTCTCAATTTACGATGTATTAACGTGTCAAAAAAACATTTTATTTTGGAGCGGCTCTTGCGCAATGTATGTCTAAACGAATATAGTAATGCTAGTGAGTTTGTTTGAACTTTGAATCTTATTCTAAGTCGTAAAGTAATATATAATCTTATATTAAGCACCGAGATATATGTACTAGTACATTATATCTCGATGCTTTTAAGTAGATTTAAAAAAGACTTGGTCATTACCTGAGGCTCTAAAGTCCAAACTCAAGATTTGGCAGAGAGCAATGAAGCGGATAAGAAACACGACACTTCGTTCTAGTTTGAGATTAACCCATGGGAACAACTTAAATGGGATTGGGCGGGTCACGTCAACCACATGGATAACAATCGTTGGGCTCAAATATCCATTACGTGGCAGGCCTGAGGGTGGCTGGCGTAAGAGAGAAAGACAGAGGATGCGCTGCAGCGACGACTTGGCTACGTGCTTGGCGTACGGGCTTGGCTCGAGGCTACGTGGTCGGAGAGAAGTTTGAAAGGAGTTAAGGATGACCAGCAGTGATACAACATAGGTTAATGAAAAAAAGTGTTAATAACCAGTAGTCTAAAATTTGAAATTTAAAAATAAATAAGTAGGTATTCGTTTTGACCATTTGTAATGAACTGAAGGATAATACTGAAAATCTTGAAATAATACTTGGTGTTGTGACTTTGAAAACTAGCGTTTGCCTAAATCCCACGAGAACAGTATTTTATCCTAAAAGGTACTGTATGTTCTTCTTAGTATTTATGTGTACCTACGCAAATTTTCAGGAAGACTGGTACCGCCACTTTCACTTTCGTTAGGATATGGACTAAGTTCTTTTTTTATTATGGTTTTGGGATAAATTATGCAATGTCCATATCTTCTTTCTTAGACTACATTATTTATTTTTTTAGTTTTGTATAAGTTTATTATCATATTGAATACACAATAATAGAAAATAAAAACTATCCTACGTAAGTAATACTAAAACAAAATAAAACAAAACAATAATTATTAGATGTTATATTTGAATCAGGAAACACGTCGTCAAAACCACTTCAGTTCTGTTTTACAACATTTTAATTTACGACAGTTTAGTGAGTTCAGCGTTGAAATATATTATTTGCTCTAGAAACCACTTAACAACTTTATCTCCTCCTAATGCACTGTAAAATATTTGATTAATAATATTTTCACGTAAAATAACTGTAATGCAACAGATTGCAGAATCATAGAGAGGTATTTTTTGGAATTTTTGTTCAAATTTTAGTTTGCCACGCTGTATAGCTTTGATATCTTTGCACCAGGTACGATCCTGATCGGGAATCTAAGTTGATCTCCCTAAGACGGCAACCAATCTCTCTGATGAAGCTCTTGGCTTCGGCCCCCCAGCAGACTGTGTCCTTCACCAACGGCATAAATAGATATATTTTTAGATGCTCATCATATTTTTTATGTCTTTTTATTACTACCTGTTCCTACTTAAAGTCCTAGTTACCTAGAGAAGTTGTTTACAAACATCTTCAGCTTTTTTAAATGAATATGAATACGAATCATACGTTTCTGTAAAAGTGTCCTTTATCATCTGATTAACAATTCTTAAAATGTACATAATACAATACAAAATAACTTTATTATTACAGAAATAAACAAATTGTAAAATTACTGGAGCAAAGACGTACTTATTACAGGGCAATCTCTTCCAGTCAACCCTTACGCGATGAAAGAGAAACACTGTGGTTATTTTACGCATTCATCGTGTAAAGTAGGACAGAAAAGTAAAGACAAATCTTTTTCGTACCATAAGTAAAAATACTTTTACAATTATCCATACAAAGATAAATCAATTCATACCACACGCTATCGTTTCGCACGTTGCCCCACTTGTTTTGGCAACTGACGCCGTCCGCATAGTTCAAGTTCGATGCCAAGGCGAGATAAGCGAATGCATTTTTTTATCATATTTTTTGCGTGTTGTTTCAAGTAACGCTGATATTTTTCTTATTTTAATTGAATGGCTTTATCTGTTATCCGAATGAGTGCCAAAATATTATTTTATGTTAATATTTTAGAGAAAATGAGATTGTACAGCGTGTTTAGCGTCGACTGACCATGAAATCCACTCGATATAAATGAATGAACCTACGTAATCTGGTTTTTAGTGTTGTTTTCAATAAAAACCGTGTTGAACTTATACAATTAAGAAGTGAAATGAAATTCATGAAATTCATGAAAATCGGAAATTATACCCAATATCCGCTTTTAAAATCAAGAACACTCTATTGCAACAAAACAGACTATCCATATTTTGTTCAAATTTGGTACGGCTATGGTAGTTAAAAACGGTCAAACGTAGGCTACTTTTTGACATAGACAGAACTGCAGGGAACAGCTAGTGCTCTCAGTCTTCTTCTTCATCGGCCCCTAACTGCTGAAGATCGTGACCACATTTAAATCCTCTGTTTTACTCATATCTGTTCCCAGTGTAGTAATATTCTTAAGTAACAGTTTCTACACTGCGACCAGAATGGTTGTACGAGATGAATCAGCTCTGTATATGCTATCCCCTACTCTACTCACTCTCTCACTCTACTCAAGTGTAATTGTGGTTTTTTATCACTCATAAATCATTATTATTATAATACTAGCTGATCCGGCAAACTTCGTACCGCCTCCGAATATATTCACCTTTTAAACCTTCCCTGGACTTCCACAAATAATTTAAAACCATAAATAGCCAAATCGGTCCAGCCGTTCTCGAGTTTTAGCGAGACTAACGAACAGCAATTGATTTATATATATATATATATATATATATATAGATAATGTACGTTACGGAACTAATAAAGCATTTTTGTCATCTTAACTTTGCCACGCCTCTTACGCTATAGCGTGACTATAGGGACAACCTTGCCACTCGGAGTGTAGGTCAATACAGTGCAGTTTTGGCAAACGAACTGAGTTCAAGTTCAGCGCAATGCCAAGAGTTATCAATGCAGCAAGTTACATAACAGTCCGGGAGATAAGAGAGTATGATAATACGACTTTGTAAGTGATTCAATAAAGTTTTAAGTTTTGTTTTATGATTCTAGGCTAGGTGGTCAGAAGTGGCGGAGCAGAGAGAAGATTGAAAGGAGATGGGGGAGACCTTTGCCCAGCTGTGGGATAATATAGGATCAAAAAGAAGTTTTAAGACGTTGAATGCAGGCCACTTTAAATCGATCATATCTAATCCATAATGGCATCCTATGTCAATGGAACATCTCTTAGATTAATAATTGTTAATTATTAATCTAAGGGAACATCTAGTTACTGAAATAATGATGATTTTATAGAGTAAACTTTCTCACACGTATGTTTTAAAATCTCAGACTTTAATTTAAAAAAAATACAACACCTTATTCATCTTATACTAGCGGCCCGTACCAGCTTTATATGAATGATCTCAAATGACAAGATATTTTACGGACCACTCTATTAAAATTATCATAATGCACCAAGTAAACGTAGTTTTTAAATTTATAGCAAACAGACAGACAAATTATGCCACTTCATTTTATAATATTATGAATAGAAGTTAAACGAAATTCTTAATTAACATACCTACTTATTATTCATATATCTTTTTAAATATTCGCCAACTTGTTGCTACTCGTACATATATCGTCCTTTCACATGCAATTAGTGTCAAATTTAAAAGTCTCATGCTTAGGCGTGGTCTAATCACATGAGCGTTATATGCTAAATGGTTATTAGATAATAATATATTCATATATCCTTGACCGACATAAAACAGGTATTTGTGACATCTTTTTATATTATGCAAACATTCGTTGTCAAGTAGAGTGTTTATCTAAATATTTTTTCAACTATCCGAAAGATAGTAATGTTTTATATGTCCAAGCGTGAATTCTATTTTTTGTTGGTCCGTCTGATTTTAAAATAATGAATTTTAGATTTGCCTAATTGATAAAAATTATACTCAATAATCGCATATCGATACATAAAATTTTCATTGAAATTTACATCTCAACGTTATATTAATAACTAGCTGTGCCCGCGGCTTCGCCCGCGTGTAAACCTCCTTTGGGAACATGATGTTTTTCCAGGACTAAAAGTAGCCTATGTTACTCTCCATCCTTTCAACTAACTCAAGTATAAAATCAAGTCGATTGGTTGCTTAGTTAGGGCGTGAAGGAAGGACAAACAAACACACTTTCACATTTATAATATTAGTATGAAGTATGTCCGTCTCCGCGGCGCTACGACCGCTCGAGACCAATCATTAATCTATGATCTCAACGACTTATTAATTAAATGATTGGCTGAAAGTCATAAGACAGCTCTATATCGAAACATGTTATAGATAATAAGATGTATTATACATATATATAATTTAAAAAATTAGTGATTCAACGTTTAAGGAACTTTAATCCAAAAATAATAATGTTTATAAAATAGTGACGAAAGAGCTCTACCTTTACGCTTTGTTGTATAATATTTTAATGTGAATAAGTACATAGTTTCACCATAGCTTAGTTCACAATAAACTCATTAAGTTGTATATGCAAATAAGTTTATATCTAGGCTAGATTAAATCCAACATTTCCCCAAGCCTGTATATTAGGCAACTCAAATCCGACATAAGTGTGGACGATAATCAATTTAAATACTTACATTGTAACTTTTGGCTACATATTTTTAAAAAAATTATAGAAATATTTGAACGGACTCCAAGCTCACATCGACGGAATCAGAGAAAATAATGTACAGTAGGACTATTTTTGACACGTATGACTAACGCAAAATTGGTGGGTCGAATGATTTTCGTTAAACATCGGATCGTTTTTATTCGTCATAATTGGAGCATCAAACGGTTGTAACTGATCAAAAATCAGAAAGACAAATTTCACAAAATTTTAACTAACTGACAGTTCGAGTATACCTAAGCGAAGCCGTGACGGAAAACTAGTTAAAAAACAAGGTAACTGACCTATCATAACTAGCATTGTGCGTGTAACTACTATGTCACTTTTATGGTTCGTTCAGCTTATGGCACTCTAAAGTTGATGGCTGCACATTTTAATTGTAGTAATAATTAGGGATGGGTTTATACCGTTAAAAATATGAGAGCGATATGTCTAGCAAATATCGTTAGTTGAAGAGGTTCGTTAACTTAGTTGACGTCGTCGGTTTATATTGACGAAAACTGCAAAAAAAATGTATACTTATATTGAAATCAATGATAACTGCAAACAAATGTATCGCTTCCTGTAAAAACGTTGTTACTACATCCTTATACCCATATAGACTTCCTAGCTTTGGTCATCCAAAAGCAAGATGGGTCGACCATAGAACAAAAATCGCGGGTCGAGAACATAATAGTACAAACCCACAGTGCCTCTACTGTAAGATTTTATTAAACAAGATGCTAGCAACTGCGTTAAGATTTTGTATGGAACTACTTCGCTGCCCTTCTACACGTATCCGCCAGGGACGCTGTCCAGCTATGCCATACAAATAAATCTAAATCTCATGTAAGAAGCACAAGACCGAAGTTCAGAAGGCTTTGCACCACGGTACGGTTCTAAATACACTTGTATTGCGATACCTCGCTTGCTCACTCGTTTTCGCCCTATTTATAGATATGGTCATAGGCCTCTAGGTCTCAGAAAGAACGATAATTGAGAGCTAGGCTAGAGGCTTATATAGAGCAGTGGGACGTGAAATGGTGCTAATGGTGAAAAAAAAAAAAATTTAACACCCACATTATCGAATCTTAACATAACGGAATTAACGTTACTTACCGATATTTGTAACGTTAGTTCCGGAACGGTAACAATCCCTAATAGCAGTCACGCCAGGTTGATTGCGAACAAGCAGGTGGACGTTACACTAGTTATTAACTTCAGTTTATGTGAAATGCAGGCTTCGTGGTATACTTGGCACGCGACCGACGACGGTCGTTTTTATGGATTGTCAGAATACTTATTTAATCCATACTTCCATATCCATACAAATATTATAAATGCGAAAGTCTGTCTGTCTTACTGTCTGCCTGTCTTTCTGTCTGTATGTCTGTCTGTCTGTCTGTTACGCTTTCACGGCCAAACCGCAGAACGGATTTTGATGAAATTTGGTATGAATATGGTTGAAGACCCGGGGTCAAATATAAGCTACTTTTTGACGCAGGCGGAGCTGCGGGAAACAGCTAGTTTTAATATAAAGTTGAAATGCTTAAAAAATTGATTGTTTTATGGAATTACTAGCCTCATCCCGCAGCTCTGCATGCGTCGGTAGCCTATGTTTGACCCCGGATCTTCAACTATATTCATATCATATTTCATCAAAATCCGTTTAGCGGTGAAAGCGTAACAGACAGACAGACAGACAGAAAGACAGACAGACTGACTTTCGCATTTATAATATTAGTATGGATTACTAACTTAAAGTTTGAAATTTTGACGTTTTGTATTAGAGACTCAGCAATAACACAGATTTTTTTATAGTGCCTACCTACTTATCGTATGTATAAGTAGAAAAGGGTTGAATATTATATAAGGCTTATGTTTGTGAGGTATGGGGAAAATCAACTAAGAAAAAAATTTACAGATTTGCTTACTTCAAAAAAGCAAGTAAAAAAAAAAAAAAAATTTTTTTTTCTCCGACACATTTACTTAGACATTTATTTTTATGTTATTTTTTTATAATTCATTTATATTATTAAACTTTTATCTTAAATTTTATTATTCTATATTAATGACAAATAAGTGTTGTGCTTAAACATTTAACTAACTGTGTAAATATACTAACGGTTTAACTAGTCCGGGGATTAAATATTAACGGCCTCGGGATAACATTTGCAAGTCTAATAGCTAACTCTGATTAGAAATCTGAGACAGATTTCTGGCTTTGGGATTAGGAACTAATCTGAGGTTTCTTTGAAGTAAACTTCTTCTTATCTTTAAGTTTTTTTTTTAGAGGCCGAAATGCGGTTCCGAAAAACTCTGACACTAGGGTGAATGACTCATTCATTCACCTCTTTTTTATATTATTTGCGAATGGTGTTTTACAACAAACTCTACGTATATTAGAAAAAATCCTCATGATACCGGAAAATAATAAGACTGCCGATTTAGCAGAGTTTGGGCTCCAAAGTCTAAGATAAAGTAAATATAAAAAATACAAAGTATTTCATGAACCAACAAATTAATTTAACTACATACAACTAATTTCGCCGACAGCAAAATATTTGCAACTCTGTCACACTTTGTAAGATTCAAATTCAAATATCAAGATCGTAACTTAAGTATTGCAAAACAGTTGCAACGCAGTCGCAGTCCTTGTAGTTTGTAATAAGTGACTGATACGGGTACCATTCGATACCCATAATCGATAAATACATAGAGCAGAGCAACACTAAATACGCGCCAAACTATAAGACATGTGCTTTACGAATTTAGAACAATTACATAACCATTATAGCTTGATCTCCTTCGTTTCTCAAAATATCCACAAAATTGGGTCGACACGGTGGAATAGGTAACACTTGAAGAGCTTCAAATAATTTGGACGTCAAACATCGAAAACTAGCATCAAGTTGGATCGTTTCCAAGATGGTCGCTGTTACGACATTTTATTAAAATCTTCGCTTGGGACTCACGGGTTGCGCCGGTCCTTTGAGGAGCTTGCGCGGGGATGTTGATCCAACGCGTAGAGGCCCTTTGGAGAAGTTGATGTTATGTGGTACTTCTGCCAAAACCCATTCTCTGCTATATCAATAGTTGATAAAACTCATCATCACAGTGTAAGTATTGATGAATCAACCTAGTTATTTCCCATTTGAAAGTTCATTCATACTATATTGTATACTGAATTTGAAGTAAGTGAATGAATAGTATTTTAATGAAAATAAATAATTGATACATCATTAGCAACAACATAATACTACTAACGCATCATAGTGTAAGAACGCATACTTATCTACATTTTAGTTGGAAATAAATTAACCATTTATAAGCTTTAAATTAAACTATTTTAATACGGTTTTTATCGCGTTTATTACTTATTTAGTCTGCCTGCGATCATGAACGCTGTAAAGTGTTTGAAACGTCAGGTGTAAATAAATAAGTAATAAACGCGATAAAAACCGTATTAAAATAGTTTAATTTAAAGCTTATAAATGGTTAATCGTTAAAACATAAGACATCATCATTTATAAGCTTGTCTTATCGAACATTGGTAAAAATTGTTTGATCTAGCCTCATTAATGACCTACGTAATATAACAATACTTAGTACATTTTAAATTATTATGTTTGAACTAGGAATCCATAAGTTTTATTGATCAATCATTTGTTTTCATTCATAATTAGCGTCTCAATATTGATAAAATATTGGAGCTGTACAATCAATAGCTCACCTCCTGTCGTTCCCCAATAGTCCCGTCTCTTGCACTATGGAAGACTTAAATTTGGCAGACAGACAGACAGAAAGACAGACAGACAGACAGACTTTCGCATTTATACTATTAGTATGGATATGTATTGTCCAAGACAGGTCAATCAGAAAAAGATCATTTTCATCTTGACCTGACCGGGGATTGAACCCGAGCCCTCTGAACAGCAAGCAGGTGTGTTACCCATTACGTCACGGAGGTCATCAATATAGTGCAGTCAATGACAACTTTGACTTGACAAGAAATATAAATTATTATAATAGAGCATGAACATCTACAATGTAGAGCTAAATGAATTCAGATGTACCTATGAAGAAGCTTCTTGCTAAATTTAGGGGGGGGGGGGGGGGGGGGGTTGTTTGTACTCAAAAACATGCAACTTTGGTATCTAAACTAAAAGAACACTTAACATTCTTTATAGTAAACATCAATTGAAAAACGTCGCAAAAACTTAGCGCTTTCACGACAATCTACTAAAATAATCGGAAACAGGCCAAATACTTGAACGATTTTCAACTGATTCTGCCCGAGGCTGCTTAGTAACAACCAAATGATCTACTTTTGTATCGCAAAACTAACTACCGTATCGCGAAATGAGTAAATAACTGTAATAATAACTGTTGTTTTCAACGCGTAATTAACTTCAATCTTTTCGCGTGGGGCACATCACTATTGACCAGTATAAACTGGACTAAGATTATTTGAGTGAAGTTAGCGATTGTAGTCCAATTGGGATTGGTTTTTAGTATGAGTCATGCTTCGGTTGAATCGATTTCTTTGAATATAGACATTTTATCGCGATAAAGTATCGAGATAAAATAACACTGCTATTCATGGTGTTTGACACCTGACCTACATGTCGGCCTAGTAATCATAACATTACGATATTATAAATCGCACGGTGTGTGGCAAAAAAATATGAAGTGCTTTCACCTTATTTTTTCATGTTAAGTGATGTTTATCGACGCTCAATGTAAGGAATTAAAGGTGGATAACGGAATAACCAGAAAGAATCGTAAATCCAAATGTTTTTAATACCATTTGTAGCATAAATTTTTATTCTCAAAATTCAATGACAAACATTTCAAAACCTGAAATACCTACAAGTGAAAAAAAAAACTATATTTTCGAAGTTGTGATTTTCTCCCTGGCCACGCAGTGAGTAATACTGTAATATAATGATTAGACCACCAACATAAAGGCTTTTTACTCTACAGCTGGTGGGATTGGTACAACCGCCGTCTGATGGTAGTGATAAAAACTATTTAATTTACTATCAGGCGGATCAAGCGATTTAAGTAATGGTTAACGGTTATAAAACGTGTTTTCATATATTTATTATTTAGTTTTGTTAAAGAGTTAGCTAGAATTGAGTATTTAGCAAGTATATGCAAGTAGTAACCATAAGTATTAGAATCAGTATATTTAAAACATGATTTTGAGAAGAAATAATTAGTTTCACTGAAAAATAATAGGGCATTTTTTTTTTTTTTTGAGTTATAAGTTTGTTTTTTTTTTTTTGAGTTTGAGTTAAAAATTTGATAATCGCTTTATTTAAACACAGCACTAGAAATAATATTTTTCAACATTGTTTATGTGTCCCATAAAACATTAGATTTTTTTATATGTACATATACAACTAAGTAGGCAAACAGGCGTACGGTCCACCTGATGGTAAGTGGTTACCGTAGCCAAATAGATTTAGTTGTAAATATAATTTAATTGTAGGTCAGTGATACAAATAGGTAACAGTTGTTTATTTCCCCACGTTGACTTATTATTCTTTTCACGTGCAGAAATTGGTCTACGTAACATACATTTAAAACAAATAATTAATCAATCAGTCGGCACAACGATTACTTTGACGAAATTGTATCGACGTTGAATACATCGTCAATGTTTACGTGGTTACGTTCTCTCTCGTTCTTTCAGGTCAAAAATAGATAAGGAGAAAGGGACTAAACATAAATTAGTTAATTTGGTCTTATTGAACGTTTGTTTATTTTTTTGAATAAGGAGGTCAATAAATAAAATCCTTGTCACGGTTACATGGTACATAATACATAAAATACTACTTCTTAAAACTTAAATTAGTGAAGTATGGAACTCGGTTTTCTACAACTTTCACCTTATTCGGTAGAAGACTTTTATTTTTCTTGTAATTGTAATTAGTTTTACTTCTTACTCATTAAAGAATGTTAATTAAACTTAGGGAAAGCCTCCGAAATGCTACTTTTAGATTTTCATTGCTTTTAAAATATAGACAGGATGTCTTCGTTTTAACATGACTACGATTTACGAAAATTTAAGTAATCTTAAAAAAAAGTAAATGAAAAACATTTCCTTTTCTTGGATCCATTTTGCGTAACGGACAATTAGTTACTGAAAATGAAAGAGAAACTTTCGATTACCGTTTTCAATAAAGAGGTAACAAATACAATCATTAACCCTACTTCGTATGTGGAAGTGAAATGTAGAACCGTGAATCTAATTCTAAGGCTATATCAAAATTCAGTCAGCTTTACCCTAAAATGTGAGTAATAAATAAAATATTTATCTAAGTACCTTTTACTTAGTGTCATATTCTGTAAATGGTGGTATCTCCAATTAAAACTGTAATACAACAGATGCAGTATTTTGATTATCTATGTCAGCAATAGTCAGATTTACAGAAATGTTAATTCAGCACAATATGAAGCGAAAATCCCGCTGACGGTAGTAAACGTGCTCAGTAGGCACGTAAATTAATAGTGTTGGGACAGTACATGGTTGTAAATCGATAATTTTTAAAGGTATTTTCTAATAAGTCATCGACATAATTTCAGTCCACAGCCGGACATAGACATCTTCTAGTGCAAGCCGTAAGACTCCACCTACCCACGCCTAAATCTCTTATCCTGAATTTTTACCTACAAAAAGGGTTGCTTGTAAGAGATTGCTATTGCAATAAAGGCCGGCTTTGCACATCATTATGTCTACATGTATGTGTCTCAAAATTGTATTTTCCTGGTGCAATAAAGTGTTTATTATTATTATTATCTCCTAAAGATTTCCCAAATGAAGCTGCCTGTATCCACCGTTTGCCTGCGACCTTTCTCAGGTCATCTGACCATCTGGTCGGACAATATTTTTTATTGTTTTTGTTAATGTTGTCTGAAAATAATTTTTTCTTTTTTCTTTTCATGAAAAACCAACAATGATCGAATATTATAACTACAAATTCTAAACCATAAATATATTCAATTTATATTTGTTAAGGCACACGAAATAAGCATTTTTTTGAGAAAGGACACTGGCCGAAAAGAAATTTTAAACAAATTCCTTGACTTCGATTTAAGAGTTTGAAAAAAAGATCATTGTCCAGCTGCCATGCGAGTGTGCCGAAAAATGGCGTTTTTGCCAATAAATTACACACAAATGTAGTAATTTGAGACGCCTAAGTGGACAGCCAAAGTGTTTGGTGTGTTTTACAAGCTTGAGTAAAATCTAGTACACGGTCGTCTGCACATTTGTATGAAATTATTGAAAGACGAGAACTTTAATGCCTTTACAAAGCAAGAGAACTGTAATTTAAATAACTAAAACAGCCAACTGTGGTTCTGAGTAATTTGGAAATGAAAAACCCAAAATAATCCTCCATTTTGTTTTTTTTTAAATTATTTTGGTATACCCAGTGTCACTCTCGCAGTAAATACGAATCTAACGACACCGAGCCGTTCAGGCTGCCATTATACCTACATACATACTCTCGAAAAACATAGTCCTCCTTCTGGCGCAGTCGAGTAAAAATGTGCAATAGGCTACTTGACTGTGTTCATACATGAACAAGATTTTTACACGAAATAACAATGTTCACTAAAAAGTAAGCGATTCCGAAAACGACAACGAAATTGTTTGTTAATTAAAGCAGTAATTAGCATTAAAATTTTTCACCATTTCCTTTTGTTTTTTTTAATTATTAATAAATATGTTTTTTTTTTAATTATTTATAATATTTATAAATATGAAATTTATAGTAAGATTCAAAGTGAGCTTATTGTACATTTACAATCGATTAATTAAAATAATATTCTGCTCTACGTAAAATGTAGTGACGTATTATCAAACCTATTACTAAACATGTTACATCTAGAGTGGAATAGGTAGTATTAGGTAGTAAACAACAACAACGCCGTTGATTGTAACTATTACTGCTCCTACGTCAGTCAATGACCGAGTTTTGCGATGGATGAGAAATTCTCTACGGAACGATCTACCCACGTTTAGTTTACTTAAAATTACTAGCTATTGCCCGCATAGATCTTTCGAGTTCATATCTTTATGGGCATGTATCTTTTCAGTCTGTGATATCGTCACTGTCAAATCCTGGTTTAGTTCTCTATTGACTTTTATTTCACGCTTTGGACAGCATGCTTAGTTGTAATCTTACAAAAATAAAAAAATTGATAACTTGCAGAGGTATGTGCATTGCATTGCTTGTTAAAACACCGGTCATTCTCAAATAAGTATAATAAAAATATTTCATACGAACAATTTCGTATATACTAAAATATTTTTATCGTCACAATTCCTAGATACCATTAACTAATTACGAAATTCTAAAAGACACCAACCTTTTAGGTTTCCATCTCCTTATGAAGACTCCAAACATATTGATTAAATAAATCTTTATTCACATCACTAGCACACATTCACAATCTCCACTATCACCTGTTCACAAACACTAATGTGATCCTCGTTTATCAACGCAAATTAACTAAACAGTCCTAACTAGTTTGAAATCAAGCACGACACATCACTATTTCGTAAATTAAAAAAAAAATTACAAACAGCCAATTATATTTTTGAATATAGAACACCATAAACTAAACAAAATATGTCATTCATTTTTTAACCAGTCGACCGCGGGCTTCAAAATGTAGAGGCTACACACGTGCGCGCACACTGAGCCAGCGATGCAAGGCGACTGCCTGGCTCGGGGATTGCAATATGCAGCTGGTGTATATCCCGGTTGCTTAGTATTAATAAATTTTAGATGTCAACCGCTTTGCGTGGTGGCCGGTTGATCTTGCCAGTTGTTTGGCTTAATGGGCTTTATGTCAATACAAATACATTCGCTGGGGAGGGGATCGTTATGCAGAAAATTAGATTATGTAACTTGCTCTGATAAGATGCAGTTGTTTTAGACAAATTTCAAATTTTTTGTACATTTTTGGTCATTTTGGTAAACATGGTTTTAGATATATCCAATCCCAGTTATCAAATTCATAAGTGAATCAGACATTGTCATTTTATTGTAGTACCATTTTTTGTGAGCAACTCGTTTCGTATTTTACTTTCACTTCTAAAGTGGACATGGTCACTGATAAAAAGCAGACAAATTGAAACATGACACCACTGTTACAAAACCTGTCACCGGTGCCACCATCCCACGCAATGAAGTTAGAACTAATGACTTGATGACTATATTAGCCATAGACAAACTATAGAGAAGCTATAGACATTACGATAAGAACGTTAAACTAATGTAATCATAAGCTTGATGCAATTATTTTTATGTAAATTGCAAATTTGCAATATGGCTTGGTTACACAGAGTACTTTATAGTGTAAGGTCTAACATTTTATCGATGTTTTGGTATATTTTAAAGAATTGAATTAGTAATATGTGCCATTTTGTGTGGCAACACTAATTAAGAAGTGAGACTCGCTCGACAGTTGACAGATAGATGTAATGCGCGGGCAGTTGGTTAGATTGATTCAGCAAATGAAAAAGAGGATAAAGAATAGGTGAAAAAGAGATTATGAGAAAAGATGAAGAAACAGAAATACAAGTTTTCTAAGAGATATAGCAGTTTTATTCGACTATCCTTACAATAGATTACATTAACACTTGTAAGGCTTTTGACCCAAGAGAACGGTCATAATATATTTATTGTTTAAATTAAAATTAAACCTACGGATTAATTAACCAACATGATCATAATTATATAATTTTTACAAATTGCCGGGATCACATATTACGCGAATAAAAATTGTGCACTCACATCGTTAGTGCGAAAAATATTGCAACACTTGAAATAAATATATGAAAACCTTTAATTTTCACCACCTAAAGGTTGACTGGAAGATATTGCTGAACAATTAAGTCAGACTAAGATTCATTGATTTAAACGTTTTATTGTACAAATATTTGTTTTTATAATTATGTTATGTTAATAATTTTTCAGGTACAGAGAACAGAATCATTAAAAAATCAAAAAAAAAATTATATCTGTGTAAATCTTTTTAAACTTGCATGCAATCTTAATGTAAGTACTATAAGGACAAGAAAGATTAGGACAGCCGAAAATAACCCAAAAAAAAAGAAAACAAAAAACAAATTGACGTCAAGCAACACGAAAGTTAGAAAAAGTGATTTATCAAGATGCCAAGCCAGCAGATGATCCCGGATTCCCGACCCAGTTCCTGTCCAAATTATCAGGAGTCCCTAGGGCGTTCCTCTCGGCCCGACCCACTTTCCTCGCTTCAATTGGTGCCAAAGATAAGGATTTACGTGCAAAATTGGAGTTTCTACCTTCCTACTCCAGATGAACTGGGATTAGGGGCGGACATAGAAGAAAAAACACAGAACCTGAACGTTTGTCTACTCTAGGAATTAACCTTAAATTTGCCATCCCATATAAGTTTCATAGATTACTACGACCTACACTTTTACCATCGATTTGGGTTGGGCCTTCCTTATCCGTTCCTTTAAATTTCAGGATAACATAACGTAGAATATCAAATAAATGATTATTTGATATGATATTCAAGACATTTAAAAAAAAAACAAATCAAATCTCGACTCTACACTGTAGTACCTAAATGACAAAAGCTTTAAGATTCATTAATCAAGTATTATATCCTAGAAATAAACGATTAAGAATATAAAAGCCACACCTAAACAAAAGAAGATCATTCGAGACTGGCAAAAACAACTTTATAATATTTTCAATTACTTTTTGCTTTCAAATCGTGCGCATTTGAATATTGCTATTCAAGTAGAGATAAAAAAAAAGAAACATCACCATACTTTGGCTCGTTATTGATAAATGTTTGAAAGTGTCAATCAGTGTTCGGAAGACTGAAGACGGACTAAGCTCTGAGGTGTCATTAAAGGCAATACAAACAGAGGTTTTTGAGAGTAATCCATTTCTTATTCAAAGTTGGTACTAAGATACAAATAAATTACCTCGGAACTCGGTTGTTCATGGTACCTTGCTTCGGCGAACCAGAGTTGAAGCAAAATCCATACTTCCATACTTATTCATACTAAATAAAACTATTTTAATACGGTTTTATCGCGTTTATTACTTATTTAGTTCAGGCACTGCCTGCGACCATGAACGCTGTAAAGTGTTTGAAACGTCAGGTGTAAATAAATCTATACTAATATTATAAAGCTGAAGAGTTTGTTTGTTTGTTTGAACGCGCTAATCTCAGGAACTACTGGTTCGAATTGAAAAATTATTTTTGTGTTGGATAGATCATTTTTCGAGGAAGGCTTTAGGCTATATAACATCACATTGCGACTAAAAGGAGCGAAGAAACAGTCGAAAATGTGGAAAAAACGGGAAAAATTATTCATCTTTGAGGGCTTCCGTTGCGTGCGCTGCGAAAACCGTTCGAGATACCCAAAAAATATGTATGAAAGAATTATTCCTTTTTAAATTGTCGAAAAAAATGTCCGCGACAGTATATGTCTATCTTTTAAGATTAACTTACAATAACAGTTTTTATGATAATTAAATTTGGTCGAAATTAATGCATTATTACAAATTATTTGTCAGAGTTGTATCAACATAATAATATTAATCTTTATCCAAATAAATGTGTTATTGATTCTGCCACAAGAAAATAAAACTAAAAATATAATTTACGCAGAAGTACTTAAAAATATATTCTTTTTAAAATTACTTTAAAATATATTCTATTAATTTTCCACGCGGGCAAAGCCGCGGGCACAGCTAGTAAGTAATAAACGCGATAAAACCGTATTAAAATAGTTTAATTTAATGAATAACAATCGGGAAAATATAAGAAATCATTATCCATACTAATATTATAAATGCGAAAGTCTGTCTGTCTGTTACGCTTTCACGGCCAAACCGCTGAACGGATTTTGATGATATTTGGTATGAATATAGTTGAAAACCCGGGGTCAAACATAGGCTACTTTTAACGCAGGCGGAGCTGCGGGAAACAGCATTAAGATTCAACTAAGTAAGAAATCGCCCAAAATCAATATCATTTGAATCCATTCAGTATTTAAATACACGATGCGAAAGGATTGGAAATGAGTGAAAAAAATTGAGATCCGCTTACCCGGCAAAAGGGATACGCTTCATCGACGTAAATTTATTCAAAGGCGAAATGCTGATTTACCTGAAACGGAAAAGAGGTTGTTAAGTAATGAAGGCAAACATTTCATTTGAGTGCTGAAATGCTGTTTTCAAGAATAGTCCACTCGAATTTACCCAATTTAGTGCCCATGTTTTTGTTTTCTTTTGGTTACTACATGATACCTGTCTGTACATAAGGGAGGGTGTAGGGGAGCCTCTCTAAGTGATGCTCAGTTGAAATTCGACGCAGAGGATAGATAGTTATTGGTAACGCAAATCCTCGTGAACCAGTCCAGACGCCCCATTTTTGTAAAGTATGAATCACGCAAAACCAGTATGTCAAATGATTTTTATTCGATATAGTCGGTGAATCGAACAAATTTCATTACACTCGCTTGTCTCCAGTTTTAGGAAATAGTTTGATCACAGAATTTGAATGGCATTGACACGCCAAAAAGAAGATATACCTAAGTCTGTTTTATTTAGCTCTGCCCTGTCCTATATTTTTGTTACCTATTCGTACTTAGTGTACATACTTGCACTTAGATAGGCCTGTTTAAATGTATTCTGAGACTATAATGGACTCAAAAAACAGAAAGTTGTAGCTGCGGAACAGCCCGGCAGATAATCATTTAGGATAATCATCAAAAAATTACAGAATACCGGAATTCATATCTTTTTAATGTGCCAAAATTTCGCCACAAATTCATGGGCGACCCGTTATAATGCCATATCGTCTGCCAAATTGGGGTCATTTAAAATTCTTCGCGCGAAATTATTAATTCGCAAACTATCTGATTTAGCAAGCAGAAAATATTTTATCATTGACTTATAAATATTACCAGCATAAGGACATGGCCCTAAACTGTCTGTATTAGGGTCATATTGCCACTTTCATCTCTTAAAAGAGCCAAATGGCTGTGTAATTTTTTTGTGTCCTAAAATCTTTTTTATGTAGCAAAAGACTAAAAGTATGTCATCAATGTAAATGGCGGACTTAAAGCCTGTGGTTTCATCTACCAGTCAACCCAATGAGTCTGTTCAAATTTGATTATCTTTATTAAATGTGTAAATTACGTTAATATGTGTGAAGTTACATTTATTTAATAAAAAAAACTATAATGAATGTTACAATGTTAGTAACAACGTTCCTAAACATGTTTGTTAAAGTTGTTGTCGACATCAACGCGAGTTATCTTGTCATTGATGTTTTTTTTTAAATGGAGAAATTGATAAAGGAAAATCGGTGAGCTCATCCACAGATAGAAATCATTGTACTTTATGCTCAAAAGTATGCAAAACAGACGTTCCCGGAAGTGGTGAGTCGAGAACACCTGACATTTCTGTAATCATGGCCAGGGGCGAGCGTGCACCGAGATGATCGCCAAGTTGGAAAGACGATGAAAAACATGCTTATTTGTGTATTGTTAGCGGATTTTTTGATAGATAAAATATTACGTTAAGTATGCACTTGTCGCGTGTGATAAAATATTTGACTTTGAGCGTAAGCGAAGTCTCTATTTCGAGACTGGCCAATTTTGTTTTTGTATGGAAAAAATTATGTTCCGTAGAGATCGCATTTCAAAACGGATCCTTAAGAAACTTGACACTCGTGTTCCTTGATTTATTTTAATTTTATTCTCGAGAGATTTTTGTTTGGGGGAAAAAAAAGCAAAAAGGGGGTATGTAGAGACAGCCCCATGTTTGCCAACATAACTATTAAAATTGCCAACATAAGTGTAAAAAAAATATTCATTTTCTGTAATGCAATGCAACCAAAACGCCGCCGCCGGCAAATAGTAATATGAGACCAAGTTCAAAGTACAGCTTTGGGAACCAGTGCGCGAACCGCCAATTTTGTACACTCTGTACACGACTGATCGTTAGGAAATTATTCGTGCGGTTTCTTCATACACGAAGATCATACATCCATTTATTCGTTTTTGACGAAGTTCAAACCATGAGGTGAAAGAGCACAGAATCAGAAAATAATACTTATTCAAAATGAGTGTTCGATCACTTTTCTAAAATTGATACGAAACTAATTAATCCATGGGCAGTATACACTTTGTAAGTTTTGGCGACATCTTTCTAATTTTTGATAGTTATCTTAAAATCGTCCGTAAAAACACGGAATCTATTTTATCAAAAAATCTGAATTAAAACTCGTAATAATCCTACCTACGAGTATACATATAAGAAACATTACATATAAATTGCAACTTATCGATCCTTATTACGACTGACACTCAAGATCTCTACCTAGATCTAATTTCTAAAAGGATCTAAATGTACATTGTTTTATAATAAACGATAACTGATTTCCATAGGACCTATCCACGCCCGCAGAGCTGATTTCTTGAAACAAGTCCATTTATTTTCTTCATTTATTTATCAATGTATCCTAAACCCCTTTACTACAATATATGCCAGACATTCAGGATTCTTGAAGCCAAGCGGTGTGCTTTGTATGCAGTAATTTTAAAATTCCTTCTCCTCAAATGCCTTTATGATGTCAGCTGTGACATTTTGAGATACACCGTCAGTATCTCCAGGCTTCCAGCTATTTTAATGATATTTTTGCGAGAGCTAAATAGCTAGTGAAAGAACTTGGAGGAACTCCAGATAGAAATTCCTCGTCTAGTGCACACTATTGAGTTTCTCAAAGATTTTGTTCAAGTTTTTTAATATTTAATTGACGACTAAGCGTAAACGCTTCGCTTCTACTCCATTTCGAGACGGGCCAGTTTTGCTTTTGTACGAAAAAATGTATGTTCAGGGCTAGGCTAGTAGCATTTCAGAACGGATCCTTACAAAACACACCTGTTTCTTAATTTTTTAATTTGACATTTTTTAACGAGAGCTTTTTGATTTTAGCAAAAATGAGGGCAAAAATGTTAATGATTTTGGTATAACGTTATTTAATGAATTTCAATTACACTTTATTTACACAAGTGTTGTAAAAATCTCAAAAAAAGCTAAATGGGGGAATTTTGCAGTAGAGTTCTATGAATAAATCGAATATTTGGAGGATGTTTCTCGAAGTACACTGTTCACAGAAGTACTAGTTTTAATAGGTTAGCTATTGAATGTAAAAACAAATAAAACTAGTTAAATTTGTTGAATATGAGTGGATTTGAGTTGAACGAACTGGAAAATAAATCCTTGTGTAAGGTTGGTTGCCTACCCGGAAACTGCTAATATGAAAAATTTACAAATACACGCTAAGTTATGTAAATGTTAACCTGCCGTTTTAAAGTAGGTATTAGCACAAAATAGATATCTTATATTACAATGCTATGTTAGCGTTCGGCTTAAGAACCACTCTTTGTCTTTCGATTCCACCATCAACAAAATTCCCAATTAAGCAAGAGGTGGTCAGTATAAAATCAATTTCAAAATCTTACAAAATACATTTATTTTAATATTGTTTCATATTGTACACTGTCCGCTGAAGTAATAAATATAAGGACAAATCACACAAATTGAGTTAGCGCCATAGTCAGTTCGAGAAAAGATAAGACGTTGCTTAGTACCGAATTTCAAATTATGAGTTCACGGGAAGTACCCTGTAGGTTTTGATTCCCTAGCGAGTGAAATTTGCAGCATAAACGGCTGTATCTTTTGATTGCGTTGGCTTAAAAGTTTGATTTTTTCACAGCTACAAGAGACAGTAGACCTAAGTATTTGATATAAGTTCTAGCTTGATGCCTCCACGCGTTCCTTAGAAAAAGGGTTTTGACAGACAGACAGACGGACGGACGGACGGACGGACGGACAACAAAGTGATCCTATTAGGGTTCCATTTTATCCTTTCGAGGTACGGAACCCTAAAAATATTACAAAACACCCAGTCATATATATCATAAGATATGTAAGATAGGAACAAGTTTTGCGTTTAATAAAGTATCCGCTATCCCTTGCCCACTCTACAAATTAATATCATCTCGATAAAAACGAACAGCCAATCAGCAACCCGAATTCGGATCACGGATGAACCTAACCCGAGGGATTCTCATGAATAGGTTTGTTATCAATATTTGACTTTGTTTACCAATACAAAGAATGTTTCAACATTATACGGTAGACCGACGTACTACCTGTACATAGCTAAGGTTTGTTTTGTATTACAAAACTTGTCGCTTTTCTGATGTGTCATTCGTTAATCAACCTTATTTATTCGTACATACTTAAATAATTGTAATCATTCCTGTTTCCCGTACGGGTAGGCAGAGACTACAGATTTCCACTTGTTACGATCCATACGAGTACTCCTAACATTTTTTATGCATGGTAAGTTCACCATTTATTCGTTAATTGGATACCTATTAAATTTTGTTTTTCTGTTATCCGAAGATCTCTTTTTTTGGTTGTATTCAAGACAAAAAGTAAATCTTGTTTCCGCCTTTAGAATAAAAACCACAATTTTTTTCCTGTGAATATTGTGAAAGACGACGAGATGATTAGAAGCTCAATTGGATTATTTAGAAGAAAATGATAAGTGCCATGATTTTTATTGTATTAAACATAGGTCAATTTATTCATACATAGGACCATAGGCTGCGATAAACACATACTAATCAGGTACATAATTTTCTAATCCCTACTAATATTGTAAATGCGTAAGTCTGTCTGTCTGACTGTCTGTCTGTCACGCTTTTACGGCCAAACCGCTGAACGGATTTTGATTAAATTTGGTATGAATAAAGTTGAAGACCCGGGGTCAAACATAGGCTACTTTTTGACACAGGCGGAACTGCGGGAAAAAGCTAGTATGTCATATTTCTTATCATCAAGTGGGCTTTTTTGCCTACTCGAAATATACAACACTAAACAGGAAACCACTTGAACATCTATATCTATAAATATACTTAATAACCCATATCCACAAGAGTTTCAGTTATAAAAGTGGACAGGTGAAACGGAACGCAGCAATATTTTCCAGCGGTTCCGAAACTGGGTCGCGCGGAAGCCCGGGGAAATGTCAGCTGGAAATTTAATAGGGTTGGCGACGACCGACGGGAAATTCGGCAATTTTCTTTGAGTGGCTATTTGTGAATAGAAATAGGTTGTGTGCGGTAGAATAATTTTGAAAATATTGATAAAAATAATTGTTCACTGTTGAAACACAACATTTTTCTTTTCTTTCCTCCTAGTTGCTGAAATGATAGTAATGATTTTAAACAAACCAATTACTCACATTGCCACAAACACTTATAATCTAGGCATTTGGATCTTAAATCTGATCCATTACGGTAGAAAAAGATTATCAACCATAACAGTGTTTATGGTTTACCATAGTACCTAGTTAAGCAACTCTGACATTAAATAGTAGTACTGACCATCACAGTCTTTACTTACGAATAAAAATATAATCTAATAAAAAAGAACTTAAAATTTTGTTCAGTTTTTTTTTTTGCTGACAACCCTATCGGTTCTAGAGTCTCTCGTAACATAACTACTTTACTAGCACTTGCCTCCGTAGTTTCCTTTTTATTTCAGTTCCACTTTTAATTAGCTTACAGTCTTTTTTCCCAGTACGATAAACTTGTATTTTATTTAACGTTTTAATTAACACACGAACGGGTTACACAAGGGTTGTTAGCGCAATGTGCATTTCGTTGTTAATCGCTTTTACTATATTTAGTTTTGATTAATTCCCTAGCTAACCTATGCGTGGAAGGAAAACAATAAGGCTTGGGGAAACGCTACGATGATTATGATGACGATACGATACCAATGTACTCTTAGTCACAGATTAGGTAGGCACAAAATATTGTAATTACTTGCTAAAGTAAAGTAGTAGAACAATTACCTTTTTTTTTTTTTTTTTTTTTTTTTTTTTTTTTTTTTCGGAGGGGAAATGCATTTACGCACAAAGTGTGGGACTCGCCGGGCTGCTAGTCAGCCCGGAATACCCACTAAAACCCCTCCGGCGTTTCCGCACCAGCCGTTGAGGGCGCCATGGGTTCGCTTTCGCATTCTACCACGACGCCCTCCGGCTTAGCCTTAAGGCCCGGCTATTGCTGGGCGAGGCGGGCATAGCGCGCCCGCCGTCGACCCCTTCCTCGGCCTCGCCTTATGCGGGGCGCGTCGGCTCTCGCCTCGCGCTCCCTCTCAGCGGCCTCCTTCTGTGACATGACAGTTTCACAGAAGGAGGCCACCGCATCCCAGTATCTCTCGCCACACAGCATCATTGCAATGACGCTGTGCAGCGCGAGGTCCAGGTGCCCGAACTCAACTCCCAGCCGCACCCTCTCCGGTGCCCACATTTGGCAGTCTGCCAGAGTGTGTTGAGCCGTGTCAAGTAGAACAATTACCTACGGTAACCCTTACATAATTTGAATAGCATAATTATATAAAACGTAACATTACAGGTAAATACACAATTTTAAGTAACTTTACAATTACAATACAGGGAAGAATTATTCAGTAAAGGCCTTCGCACTTGTAATTTTTTATTTTATTGTAAGGTAATAAATATTTTGTATGGAATGAAACGTATTGTGTGTGAGAGAAACAGAACGATTGACGTATTAACATGAGTGAAAGAGTACATTAGATTAAAAATGACAGATGACGGATGAAAGAGATAGTTTATTGTAATAAGTAGCATGTATAGTGAGACGCCAATAAACGTGTGTACGAGTAACCAGCAGTTTAGAGGTGTTAAATTAGGGTCAGATTCCAATATTCATATTATTGAATATATTAGTTAGTTCTTATTAGGATACCGAAACTATTACTGGGTATTAGTCAAATATTAGTTTAGAAGTTCCATATAAATTTTTAGATATTGTTGAATCTCATGATGATAATACGCAAACTCATTCTCAATAATCAAACTGAATACAAGATTCTTAGTAATACAAACGGCTACCTAATAATTTTTAGAGGGATTCACTTTTCCTTCATACTTTAACAAGCTTAGCACTGTCGACGTTGAATCAACGTTGGCGTATTTAAAAAGTGAATCAGCTTATTTACAACAATGTATTACATTTTTTTATATACTTAGTCTTTTTTACTTCTTCATTCGTATTTTATATTTTCATTTTTTTATTATTTTTTCTTTTTTGATTGCAGCGCTGCCTGACGCTTACGCGGCGATCGCCGTCGCCGGTTGTCAGCCCTATTATTTGACTAATACGTGATAACCTAATATCGTCTGAGACTAGTGTTGCCAGGTCCGATTTATTTTAAATCGGTACATGAGGTCAAAAAATCGGGATTTAGGGTTGCAGATAGGGGCAAACAAAAAAACAAGGTTTGTTAAATCAGGGTTTAATTTATTGCATTTTAAACTACTAGTGTAAGTATATAGTATTATATTACCTAAATTAAATATGTATTTAATCTTACATAACAAGTAATCAGTCTTGCTGGACTAGTAGAAATTATAAAATAAAATCGTAATAACGTAAGTAATTATTATTTATTTTTTATTAAAATTATATTTTTGATTGGACTTTGCAGCCTTTAGAATCGCCTTGTTTTTTATAACATAATTATAAAATTCGTTAGTAATATACATTTTTTTATGATTTTTTTAATTTTTGATTTATGATTTATCGGTACATTTAGCGTCCCGATCAGGTTCGAATCGGGACGCGTCCCCAGACCCCTGAAAATCGGGACGTCCCGCGCAAATCGGGACACCTGGCAACACTATCTAAGACGCATATCCTAATATGCAAATGGTTGCGTGTATTATGATACCTATACCTGTTACTAATATACATATTAGTCACACCTCTACAGCGGTTTCATTTACATGGCGCCGCGGACAGGATTCGTATTTTATTATTTTACTTTTAAGGAAAACAGTAGTCATTATAGTAAATTATGTTATCCTAGTTTTATAGCTACTTCATACGTTGTCCGCGGAAGACCAGCGTCGTAAATACTACGACATAGGCTGAGCGGAGACCGTTTTAGTACTCTTCTCTTTATTGTAATAATTATATTAATAGGTATTGTAATTTTTTGTGAAGTACCAAATAAACGCCTTTTCTTTCTTTCTTCGGAAATTTTATGATATTTAAGTATGCATTGTTTATAATTCGTAGGAAGTCCTAAAAAACGAGGTTTATAATTCTATGGTGTTAGTTAATGTTGCGTATTAGGTATCTTAATTTTAAAGGTATGATTATGACTACGTACGTCTACGTCAATAAAATTTCCTATACACCACTTTGCTAAACATTTCATGCGAAACAAACGTGATTACTTTACGCTGCAGTAAATAAATACAAAGTTACATTTTACATGTTCATTTAAGTTCACATTTTATATGCTTCACTTTAAAGTTGAAATTAGAAATTTCTGTCTTCCATATTTACAGGGGTCGACGACATTATTTCTTTTGTAATATTGAAGTGGATGACGCTCTATGATTTTCGCTATACATAAATGTGTAAAATTTCAACAACCTAATGCAAGCATCGGTGGTTCAGTGGTAGAATGCTCGCCTGCCACGCGGGCGGCCCGGGTTCGATTCCCGGCCGATGCATTTTTTGACACTTGATTTTTTTTTTCCTATTTATGCAACGAATTAAAAATAAAATTATTAAAATAAAACGTTAGTTAAACCGGTGACATTGAATAAAGTTGTTAGTTACCTTTTGATTATGAGATCGACCATACACACAAAACTTTAATAATGATCATAATATTCATACTCGTAATATAATGGTAATTAGCGGTTATAAGATCATCACTTTATTCAGACCATTACTAAAATGAGGTCGAATCACACTAAACTCAATTGACCCCTACTATCGACCTTTATAAAATCACAAATTACATAAATGCTAACTGTTGATAAGCTTGCTAGCTTACCAACAGCTTTATTCTGTTATCTGCGGCAACAGTTACTGATTGATTCTTAGATTGCCCTGCATGGCATAGATCACTGTTTAAACAAATGTTGGAGCAGTTTTCTGTACATGAAATAGATATATTATCATGTCTGAACAAATAAAATACTTACGTTACTCAGTTTATTGACATTTTTAAGTTGATTGTCTCATTGAATTAGTTGATACTACAATCAGAACTAAATTCTGTTTGTCTATCTGCTCCCGTATTTCCGGGGATTTAAAAAAACTCAATTCGATTATGTCTTTTTTTTCGTTCCAATATTATTGCTCAATTCACAGATCCAGCGAGAATTGCGAGGCTTCGTCGAATTTTGTGTTTCGACATTAGATCGAGAACACAAAGTAAAAACTTTTCAATGATCGATGATCGATCACACCACACCATATCGCCACTGATTAATAACGCTGGTATTTCTAAACCGTAGACTGTTTTTGCATAAACAAAAATATATCTATAAGTAATATTAAGTATCGATATTTATGACGAATTAAACTCCGGTCAATATATCTTGAAGAACGAGGTCAAGATTGTTTGTATTTGTTACGGGCAACTTGAAAAGTCTAGTCCCTATGAATAGTGATCGGCCTGTATACATAATGCCCATGTCATATGGGCAATTTGATTAAAATTTCACCTAATCACTTTTCCCAAAATACTTTAAATAAAACCGTAGCTTAGTTCGGTGGTTTGGTTGGGTTAGGCTTGCGACCACGGTGGGGTGAAGGGCAGGGAACCTGAGGCCGAGCCTCGCTGCCACGACTGTGGCGAGGCTCAGGACACCGCTCAACACGTCCTTAAGCGGTGTCTCAGGTGGAGCCGGCAGCGCCAGGATCTGGCCGCCGCGCTTGGCGGGACGGACCTGTCGCTCCCGAGTGTCGTCAACGCGATGCTCGAAAGCTTGGACTGCTATGACCTCCTGCGAGATCGTTATGTCGCAGAGGGAGGCCGAGGAAAGGGAACGCGAGGACGATCCCCTTGCGGACCCGATCCGGCGGCGGAGAGGGTGCGACGCAGGCGCTACTTAGCGCGCCTGGAAGCGCCCCCATAAACGGTGGGACTAGGATAGTCCCACCCGGTGGCAGAGGTCCTCTGATAGTGGTGAGTCCGGTTTCTGGTAGAGAAACCGGCCAATCGCAGAGGCGTCTTGTTCTAGTTAGATCCGAGGCGCCTCCCTGCAAAGCGGCCGACGGCACCCGCAGGGGTTTAGTGGGTAGTCTGGGCCGACTAGCGGCCCAGGAGTCCCACAATCTGTGCGTAAATGCATTCCCCTGCGAAATCAAAAAAAAAAAAAAACAAAAAAGGGCTTGTGACCACACGGGGTGCAGGGCAGGGAACCTCCTCGAGTGCCCGGTCATTTGAAAGCTTTGCATTCTCACTTGATCCCAAGGATCCGGTGAGAGGGCGGGCTGACAAGGGATTCGGGACGGTGCACCCTGGGTGACAGTTAATAACTCCCTGGTAGTCGGGGTGTTGTTGACTGTCGGCCAATTCCTGCCAACAACCCACTCCACCGCCGTCTATGATGAGACGGCGAATGGATGTGGGTCTGGGGGACGGGCGGGGCCCATTTATGGGCCACTGTCCGATTTGGGGGGGTGGCCGAAAGGCCATGGCTGGAGGGCGTCGTGGTAGAATGCTAACGCGACCCCATGGCGCCCTCAACAGCCGGTGCGGAAACGCCGGAGGGGTTTTAGTGGGTAGTCCAGGCACTCTGCCTGGCAGTCCCACACTCAGTGCGTAAATGCATTTCCCCTCTGGTAACAAAAATAAATAAATAAAATGCTTGTGACCACACATAGCGAAGCGAGCGGAGCTTCAAACTGCTGCTCTATAAAAAATACTAAAATTTATCAAATAGCCCGATGCTCTTGGGAACTACATAAAATACTCGGCCCTTATTAATACGGCCCTGTTAATCACGTTGCCCGTATCATATACATTTATATCAGCTGACGCACCTTCCTTGATTTTCGTTCGATTTTGACTGATTTACATTCGACATTTATGCGAGTTGAGATTCCAACAATGTTGATCCGACTCCAGGATTTTTGAAATGTATCTTAAATGTCGAATGAAAAATTTTCAACTCACCGATTATGACAAAAGAAAATCATTCGATATCGAACGAAATCATTTAACTCACCTATTTTGTGTAAGTCACACTTTTCAAAAATAGGACTCAAGTTGTCTCAGTTCAGATCATGGACCTATCAAATTAAACAGACATGGAGCTAAGGCCGAGCCAAGCGAGATAGAAACAGTGGAGGATCCTGTCTCTTTTCAGCAAATACAAGCTTTATCACATTGGTACTTGTGCAAAATAGGGTGACCACGCTCTCTGGAAAAAAAGTGAAAGGTGGTACATACATACTTTATACAGATTTTTTTTCAGATGCAAGCTAATGTTCCGAGTAAGGATGTGCTAACCTCCTCCCAAGTAGTTCTATGCAGACTAAGGAAGTTGGAGTCTTGTCGAAAATCACGTTTCGTAGACATGTCTCCCCAATTGGCTCCCTCGGGGAAGACAAGGAATATTGACTAGTGGCCTTGGCTCCACTAGACAAGCAGGACTAACGGCTGAACGTAATACGCCAAGTGTGATCCACTCCAAATTAGGTCGCACCTATCGTTACCGACAATCACGTCCCGCTAAGCTATCTAGCTAGCTACTTATGTGTAGTATTTACGAAGCTAAAATATTCTGTCCCAATTACAAACATTCTCTGGTTACGTTATTAATAAGAGATAGAAAGAGGTTTCTAATTCATTTCATTAAACAGCTCTTTGACCTAAAACCCGAGCAGAAAAAGATAGCTATAGTGCCTCCACTGTATGAAGTCCTTGGTTCAGATCTCAAATTAGCACTCCTGATTCGTGCAGTAGCCAGTGCATTGTATCCTTTTGCAAATTGACCTTATTGGCTCCAATTCCCTGAATTGATACACACTGCATGTAAATGAGCACTGTAATTTTTAGGGTTCTGTGTTTAAAGGAATTACCTTTTATTAGAATTAAATGGAACCCTATTACTACAGAAAGTAATTCACGCTACTTAGAAGGCACGCTAGCTAGCAGGTCAGATGCCTTTGAACGGGTGTGATTTTTTTCTTCAGGTGAACCAGGTGGGCCGTACGCCTGTTTGCCTACTTAGTTGTATAAAAATAAATTATCAATACAAAATGAGATACTATCGAGCAACCGTCGAGAAAGGACCCGTCACACCCAAGTATCAAGATGTGACATTTGTCAAGAACAATAAACCAGTTTACTATGTAACGTGATCTCCACACCATCATCAACTTATCAGCAGCAACACTTCATGTATGGTGTTATGGCTAACACCATGGCTTGCACCTTACACTAAGAATTGATATTTCATAGAAGCTGTCAAAAATATACATTTTCTACTACTAGGTTGTACCACCGGTAGTACTATAGCTATAGGTAGGGTTGCCAGGTCGCCAAACCAAATAGCCGGACAGATCAGCCAGTTTGGCTGGACATTTGGCTAAAACGGCTGGACACCCTACATTGATGGATGGATTTTGTGTCTCAGAATTAAAAGCTTTTCTGATTATTACCATAAATCTTGTTAAATTGAATAAAATGTAAAAAGCCTAACAAAAGCCGGACAAGCTGGACACCGTTTATTTTGGCCGGATACGCAATCAAAAAGCCTAACTATGTCCGGCTTTATCCGGACGCCTGGCAACGCTATCTATAGGATTGTGCTAAAGTGCTGTAGGCGAGACGAATAATTTTTGTTTATTATCGAATCGTCTTATAATCTAATAACTTGATACTACGGGCTGCATGCACGAAAAAGATGACGTCATTGTCGCGTTCCGCAAGCGAGAGCGCGGCACGAACGAGAGAGAGAGGCATGATCATGTGTATTATACTACTGTAATGTTTGACGTTGTCACGGCAAACTACCGTCCGTAAACCGACTTTACAGACAACCACTTTTATTTATTAGACATACGAGTCATACATTCAAAAATAGGGTTCATGTGCTGATTGCACACGGTGGAAAGACAGAGTTATTATAACACTGCATGTAGGTCAGTAGTTTCCACATCTGTGCCGTACGGGTTAAAATTAACTTTGGTGACACATAGGTTCAATGTCTTTTATAAACAAACAATTTATGTAACTCGATGGAATGGATGAACTAAAGCTATGAATCTCTGAATTTCTTTTTTCTTCTTCTAGATATGCATAAAAGTAATAAAAAATATCTCATGATTTAATGTATTGAAATTAACTGTAATTGTACTGATTAAAACGATAGGTATTAGAGATACTGCATCAAGAAAGGACCAAATCCATAAAGAGTTAGCTTCGCAAAACAGGATTATTTTATAGTGCTATGAAAGTTTACCGAAGACTCGAAGACGTGGTTTACGACAACAATCATATTAAATAATGTATCATAGAGAATCATAACTATAATTTCGACTTCTTTAGCAGTATCCGATATGGTCTAGTGGCTAGGATACCTGGCTCTCACCCAGGAGGCTCGGGTTCGATTCCCGGTATCGGAATATTTTTTTGTTCCAATATTATTAAATAACATAATGTTCGATTTGTTCAATAAATAATTGTTAATATTTTCCATTAAGTTATCATAGAAAAAGACAGCACAAAGTTTTTTTTTTATCAACGAATTTGACAATAACATCCTTAACTAATTTAAAGACAGCAGCTGAAAATTATATTTGTTTAGTAATTTATACAAACGAATTCTATATTTACACATATTTTTTTCGGCATAAAACTCACAGCTCATAAATCTCATAATAAAATTAAATACATATAATATAAGATAAAATTGTATTCGTATTTCCGTAAGATTACATTACAAAGTAGCGTACATTTTAGTTTAAAAATGAAAGATAGTGGATTTTCCTTAAAGGAAAGTCGGAAGCGTGCTGAACAAGTGAGCAACCTAACACGCTTGCATCAATGTCAACCTTTAGGGTTGTCAACAATAAGTTATCGAATAATTATCTCAAATCTTCCATACTAATATTATAAATGCTAAAGTCTGTCTGTCTGTCTGTTAGGCTTTCACGGCCAAACCGCTGAACGAATTTTGATGAAATTTGGTATGAATATAGTTGAAAACATAGGCTACCTTTTGACGCAGGCGGAGCTGCGGGAAACAGCTAGTGTTCTATAAGTAGTTGAAGGAAGTGCATTACCTAACTTCGAAAAATGTAACTAAGACTATGAAAGTGTGCTAACACGAATCACTTAACAACGAATGCAAGGTTCCAAAGAAATTAAAAGCCTTACTACGTTTATCAGAATTATTTTGCCTGAATACCTACATCTACTAAAATAAGGTGTATGTAAGTAACCCTTGGATTTATAATTGGTAGCGCCGCGGAGACCAATTATTAATCTAAGATGTAACCAAATATTTTTATATTAGAACAATTCTGATGGTGCAACTTTCAAAAATAAAAAATAAATAATTATAACTTGGAATAGAAATAGCAGCATCCCTATTTTAACCAGTCACGGCGCGACGGTCGGATGCCCATCAGTGGCCACTGCCCACGGCACCGTGCTACCCCACTATCTCGATAACGGGGTACAACACAACCCTTGTTATTACTTGTTTACTTTGACTACGGGTTAAGTTACCAGTAGTTGCCAGTTCTAAAAGGATCATTCTCACATGTTCCACCGGATTAAAAGTATGGTGTTCCTTTTTCAAAGAAAGAAAGTGTGTTTTTTTTGGCCAGTTAGGTAATGCTATAATTTTTTGCTTGTGGTGTTTGATATTAATTTTTAATGGTCAGGAATTGAAAGGAAATATTATCAAAAGAAAAATATTTTTTAATATTTTACAAGAAATACAAAATGTTTACAATCTCAAAATTCTCACTTTAAATCAGGTCCTATATTCTATTCTAGGCTCGTAGACTTATAATGAAATAGCTGTGCCCGCGACTTCGTCCGCGTGGAATAGTTATTTTGGGAATCATATTTATTTTTTGTTTAGAAACCTACCTCCTCAGCTTTATTATAAATTACCTATAGCTGTTACCCACGACTTATCTTAGACGACTTAGTTACATAATTAATAGAATATATTTTAAAGTAGTTTTAAAAAGAATATATTTTAAAGTACTTCTGAGTAAATTATATTTTTAGTTTTATTTTCTTGTGGCAGAATCAATAACACATTTATTTGGATAAAGATTAATATTATTATGTTGATACAACTCTGACAAATAATTTGTAATAAATAATGCATTAATTTCGACCAAATTTGATTATCATAAAAACTGTTATTGTAAGTTAATCTTAAAAGATAGGCATATACTCTCGCAGACATTTTTTTAGATAATTTAAAGAGGAATAATTCTTTCATCTCGAACGGTTTTCGCAGCGCACGCAACGGAAGCCCTCAAAGATGAATAATTTTCCCCGTTTTGTCCACATTTTTGACTGTTTCTTCGCTCCTATTAGTCGCAACGTGATGTTATATAGCCTAAAGCCTTCCTCGATAAATGATCTATCCAACATAAAAATAATTTTTCAATTCGAACCAGTAGTTCCTGAGATTAGCGCGTTCAAACAAACAAACTCTTCGGCTTTATAATATTAGTATAGATATTAAGTAAGCCTTTACATCAATTACCTATTTCAACGATACGCTTTAAAAAAAGTACTTTAAATTTACTACAAACCTATTAATGTGTTTAAAGTATTACCTAGCTATAGATTTTAATTGTGTAGGTACAGATATAGATCTTTACATTTTAAATTTTAATGCAAGCTTATCTAAACAAACCATATTTTATTGCATTCAATCATCAGATCTTAAACTCTACTCAAGAATAAAATGTAAGATACTTCATCTTAGTCAATAAAATTGAAATAATCCAAATATATCACGTGCTGAAAGAAGATCGACATGTAATACAAACTAAAAGCTATAATGTTAATATGATGTTTATTTTCGATTACTCGATTGTTTATGAATTATCATAACATTTATGGCGTCATGGACTGTCGCCTTTGAAATTTACCAAGTAAATAAACAAAACCTTGGCAGTTAGTAGCGACTTCTCACATTAGTTCGAAAACCCTGAACTGTGTTTAACAACACAATGCGACACATAAATATCAATCATGTTACCATGACACAAAGATGCAATTTCCTTGATGGAATATCGTTTCCTTTGTACACAAATGGCATGATGATGTCGTCAGGTATATGTGTATAAAGATAGGTGCACATTGATGTCTTCAAGTATACGTGTATAAAGGTAGGTGCACACTGATGTCTTTAACCATAATAACTGTTAGAAAATAGCAGTGTCCCGCTGTTCAACCCTCCAGTGCTATATGACCTTTCCCAATTTTTTTTCTTGTCGAGAGCTATCGACTGCAATATATTTTTGCCCAATACTTTGCCACGTTGATTTATTGCCCGGTGATTTGTACAAAAGACGGGACTATTGGAACACGAGAGATTGACTCATTGATTACACCCAAAAAAGAATTTGGCCCGGTATGGTACTTCTAGATTTGCGGTATGGTTTTTTTCTCAGAAAATAGAACTGTAGCCGACGCGGTTATACAGTCGTTCATGTAACTATGTAGCTAAAGGAATAAATCTAATTACATTATATTTCTATAATGCTTTTTTATTCTATCTTACATTACATTTCATTATTATTCTTTATTAGTTAGGTATCAGTTAAGGACTACGATCCGAAATAAAATATTTTTTTATTATTCCCTCAATTTGTGAGAATTGGTGTTTCACCACAAATAATCTAAAAAAAATTATCACAAATCTAAATAAATATTATCAGTAGCATTGTACCTATCACATAGATCCCAAAATACCTACAAAAAGTAGTTGGCACATCACATGTTTTTAGATTATCTTCCTATCTATTCATAGTTCGCAGAATTCGCGACAAAAATCAATCTTTATCAAAAATCGATAATATTTATTAGCAACAAATGGAAATTATTATTTTGATAATGTATGTTTAACAGATCAATCAATCAATAACCTACAGAAGTAGTTACTAGCAAAACTTGTAATCACCAGATAAAAATATTTTTGAATTTGAATGTGTTTTAACATAAAGCGCGTGGATAACTACTGAGAGTAATAGATAATATTGTCTAAATAATATATATAATGTCCTGCAAAAACCACAATATATCTATAATGAATATTATATTATCTTAAGTATTTTTTTCATATACGGCCGAGGACGCAACCGGGAAGGCGCTGAGATGAGAGAGTGATTTTTTTTTTTAAATACTATTGATTAGGCGAACTAAATTATATTTATGAAAAGTATGGTTTATATCTTGATATTGACAGTAGTGGCGGAGTTTGGCCGTTACAAAAACTTACCAGAGCGACTCGCTAAGATAAATAATTTAAAAAATAATTTTAGACATCATGATCAGAACTGACAATGCTTGCATACCTAAAGATTTTTATTTTGATGAAAATTGGACAAGATAGTTACTATTCTATATATAAACAGCCATTGAATTTTAGGAAAGGACAAAGGAAACACAAGTGGAGCCGCAATCACCGGCTAGTGTTTACAGTTAATTATTTCCACGCAAAACAACACAAAGGAAAAACACGGAAAACTCACGGCCTTGCATAACTGCACATGTCCTTATCAGATGCATTTTTATCCTTATCGGTCAATTCCTCGCCGATGTTTCTACGTACTTTCTACTTTATCTGTCTTATAATGATTGTTGTGAACAAAGTCAGTAGGGGTTAAAGGTTGCATTATTTGATCGCGTTGGTTATAAATTATTATAATCATATACTAAATGCGTATGCGCATATACTAAAGTAATAAATGCAAATAAATTTTGGTTTCTTCCATTGAAATTGAAGAATATTAGCGTGAAAATAACAGATATTTGAATTAACATGTTTTAAATTTATTAAATTGAATAAATACATTTCTGATTCGTATGCTTCCATATTGGCGATAAAGCGAGAAAACCTAATACTCATATATTTTTAATTTACATGTCAACTCTTCTGCATAGAGCAGCAAAAAAAAAAACAAATATATCTCTATGATGGTGATACATTTGTACTGAGCCCATACAATTAGATGAATAGTGAAATCAGTTTAAAAACCTAGACAAAAAGAAACAAAATTAATTTGAAATGAGAGCTAGCTGGCATGAGAAACTCTTTACCAAAGCAATGGCCCACCTCCAAAATGCATTGTTTTTTTTTTCGTTCAAAATTGAGTCATCGGACACGCTTGAATCGTCGCACAATGTGATAACTAATCAATTCGCTTAGCGTGGATTAAAATTAAATGTGACGTAATCCGGTGAGAGACTAATTCTGCCTTGAACCTTGGAGGTTTACGCATTTGATATTTACGCCATCAATGTTAAATTAGCACGAGTACGCTTTGTCAATTTTGCCTAACTTGAGTTTTCAAAATTTTAAAATAAAATTCTCTCTTTTTTCTGGTATATGTGTAAGGTGAAATTACAATAATTAAAAAAATCGATATATTTAGAATTTTCAGTCAGATTAACGAGAGGAAGGTCCATCCAAACTTAAAAAAATCATTCTTACAACGATGTCTGCAATATGACAAATATATAAATGTCATGTTTTCATGCAACTGAGAAAATACGGTCAGTGGTCAGATAAAGGATCTAATAAAACAACAGCGGTTATTGAGTAAGTATTTGACATGTTTATAAAATAATGTGATTGGTGTGTGCATCACAGTGATAGGATCGTGGTTGATGCCTCTATGTTTGCAGTTAGGTAAATCCGTCCAAGCGGGCATAAAATATTCTATTAACAGGTTAGGTGCATGGCAAAATACACCAATTACGACTAGCGCTAACTCAAATAGAATTACTCACTAAGCCCCTATGTTCACGCATCAAACCCTTTATTTATCGAAGGGTAACAAATTGTAGCATTATCAAATTGTTCGCAAATGGGAGATTGAAATTTATACATAGAACCATGCATCTGCACAGCATTCGTGTATTATCTTATCACAAAATAAAGACTTCAATGAAGACCTACTAAACTATCAGTTTATCTGAATAAAGAATGCAAAGGGTCTCCCCTTTAGACAGTTTTGGAGATAAATATTATTTACACATTTTATTATATGTTTGCTTATATTGTGATAATCACGTGTAAAGGTGTAACTATTTTAAGTTCTTCGTCGTGATCGTGTCACATATCTCGAACGTAGTTCAAGTATTCGACTGGTATCTTAGTCATTCCATCAAGTACATAGGTGATGATTGTTTACTATGATTATTAGAGTTGAAATAAGAAGAAATAAATTGTAGTAATATATAATTAAATAATACTGTTCTATTTAGGGATTAAATACAAATTATGTTTTTTTTTTGAAATTAACTTAATAGCCATAACATGTAAAGAGACAAAGTCCAACATCATCTTTAAAACAAGAGAGTAACGAGTCGTTAGTAAAAGAAAATAAGCAAAAAGATGGTAGGGTGACCACCCAGCGTGAAACCCTACAAGGCTGTAAGCAGTACAAATAGAGGGCCAATTTCCAATTAAAATCTCAGCAGGTGGTCGCTAGAGGGCAGCACTAGTTGAAATAGATTAGACCGACATGGGTCTCCTAGGCCCCGGGCGGTTAGTGACGGGATAACATTAAAATATCCTTGGCGTATTAAAACACTAATGTAAAGTGTAATTTTGGGCATGATTATGTGAAGTAATTTACTGGTTATAATTTTTTTTATTTCTTTGTTGTTAACTGGTGAGTGAGAGATTCATATGCAAGGTCGAGAGAAGCGGCTAGCCAAGCCTACATCCATTGGATTCTAGTATTTTTTTATTCTGTCTGTCTGGTTTACTGAGACAACTTTTTTAAATTTGTATGGAAACTGAAAAGTCAAATATCAAGTATTACTTAATACCATTTCCCAAATTTTTTACTGTGTGTATGTTCATAAAAGATAAAATTACTTTCAACTTCAACATCCATCCATACTAATATTATAAATGCAAAAGTCTGTCCGTCTGTCTGTTCATCATTCACGGCCAAACCGCTGAACGAATTTTGATGAAATTTGGTATGAATATAGTTGAAGACCCGGGGTCAAACATAGGCTACTTTTTGATGCAGGCAGAACTGTAGGAAACAGCTAGTAATACAATAAGTGAAGATTTTTATTGGATTTAACATATTTTTTACAGTATATAAAACTAGACTGGTTTCATGTGAACTGAAATTTGGCCAGTAGTTTCAAAAGAAGTACATCGCATAGTGTGACTAGACTGTTTTAAATTTAAACGACGAAACCAAAAAAAATATATATATAAATATCGCCCACATGCGCCGGACGGAACCCAAATCGTGCGATTCGACACACTCTTCATCAATTATAATTTTCATAATTCAAAGCGGAAATGAACGGCGATACGCGCGTTTGTCGGATTGTAATGATAACAGTTTTAATGGTATCCTTTTCGCCTTTGTAGTGGTATCTCCAGCTGTGACCGAAATTAGAAGGGTTATATATTTTTTTTTATTCTATTTTCAAATTCATATTTTTGTTTTTGTTATCGCCTTCAACCTAGATGCAATGTTTGGAGTTCGCTAATTGCGACAACTCACTATTAACCACGAGGTTAAGTGATACTCGGACAAAATCCTTGATTCGGTTGCGAACTTATTGTAGGTGTGAATAAATCCATACTTCCATACAAATATTATAAATCCATACATCCATACATATATTATCCGTACTTCCACACTTCCATACTAATATTATAAATGCGAAAGTCTGTCTGTCTGTCTGGAAAGTCTGTCTGTCTGTTACGCTTTCACGGCCAAACCGCTGAACGGATTCTGATGAAATTCGGTATGAATATAGTTGAAGACCCGGGGTCAAACATAGGCTACTTTTTGACGCAGGCGGAGCCGCGAGAAACAGCTTGTAAGTAATAAACGCGATGAAAGCCGTATTAAAATAGTTTAATTTGATACAATATTTAATAATAAAACTTCCCAGAGTAAAATAACTATTTCAATACAACCATTCCCTTTCGACGGCCCAACGATGAATACCAAAAGCGGTGAATACCAAATATAATCGATGAATAGGAAGTGGCAATTCTGAACAACAGGTTATTGTTTAGAGAACCACACAGATATCTATTAGATAAACAAACTGATAGCAGTGATAACGCGGCGCTACCTTATCAGCTGACGAACACGTTCGCTTAGAAAAATAGGTCCAGCGCGAATCTGACTGGCCCACGTAGGTTCCGTTCCATTATCTGTAAAAACTGCAACAAATAATGTCTGTTGTATGGAAGCCCCCCCTTAAATATTAGTTTTATTTTAATTCGATTATTTAGTTTTAATGCGATCAAGCAATAAAAATTTTAAACTAAATTTTGTGAATATTTCAAGCGTCCGCCTGTTGCCATTATCAATATCGACCAAAAAAATTCACGTTTTTGTTAATAAGCCACCTTATATTTCATTCAATTTTTTGGTATTTTTTGTTATTGCGGCAACATAAATACATCATTTGTGAATATTTCAACTGTCTATCACGGTTCATGAGACACAGTCTGGTGACAGATGGACAGCAGTCTTAGTAATAGGATCCCGTTTTACTCTTTGGATACGGAACCCTGAACATTATCGTGACTTATAAACAGTTCAGGAGAGTTCAAATAGGGTTGTAAAGCCGTGACCGTTTTCCATCAGTTTGTAAAACTTAACGGACAAAGCAAAAATCAAAAACCGCAAGATGTATATTAGATGATTTTACTATAGATTGTTTACTCAATGGATGACGTATCTACGTACCACGGAAACCTAAGGAAATTTCACACTGAACATGAAGCCAATCGCGCCGACTTTTACGTAGAGAGTGCTATATTTGAGAATGCAAAACAAACTGGCTACATAGCAGCGGCAAACCGGTTTAAGGTTAAAAGAATGGAGATGAAGGATCATCTCCTCTCTTTCAGGAAATAGGCTTCATAGATTGTAAAGAAGCTAGCAGAGGTAATTTCCGTGCTCCTGCAAGCCTAAAGTCTTTAAGATCTAGTAAACAATTTAGGGTTATCCCCACTCTTTCATTCTCAATGTTTTGTAATTTTCTATGGTGCTATTGGCTTATTTTAGTTACTAAATGCGGCCTGCTACAGTCAATGACTAAAAGAGAACTGTAAAATTATTTATTATCTTTAGTCATTGTGCAAATATCCTAAGGTTGCGGCATAGAAAGTTTATACATATAACCCAAGATGTCTTCTCTATGGAGTTACCGCAAATCTTTAATTTAGCAATTTGTGAAGACGACCACAGAACTATTGCTTGTTGAGTGGATTGAGGAAGTCAATCGATCCTGAACAATATAGTTTCGAAACCTATTTACTAGTACTTTTTTAACAAACTTAATCGTAATAAAGGTTATAAATTTAACCATCATTTATCATACTATTTATTTATTTATTTAAACTTTATTACAAATAATGTGTTTTGAAAAATGTTTACCCTCAAGGGGTTAAATAGGGGTTGAAAATTTGTATGGAGAATATTAAAATCTCTCTCAACTTCCATGAACTTTATAACGTGAGCTCCTAAATATAACGCAAACGCACATTAAGAAGGAATTTTGAAAAATGTTTACTCTAAAGGGGTTAAATAATAAATAATATTATATAATAAGAATAGGCTTTGAATGTTTGTAATCTAAATAAAAAAAAGGAGATGTTCTCACTGGCACATAGACGCATGCACAGACGTGAATGTGAATAACAAAGTGCCTGTCTGCCTGTCTGTTATCTTTACAAACGACTAGACAGAAATTTGGTATAAATTTGAACCATGCCGATGAACGTACTTAGGCTACTTATGGTCGCAAAAACCGAGAAACACGTGGGCGAACCCGCGGGTGGAAGCTAGTATTAATACATAGACTATTATTATTAGATATTTTAATATAGAACAGAGTACATAGACTACAGATATATAAAATAAACCTACATACTAACTACTGAAATAAATAGAATTATATATTCTCTGAAACTATTATAAGTGCAAAAATTTGTCTGTTACGCTTTCACGGCCAAACCGCTAAACGGATTTTTATGAAATTTCATGGTACGAACATACTTCAAGACCCAGGGTCAAACAAATACCTTTTGACGCAGGCCGTGCTGCGAAAAACAGCTAGTTTAATAAATGAGAAGAGTAAAGCTAACGGAATTAATGTTTTTTTATAAAAATAATTTTTTTTGCAGTACTGTGACTGACAAATTAACAACGTAACTACAGTCAGAAACATAAAAATTTACACTGTTTTTTACGTTCTACGTGCATCTGATAGTACATACAAACGCACAATGCAACTTGACTCCTAATTTGTGTACATGACTTGCATAACGGTAGCGGGGTCCGTAAAGTAAGTGAAATGGTACCCTAATCCGTCGCTGTTGTGAGGAGAAAAACGTCAAAATACATAAAATGTATTTCTCTTCAATGTGTAATTAATTACTTTCCGTCTGGCAGACCGCATCCATAATTTCTCATCAAATAGCATAAAAATATTACATTGCAATACATATTAAACTGGGAGAAACAGGCACTGATAAAGGGCTTAAAAATAAAGTTATTTTTTATTCATAAAAAAATGTTTTACTTAGACTCATAGCCACAGAATAGATAATAGATAAAAAAAAACCTTTAACCTAAAATAACATAAGCAATGCTCATAAGTGAAGGGATGCCCCATTTCCAAGATTCCAAGTACCTAGGTACTGAGTACGGAACCCACGATGCCCGAATCAGATTCGCGCTTGATGGTTCTAACACGATACGCTGCACATTAGCTGACTCAGAGCCAATAAAAAGTGGCATTGCTCGAGATTAAACTAGCTTTTACACGCAGGTATGCCCAAGCTAATTCCCATATTAGTTGGCATAAAAACTGGTATAGTCATGTTATGTCTGTATGGGCAGACTAAAAATAGAAAAGGAAAACTTCCTTGGATCATTGGAATCCAACATTAATTTACTCTTTTCTTTCTTAATTCAATTACAATTTTTACTGTTCGATGCTATAACAGCCTTCTATTTTTTTACGAGTCGAAAACCTCTGAACAAGCCTGCCAACCCATAGTGAATTAACTACTCGAAAAGACATAAGGTATTACTCGGTTGCCCTACTGCGCAGGCCGCAGAGGGTAATGGCGATCAGGGCCGCAAGGGGCTATCGTACGATCTCCGGAGAGGCAGCATGTGTGCTGGCTGGCAGTATGCCCTGGGAACTGGAAGCGGAAATCCTCGCGTCCCTTTTCACCTGGCGCGAGGAGGCGAAAGCCCGGGGTCATAGGCCAGCCCCGAGAGAGATCGCAGGACGCCGCAGTGAGCTGTGTCAGCGCGCTATCGAGGAATGGGCCGAGAGGCTGGGACATCCCAGTGCTGGGCGTAGAACAGTGGAAGCCATCCGTCCAGTTCTATGCCAATGGTTGACAAGGCAGCACGGCATACTGACGTTTCGCCTGACGCAGGTGCTTTCCGGGCATGGTTGTTTCGGAGGGTACCTGTGTCGAGTGGCGGGTCGGGAGCCGTCTGCTGTTTGTCACCATTGTGACGGGTGTGCGGACGAAGACGCCCTGCACACGTTGGAGGTCTGCCCAGCGTGGGCAGTAGACCGTGCGGAGATGCGCGCGGTGGTGGGAGACGACCTCTCTCTGTCGGCCGTGGTAAGAGCCATGGTCGAGAGCGAGATGTCGTGGATGGCGGTGCAGGCCTTTGCGGAGTGCGTCATGCTCCGCAAAGAGGAGGCGGAAAGGGAAAGGGAGATAACCTCCGACATTCCCATCCGCCGCAGACGCATAGGGCGCAGAAGGCGGGCTTATGGCCTGCCCCTGCAGCCCCCACAATAAGGTCGGCCGGGTAACAGAACAAACGGGATTCCGTTACCCGACCAAGGGCCTCGGGTTGAAAGGCGCGCCCGTGTCAAGCGCGCCTTTACCCAAGCGGGTAGTGAAGGCCAGGGAACTAACCCGCAGGCGCTCCATGGAGAGCGTCCGTGAGCCGAGGCCGCCGTGGTAGCAGCCGCCGCGCCGGGACTATGGAGCGTTAAGAAGCACATAGTTCCGGCAATACGCGGTAGGCGTTTGACACCGTGTGGTTTTTAGTGGGTCCAAGTCCCACATAACCACCCAGCTTCCCGTTCATAGGCTGGGTGGTAGGCGAAGGCCTTTTCCACACGTTAAAAAAAAAAAAAATTACTCGGTTCGCTCAACATCCTCCTGACAAGAAATGTTAACTTTTTTTTATTAGTAATTGATTTTATGGCCATGGATACAAGTCCTTTATAGCCCTTCTTAATTTTTCTATCTTCTTCAGTCCTACAGAGTGGTTACGTCAAGTCCTAGTCAAGTCGATAACCAAGTCTAGTCAGAAGAATCAGGCTAAGTGATTTGGTAGAAAAACTGCACTTAGCGATTTCTAGGTGCTTTTGGCACAAGCATTAAAATCACGTAAATCAAACTCTTTATCACTTCCCAGCACTCACGCTTGTTATCGAACACTTTGCGAATAATAATCGACCATTATTTTGCACAAACACTCAAAAAATACTAATTTTGGAAAATAAAATACGGCGTCGATATTGCTCTTCACAGCTTCTCGCCAAAAGTCCCTTGTCAAAGTGTCAACTGTTGAGAGTAAAATATTTCCATTGATTCAATAGAATCAGACTGGCAGGTTATTTTTATACGGTTTTTACTTTCGTATTTAGCCAGTAACAGGTAAAAAATTATAGAAAAGAGCTGTTTAGTCAAGCAAGTCTAAAGTCAAGTCAGTAATTAGGTCAAGTCGAGTCAGAAGAATCAGGCTATGTGAAGTGGTAGAAAAACTGTACTTAATTTCCAAAAGTTTTTAGCAACAAGAAGAAAATCACATAAATCGAACACTGTATCACACCCAGCACCTTCATTATTATGCACAAACACTAAAAAACACAATTTTGGAAAATAAAATACAGCGCCGATATTGCTCTTCTCAGCTTGGCGCCTAACGTCATGGCATGTACTTCAACATTGAAATAAGAATTTATAGTATGTTGGCCATATACAAAAAGAAAAGTTTACGATTTCGGTGTTATTTATTTATTAAAACTTTATTGTTTCACAAAGTACACATAATATTTATAAAACAATAGGCTAGTTTCCAGGGTCAAAAGTCTATCATTAAAGTTAGTCCGTCATTTAGGGAAACAAAATATATATTAGATTAGTGACGTATTTTTTCTTTTGTCAATTGAGTGATAAATTATAAAGATATAGGTAACGCATCAAAGTTTAGGAGTGAGTAGTGACGTCACATATTGCGAAAAAGTGTAGCACACTGTGACGTCACACGGTACTTAACGCGCCATATCTTTACAATCCTTTGTTTAATTTTCAAAAGAAAAAATATGTCTCCAATATTTTTTGATTATCTAACTGACGGACTGATTATATTTTTTTAGGAAACTAGCCTATTGACCATTGGGAGAAACGGAAAACGGTAACGGTGTTAAAGGTATCGATTGTAATTGTAATAAGATATCGAATCGAATAATCTGATAGAGTTGCAGTCTCGTTCTGTTTACACCCTGTTAGATGTTGACTTTATGTTATTTGATACGTTACTCATATTATGATGATAATTAAATTTCATAATGCTTATGTAACGAGTCTTAAACAAGAAGCGGCCCACCATGGAAAGTAGTTACCGATGCCAATGGACACCATATGGAGTGTCATTTGCGCGTTGCCTACCAAAGAGTAAGTGGTCCTTATTATGGACGGCATCGCAATGAATAATTTTAGTTATGCGGACGATATGGTCTTGCTGTGCCCATCAATCAGAGCTATGCGAAAGCTGATTCAGATCTGCGAGTCATATGCAGAGGCTCATGGGCTCAGATATAACTCGAAAAAAAGTGTTCTTCTTGTTTTTCATGGAGGAAACAATAAATATATGGACCTGCCGGCAGTAATGTAATGTTGTGTGGAGCTCCTCTCTCTAAAGTCGCAAACTTTAAATATCTGGGTCACTGGGTCTCGGAGGACTGTCGTGACAACCTAGACCTGGAGAGAGAACGGAGGGCATTGTCTTTGCGTTGTAATATGTTGGCGCGAAGATTTGCACGTTGTACGAGGGAAGTGAAGACAACACTTTTTAAAACGTACTGTCAGCCCCTCTACACGTGTAGTCTTTGGGTCAGCTATACCCAGCGTGCATACAGTGCCCTTCGCGTTCAATATAATAACTCCTTCAGGGCGTTGATGGGGCTGTCGCGGCGTTGTAGCGCATCAGGCATGTTTGCGGAGGCACGCTTAGATGACTTTTATGCCTTAATTCGGAAGCGTTGTGCCTCCGCCCTCCAACGTTTGCGTGATAGCCCCAACGGTATCCTGAGGATGTTGGCTGATAGGTGGGATAGTCCACTACTTGCGCACTGGAACAGCTTGCACTGCAGGTAGGTGGGCTGTCGTACCTATCTGGCCTGTTTATTAGTTTTTAATTTTTAATAATTGTGTATGCTAACCCTAGGATTTAAGATTTCAATTGTTACTAACACTATGGACGTATGTCTGAAATAAAGATTTATTTATTTATTATTTATTTATTTATTATGTAGCAGAATAAATTTAAATGCTACCAAAATTATATTTGTTGAGGTACAACGACCCTTAAGATGCCAAAATACGCTTCATTATTTTTTTTATTTTTTTATTGTCTAAATATGTATGAATGAACCCTTCTACCAAGTTTTCCTAATGTGTACATGAAATTAATAAATAAATATAATATAAAAAAGACTATAAGTACAGTTCCATGACATAGTATTGACAAAATGAGAAATATTTAGGTATTTATCGATATAATAGTGCTACAAAAACACTACGAATATTATTCGTAGCTTGTTCCCGAAAATGGCGCATTTTACTACGAATGCGTAGCACTTGCGTAGCGGGTTTGCAAAAAAGTCGTAGCGCTTATAAGCTACGAGAAGCCCGATAGCTTAGTTACAGACAAACAAATAGTAAAGAGCTACCAACGTAGCCTAGCGGGACATACGTGTTAATTTCAATGTTTCAAGCGATGACCAGCGACACTCGACTTTAATTGGTCGCCACTAGTGACATTACTATCTTGAGCTTGATGCTTCCGTATTTTGAAAGGTATGTGAAGCCGCTGTGATGACGATGTTAAATAGAAATTGTAGTGACGAGATAAGAAACGAAACGCAACTGTTCTCATAAAAAGCCTTGTCAACATTTTACAAATACCTTCCAAAAAAAATCTTAGAGACCTTTCCCAGCAGTGGACTTGTAGTTGTAGGTATTGATTAAAATCTTCGCGAAAATAATAATAATGGCTTACCTTTTCGGCTTCCAACGTTTCATCAAAACGCCGAACATTTTCTTATTATTTTCCAGTCAGTTAGAAGTCAAAAAATTCACAACTATCACTTTCAGTTCCAAACATTACCTACATCTACACTTATTTCACTTGTCACTACACTACCAAACACTAATAACACTACCACTAATGTCTAAAATACTTAGATATAACAGGTATTTTTATAATTAAATTGACATTCATTCACATCCAATTCGATTGACAAGGAATCACAACAAATAATTGCACCGTACGATAAGATAAACACAAGTTTAGCCCATTCCGAATCGTGACCTAGACACAGTGACTTCAAATCGACCTATAAATCGAGTTCCTTATTAAAATCGATATTCCATCTTAAAATCCGGGAGGCTGTTATGTAACCAGCCAGTGACAAAATCACATCCTGTAATTCGAAATTCAAATGTTTCATTCGAAGACGCGCAATTTGTATCATTCGCTCGTAATCATCGTTCGATAAATAAACGATTTGTTTGGCGAAACACACACACAACGCGACAAAACGTCTTCGCGCGGCACTGTGAGTCCGCGACTAAGTCACTTTATCGAGTTGCCCGACGAGTCGAGCGATTGTGTGACCGAGCGGTCGCAGGTCATGCGTCAGGTGCGGTGCGGTCGATCAGCTGCTGGCTTGACGCCATTTTGTTCCGTATAGCTACACGCCATCTAGAAGATATCTACAAAAATTTTATTAACAAAAATATTTAATGGGAACTGCCATTTTGTTTTTTTTATTTGTATCTATTTGTTTTAATAGCGACAATAGAATTAAGAAAGTATTACAAACATGAACATTGACAAAGCTGTCGGATCTACGGTTCAGAGGGGATAATTGACTAATTACCAAAATGCTATGTGCAAATTTCGGTTATTTATCTATTACTGTATAAGAAATTACTCCGTATTTCCAATGACATAGTTACTACAGATGAAAAAAAGGCTTTCGTTTAATTTGTACTTAGTATTAAATGACATGACTTGCTTGCATTCTTATAATATAATTTCATCAATATTTTCGAAGCATCGGTGGTTCAGTGGTAGAATGCTCGCCTGCCACGCGGGCGGCCCGGGTTCGATTCCCGGCCGATGCAGTTAACTTTTTATTGGCCCCATTTTTTTATTATTTTACGATTAGCATAAAAAGCTTCGATATTATTGATTTCTGGAAGATCGTTTTGACTGCTACATGTATAAACTAACTTTGCTTAAAAGTTTAATTTTATAATTTCTATACATAAAAAAATGAAATGCTATTGATATTCTGGAAAAAAGCCCTATTCGTGGAACCACAATGGCTCCCCATTAATCCAGTAGTCACCCCTAGGGATAAACGTCGACCTTGAACTTCAAACGACCCTCTGTCAACTTAATGGACTGTTACGTGAAATGGTTGTTATCATGTTGATTTATTTTTCGTCAATGTTTTCTAAGGAAGTTTTAGAGGGCTTTTTTGAAATTTGTGGTTCACCTATTTTTGAAAATGAAATAAAATATAATAATTATAAATTTATTCGAACAAAAACTAATGTTAGTAGGTAACAATATTGACTTATAACTATGTTAGTACAAATTATTAATTCTTACACTAACATGCAGTGACTCATTATTTAATGAAAAACGATTCACTGGAAAATTTTAATTGAAATCTATACTATCTATAAACAGTCATTTATAGATTTTAGTAATAAACCTACAGATTTTTTGACCTTTAGATTTTAAAATAATCCCGCTGTTGAAGAAGAAACTGAGTTTTTTTATATGAAGAAGTTGCTTAAAATAAGGAGATAAGAAAAGAATTTGCTTAAATTATTAACGTCTCTGAGTGAGGCCCAAGTTTCCTAAATCTATTGTCCTGTCCATGTCAAATGGTCCCTAGATAATCACATAATCCGAAATTAGGGCATTTACATGTGTCACGTTTTTCCTACGATATAGTGAGTGACACATATTTAACAAATGTAACAATTGTCAACAAGCTTTCTTATTGAAAACAAGTAGCGTGGGCGGACTACACAAAGATCATATAACAGAGGAGATTAGTTTCAAGTCATGGAACCTCGTGCAAACAGTGAAATGTGCAGGCTATGAAGGGCAATGAAATCACATATATCATCAGCTTTCATAATAAAATAATACTAAGCATAATTTTCTAAATCCATACTATAAATGCGAAAGTCTGTCTGCCTGTCTGTCTGCCTGTCTGTCTGCCTGTCTGTCTGTTACTTTCACGGCCAAACCGCAGAACGGATTTTGATGAAATTTAGTATGAATATAGTTGAATACGCGGGGTCATATATAGGCTACTTTTTGACGCAGGCGGAGCTGCGGAAAAAAGCTAGTTTTAAATAAGTAAGTTGAGTTCTCAATCCGGTGAATCAAAGTGTTATTTTTAATGATTGTTACTCCGTAACTCCGTCACTGGTGAACGGATTTAGAAAATTATTGTTTTGTTTTTAAGGGTTTCAATTTGGTCTCGCAGAAATTTTATATAAGAAGCGATTATTTTGACCGTTTGTCAAAAGTTGAGCTCGTATCTCTTGAAAAACGCCAAATGATTGATTTGGTGTTTCTGTATAAAGTAACTCGTGGCCTAATCGACTGTCAAGATATTTTTGATAACCTTAAATACACTGTTCCTAGACCTAACTTCCGAAGAAGACTATTTAGGACGTTTCTTATTCCTCGATCTAGAACTAACCTCGGTAGACACGCGCCTTTACCAAGAATGCTTACTAGTTATAACAAGGTAAACGAAAAGTGTGACTTGACATCATCACGATTTTCTCTGCAAATTTAAACTTACAATACAGTCATCTACATAGCATTGTACCATATATAAAGACACCATACTAATATTATAAATGCGAAAGTCTGTCTGTCTTTCTGTCTGTCTGACTGTTACGCTTTCACGGCTAAACCGCTGAACGGATTTTGATGAAATTTGGTATGAATATAGTTGAAGACCTGGGGTCAAACATAGGCTACTTTTTGACGCAGGCAGAGCTGCGGGAAGCAGCTAGTTCTGCGTAAGTGTGCATATGTTGTTTTGCGAACATTATGTTACAATTATTATACTTAAAATAAACAATGCTGAATATAATCAACTTCATGAAGGAGATTCATTACTTGTAGTGTGCGGCTAACAACTGCTTCATAGCTTCAAATTACCACTCTGTGTGTGTAAAATATTGTGACATATCTCATTATATCCTTAGTCTGAAAATTTTCCGACATTATCATGACTGGAACAATTCACTTTATTGTCTCCATTTCGACAGACGAACAAACATATTGTCAAATATATAAATGTAACATTGTATTTTTTACAAACCCACTTATTTGTAACTAGCTTTGAACCGCAGCTTCACGCGCATCTTAAGTACCACCCCACGGGCACACCCCTTACACTCCACACAACAGCGGCGAGCCCGATTCCTATTACATACATAAAATGTATTATATAATTTTCGTATAGTTACAGAATTATCAATACTGCCGTCGTAACAAGAAAGGGCACAATTTGTTTTTTCAATGGTAGATGTGCCCTTTAGATCTAGAATATTAATATATCTTCAAGAAAAAATTTATTATATTATACATAAATTCTAAAATTTGTGCTGCACAACACGTCGTAACAAGAGAGGGCACAACTGTTGATGTGCCCTTTTTTTGTTACGAATTTGTAGCACAAATTTTAGAATTTATTTATAACTTATTAATTTTTTTTCCTGAATATTACCATACCTAATATTCTAGATCAGAACTTAGCAGTCAAAACACTATAAATCAGCTTATGAAATACAACACTATCAGATCAGGTGTCGCTATAGTATTCAGTAGCGAAATCGATAAACATGTCTTCACTAACCCTATTATATTGTCAATTACGTATCGGAATCGATTGAAATCGGATTATTTCGATTTTATCTTTAGTTCCTTTTTGAAACTGTTTCTTTTTATATCGTCGGGAAATATGGTATTTTATATTGCTTATTTTGCTATTGGGATATTCAATACCATTTTTGAATTCTAAACTCTCCCAATTACTCTTTCTCCCTCTTTCCTCCCAACATAGATTAATTTGATTGATTTAATATACTATTTACACTTATTTAGTTAGTGGCACCGATTATTAATAAGTAAATATTAGACTACCTACTTTCTGATCCAAGTATTTCAGAACCTCAAAAAAGTTATTTAAGAAAATGAGACACATAACATTAAAAGTACATAACATAATTTAATGAATCAATGTACAAATGTCACCTTTCAACAATTACACACATACAGTAAAAATGCTGCTAATATTAAACGATTGTACTTCGAACATTGCTTATGGAAGCTCGACTTCATCAGGTAGTCCTGATTCATCTGACTCTTTCTTAGTTGTGGACGTTGGAGTAGTAGCTGGGGCTTCTGTTGGTGTGGGCTCACTCGATGGTGGATCAGTTGGTGGAGCCTCAGTGGTTGGAGCATCAGTTCCTGGAGGTTCAGGGGCTTCTGGTTCAGCTGTAGCCTTAGCTGCTTCTGTAGTTGGCTCTACAAATAATATCGGCAGTCGTTTTAACTGATTATAGTTGAATCTAGTACCTGGTATTGTTAGAAGTGAAATAAATTCTCTACCGTAACCAGTTTCTTTAAAACAGTTGGTCCTTTTATTCTGAGTCCCTTAATGGACAATAAGCAAAAAGTTACCGTCGTCCGGTATTGGACTAAGCAGTCAGACCAAGTTTTCAAAGGGTTTTTAACCAGAAGATGGGGCACAAGGGGTTGGATTAGTTGATGATGTTAGAGAATTGATTGGTATTCGGAAAACTGAAAAATTATACAAACACGAATATGAACTACAAAACAGCTTTCATCATCATCATCATTTCATGCTCATCTCCAGTTTTGGAGTTAAAAACGAATGTCGATAATATTAAGTTACCTTTTGCTCTTATTAACAATTTTCTTACATATGGTCTGTATTTATGTACGATCTGAGTTTGGACAAGCTATTTCAGTTAAATCTTCTCTGTTTTTCAATTAGTTCAGTGACCTGTTTGATGAGAATGCTAGAAATATTTGCCCACTGTCATCTTACCTTCAGTTGTCTCCTTGACCTCAACATGCAGTTTTATTCGGGAATTTTCTTCAGCCACTTGATCAATTATTTCTTCAATAGCGGTCAGATTCTCTGCAGGTAGATCCATCAGCTCACTCATAATATCATCTGTAAATTCAAATTTATTGTTATCGTGATGAAGTCTGTTTTAATTTAAAAAATTTTTAGCTTCACAAAATTGTGTTTGTGTGTGTATCTGTGTCTCGATATTCTGCACATGAAGTACGATCCATCTGTCACATCGATAATTAAAATAATTCATAAAGTGTAGTAAAATCCTATATATAACAATATGATATTTTTACTCTTCGAAACAGATTATATAAATCTAAGCACTGTTCTTCGGCCTCAAACATAAGTAAGAATGAGGGTCCCAACATACCTATTACGTTTGGTAGAGAGAAAATGTCAAGTTGGTACTGTAACCCATGAAAATCTCTGGAACTTTCGGGTGATTGTGAACATAATTGTATAAGAATCTGACCTGTAAGTGGCAGAGGCGGTTCCCCCACTGTCTCGTTGCCTGGCCGAATATTATAATGATAAATACACATATCAGTGCAATCATACTGGTTGGCAAACTTATTGTAAGTGGGGCATCCTCTCCAGTATCCTATTTCACATCGGGAGCCGCTCTTGTAGTAGTAGAACACTGCTAATGGCCTTAGGTTGCAGTCGCTCGTGTTGAGTGGGTAGAGGCAGTAGTTTGGTGGTACTAAAAGAATAAATTATAAGTTTATTAGAGCCATAACGACATACCTCGAATAATAAATAAGGGCATTTTAGTAACGACGGTTGTGGTTTTTCGCAAGGTTTTGGCAAAAATACTCATCATTCGTGAGTTTTTGTTTAAAAATTGTTTAATATAATTGATTAATATTCATTAATCATAATTGTAACATGCTTAAATTGCCCCTTGCTGAGCATTAGTGGCTTCTCTATGTACCACATTAGTTCTTCTATTTTTAAAAATACATTGACTCCTGTATGGTCTAACGATCTGAAAAAAATCGCAGGCAAGTGCTGGCAGCTTTTTGGAAATCTTTTGGGGAAGGCATGTCCAGCTGTTGGCTGACTGCGGCTGAAATTAATAGGCATGTATGGTACTCACCGGCATCTATATTAAAAACGTAAACTAATAAAATTAATAAATTCTTCATTAAATTATGCACAGCATGTGTTTTCATGGTGACTAGTTGATTTTAACACTAACTTTGTAAATTAAAAGATTAGAGTAATTACCAATGGTTACATAAAGGAAAGTTAAGTATAATTACTGGTTAAATTTACCGTGTTTACGACCGACGACGTGAGGCGTTCTGAGTCAATCAAAGAAATATAATTCTTACTTTTAAATTTTTTCTATCCAGTGTCGTATTAATCAAGTGGTCATGATTTATTCAGATTATTTTTTACTTACATTAAACTAATCAGTATCAGAACTAGACTATACTACTGTATAATATGGCACAGGTGGTAGTGGGTCTAGTGATGTGCCGCTGGAAACTTTGTAAATTTACGGGCTTTTCCCATTGTAAATTTACGGGATTATTCCCAATTTTCCGTAAATTTGTCAAAGCTCCCGGGGAATATTCCCAATAATTTCAGGGAATCACTATGCACCACATACTGGTCCAGTGATCCAAACACATTTAATTAATAAATAGCTATTTCGACACGCTTATAAGAAGATTAAACTAACAAACGCTCTAAGAGCCGCACTCGGAGTTATTAATTATCATTAATGCAAATTGTTCATTCACAAATAAAAAAACATCCAAGAGAGATTAGAGATTTTTTATAATTATTGTTAAATTGAAGAATTTGCTAGTATAGTCATTATCTACTCTGAGCGCGTCAGGAAGAGACATTAATGATTAGTTAAGCCAAGCGAATTCATAAAAAAAAGATAACGCGAGGTAATTTAAAAAAACTAAAACTCCCGACTGCGTTTCTGAGCAATTTGGAAATGAAAATCGCCCGAAAAATACACCATTTTGTTATTTTCTTAATTTGATGTACCCAGTGTCACTCTCACAGTAAACACGATTCTAATGACATCTCTCAAGCTAAAATCCATCGAGCCGTTTAGGCTGTAGAGCATGCCAAACAATTCTACATACATACATACCATACCTACATACATACTCTCAAAAACAAAACCCTCCTTCTGTCGGAGTCGGGTAAAAATACATTCGGTGCGGTGCAATAAAGATTTATTATCGTGGTTGTACGAGCTGCCATGCCTTGTCTGCCCCACCTACTCCCATTGACCCAGTTCCATGATGGGACAAGTGGGACAACCGAGCTGGGATCAGACGTGATAAAACTATGGTAAAATAAATTCAAAAATCGATTTAAGATTTATTATAAAAATAACTTGCATCGGCCGGGAATCGAACCCGGGCCGCCCGCGTGGCAGGCGAGCATTCTACCACTGAACCACCGATGCTACAGCTTCCGTGTTAAAATTAGATATCAAATTGAACTAGACACAGAAACACTACCTTATATGAGGTATAAAACCATCTAATTACGAAATTTGACTTACGAAGACTGAATACTGTAAAGAACTTTTAAAATTTTATACCTCACTATACAATTTTCCCGCCTTCGTCAGAAGGAATGGATTCGTGTTACTGAAATTAAGCGATGTTTGCATTTACTGCCATCTAATAAACGCAAGTTGTAACTTTTATAATACTGATTCCTATGGTTAATAGTTTAAAGTAACATCTATAGATGGCGTTAGCAATGTTATAATAAATGGGTGACACATATGAGATATGCTTGAAACATATTCAATTAATGTTTGTCAGCATAATTAACATCACGATATGTTAGCAGACTGGTTATGATTAAACCATGGGGTTCCATTGCCTAAGAAATATAATTAGTTCCCATATTTGATGTAAGGGGACGCTTCAAAAAGAAAAATATTTGAATTAAGGACAAATCTCGCTTATTTTTGGCGAAATAAAGAATTGAATATTATGAAAAAAATTTTTACTTACCTAATTCTATTATAAGTAGATTAGGTGCTGTATTTAATTTATTAAGTCTATCTCTAAATACAAAACTTCTCATGTTTTTGATAGATGGCGTTACAGTGACTTAGTAAATCGGCGCGTTTTAATGTGTGACTTAAGCATTGAATATCTGTATAGCATAATATTCTGTTATCCAGTGTTTATAAGTATAATTTTTCTATATTTTAGATAAGTATCTACTAATTAAAAAAAATTGATCAGTCTCATCATTTATTAAAAAAATACAAATAAAGCGATTTCTACCTAACTTGCAAATGACAAATAAATATATTTTTTTTATATTTTCTGTAAGCTGCGCATGTCTCCAGGGTACGTCCATATAACATGTGAAATAACAATCCTGTACCATTCTGTTAGTTTTTCATGGGGTTTTTACAAAAGATGATTCGCATATCCGCCACGGAAGTGGCGCCACCGTCTTCTCGGTAACGATAGCAAACAAGAACAGTAAAATAGGATTGCATCTTTGGTCATATGTATAAATCAACTTTGTACATTTTCAGGATCGGAAACCCCGGCTTCACCAGTCCTGTTTTCGACTGTTTCTTCGTTAGAACTGTGACGTTTTTTATATTTTCTGTACATAATGTAAACTTGAAGTGACAATAGAACCTGAAAAAAATAAGATAATGTGTAATTGTACTTATGATTGAGTAGCCCATATCCAACGTATTCCTCGGATCATAGGCCCACTCATTTTTAGTAGGTTACATGGTAAATCGACCCTTTACACCCTGGTTCAGTTTGTCGGAACCGTCTTTCGGTTCTGATGTGGTTCTTTTAACGATCACCAAAAAGCAGCAGGGACCTTCCGAAGCACGAAATCACCACTATTATCAGATAAATCAATAGAACTCACGTCCTTAGGGTTCGTTTAAAATCGGTCAGAAAAAATATCTAACAAACTATTAATTACATTGTTCACCGAGAAAAGAAAGTGACAGCAAAAAAAAAGTTTATAATCTTAATATGCCCGAGGTAGGATTCAGGTCAGTAATGGATTTCCAACTTTTCCGCCCGTATTTCTTGGCGGGAAGAATGACGTACTTTCTACCCCGTCCTTGAGTATGTATGAATGTAGTTTCCGAGCAAGAGTAGTATAAAAATATTATTTATGTTGACGGTTACCATAAAAAGGTCACAAGCAAAAATCCTCAAAATCCCGGGGGAAACCTATGCCCATCAGCATATTGCTGAAATGATGATAAACTACTACTTTATTTCCTACTCTTTTTGTTCCTAAGGTTTGGCTGGCAGATAATGCCTTAAGGCAATAAGTCCACCTTTTGTATTTTGTTATATAAAGTGCAATAAAGGTTAACAAACCGCTTGACGTTCCATTTCTTAAATTGCAATACCCGACAGGGTTCATATCATATTGTACATATTTTATAAAAACAGTGTGTGTACCTAGTTAAGAACTGTTAATGTACTATATGAAACGCAATAAATGATTTGAATTGAATAAATAAATGAACCAGGTCACCCTTACCTCAGCAACGATCAAAATTGAAGTAACCGATATAACAGCAGTGGCAGTATTTTTCAGGACATTCTTGACCAAACCCCCGCAGCCGACCTCGTAGTAAGACCTGTTAGCTCTGCAGGCTTCCCTCTCCCCTTCCTGAACCAGGTCGGATTTGGAGGCGTTGTATGAGGGACAGCAGGAGATGGGGATGTCTGGTGGGAAGACGGGCCCTGCATTGTAGCTACGGTAGTCCTCTGGACCGTAAAGACCGCAGCATTGGAGCTGAAATTAAAATGTTCAATGAATATTTTTTACCCGACTGCGCCAGAAGAAGGATAAGGTTTTTCGAGAGTGTGTATGTAGGTATGTATTTATAATTGTTTGGCACGCTCTGTATCCTGAACGGATTGATGGATTTTAGCTTGAGAGATGTCGTAAGTTTTTTATTTACGGTGAAAGTGACACTGGCTATTTCAATATAAAAAAAAAACAAAATGGAGGTTTTTGTATTTTTTTAGGAATTACACAGAAAGGTAGTCGGGTTTTTAGTTTTTTAAATTACCGTTAACTTGTTTAAATTAGTAGTTTACATGGTCATTCAACCCTGTACGTCCTGGTGTAAGAATTTCGGCCTCTCGGTGGTTGCTTTAAACTACCAGTTATGGCACCAATGAATTAACGTGCCTTCGGACGCAAGGAAACATCATTATTATCAGACAATCAGGTGATTCAAGCCTGCAATGTTCAAACCAATAACTATTATAAACTAAAGTAACTTAGAAATTCCATAAAAAAAATGCAGCCGCTAACATCTGCATTAGTAAAATATCAAAGAAAATATGATCAAGAAGAAACACTTCTTGTTGTTAACCACAAGATTTTCATAGCGCAGACAACATAAAAAAAACATCGTACACACAATACAAAAAAAAAAAATTGAATTGAAGAATTGGTAGAAAAATCCTACGGCTAAAATTAAATAAATAAATACATATATGTCGAATGAAACTCATTCGATATCGAACAAAAATTATTGGACTCGGCAATTTTGCGTGAGTCACACTGTGGTCACACTGTGGTCACACTATAGCACTAACATAAAATTACAGGATACTTTAAATTCCGACTTTTACGCAGTTAGTCCTGTAATTTTATGTTTTAAATATACAGTGTTAGAGTTAAATTAAAAAATGTACCTATTCTAAAACATTTCCATTCAAAATCTTAACTCTCGTGCTCATTAATAAAATCTCGTACAGTTGTCAGAACTTACGTCACTATTAGTTAAGGCCCATAGTTTCATGTGTCTCGGGTTCCCTGCCTGAGCCAGCCTGAAGGACTCCTTCAGGGACTCCACAAGGACGCTCTCGTCCCGCGGCGATACTTTGACGGCCAGTCCAGTCAACAGTGCTTGTACTACGGCTATGATGAACAGGAGTACTCCGGCCTGTAGAGAAGATTATCTATTACCATTTTTACTAAATCGGAATTCGTTAATAACATTATATCTGAAGTTCGATTTTATAAATTAGAGTTTCGGTATTACAAATTCGTAAAGTGGCATTTATTGTCGTATTTCGCAAAATTTATTCTTTGAACTGACTTCGAGCTCGTTAAAAGTCGAGCGCGACCCGCGTATCTTTAGCGAATGCGCGTGTCAAGCGACGGCGTGATGCGACCACTATTGGATTAGTCGCCATTTAGTAGCATTTTCTATCTTGAGCGGAGGACCGTGCCGACCGGAAGGTACGTTAAGGCGTTGTTCCTGGTTGTTGTCGATAGATAGCAGTCGTTAGGTTGTGTCAGATGCCTTTGGGGCAGCCTGAAAAATTCTGACAGTGTTAGCCACTAACACACATCGGGTCATGTTCCTGTTGATCTGGTTTCCCTGTAAAATGGGTTACGGAGGTCAGACCCAGTCGCTCCATTGTAATAACCAGTTTCGCCAAATCTTGGACCATGACTTACAGCGTACCTTAGGCTCCGAAGCGTAAGCTGACGACGCAACTAGGAATACACTCTAGGATGATGATGATGAATATGTTGAACCGACTTCATATACATTTCAAGTGGTTAACCCTTTTGATGCCAACCTACGACGAGTGTATTCGTCATAAATAACAACGAAATATTTGTTATACAATACAAAACCCTTAATAACATGGTAGGTTGCATACGATCCTAAAATGAATGCTAATAAAATTAATTTATTATATTAAAAAAATTCTGGCAGCGAAAGGGTTAAGTTCATTGAATACCATGTACCAAGAAATACAACTGTGACCATCGAAATATCTTGGGAACTCTTACTCTCATTGGGAATTAAATGGTTAGTAAAATCCGCCACTTGTAGGGTGGTGGTACAGAAAGGTATACCTTACTACCCCTTTATTATGTGGCCCACTGTACCTTAAACATCTATATCTATATATCATCCAGGTACCATCTCTAACTCCCGTGAGGTCACACGGTACGTTTGCTTATTTCTTTATACGAAGTGCGTATTTCAATGGCACTTTTCAGAATAAGTCGACACGCCTTAATTATACCACTTTCTATAGAGCTTTACAAGTAATTATTATGTATTGTTAGGTTCGCGTGATAGGCTACTCCTGAACTTGAATACATTAAGCATATCAAGCCAAGGCGCTGGTGTTAACGACCTTGGGTTTCGATTAGCACGGAATGTAGTCATGTAGAATTCCTTATCGTAAAAAGAATTCTTTGAAATTTACAACAGTACAATACAATCCAATTATAATTACTGTATTGCACCAAAAATATACAAAAACATCCATGATTCCATGCTTATAAAAAGTCTGTCTATCTGTTAAGATAACCGCTGAACTGTTATTAATTAAATGTGATATGGATATAGTTGAAGACCCGGGGTCATACTTTACTTTTTAATACATTTTTTGGCGCTGACATAATATATAATTTTTCAATAAAATGTTGTACCAGTAATACCAACTTTGATCTGGCGAAAATATCCTGAACAGTCCTTCACTTTGAATGTCTTATTTATTTTCTGGATATCTTGCCAAATTATCTACATAGAGTGTCTCAACGGCTTTGCCAACCTTTTTTGCTAAATTATTTAGCGATTTACGAAGTACATTTAGAAGAAAAACTCGTAATGTTTCTGACTCGGTTATAAAACTATTTTAATCTCAATCGTTAAATGTTTTACGATTTATTGTTCTTAGTCAATTTTAATGGGTTTCTGGTTAACGCAATAAGCCACTATTACGTATTTATCTCAAATTGAAAATAATGTGTGATGCGATTTATTAGAAAATCACTACAAATCCTTGAACGTTCTTACTTAATGGCATAGAATTATTAATGGTTCTAATAATAGGCCACATTTAGGCTCACAAACTTGGCAACGATACTACTGTTGATTGTTGGGACGGCCAAAAAGTAGGTTCATGAATGAAAAAGGGTAAAGAAGTAACAAGACATGTAATAAATTTATCTTCTTCTTGAACAAGCTAACGACAAGGTGGACGAAGCGAAGCTACAGTCATTATCAACACGTTAACAACTATACTGTAACTTACTATATTATGAAAAGGTTAAGAAGTACACTTACAACGTGTAATGCTTTCCTCTTCTTCTTGAACAAACCAACAACAGCGTAGTTACCGACAGACAAAGCGACGGCTGCGAACATTGCCAGGACGATTAACGTCACCAGTCTTCCGGACAGGTGATTACAAATTCACCCCAATGACCAAAACCACCTAAGAATGTAAAGGTAAAGAAGTAACAAAACTTACAACGTGTAATGCTTTCCTCTTCTTCTTGAACAAACCAACAACAGCGTAGTTACCGACAGACAAAGCGACGGCTGCGAACATTGCCAGGACGATTAACGTCACCAGTCTTCCGGACAGGTGATTACAAATTCACCCCAATGACCAAAACCACCTAAGAATGTAAAGGTAAAGAAGTAACAAAACTTACAACGTGTAATGCTTTCCTTTTCTTCTTGAACAAGCCATCAACAGAGTAAATGCCGACAGTTAAAGTAACGGCAGCAAGCACTACCAGGACGATAATTGCTAAATGTCCTATTAATATAAGAAAAGGTAATAAAAATAACAAAACTTACAACGTGTAATGCTTTCCTTTTCTTCTTGAACAAGCCAACAACAGCATACATTCCGACAGACAAAGCAACGGCTGCAAGTACTGCAAGGACGATAAACGTCACCAGTCTCCCGGACAGGTCGGAGCTGAAGAGTTTAGTCGCTATAGCTGTAGTCACGCATACTCCAATTTCCACAATGCCCAGCACCTGGAAAGAATTATGTTGTGGTTTATGGCTTACTGTATGCTAAATTACTAAGGTTTATTTTTGGTAGTGATCTAGTCTTTTATAGAAATTTATTGCAGGGGTCTCCCTTTAACTACCTTTAGTCAGATCCCAAGAAGATGCTGGATACAGGCCTCTTCCGGTCATACCTATCTAAGAGGTTACCGCAGAAGAGTCTAGTGAAACAATATAGGTACTTACAATCACTGCGATAGACAGTAAGATAGCGATACACTTGCATAATCCTATTCCGCAGTTGCCGCAAGTCTTCTTCTCCACTTTGTGGAATTCATTGATGATTTTTTGAGTCTTCCCTCCTTTTTTGTCTGGACAAAAAAACATTTATAAAAAAAAACCTTAAACGACCTTGGCAGATGACACTCTGGCACTCCTGGGTGGTTTTGATGGGTTGTTAATAATAAAAACATTAAATTTCTAATATAAACTTTATATTGAGTATTCATATGTACAAACAATACAAATTATACTCTTTATTACACTAAAAAATAATACTTAAGTATATTATTCTTCGTCTCCGTTTCTAAGTATTTTGGGAAAATCTCACAGAAGAAACGAAGTAGCAATTTTTACTAGGTTAAGTGGTCAACACTATCAGATTCGATACTCCAGGCTGCACAGCATAACTGTCACAAAGCGATAACAGCACAGACCAATGGTTTCGAAGCAAGGAGAAGTTAAAAAAATTGTACTAGTTCCGACCGAATCCAAGTGTGAATTAGCTTTTGGACAAACCATCAATCTACTCTCTCATGTGTTTTTTAACCATTTTCGTCTAACTCTTGGTTAAAGGTTTCTCTTATCTCCATCCAAGTTGCAAGTGTCTCTATCCACAAACTAATGCTTTTGAAAATCCTACCCAGGTGATCACTGATCTGGGTCTGACTCGTTTTCGTCGTCAACTATCATGTCTCCCAGTGGTTGGTGTTATTAAAGGTGTTATTTTTACTAGCCAGCCTTTATGATAAGATTAAAAAAAACTGTTAAAAACTCATATATACATCCTGCGAATTCTGGGAGCAGTGGCTCCAAGAATCTGTTGCACTCTTGACTAGCAGAGGGAGATTGTACATAAAAGAGCACAGTTCAAAAGCAACAAAAAAATAAATCAAACATTAATTTACAATGACGGCTTGTATCCTTTTTGAAACAAGCGCAGAATTATTTAATAGTACACAAGTTTATGCGGCTACTCTCCGCATTTTTCAACTTTGATAGACAGGACCGATTTTACCAACATCATTACTATCCAAGAGTAACTAATCTAAGCATAAAAATTGATGGCAGTCATTTTTATTCTAGAGACTGAGTCCTTTTAACAGTATTTTCTGGGGTTAACTGCGTGGTGAAATGTCAACTTCAGTGTACGAGAGTAAATTGCTTCAATACCCCTAAATAAATTTAAAGCTCATCTGAAAGAGTTGTTAGTAACCAAATGTTATTATGACTTGCATGAATGCTTTTCTGACAAAATGTTGATTGCGACTTTAAAGGACAGCTGATCTAATTTTTGCAAGATTTACTCGCATTTATTTTCTTGTTTTGTTTTTTTTTTTTGCATGATTTTATTTAGATAATGTATGACACCACTGACTTCACATTTGTACTGGTAGGCTAAACGTGTATGTGCTTAATATTTTCAATATACCATTTGAATTCAACATGTTTACAAAAGAAAAAAGAATAAATGATTATTGGAGAAAAAGAATATCCTTGGAATAAAACTTATCCGACTTTGGTGAAATCGGCCCTCAGTTAGTCTCCATGGCCAAAGAAGGCCAGAAATTAAACTTAAGGTGATAATGAATATGTAAAAATAACGACTTACCTTCATCTCTAGCATTTAAGTTGCCCATTTCCAAACCCTTGCACCCAGGAGACCGACTGAGGTGGACATCGTATGGACCTGAATAATATAGGTTGGCCGTTCAACAAAGCGGTACGGTTCAATGCATGGATTGTATTGTATAATAGCCAATGCTGTCGGTGGAGCGTATGCGCATGTATAGATTGATTTTACGACGTTACAATTGTTTTATAAAAAAAAAAAATACCGATTAATGAATAATATGAGAAGTTAAGTAGATAGGAAGAGTAGGTTGGTTGTGGCTTTGCATACCATTGGCATAATCAATTTTCTATGACACCCTATCTTGTTCCATCGGGATACAGTTGTTACCAGCTAATTTTCTGATATTGTCCTACCTAGCTGCTGGATTTCCAGTACTTCGCTATACGTTTCTTGGGTACCACACCCTTACAGTTTCAGTTACTCCACCTACCATCGTTCCTTCTAGCCAAGAGCCCCGCCCAGTTTTACTTTAAAGTTACAACTCTAGAGAGTCAGTCTGTCTGTCTTTTACGCTTTCACGACCGAACCGTTGAACGAATTTAGACCAAATTTGTTAAATATTTGAAGACCCGGGGTCAATCATGAGCTACTTTTGTGGCGCAGACGAAGCCAGTAGAGACGCCTAGTAAGAATATAACATATGTATAAAAAGGTAAAGTTCACGACCACAAATTGAATATGAAAAATCTATTAATGTCGTAAATAAGTGTGAGAATTACAATATAGTATAAAAATTGTGGTTACATTATAAATATAATTGCCTCCGTGGTCCAGTGGTTAAGGCGTTCGCCTTTGGCCCGGGGGTCCTGGGTTCGATTCCCACGGGAAGCATACTTTGTTTAGTTGTTTCCAGTTTGGTTAGGACATGGCAGGCAGGTGATTCACCTGATTGTCTGATAATAAAGATGATTCCCTGCTTCGGAAGGCACGTTAAGCCGTGGGTCCCGGCCGCCATCTGGTGATCGTTAAAGGAACCACGTCATAGGCCGAGAGTCGGTTCCGCACAACTCTGACACCAGGGTTTACATGGTCGATTGACAATAAAACCTACACGAAATGATGATGATTATAAATATGATATTTTGTTATTATTATAATATCCATTAAATAAAAATAAATAGTTTTTGTAACTTAATTATTACTAAGGAGTGTATACACGTGAAAAGTCTGCTTTTAAAACCGTATAGTTTTTTTAACTTTTCGAAACTTAACTTTTAACAGAGTTAAGACACCTAGATAAAATACTTACTTAGCTCCTTTTAGCCCATACATTTATATTTCCGTTCATTTGTATTTAAACACAAAAATATCTTTGAATCCAAAAAAATAAGGTCTTAACCAGCAGCGGATAGGCCTATGGCCACTCACGGTAATTCAAATTTATTTTAATAACCAAAAAGTATTTAAGTTGGGTACCTACTATAGTAAGTATAGTATAGTAGGTACCCTTAATCTATCTCAATTTTTCCTGGTATGAAAATTATTTTTTTGGGAATTAAAAATACCGGACTCCATCCCTGGTAAGAGAGCCAAGGAGCCTATTCTCAGGACTTTGATTCTTTTATTAATTAAGTTAAATTCAAGAAATGGGAAAAAAGAAAGATGATGCCCCCATTTTTCTTTTTACTTTACTTTTACCTTAAATACTTGAAAGAAATACAGACGCAGTCACGAATTAAGCATCCAAACTCTAGCACTTTGCATCCTTGCCCTCTAGCGTCGTTTATCTCATAGGGATTCTGAGACACTGCGACCAATCACCGTTCCGGATCACGGCCTCACACATTTAAGCGACTATTTTCCAGTTTCACTGATAAATCTGATGATTCTACTACTATTCGTCTGTATTTATTTTAAAGTCTGTGGGCAGATTACTCAAAACTGTATACTTGTCTATATGTTATTTGCGAAACATGTAGAAATAAGTTGATATGTTCTTAGTATGGATAAATAACGAATGACTTACTGATCAACTTGTGCAACTGAGTTGAGCAATCAGTTGGTCAGTGGGGAAAAAGGAATAATTAGTATAGTTCTTACCTGATCTTCTCAAGTGAGCAAGTGTTTGCAATATATGGACCATAACGGAAAATAAGTTAAATTATTATAAAATTTATTTATTGAACACAATCTGAAACATTTAGTACAAAAAGCAAAACCTTATCATATTTTAATAATTTAAATTGTTTAAACGGGCCTCTGGAAAATTCAGTCAGTCGCAGAACGGACTAAAAAGGTTGCTTGAACCCTAGTTTAAGTTAAATACATTTTAAATTCACTGAATTAAATCACTCAATGTTTTAACTTTAATGAATAAGGCAATTAATTTCAACTTAATTTTCAACTTTACACAAAATCAACTTGGTAGTCCGAAAAGATCTTACTAGGATGGACCGCTAATAAATTAAACTTAAATATGCGAAAATTTAGGAAAATTCGGCAAAGAGTGTCAACAGTCACGAGATATACAAAGTACTAGATATACATTACAATTTATTGTTAGTGGTGTTAGAACAATTTGTAGTTATTAGCACTTTTGTAACAACAACTTTGGCATCCGTTTATAATAAATAACTAGCGACTTCGCAATGCCGGGTTCACATAGGTTTTAAATATATCTAAATCTATACTAATATTATAAAGCTGAAGAGTTTGTTTGTTTGTTTGAACGCGCTAATCTCAGGAATTACTGGTTCGAATTGAAAAATTCTTTTTGTGTTGGATAGATCATTTATCGAGGAAGGCTTTAGGCTATATAACATCACGTTGCAACTAATAGGAGCGAAGAAACAGTCGAAAATGTGGAAAAAACGGGGAAAATTATTCATCTTTGAGGGCTTCCGTTGCGTGCGCTGCGAAAACAATTCGAGATACCCAAAAAATATGTATGAAAGAATTATTCCTCTTTAAATTATATATAGTCTATCTTTTAAGATTAACTTACAATAACAGTTTTTATGATAATCAAATTTGGTCGAAATTAATGCATTATTACAAATTATTTGTCAGAGTGTAATAATATTAATCTTTATCCAAATAAATGTGTCATTGATTCTGCCACAAGAAAATAAAACTAAAAATATAATTTACGCAGAATAAATCCTTTTTAAAACTACTTTAAAATATATTCTATTAATTATGTAACTAAATCGTCTAAAATAAGTCGTGGGTAACAGCTATAGGTAATTTATAATAAAGCTGAGGAGGTAGGTTTGTAAACAAAAAATAAATATGATTCCCAAAATAACTATTCCACGCGAACGAAGTCGCGGGCACAGCTAGTTCCTCAATAATTATCTACAAGTTTAGAATAAGTTAGAAAGGAGACAAGCGGGGCATGTGTGCTCGTAACACGCGCGCCAAACGACGGAGGGGTAACCCTGATTAGTCGCCAGTATTTTTGGTTTTCCTTGAGCCTGCCTTGGAGCCCTGTTTTGTAAATGTATGTGTTTTATATATGTTGAACGAAAATAATTCGATATCAAACAAAAACTATTCGACTCGCCGATTTGGTGTAACACTTAAAAATAACTCCTGTTTTGGAAGGCTGTTAGTTCCGGCTTTTTTGATAGATAAAAGTTGGAAGTCTGTATGAAAAAGATGGGCTCAGATAGGTTAGGGTTTCAGGTTGCCGAAACGCAGACTTTTGTATGACAGAAAGAATTTTGTATAGATTTTTTTAGTTACCTAACTTTTCGCGAGATCCCTGTATATTCTTTGTGCAAAATTGTCTGAAATATTGTTTGAAAAACGGAATAATACACAGAATCGAGACCTAATTTTATTCCCTCAATCGCTTAAGAATAGTGATGTCAAATTGTCTCTAATTGTAAGTATAACCTATAACCTTTCTAAAACTTAATAGTCTATTTTTTTCTGGGTTTGAATACATAATGGTGAATTATGCAATAGACAAGACAAATCTTATTCTTTTCTGTAAGATTTACTACAAAGATAAATTAGTAGTCCTTGATAAACCGAAATTCCTAGAACCCAATTTACCACTTCAATCATACTTAGCGCGAACAAAAGCATCGCTCTTTTGGGGAATGTACAATTACATACAAAATTGTTAGTTTTTTTCACCATATTATAAGTGCATGGTAAAATTTGTCGACTGTAAATGGCAAGTGAATTTTGTAAAGACGCGATCATCGAACACTATCGCTTTATTAACATCTAGTAATGTTAGTTTATTACGTAACAAAAAGTAACATGTCATTTTATAACTCTAAGTTATTGTAAATAACTGAAACTGTCTTAATATGAAAGATTTTACGCTAATAATATTCAAGTCAATGAATGCTTAAGACAGAGTGAAATGGAAGAGAAGAAGTAGGAAAGCGTACCCTGGGCTCCGAGGTAACCAGCCAAGGATGCAACCGGAAAGGAGCTAAGATGTGTAGTCTTATTCATCAAGTTAATGGATGAATCTAATACAATTTCGAATCAGATGAGTGCTTAATCTCTATGGGTAGCCAATTTAATTTTTTTGTAATTGTAGCTGATAGAGGTTAATAAAAATCACTGTGTAGGTATGTTGAAGTGAAGACGGATTTAAAAAATGGTTGGAGTTGGATTCGGCTAGAAACGCTTTGAGAGAGACGGAAGTAGACATTTCCTTAGTAATGAGATAAAAAATGATAAAAAAAACTCTTTTTGTCGTTAATGTTCATCGGGAGAGAAATGGGTAATAAACATATACCTAGCAGTGAGATAAATTTAAAAAAAAAAATCTTATTGTGTAATGTCCATCGAAACTGCCAGCACTTTTCAACCGGACTGTCCTGGCGTACGACATAGCGATCAAGCATGGCACAGGTTGCCACATGGTTGCCACTCATTGCCGTAGCCATGGCAACCAGGCCACAACATCACGCACAATGGTGACCAACTCATAAAACCACCAAGGACGCGTCAAAGAAATTCGCTATTGCTGATTGATTCATTATAATGTTTTGTATATGGTATTGATTTCAGTTAGTGATTGGTTTTGAAATTGAAAATCTACTATTACTAATGTTTATTTTAGTTAATTTTTTGTCGGCTTATATATGACTATTTTAATTGTGTCAATTTGCAGATTTATTGGCATCTACTTTTTAAATAACGGTAATTTAGAGTAAGTGCCAAACACATAAGTCACTTGTGAAATTAACTCTTATTTACAAAAGTCAAAATATTGCCGTGTGTATATGTAAAACTCGAACTTTTTAAAGTTTACAGTGAACATTTTCATTCTCAAACATCTAATGACTTATTTCAAAATTTTCGACTTTATTCGTTATCCATACTTCCCTACTAATTCTATATTCTCTCTCTCTATTCAAGGCTAAACCTCTGGATCGATTTTGATGAAATTTTGTATGGATATAGTTTAATACCTGGCGTCAAACATAGACTTACTTTGTTACAGCCAGTTTTAAATTTATTTATTTATTTAACATTTTCCAAAAATTGATACAAACAAATTAACATTAGATGCATTTCACAAACCCACTGAGGTTTGTTTAGAAATAGCAGGTTTCAATCAAGCAAATTTAAAATGTATAATACTAATCATCATCATCATCATTTCAGTCGCAGTCAGTCCACTGCTGGACCTATGTCCTATGTGGATTGACTGAGAGGCCTATGCCTCTCCCAATGATTTCCAAAATGATCGGTTGGCAGCAGTCTGCATCCAGCATTTGCCTGCGACCTTTTTCAGGTCATCTGACCATCTGGTCGGTGAATGTCCAACGCTGCGCTTACCGCTTATATATCATTATTATAATACTAATATAATAATAATATAAGAAAAATGAAGTAAATCCTAATAGTGAGCCGGGCAATCAATCCTGATAAGAACTACAGAGATGAAGCTGCAGACAACAGCTAGTTCTACTGAATGCTCATTTCATTCCTATTTAAGCTAAGTCATGGGTCCATACTTAAGTAGGTACATGCATGTCCAACAATAGCTGATTTTCCAAAATTCATATAAAATCGAGGAATGGAGGCCTACTTATTAAAGAGCAAAATCGATGTTGTCAAGAAAGTATTTTTTAAGTTTATATTTCCAATCAATCAATCAATTTTATTGCGTATTATAGGTGTACAATAATGTTACGAGTATATATAGCAATTACAAGATCTTAGACCACAAACAGCCGTACGGCATGAAACATGTTTGTCCTATTGGACAGCATTTTGAAACTTGTCTTGTTGTTTTGAAACAATTTAAATAATTTTTCTTTGAAGCTATTTATATCCTTGATTTCAGTAATGTCCTGTGGTAATTTGTTGTACATTTTCGGAGCCATACAAAATACACTCTGTCGGAAAAAGGAGGTTCTGCATGAAGGATTAGACAATCTATTTATACGAATCTATTATTTCCATTTTTGTTAGTAATACTAGTTTTTAAATCATCAGGCAACTTGTTAATCAAGCGAGGCAGGAGATAGCTAGTCGTCCTCTCACAAATAAATGTCAATCAAAATGTCGTAATAATATATTTTACTCTATATTTTTTAGATTAGTCAAGTTTAATAAATGCTGAAAACACGAAGATAAGAAATGATATGTTGTGGTGACTACGTAACTTTATTCCTACAAACAAAGCCTACATTTCGCCAATATCAGATTTACTTAGTTGAATTTTAAATCTCACCGTCAAAGAGTTAAAATATCATTCTGTATGTTTCTAAACTTAAAGGTGGTAGTGAAACTAAGAAAACACATTATTTAGGTTACCGGAAATCGTCATTAGACACGGCCAAACAGGAATTATTGAACCTTTAAATTGCGCCTAAAAATAATATTTCCGGTGTAAACAAATTAGTGGGAATTGTTGGGTGAAACTACTATCAAATTAGTAAAATATAGAATTATAAATGACTATGCTATGCTATGTGATATTTATGCGTCAAAAAGTAGCCTAAGTTTTAACCCCTTTAACTATATTCATACCAAATCCCATCAAAATCCGTTCAGCGGTTTGGCCATGAAAGCGTAACAGACAGACAGACAAACAGACAGATAGACAGACAGAAAGACAGACAGACTTATGCATTTATAATATAAATATGGAACGCGATCGTAAGTACGCGATTGTAACACATTAAATTAAACTATATAAAAATATAAAAAAGAGCCGTAGCTCCGACTAAGTGATTAACAAAATCAAAAAGGTGTATACTTTATTGTTTTCTTTTTCATTATTCAAAACAAAGAATATTTAAACTGAAAAAACTACGTGAAAATTATTCAAAATCACTTTACATGTTTAAACGTTAAAGTATATCATTGCCATTTACAATATAAATAGTTTGGCTCTCATTTAAGTGGAGCTAATAGTAATAATTATTAAAAAAAAAAAAAAAATACGCGCCATAAAAAAAAAACATTGGCAGTCGGGTAAAAAAACAATCATCAAAACATAATCGAACCCTCCGTTAGTACTATTTATTTATTCTGTGCCCTTCGCCTGTATTTAACAATGCACGTGGTTGATTAATGATCTGAATTTCTGTTTACATAGAAAATATTGTATTTTTGATGCATGTACCTCTATTTCATACATAAAGGGAACTCACAAAACAATCCATATCCATACAATATTATAAATGCGAAAGTCTGTCTGTCTGTCTATCCATCTGTCTGTTACGCTTTCACAGCCAAACCGCTAAACGGATTTTGATGAAATTTGATATGAATATAACTTGAAGACCCGGGGTCAAATATAGGCTACATTTTGACGCTGCGGGAAACAGCTAGTAACTTATAAGTTTGTTATATTGTCAGCCTTTGGCTACGGTAACCACTGGTAACCGCTTATCATTATGTGGGCCGTAGGCTTGTTTACCAACTTGACAATATGAAAAATAAGGGTAAAGAGGTAAAAAACTATAAAATCACACTTAACTTATCATCATCATTTCGTGTAGGTTACTACTGTACACCCTGGTGTCAGAGTTAAAACTTAACTAAGTGGTAATTTAACTAAGAAGGTTTACCAGAGAGCAATGTAGCGTAGTATTATCGGTATTAAAACTTATCGATCGTGTTAGGAATACTACTCTACGCTCCATCACTAACGTAGTGGATGTAGAAGAAAGATCAGCTAGGCTGAAATGGGATTAAGCTGGTCACGTCCGCCGCATGCATACCGAAAGATGGGTCTACATTTTAACCTCTTGGGTCCCAACTGACAAGAACGCGATGTGCACACGAACTTCAACGATTTGATAAAAACTGACCAGAAAGTGCTATGTCCAGGGACTTATGGAAAGCGAGCGGGGAGGCTTTTGCCCAGCATTGCGACATACAAGGCTAAAAAAGTAGTAATTTACTCAGAAAATGCCTGAGATAATTTTGCAACAAAAGACATAAACGAGTCAATTTGCTATACAGTTTTATTAATGGTTTCCTAGAATAAAAATAATTTGCTGCCTTAAATATTAAGATATATACTGAGGTTCCGATTCCAACCCAGATTACTATAAGAGAATAAAGTATTCACCTTTTTATGTATTCTAGTACCGGAAAGGTTCTTGAAAGAGTACCATCAGTATTTAGACATCGCGCGCTATTTTTCAAATGCATGACTCATATGTCGAATGAAAATATATGAGTAAGAGATCATTATTTCTCCTTAAACTCATAAATCGTATTATATATATATTAGTAGGTATATTTATTGTATGTATTATTTAGTTTATTATACATATTGTATTATAAAACAGGTTTAGATTGAGTCTATTATTTTTGTATTTTTTTTTCTTTTTCTTGTACGCTTCTTTGCCTCTTTCTTTCGTAATTCCTGTCGCGGGTCTGCTGGAAGAAATTTCTTTAGAAAAAAGTAGAACCCTTGTACACAGTTTTCCTAATGTTAAGTTTCCAATGTATATTTACAGCGTGTACATGAAATAAATAATTAAAACAAATAAATAAAAGTCGTTTGACTCGCCGATTTTGTGTAATACAATTCAAAAATAAGGCTCATTGATTGATTATTATATTTATTTAAACTTTTTTAAACACAATAGGCGAACTTAATACTAAAAGCATTATCTAACAGTCACCCCCATATATATTCTCATACGTTTGCTTAAAATCGACTCAACCTTACTCCAACTCATGATTAGTCTGTATGATTAGTCGTCATAAGCTTCCTTGACATAAGGAGATTCCTCATTGGAGGTGAGTATCGAACTGTCAAATATAAGGTTGGTCGAGAGGTACCTTGAGGCGTCCTTGAAATGAAACAAAGTGGTTATAAATCAGTTTTTTTGCCACTTTTTGCCTAAGTATCCATTACTTTATTTTATTTTTTACTCTATTCTTTCGTAATTTTTTTTTGTGCTTAGCATTGTTATTATAACCTATGACGTTCCTCATTGGAGTTTGCTTGAAGGAAAGTTCGAGGACTTCCTTAAGGCTTCCTCCAATGAGTTTGAGTGAAGGTCGTCCATAAGGTTATGTTTAAGAATACGGGGGTCAATCTTTGGGTTAATAAGAGAACGTCAAGTTATACATATTCTATAACTTAAATTTTACTGAGCAATATAAAGTAAGCTTTTGCCTAATAACTGGATTCAAATTAACACAGTCATAGATAAGCTTCATAGTCAGACACAGTAACCACAGTAGAGTAAAACTCTTGGAATCTTGTGTGAATACCTTTGCTTACAACTGTAAATAACACGATATCTTTGTGGCGCATATAGTACTATTGCCTTACAGGAAGTCTATAATTTACTTTTGTAGAACACTGTCCTACATTGACCCCACTGATTTCTTGTAAATAGTTATAAAAATATCTTTTAGTGTATCGAATACACCGTCAATTAAGTCACCAGTCGGTTATTAGAAAAACGCCTTTAAATATTGAGCGGCAAAATCGCTTTACGAAAACAACAGGACAATAGACGTATTATAAATAATGATCTAAAACCAGAAGTAATTTTTTGTCTATGAAATTTTTTTCAGATCAAACTTTCTTATTCTTCCAACAAGAAAATCACAGACACGATATATCTTGTTGTTGTTGATATTAGTATGGATTCAACAGTAAGTTAAGTGCGAAAATCAGTCTGTTACGCTTTCACGGCCAAACTGCTGAACGGATTTTGGTACGAATATAGCACAAGACCCGAGGTCAAACATAGGCTACTTTTTGACGCATACGGAGCTGCGGGAAACAGCTAGTCTAGAAATATTTAGCTAAATTGAATAAGTACTAAAGCAGAAAGAATTTGTAGTCTATGAATATATTTTATATAAAAAAATATTTTTCTTCAAACAGGAAATTGCCGACTATCAACGCTTGACGAAATTTCTCTGAAATCCATAATTAAAAAGAAATATGTAAGTACATGTTCGCTGTAATAAATTGTATGTCAGGTTCAGACTTATCGCTAAACCTAAGTCCTAACCTAGGGCCATTAAACTTGACATCACGGTCGAGCAGCCGCGTCAAAATTTATCGCAGGAAATGGTTGTTTTTAATTATTTTATTAAAATAGTTACATTATGTTTTCGTATAAATTAGGGTTCTTTCTGGACTACGGAAAGTAGTGATACCTATCTAGACTTTACCTGTAAACTTTTCATATTAAAATTGCAATGGACCCTGTAGGTACACCCTGATGGCCGAGTTTAACCGAACCGTCTTTCGGCCTCTGACGTGGTTTGTTTGTAACGGTTATACTTGTATAATAATAAAAAAATAAAAAATAATACAGGTTTGAATTGAAACAACTAAATCTATTTTTATATTGTAAATTTGGATCTTACGAGTTTCACTATAAACATGTGAATATTGTAATGATATTTATTAGCTTCGGATACTATCTGCAACTACATGAATTATAAGAAATTAGTTAAAAAAAAAAATATTTAAAAAAAACCATGTGAATATTGTGATGATATTTATTAGCTTCGGATACTATCTCCATCTACATGAATTATAAGTTATTAGTTAAAAAAAAATAAGCATTATTTAAAAAATAAAATTGCTAGCTTACTATTAGGCGCAGTGACCCAAAGATGGGTAGCGTCTTGGCCTAAGATATATTAATGATTTTCTTTTCCGGCCTTAAAAAAATACAATATGAAAAGTTTAACATCAGGTGGGATCATGGTCAATCGCTGGATGTCAATTCTCTAATTTTTTAACTGAATTGTTCGACGTTTTTGGTATATTTGTTATTAATTTTAAGACCAATCGTATTCCATTGGGATGCCATTGAATTGCAATTGGAAAATTTGCTATTCTGCTATAATCACTTACATTTTTTCTACTATTACCATTCAATTACGTTTTAATTGCAATTAAATTAAGAATCAAAATTGTGTAAGCAGATTACCAATATTGCGCTTATCAAAATTGCATCGTTATTGAGTCGTAATTGAATATCTATCATTTGCATGGTCTTTTAAAGTTTATTAATGGAATTGACGCCATGGTCATTACAAAAAAAAATTCTACTATTGAATATTAATGACAAGAAAATTCTTTACAGCGGAACCCTCGAAGAAGGTTCCAGTTAAGAAGCCATTGAACCGGAGTGAAGAAGTAAGGTATTGAGAAAGCTATTGACCCAGGGGTTAAAATACCCCAGTGATTTTAACTTAGTGGCCATGACAACCCGTCGTACTTCGCCAAGTAAATTTAATTGTTTCTTTTTGTGGGTTAAAAAATATATATTTTCTTTTCTTTTCCGATGAGAAGTATTTTTCTCCATGTAGGTTTTATTTTATAGCATTATTGGTGTTTTATACTGAAAATATTAGGTAATTAAAAATACCCTAACTGTAATGAAAATAGCTATTAAAATATCAATCGAACCTGTGAAGGTTGTTTCGATTGCATTATCAAAGGCAATAAGTTAATGACTTTAAAACGACTGAAGAAAATCCATAGGTATGGTACACACCTATCATAACTTTAAATAAAATCAAAATCGATCTATTCGTTTGACCACTCAGTCGTTACAAATATTTTACATTTATAACCCCGCGTTTTCGTCGGGCGTTATAATACGTATACCTAGTTTGAATATTTAGTACTTATACTTTTATACATAGTTTAATGTCAAGTGCCTTGCGGTTTTTTTTTTATTTTAAGTATTTTAGGCACCAACTTTTTTCTCGTTATCCGGTCTATTACACCAAGAAAGTCCAATAACCGATCGCTTGTCAGTTCGTCCAATTAATTATGATCTCTATCGGAATTTTACGACACCAAATTCGGGGGTCGAAGCAATTTGGGGGGCGGTGGTGCTAGTGCGTGACTACAACCCTTGCACGCTATATCACACTAGTGTAGATTAGGGGTACTAAAATACCGTACTGACTTCATGTGCCGCATTCGTTAGTCGGCATTGGTCACATCACTACGCGACACCGCGCGAACGTAAAAAAGTTCAATTCAAAAATTCGAACTGGCCGGTTTGATTGTGCCGTGAAAAAATAATAACTTTTGAATCTGTGAAAGAAAGGATTTGGAATTTTTCAAGATGGAGGGCTGCGGGATGAGTTGTATAAAATACTTGCTAGTGGTCTTTAATGGCATATTCTTGGTGAGTTTTTGGTTTTAATAATCACTTTCAGCCTTGAATAGATTAATTTATCAATTATTTGTAGTAAGTCAAAACTTTAAATAGGGCTAAACTTTTAATTATAAATTACACACGGTGCTACAGCGGAACATTCGTTGTTTTTTTTTTTTTTTGGGTAATCCAGTCATTTTGCTACATAACTTTTGCATTAACAAATAAACAATACTGTTGTAAAATTTTATCAATTAACAAATGTTGTTTTGAATAAATTACGTCATGATCATAGATGAAAAGGCCCTTAAAAATTATTAAGATAAACTTTTACAGCTTCTAAAACTTATTATCATTTAACTTCTAATGAAATAAAAATAAATTTGTCGTATTCTTATTATCCCATTGTCTGTTTTAATGCAAAATTGTTAAATTTACGCAAAAAATAATAATTTACATTAAATTTTGTTCTTGTGTTAGAATTTGAAGTAAATTCTACTTTTTAACTCTACTTTAAACTAAGTATACCAATTTAAAAAAAAAACTTTACCTCTTCACGCTTAATCGAACTAACGCCAAAGAGTATAGACTTGAGAGTCGGGGAAAAACAAAGGCATTTTTTTCTTTCCAAATGTAGCGGAGTAGGTACTTGTACCTCAAATTACACATGTTAATTTATAGCCCAAAGCCAAAAGAGTTACTTAGCAATTTATATGAACTTGCTATTCAATCAAGTCGACTTCGCATTGTAATTCAAGGCCTAAAACGTTTTTGCACTGCTGACCCAAATAAGTATTTGGATATATCTCAGAGTTACTCTATTACTTAGCTAGTCTGAATGTATATGAGTCGTGTATTATATAGCTGCCGCCTTAAGGACCGTTCAAACTGACGCGTATCCCGCGAGACTGGCGGGACACCCATAGAAATAAGAACATATAGAAATGTCATTAGCAGGCCAGTTAACTTTGGCTACGCTACGGCACTTCTAACGATTCCAAACAACTGTAGATTTTATCACAAATTACAGAATATCATGTCAGATGTTCAATTGCTGTACAAACGAAGCCACACTTCTTGTTACTGCACTGTAATACAAAGTCATTGTCACGCCATATAATGAGAATATGATCCTACTACATTTGGTAACTTGTAAATATTGCATTAAATTAACTAGTGGTACTGACATCCTCAGTATGTAAATTTTTAAAACAAAATTCTGTTTATTATTTTGCCAAAAATGAGAGAGATCAGGCGCTCTGTTTTGAATAGTAGGTATAACCTACACAAAATCGGTAACTCGAATAATAAATAGGTAATTTAATATAAGCTAAAAAGAAACCCGATTGTATTCTGTGTAAGTTGTAAATGAAAGAAAATTAGGATACAACCCTATTAATATATCTTCTCATAATGGCTAACGTTAACTGGCACACAATGCTTAGCATTAAGTGATACCTTTTGTACCTACATTATCTGTAAGATATTGTGTGCAATAAATAAATAAATAATATAACCGGGGAAACAGTAAAATTATAGAGTGAGCATGCTGTAAAATATATTGCACTTACCAAGCATTATTATCATTTATCAATCCATTTACTATCAAATTTTTCAAATTTTACTGAAATTTAGGAGCTAACCTTGTGTTTAAGACTGGGCTTGATGAATTTCGTACAAGATTTCCCTATGTTACTAATGTTGAAGTGATTTATATTGGATTATTAAATAAAACCACGTTGCGGGGGTTTTTTAACTCAATTCAGTAGATCATACCATGCATCCTTGTTGGATTTAATTTAAAGCCTTAATTTGAATGGTTTTCCTTAAATATGAAATTATTTATCTTGATTATAATATGGATACTACGTGTCTGTATATCACTGGCGATCTGAGTACATGTATGTTTTTAAATCTCATCTAAATTGAGTATTAAGCCTGGTCGGGTGAACTCGTGTCAAAAAAATATTTAATTAGCAGGAGTTAATCAGACCTACTTTGATATTGTATACTAAGAATGTCTACTGTGCCTGTACAACAAATGTACATGAAAATGAAGACATAGTATGTCTTCATTTGAAAAGTACAATTGGGGTAGGTACCTATTATTTTACTTTCAAATCCATTATTCAACACCGAAAAAAATTCAAAATCTACCAAAAACCTGCAAAACCGGAGATATCATGAGCGCGTTGCCGACCTGTCCGCTATCAGCACAGCACCTCTCTGGAGCCTGGCGACCCTACTCACCAGCAGAAACACAACACTGCATTACAGTGTTTAGTAAATCGCTATCGATACCAATAAGGAATAAAATACCATTTCAAATTATATTTGAAAGAGATTAGAATGATTGTATAAAACGAAATATCATTTATGTATATTATATCGGTCGTTTTCTTCAGTACTTCTGTGCCTAGTGGCATCATTTAAATAAGTACTTACAATTCAATAGTACCCACTCTTTATAGTATTTTTTTCCTTAGAGTGGTGGACGGCATAGGGGGAAGCAAATGACGTACTCCGATGATGTCACGGCATATCTGAATCACCATAGGCCCATATTGCTAGAGAGGGAAAATATATCCTGTATTAGAGGTAGAACATTGTTCTATCATTGGTATAGCCACAGAGTATGTAACGATACCAAGTTCCCAGGAGTGCTATTTTTGAAGTGTGACTCACGTAAATTCGGGGAGTCGAATATTTTTGTTCGTTATCAAATGATTTTCGTTTGATATCGAAGGTTTTTGTTCGATTTTCATTCGACATATATTACACACTTTTCAAAAATAGGGCTCCAGAGCGCTTATCATTGTACCCTCCACCTAATTCTACTACTGGGATAAACTAGTAGATTATTTGATACTATTTTCTCCTCTTCATTTCACTATTTTTTTGTTATTTTTTTCCGCACTTAGCATCGTCAATGATTATTTAAGCAAATTCTTTAAATACAAAAAAAAATTAAAAGTGGAGAATTTATAAATCCGTACTGCTATACTAATATTATAAATGCGAAAGTCTGTCTCTCTTTCTTTCTGTCTGTCTGTTAGCTTTGACGGCCAAACCGCTGAACGGATTTTGATGAAATTTGGTATGAATATAGTTGAAGACCCGGGGTCAAACATAGGCTACTTTTTGACGCAGGTTGAACTGTGGGAAACAGCTAATCTGTATTAAGTTCCTTATGATCTATGCCAATAGGCTAGTTTTCTAGCCTATTGGCATAGATCATAAGGCTATTCATCATATTGGCTAGAGACGTATTTTTTCTTTTAAAAAATTAAACAAAGAATGGTAAAGATATGGCGCGTTAAAGTTCCGTGTGACGTCACAGTGTGCTACACACTTTTTCCCAATATGTGACGTCACGAGCCCCCAGTCCTAAACTTTGATTCGTTATCTTTATAATTTAGCGCTCAATTGACAAAAGAAAAAATACGTCACTAATATATTTTAATTCCCTAAATGACCGACTAATTTTAATGTTAGTCTTTTGACCCTGAAAACTAACCTATTAGTGAAAATTTAAATAGTTTGCTTATGTAATCGTCTCTGAGTGCAGCTGTTAGTCACTTAACGTGATTACATTAACACGGCGGCATGCGGCACGGCATTGGAGGTTGTTTTTCATCATAAAACTACTCATATTACTACTACGCCCAAGTACATCCATAAATTTATGTTGGATATAGGAATTAAACGTAAATAAATTCAATTTAGCTTTCAACATCACAAATAAAAACTAGGACACACACATCGATTTTTTTGTAATTGCAGTTTAACTTGTCTATTTTTTCCTTAGTCCCAGTGTATTTGAATTATAAAAAATATCTCCGTAATACAGGGTTTTTTTAAACTACCGTGACAATAACTAAGCAATATCTGTATGTAAAATCAAAAACGTTGAAGTAATCCATAAAAATGGCAGTTCCACGAAATGATAAAAAAATGTGTGAAGCCGATCTCAACCTCTATAAATGTAAAGTCACGCGAAGCCTCAATCAGAAGTAATCTGTTTCCAGTAGGAAAAGAATTAAACACATTTTTATCGACCTTCAATTAATGCTTTCGATAAATAAAACTGGCTGAATAATAACAAAAAAATTTATAATTATAGGTATAATATTAAAAAAATAACTCAATTCTCCGTAGAGCATTGTTGACATTCGAAATTCAAATGTAAACAACAAGAAATATTAGGGAAACTATCGTTACCGGTTTTTGTGTTCAAATAAACTCTTGAAATACAGCTATGAAACATTTTTATTTACTAAAAATATCATAAAATAATAAGAGCAGTATTTAAAATAAATAAGAGCAGTATTAATTAATACGATTTTCGCGCTCAGACCTTGATTTGATAACGATACCAATTATGGATGACCGTGGAATTTGAAACAATAGCAGAAACTTTTAATTTTAGTTGTACAGTCGAAGACAGATAAACGTGGAACTTACGTCTCGCCGTATGGCTGGGGGTCGGGTGTAGATAGACCAATCACAAAATTAAAAGTAAAACATTTAGAATATTAAGTACAAAGGCGGACTTATCGCTATTGCAATTTCTTCCATCTATCTAATTACTAGCTGTGCCCGCGACTTCGTCCGCGTGGAATAGTTATTTTGGGAATCATATTTATTTTTTGTTTACAAACCTACCTCCTCATCTTATTAAAAGTGGGCATAAAGTTTCCCTCGCGAATTTCTTTGGCACCAAATGAAGTCACTGACAAATAATTTGTAATAATGCATTAATTTCGACCAAATTTGATTTTCATAAAAACGGTTATTTTGAGTTAATCTTATAAGATAGACATATACTGTCGAGGACATATTTTAAGATAATTTAAAGAGGACTAATTCTTTCATACATATTTTTTGGGTATCTCTAACGGTTTTCGCAGCGCACGCAACGGAAGCCCTCAAAGATGAATAATTTTCCCCGTTTTTTCCACATTTTCGACTGTTTCTTCGCTTCTATTAGTCGCAACGTGATGTTATATAGCCTAAAGCCTTCCTCGATAAATGATCTATCAAACACAAAAATAATTTTTCAATTCGAACCAGTAATTCCTGAGATTAGCGCGTTCAAACAAACAAACAAACTCTTCAGCTTTATAATATTAGTATAGATATCTGTGTTCTACTATACTATTGAGTCACCTTTTGATGGCTAAGTTTACGAATGCTAATCAGTTGAGAGGCGCATACAGTGCGGCAATATTGTTTAATCTTTGGGCACTCCGATTTAATTATAATTATGAACATGCGTACTATGGAATCTTAATAGGGATTGATCTTCCATGATCTTTAAATAAATTTATTTTAATTCTTACCAACAAAATTTCTAGGTAAAAATTTGGGTTTGCAGACTCCTACCTAATCTTTCAACTTCTGATATACTCATTGAAATTTAATCTGATACCTATCAGTTTAGTATTTTTTTATGGGGAAACCAAAGGACCATAGATTAATAATTGGTCTCGCGCGCTCGACGCAGCGGAGACCAATTATTAATCTATGCCAAAGGACCTTTATGTTCGTCCAACCAACTATCCAAGTGTACACGTCCGTCAATTTTTACACAAAGAACAGCTAACATCAATATCAATAAATCAAATAATTCATTGACATTATATATGTATGATGTCCGACTCACGGTCCATCCATGAGCATATTGAAATCCATGATTTGGCACAAAGAAACCTGATAAATACCTACAAAATATCAATTTCATTAGATTTACTTATTTTTCGATCAGCCAACGCCCTAGCCACCAACCCTCCTTATAAATGTTTGGATTGAATCATAAGGCAATGTGCAGGTGTGACTTATCGATTTTCTGTCAAACTTTCTGAACCAGGAAGTGTTCCGACTTGTACTTAATTCCTGAGAATCATTAACTCCATGTATAATTTACGACACTATCAATCAAGCGGTCGACGTATCGATTTTCGATGAAACGAACGGAAAATGAACTTTCCGCTAGGAATCCATTATAGGTTGTTTGGTGACCCGATTGCTTTTATGTTCGAATGACAGAGTAAATATTAGTATTTTCTTTGGTACTTATTTGTTAATCACTTGTTGATATTACAAAGCCACAAACGATCACTGCCCCTAAGTATATTATTTTTTAGTATGGGGAGATCCCCAAAACAGATGTTTTGGGGGATAATGTAGTCGATTAAAAAAAAGTCTTTAGAACTACGAGTATACTTTGCGATATATCAAATAAAAGGGCTCGAGCTGAAGATATTCATAATATTTTTTCAATATTTTTAAGTCTGCATTTTTGTGCCGGTACGAACCTATTTCATATACATAAAAGTTTTTTTGCACAATGTGCGATCCGCTTTCAATGCTGCAAGTAGTGGTCAGTTAGGTCTTTGAATTTTTCTCTTGCTTTTAATTCAGTAGGCACTTACATTTAAGTACGTCCTTACCCCAGGTTGGGACCAGGTTATCACCATTTCACTATCAACCGCAGAAGCTAGTCTTTTTCGTTTACGGCATTCATGGGCTTTAGAATAACTATAACGTTGTTTCTGAGATTCATACATTCAATTCAGAAGTACTTGATTATATATATTTTAAAAAATGCATTTTCGAACATGTTTACAATTACATTATGAGGTGAGAAAATAGTTGTCAAATCACTATTTCACACTGTGCTCTGTTCATAAACAAAGTACTATTATTTTTAGCGTGATAATAAAACCACCCAAGCATGCAGTTCCGGCTTGCTAGCTCCGCTCCTATTTGTAGTAAATGCAGTATATTTTATTCTTTAGAATTATTTATGGATGTTGTAATGGTTTTAGTAAGCGTTGTTTTATGAGCATCCGTCAACATCATCAACACTGCATTTTCCTGGTCGCATCCTAAGTCATGTGTTGCTTTGGTGCTGGGGACCACTAAAGCAATATTTTCCAAAGCATAATTTAAAGTAATTACGTCAACAGGCCGATAGGCAGTGTCGAAATACTCCGACACAAAGGTGTACAGGGTCGATTGACTATGTAACTCACATGAATGAATGAGTTTTATATCTGCTTTACATTCTTAATTTTATCATTACACAAATTATGTCCACTTGCTTGACATCAGACATCTTTGAAAATTCTTATGTTGGTGGAATCCAACAACAATGGGAGTGGCTCAAAGGTACTTACGAAGCACACTGACTTTACTTGATCTTGGAAACAGAAATAAATATATACGGACAAATCACACCGGGATCGTGGGATGGAATTCGTGTTAAGGGATACTAACACAAACGAGGTATTAAGCATAATTAACAAATCTTATTTATTAAATTAAACTATTTTAATACGGTTTTATCGCGTTTATTACTTATTTATTTGCACGTTTCAAACACTTTACAGCGTTCATGGTCGCAGGCAGACTAAGTTAACATTTGTCTTTGATGTCATAAGATTACAAACTACCGCCTGAAATGTTTATTGGGAACTATTCCGAATCGGAAAATTAAAATAGTTTAATTTAATGAATAACAATCGCGAAAACATAAAAAATTGTGAATTAACATAATTGTGAATTAACATAATTTATTTTTTTAAAAGAAGAAATTCATACAATTAATATGTAAAATGTATTACTGTAAATTTTTTTAAGTATACATCATACCTAAGCAGTTATACGTGGGGCGCACTATAAGTTTCCGGAATGAATATGAAAAAATACTATTAAAGGTACAAAATTAATTTATTGTTTTTCAAAATAATCTCCCTTGGCGTCTATGCACTTTTTCATTCGATGAAACCAGTTTTGAAAACTTTTGTGCCACTCCTCTGTGGTGACCTCTGAAACGTGTTTTTCATACTCCTCGACAGCCTCTTCTGGTGATGAAAATCGTTGACCGCGTAATTGGTTCTTAATTTTTGGGAACAGAAAAAAGTCACAAGGTGCCAGGTCGGGACTGTATGCAGGATGACTCATGAGTTCTACATTTTTCGCCTTCAAAAAGTCGTTTGTCTGTCTGGCCATGTGAGAACTAGCATTGTCGTGGTGCAGGATGATACGGCGTTTACGGTTATTTTTACGGAGTTCGTCAATAACTTCCGGCAAACAAATGGTCGTGTACCAGTCACTATTCAATGTACGACGATTCTCTAAAGCAACAGTAGCCACGTGTCCAGTTTTATTAAAAAAAGAAGCAATCATCCGCTTAGATGCACTTTTCACGCGCGCCATTTTGGTTGGTTTCGGCTCATCTTGAAAGACCCATACGCTCGATTGCTGCTTTGTTTTGGGATCGTAGCAATAAATCCATGTTTCGTCACCTGTTACTATGTCCCACACCAAATTTGACGCACCTTCGTTGAATCTGGTAAGCATGGCACTGCACCAAGTGACGCGGTCCGTTTTTTGAGCCTCGGTCAAGTTGTGTGGGATCCACCGCGAGCACAGCTTTCTCACACCCAAATGTTTGTGTAGGATTAATTGTATTTGACTCATGCCTATTTCTAAGGATGCGCGAATTTCATGGTAGGTCACATGCCTGTCTGTTTCAATCATACGGCGCACAGCATTGATGTTTTTGTTGGTCACAGCGGTGGACGGCCGACCATCGCGAGATTCGTCACTGAGATTGATACGACCACGCTTGAATTCTGCAAACCAGCTATAAACAGTTGTCTTGCATGGTGCTTCATTGCCAAAAGCTGTTTCAAGCCGAGCGATGCTCTGTTGAGCTGTCAAATTACACTTAAAATCGTAGAAAATCATACTACGAAAATTTTCCCGAGTTAAATCCATGTTGATGCAGACACACAATTTTTTAAATGGCGCCACAAGGTAAAAACAAAAGACAGTCAGATGAAACAAACTGCATTCTACAGCCAAAGAGTTCTATTTTCAAATGTTGCAATAAATTTTTAAATATTGTTTATGTAAGTGGCCAGTTCCGGAAACTTACAGTGCGCCCTATGTATATGCTTGCTATGAGTGATTCTTAACCACGTCCAAATTTGACGAACACAGTAGGAATGTTAGAGAAAGTTTTTGTTTACTTAATTTTTATCCACTATCCGACTGCGTTATTGACTTTTCGTAACTTACTAACCGTCAATATGATTACAGTCTAAAAGCCTTGGTTGGATTACCAAGTGATGTAACTTACTAGAGGCGATCACGACGTATGAATTACAATTAGTTAATAACTGACAAAATATATTTCTATTTGTGACTCACTGAATAGCTCATAGTATGCAGTAACGTAGCAAGTAGCAGTGCTAAATATAACATTGATTGTGTGAAGAATATCAAAGCCGTCTCCTAGCTATTGCGTAACAATTTTGTTTGGCAAATCTTAAAACGCCCCTATGGGAGAGTAAGGTAACTAAGTAACTTAAATTACATACAAAATACGTCGCAAACTCCATATCCAATGCTTTTTATATAATGTACTTTTTAATCCCTTCTCTCCTGATTATTTAAAATCCAAATTTTCCCTCCGTAAAATTGATCCCCGCCTTCGAGCAACGCAAAGCCTAAAACTGAATTTACCTGAATACTCCTCTCAGTGCTACGCTAACTCTTATGCAAACTTGCTGCACGTTTATAGAACAAGGTTCCTCTGGAGATCAAACAGTCGTCCTATCTTCATACCTTCAAATTCCGGGTTAGGTAATACTTTGAGCGTTCAGATTTGAGTTGACTTAGATTTAGGTTAAGTTAGTTTGTGTTACATTTATATTTAACGTATCTATTGTACTGTACACTCTTTGATGCCCATGTACTCTTTTATACCTTTGGTTTTCGGATTGACTGGAAGAGATCCCTATCAGGGATAAGTCCGCCTCTTGTTGTGTTTAATTTTGTTGTAACAATGTTCTTTCTGTACAATAAAGTTTTTACATACATACATACAACATCTTAACGCAGTCACTGGCGTTTACGTTAATAAAATCTCGTAGAAGATTCACTCTACCTTCGTCTACATAATTTAATTTATCCTGTTATTAAATGCCTAAGCTGGAGCCACAGAAATACTTGAGAAAAGGTAAAGATACCACAAGGGCATAATCGCGTGCCACATATAAGACTCGCCATAAAGGCATAACTTACCTATGGATACTTCTACCTAATCTTATTTCTATGGTAGATACAGTAGCGTGGCAAATGATAATTTTACTAATAGTTAACAATTTTCTGATAATTAAAACTGCATATCTAATTTTGTGATTGTGACAGGTCGTGACCCGGTCATCGAAAGAGGTCAAAATGAGTTGGTCGATATTCCTACATTATCTACTTCAATTGGTGTAGGTGGGCAGTCAGTGTATCACTATGATAGATAGCTGGTAAACATATGATTTTAGTTTTCCACATCGAATCCTTGAGTACAGACATTTTTCCAATGCCACTTCTTGTCAAAAAAATTAGGGTCCATAATTTTTTCATCTTGCTGAAAGCTTTTGACTATTCATTTGAAAAATAAAACCGAAATACGCTATTAATTGTTTTTAAATTTAAAAAGTTATTTTCAGCCTGTTCTCGATAGATTAAATAAGACCTAAGTAATATGCTAGTTTCCCAAAAAAATATAATTAGTTAGTCAGTTAATAGATAATCAAAAAATATTGGAAACGTATTTATATTTTATTTATTTTGAAAATTAAACAAAGAATGGTAAAGATATGGCACGTTAAAGTTCCGTGTGACGTCAAAGTGTGCTACACTTTTTCGCAATATGTGACGTCACGAGCGACTGCTAAACTTTAGTGCGTCATATCTTTATAATTTATCGCTCAATTGACATAAGAAAAAAAACGTCACTAATATATTTTGATTCCCTAAATGACTATGGACTAATTTTAATGATAGTCTTTTGACCCTGGAAACTAGCCTATTGTTCTAAAAATTTATACATACTTAATTATTAAATTGTTCTATACCCTGTGATATCATCATCCAGTTCAGATTGACAATTGAACCACCTAATAAAGACAATGTATGCAAACTAAATTCAAGGATATTATAGACTGTAACATATTTGCAAAATATTAGTGAAGTTTTGTGTAACCTATAAATTAAATTTATGCCGTAAAATTCCGCTATCAGTAAAAATATTCAAGATTTTTTCTCTCTTCATTGAGGATAGGTACCATATATACATGTGCACCTTCACGCCTTTTTCCCCGTACGGTTAGGCAGAGACTACGGATTTCCATTTGCGACGATCCTTACATACTTCCCTCGCTTCTTCTACGCTCATCACTCTCGTCATACACGCTCGTCGATTACGGGTACTCCTGACATCTCCCTTTTTTAATATGTCTGCGATTTGGTTACAGTATGTTCTCATATATACTCGTATATTAATGTTAACACATAAGGTAAAATAAAACGAATACAATTTGGTATCAAGCATGTTAATAGGATACCTATCAAAATTCATACATTTGTTGGTTTATCTTTTTTTCTCATATTTTAAATATTCTATTTAAAAATAAATACTTATTTCTAAAGACATTTCTTCCAGTAGACCCGCGACAGAATACTTCTTTCAACAAATACTAGGTACTACTACAACTTCTTGGTCCTAAAGTTGACTGGCAGAGAATGCCTAATGATATTAAACCCACCTTTTGTATAAAATGCAGTGCAATAAAGATTAACCTCCTTATTAATTAAATAAACAAACTTTCATTAAGACTCTCTTACACTGCGATGTCGACAACGCGCTCGTGAAATCTCCGGTATTGCAGGCGCTTATAGGCTACGGTTACCACTTACTATCAGGTGGGCCGTACGCCTGTTTGCCTACTTAGTTGTATAAAATAAAAAGAAAAAAAAGGGACCAAATTAACTATTTTATGTTTCGTCTCGTTCTTTCACGTCAAAAATAAGATAAGGCAGAAACTGACTAATTAATTAAAGGGAAAATTAATTTGGTCTTAATGAACGTTTGTTTATTTTTATGAATAAGGGGGTCAATAAATAAAAACTAACAACAAAATTTTTACATATTAACCTCAAACTTTGCTCGGGACAGAAGCCCTATTTTTTTAATTGTATGATATGTCGAATAAAAATCATTCGATATTGAACAAAAATCCTTCGTTTACGAACGAAAATCCTTTGATATCGAATTAAAATTATTCGTCTCGCCGATTTTGAAAGATAAGGCTCGAATCTCGGCGGCCGAGAAATGAGTCAAGGCCAACCACATTGAACGACATGCATTATGCGACTTGACCCACTGAGCGCCATCACATATGAAATCATCATCTTTCTTTTCCCATAATGAGTTTAATACGACTTAGTTTTTATATAGTTTTCGGTACAATGATGTAGTTTAAATTGTTATTTTTTTCTTTATTATCGAGTAAATAAATAGCCATTTTAATTCTACAGGAAGATGTGACTAACATACTTACTGATGTCAGATTTTTCAAGCCGATCTGATGATCTGAAAATCTGAATACAAAATTCAAGTATTATTTTATATTTCTCTTTTATAATAAATAAGAACAAATTAACAAAATTTTTTAACAAATGTAGTAATTTTAATGTCAAATGGAAAACACTGGGTAGTCGACCTTGCTTAGATCACAAATCTTACGACATTCTTCATGACATAAGCATGCTTATGTATCTCCTTTACCTTGGCAAATAATCATATATGCAGGAATGGCAAACAAACATTATAGCTAAACCTATTTTTAGGTAGAAAAAAGTACAAACAAGCTATTACAAAATTGAAGCAAAAAATTAACTTTAATAAAGGCAAATAAACCACATGCATTATCTAAAAGGTTATTTTTTCTAACATGCTAGACCTCTTCGATTTTAATTCAATCTTGTAAGCAATTTCCATAGAGCAATTACAAAGAGGAGGTGCCGTTTGAAATGACGCAGTTATGTGATCATTGGCGCCTCGCCGACACAAAAGTGGGCGGAGCTTGTCATTGCTCGTGCTCCATGATTGGAGCTACGGCCGAAACCAAGCACCCCGCACGTCTTCCATTTCGCCCCGTGTAGCCTCACAAACACTTTCTTACAAAACGCTTATTACGGCATCTCCTCTTTGTAATTACTCCATGGCTATTTCTTAAATTTATGCGTAGGTACGATCTATATAAATTTTAGGGTAGTGTGGAAATGCAAGTTAAATAATACCGCTACGATAACTGTAATTCGCTCTAGCTTCCCCTGGGTGAGTTAAATAAACTATTTGTAAACTTCAGACACCTTACAAATGCTTTAAAAAACCACTCAATCCGACTCCATCGCCAGAAATAACCATGTTTACATTTTTGTCATACTTATAACAAGTGTAATTTGTGCATGCTTGTAATTATTGTTCAGCAAAAATTCTGTTTGCCGTCATGTCTACATCCGGCGAGTTAATTCTACAATTTGTATGATTCAGCAAGTTAATAATGTTTTTATACACATCCATTAATTTCAACTTCTGTTTGGTAACTGAATGAAAACATCCTGAGTAAGGATGAAAATAAATTCAATTGGGAGATCGTTCCGCCTGTTGTTATGTTCAGATTGTTGTATTGGTCATTCAGGGTATTTAATTTTGATAATAAATTTAGTATCGTCACCAGACGTCTACTACGACGACCTACTGTATGGGGTAGTTCTGTCTTTTTCTTCTTATCGTGTCGACGTTCTTCTATATGTGAACATCATCGTGAGAGGATTTATCAGCCTACACACTACGTTGCTTCTTAAAACTTAAACTAACTGAGATATGGCGATGTTAAACTCACGTGCATTTTAGACGATATCAAATGCTCCATACTAATGGATACCTAGCGGTGACGTCACGCGTAGGTAATTTACCTTAAATTTCCTAAATGAAAATTTCTTTATTTTTCAAAATGGACTTTGCCATCGATTTTTAAATTGTTATATAAAATCGCCTGTACAAAATTTCAAAGTGCAAATTTGAACAATGAGCTTAAATAATATACATCTATGCTATCATGCATCACATTACTTTTTCAATGTTTGAACCCTGTCGTCTACCCAATTTATCACATCTTATTACACTTTATAGACACACTAATACCTTTAATTACTCAACAAGACTTAAGTCTAACATTTATTAAAATAAGACGTAAAAAAATATCTAAATTACAACTGACTAAAAACTAAAAATAAAAACCACAAACTTTTCTAATCTAAAAATATACCACCCCAAAAGGCACCCGGCTCAAAAGTACCCATTATACTGGCAGCATTACCTCTCTGAATCGCAATGGATATCCTTTGAACCAAGTACCACTCGGAGCGATGGTCAAAACCTCTGTCTCTTAGGCGACGTCCTATCTCGCCCAAAAACTTTTTTGCCTCTGAACACCATGGTCCAGCTGTCTCAACAGCTACTGAAACAAACTCGTACTGAGAACACAAATTTGAATATTTGAGGTGTTTATGTCCAGCAGCTATCCTCGCTGCTGCCCCAGGCTCACGAACAGTTGAATTGAGATAGGACGCCGCATAAGTACTGACGCAGGTTGCATCCCACAAAAGACAACGCCCTCTCTGCCATGGGATCAATGTTAATCCATCTGGACGCTTACCATCTATACGTAAAAGTCCAGGAGGCTCCAGCTGGCAAGGAATATTAGCCGAAATTAGAGCTTTGCGTATAATGTCGTTTATTTTAGTGTGTCGAGAAAAACGGCCCGCACACCGCGCACATCCTAGAGCATGATGACCATTTTCCTCCACCATCACACCGCAAATGCATCGATGACGCTCACAAACAGAACAACCAAGTCTCAAAGCTACTGCTATTCGGAGGGAATCGTCATCCAGAAACGTACCCAAAGGCGGAGAAGGAATTACATGTAGCCAAGCACCAGATTCCCGTTCTCTAGCAGCTTTTAAGCGCGCCAATTCGGTTCCTGTGGCTTGTCCTTCTAACTCTGTGCGAAGTGTAATTGAACGAATTTCGTCCCAACCCCCTTTGCACCTGTGGCTTTTCTGGAATCGTAGAATTTGGACACCTTGAAAACCATTTTGACATGGCGTCATCCACCCGGGGCAAAGTCAATCCGTCGCCATTAATGGACAGTATATTAGCTACTAGACTGATAACCCCGTGAGCAGAAGCTAAGAAAGCTGGCAAAGAAACCTCGGACAGACTACGAATGCCAAGACCTCCATGGCGAACAGGTAGACTAGCCTGGACCCACTGGTTATCCTTGAAGTGGACATTTAATATGTTCTTCAAAATAAACCGAACCTTGCAATCCACCAGATCAATTTCTTCTGGAAATAACCACAATGGGCACGTTCTTTCCTGCAAATGCGAAGGAATAGCCTTTTCAAAAATAGGAGCACCTAATAAAGCGAAATTGTTATCATCCATGACCCTTACTCCAACCAAAAGAGACTCAAAATGAGAAACTGACGAACTAGCCTCAACGCCACACAAATATAATTCGCACTTGTCCGTATTTAACTTTAACCCCAAGGATTTAAAATGATCGGTGAGATATTGAATGTCAGCTGCTACTACATCAGGAGGGCCACCCAAGGTCCCATCATCCAAATACCATATATTTAATGGAGATTTCATTCATTACCTTTAATTTGCTTCTTTTTAGTCTTCATTCTAGCGTTTTCTAGGTTGCACCCTCAGCTGGTTGATTCGGTGCCCAGTGTTCGCTTTCTTATTCTCACTTCTCCAATGCGCCCGGTCTTCGGCATTCTTGACAGAGAGTCCTTAGCACGCATATCCTGCTTTGCGACGTCAAGCCCGCTCTTACTTAACTTTAGTTTCTATTCCATTTAAATTATTTTAGCAAACATTGTGTATGTTTACTAAAGTGATCACAGCGGAAGGCTGTCGGCCATGGCTTTATGTGTTGCCGCAAGGTCACTATTGCAATCTGACAAAGCTGGTAATTGATCAGATACGCCCTAGCATGCGACTGCCTACGTATAAACGTGTGTATGCTACTGGCGCCTCTCTTGATGTAATCTCTGCCATTCATTAAAACAATGAGTTTTTATATTTTTTTTAAACTAATGTGAATAAATTGATTTGATTAAATAATATAGCTATAATATGATTTTATATCAGCTAGATAGTTAACAAAACATAACGAGTAATTAACATTATTTAAATAATATTAATAAAGATTGATTCAATCAATAGTAAGAGTATATTTTAAAATTATAGGCATACGTTGCGTAATATTTATAAGCAAAAATTTGTTTATGTTAACAAAATCTTATAAAATAAAAGATTTCTTCATGTTTGTCAATACCTTTAATATTTACTAGAACGAACTCTACAAAATTAAGCTAGGCTCTGCCACAAATACATAATTTTTGTTGCATAGGACGATGCAGGTGTAAAACAACAGATTGTTTTCACATACCGATCTTTCTATTTACGCATAAGCTAGTAGTAATTACCAACAAGATGAGTAATCGTAAAAGCTAATACTATCTCCGCACATCGAAAACATCTCGGATCATAAACAAATGCGCCTACGCATCGCCGAATCCGAAAATTTCGTCACAGAATTTGGTTTCGTCATCTACCCACATTCACGGCTCATTTCCTTCGTCTCGACGTACAGCTCGTATGTTGACCTATTTTTCTATCTATCTATCCAATTAAACTTTTTATTTTGAAACGATTTCCCAAATTTATACACTGTACTTCTTCTTTAAGAGCCAAAATGGCTTTTAAACACTTAGATTTGTACAGTACATGAAACTACATTTCCAATAAAAATGTCTAAAATTAGCAAACATTTATTATGTACATACATACAGCTTGTACAGTTAGAGCTCGTTTAAAATGAAACAGTGACATATGTGTTTCGTTTATTGTACAAAACACAATAATAGACGAACTTAATTATTTTGTATGAAATTAAAACAATTTCTTGTAAAATGTACTTTTTTCACGCTCTCATAGAGACAATAGAGTTAGTTAGAAATATCTAATTCGTTTTTAATTTATATCACTTTTTAATGAAACTGGACTGATTATGTTATGTTGTATTTTATTTATCCTTAAAAAAATTGAATTTTGAGAAAACAGATCTTAAATTATATATCAAGCGCTTTTCTAAACTAAAATGTTTAATCACTGGCGAACATCCTCCGATCGCGAAATTTATAAAACTCTATGTTACGAATTTCCACCATTTTCATACCTTTTTCAAGTAATTTTTTTTTTACTCGTATCTTTTTTACGTCGGCAAGCCACTAAAAAACGATTAGATTGGAAAGCTAAGGAAGTGATATGCGATCATGATCAAGGATTCGCTTCTACTTATATCTGGCCTTATGGTCATTAATATGACTTCATGTATGATGTAAATCATAATGTCAGAAATATAAACGTCAATGATGAAATATTTTTCTGTCTAACATTGCACAAATTAGAATTAAACTGTGATGTATTGTCCTGTCATATGATAAATTCTGTTGGGCATTTGTATTGCACATGGTGTCACTCTGATAATACAGGGTGTTTTGAGCAACGTGTGCGAAATTCCTAATATCTTTGTACTTTTGATAACGCCACTTTTTTAGAACCATAAATTTCCCGCCTCCCTTTTGCATCATATTATGCAATGAATAATAATTAAATTTTACTTTTTAAAACACGATTTGCTAATTAAGTCCAATCGTTAAATTTATTTTATTTGTGTGATTTTTCCATATCATTTTTATTTATATTAAGGAATATTATAAAAAAAACCTGTAACAAATTATATTCCTTCGCTTTCCAATCATCTTTTACCATAATTAATTTTCATTTACAAATTTTTTTTTAATTACAAATAGCGCTCATATTTTAAACAGCACAGCAGGATTATGACCGGACACCTCTAAACTATAAAATACCGTGTTAATTTTTTTTTAATAATAATAAATTAAATGGCAGTAAAAGTACCACGGAAGAAAAAAATATGGCATACTGGTTTGTCACAAATGAACCAATTTAATTTTGGAAACCATCCAAGAACCCAATTACAAAGAAGCCGACACAATATTTCACACCAACGAGCATTGGCTTTATACAGGTTGGTTTTTAAACACCAGTCTTATTAACTCTATGTTTAGAACGTGAAACTTTTAATAAAAAAAACTAATGATGAAAATAAATATAAAAACGAAAAAACTTCCTACCAGCTCATAAATTTTCGTATGAGTCGTTCATTTCTAGATTTTCACTTATTTTGGAATGTGGTCCACTTGTGACTTGGCTTCATACTAAACACATTGTAAAAAAAATCTGGTGTTTATTTAACACCCTGTATTGCTAGACTAAGATGTGTGGGCGGGGTTCAATTACAGAAGGTCTATTACATAGACGTTACAAAATGCTATTATCTATCGAAAGCAATTAAGAAAATTTTCGATTTACGATCTTCATACCTGTGCATATCTGTTTCCTATCAACCGACTTAAATCCAAAAGGAGGAGGTTCTCAATTCGAGTGAATGTTTTTATGTATATTCCTTACTCGCAATAAATTTCTCATATCAATGACTTATTACTTTAACATTACTAACGTTATTTTTATATAAAAGATGATGCTGTAAACATGTGAGCCAGAAAACATCGACAGAGTGAGAATAAAATCTTCTTAGTATCAAGTGCTTTTTTATGTATTTCTTAACAATATCGAGGTGCTTACACTTTCTCCTTCCTAAACTAATTGATTATTCTTATAAACTGAAATATATGATAGAGCCATAGATGCACTTCATTAAATTGCAAAATTTTTATTCCAACAAATATTATTAATATATATATAATATATTTATTTTATATATAATTCAAACATTACTTAAACTAAAAAAAAAAAAACTAAACTTACTTGGATACATTTACAAATGTAAAGGGCTGTTTCCAAAAATATCTTACCCTACGTGATTATAATCTCAAGTATTTAGAAGTAGAAAAATAAAGGGCTTGACCTCAGTCACAGATCGAGGTCGACAGATTACTTTACTATGTTACCTTTTCACCATTTATGGGCCCGCTGCCTACATAACTTTTATTAGGCAGTAGATTATTGCTATTTTGTAGTTGTTCAGGATAATAATCTTAAACACAATTTTTATAGTCGCTACAATATTTGAGAGGTCTAGTATAAATAACTGTATTTCACTCACTTGCTAAATACCCATTCGTAGTATGAAATCAATTTGAGAATGTGAACATCAAAAAACACTCATTGCACAGTGGGGGTAGACAAATGGAGATTTAATTTTTGATATTTTTTTTTAGATTGTGACCTTGTCTTAACGCCCAGTACAGTAATCAATTTCAAAAATCCTTGCTCTTCTTATGACTCCCAACAAATTTGATAGAAGAAAAAATTTAAGACGCACTTTATAGCGCCGAAATTCCACCATTTTGATTTTGTATTGTCGCCTGATAGGGAAACAAATGCCCTTAATTACGTACGTTACGGGTATTTTAACTTTTAAACTAACGCACTGCATATTTAAAACATAAAATTACAGGATTAAGCGCGTAAAATACCTTATTTCATGTTATTTTAGTGTGTTTTGTGACGGTACTTGGAGAAATCAAAATATGCCGGTGGAAGACGATTCCGCTGGAAGTATGGAGCTGTAGAAAGCTGAGCCAGGCGTTCCGTGACGTTGTAACACGATTGAAACGTCGGAAGTATTTTACGCGCTTAATCCTGTAATTTTATGTTTTACTGGTATGTGATTCACTCGACAGATTATTTTTTTCAATATCAATCTTATTCTTCTCCAGATCTTCGGCATCGTGATAATCGCGACAGCATGCGTGGACATGGGCATGATCAAGGGCTTCACCAGCATGGAGCCTTCTGGGCACGAAACCGACGCCGTGCTGATAGCTATCGGTGTCCTCATCATCATTGTCGCTGCGTTTGGGTGCTTCGGCGCGTGGAAGGAGAGTCCCAAATTATTGTACATAGTGAGTGTTATTTGGTTGATTTTTTAAATTCTGCATAGAGGAAGATTAAGAAGAGAAGAAGAGTATGCGTGATGTCGCCTTTCCCTACCTGCCGTTATGCGCCAGATCACTCGCTCACTCGAATTTGTATGGTATTTAGAGATGATGGTAAACATACAGCTATTGATATTCATTAATATCTCTGGCACATTCTGAGTTAGACCCTATTTCTGTTTTGGCTAACCTGGCATACTTGGAGCCCTATTATTGAAATGTATGACTCATTATGTCGAATGAAAATCGTTCGACTCGTCGATTATGACGATTGAAAACCTTGACACACTGGTTTTTAATAAGTCGTATTTTTCAAAATTCCTCACTCATTCTTGGCCTGTCGATATCCTTCCAACGAAATAGTCATATTTTTCCCGAGAAATGCTCTGCCATTTACACGGCCTCATCGATAGCGGCCATCAGGTCTTCCCGAGTGCAGGTGTTAGTGCACAAGGAGCAGGACAACAAGTGCTGCATCGTTTGAGAGAGACACCACACTCACACGCATTTGTGAGGAATGTATGAGCCCCCACCTGGCCAGGCTATCCTTATACCAACCAACTTGGGTCCGCAACCTCACACTCACTCACTCTTGACTGACCGCTACAGTTACTTCTTGCGAAATACCATTTGGGAGGCGGATTGTCCATGCTACATTTATCTGGTCTATCCATACTTTCATACTAATATTATAATTGCGAAAGCCTGTACGTCCGTCTGTCTGTTTGTCTGTTACGCTGCCAAACCGTAGAACGGATTTTGATGAAATGTCAAACATAGGCCTCTTTTTGACGCAGGCGGAGCTGCGGGAAACAGCTAGTTGTACATAGTACTATGTATTGATAGTATTAAAAATTTATTACTTGGGTTACAGTTACAGATGTCCCAATTCGCAAAAATAGGTCGGTCAATAACATAGCAGTGAATGACGTCATTTTTTATTCATTCGCGCGTTATTGTAAAATAGATGTGTACATTTAAGTGTCTGTCGTATCTTTAAAAGATCTTTTTGACTTGATCAAGTTTTATAATGTTTAATTAGAATATCCATTTTTCCTTTTTTATAAAATTAATAATCTATTAAAAATAAATAATAAATTAAATTAAGCTATTGTATTATTAAAAAAAGGTATTTTATAAATAAATAATTCCTTGATCAACTTATATTTCATATTTAAAATCTAGGGTTTTAGTCATAGATTTAGAACTTTTTTGACTACTGTTTAGTAGAGTTTCAATTTATGTCGGCCATCTTCCTTCCTTTGTCTAGAATGTAAAATTAAATTTACGCAATGTGCTAAATATTTGAATGGTACATTAGACAAAAATTTTGTATCCATCAATAAGACCAGAAATGGTTCAACGCTATATAAAACCTAAAGTCCTGTCTGTCTCTCCTAGAGAACAATGTGTTTATTTTGACATGATACATTGTACAACATTTACAAAATTCTTAGAAAATCATCAAAACTTATACTGCCCACTTCTAGGTATTTAGAGAAATACCTCATTTACACCTGCCAACTAGAAAAGAAAAATACATAGTTTACATTTGCAAGTTGCTTTCGAACAGATTGCCAAACAGCAACTTACAGAAGTTCTCTTGCAAGTATAAATGAGGCCTAAGACCTTCCTCTATCTACGTAAAGCCGCTGATCCATTTCAGTCCAGTTATTTATTTATAAAAATGTTTATTGTACCACAAGTAAACCACAAATTTTACAATTGGCGGACTTAATCCTAAAAGCATTCTCTCCCAGTCAATCAACAGTTGTTGCCAGTTTATTATTTCCAAGAAATTGATGGTAAACATTTAGAATGATCTGAGCTCATCTTTGTCCTATTTTCAATGTTATTAAAATAGTTTGTACGATTATGTCATTGCCAACTACGCTCTCGTGTGGACGCGCTTGCTTTTGTACTATATTAATTGTCTACCATATTATTAAAAAGCAAGTATTCTTAAATGCATTACACTAAGTACGAGTAAGATACATCTAAAAGTGAAATCTTTTTCGCCTCATGCGAAAGGTGCAGAATACGCTTGAAAGCTTTTATTTTTGATTGACTCTCAAAATTCATAAAGGAGGAGATTGTCAATTCAAGTGTATTTTTTTTGAACTAGTTACGTTTATCATTTAGTGTTAAAAAAGGTTACTGTATTCAATAGTCTAAATGTCGCTATTGCGACATAGTACGGCAACCTAGATGATCTAACAACATTATTTAGCTTTAACTCAGTCAGTAAGGAAATTAAGGATACCCTACCTAATAGACTGATCATCTCGGAAGGGCTTATATATGGAAATATATGTCCAACTATATACTTCTTGCAGCTTACATCATGGATTTAAAACAAATATAACTAGGTAGAATAAAAAATATACTCCGACTTAGTTCTGTCCTAAGTTAAGATTAATGCTTCAGTTTACAAAAACACTAAAAGGTACCTACCTACCTAAAATAACAAAGCGTGAAATGGATTCATCACAAAATAAATCTGGCCAAGCCATTATGGTTATTCACGATGGGGCCACCACTAATGATAGTGGCTAATGCATAATTTTTCGTGACTGTTGTCCATATATCAAAAGCGACCTAAATAAAATAAACGAGGGCATCATCTAACTATAATAATAGTTACCTATTTGGTTTTTTATAATTCTGAAAATAAATTAAAAATTGCATGAAACTCTAAAATGATCTTTAAAATTGTATGAACCGCTCTAGTCAGGACGTAACTCCTACCTATTTCTATGTCATTATCAATTACCAACAGTTCGCCGGCTGTCTCATCGTGATCATACTTCTGGAGCTGTCAGTTGGCATCGCAGCTGCCGCTCTCCGTCCTCAGATCGAAGGCACCATGAAGACCCAGCTCCGGGCGTCATTCATCAAGAACAAGTCCACGAGGGAGGAGGATTCTACCTACAGGGATTTCTGGGACCGCGTCCAGAGCAGCGTTAGTCTATTTTAATTTAGTTTTTGAGTATTCTAATGGGGTTTTCTACAAAAGATTGGATGGCAACTAGATTTCCTCTTTGTTTCGCCGGCGAGTAAAATATATTTGAAAAATCGTTTCATTGATTGGGCTTTATCATTGCTATCTTATCAAATCAACTTTTCCATAGCATATAATTAGCTCCTTAAACTTAAATACTTTTTGATAATACGTATGAATTAAATTTGATGGTTCAACTTACAATTCCAGTTGGAATGCTGCGGAGTCACTGGCCCCGACAACTATGCCGCCTCGGAACCACGTCTAAACCCTTCCTTCAGCTGCTGCCCCAACGACGGCACCGACCGTGCTGACGAGATCAAGAGATCTGACTGTCTCACTCTCCGCACCTACTACAAAGAGGGATGCGAAGATAAAGTTCTATCGACCATTCACAGCGCTGGCTTGACTGTTATTGTCTGCGGGATCCTTTTCTGCTTTTTGGAGGTATGCATTTAAATTTGTCTTTTTTACTGCTCTGATTAGTTCATTCTTTAAAAGCTCGAGTCTAGTCTCAACCCTTCCTTCGGCTGCTGTCCCAACGACGGCACGGACCGTACTGAGGAAATCGAGAGATCTGACTGTCTCACTCTCCGCAACTACTACAAAGAGGAAAGATAAAGTATTATGGACCATTCACAGCACTGGCATGACAGTTATTGCCAGCGGGATTATTTTCAAAAAGTTTATTGTACAGAAAGAACATTGTTACAACAAAATAGAAAACAACAAGACGCGGACTTGTCCCTGATAGTGATCTCTTCCAGTCTACCCGAAAACCAAAGGAAAAAAACAGTACATGGGCATCGAAGAGTGTACAGTACAATAGATACGATAAATAAAAAACAAACTAACTTCAACCTAAACCTAAGTCAACTTAAGCCCGAACGCTCAAAGTATTCCCTAACCCGGAATTTGAAGGCATGAAGTGAGGACGAATATTTAATCTCCAGTGGAAGCTTGTTCCATAAACGTGCAGCAAGTATTGCAAAAGAGTTAGCGCAGCACTGAGAGGAGTATTCAGGTAAATCCAGTTTAAGGCTGTGCGATGCTCGAAGGTGGGGATCAATATTACGGAAGGAAAATTTGGTTTTAAATAATCAGAATAGTAGGGATTAAAATGTTCATTATAAAAACTTGTATTGAAATGAAGTAGTTTTGAGGTCAGGCATGTGGTAATAAATATGCCGAAGTACCACGGAAACCATGAGCTATATCTACGAAGAAACAACGGGAAAAAACTCAACTGGTGGTGACTTTTACCGTTTCGAAGTTGGATTTATTTTTGTAAAGTTTTTATTTAGCCTGTGGTCTACAATTTATTCACCTTATAATTATGCTTGTATACAATAGAACATCTCAATATTAATCAAGTCTAACATGAAACGATGTCATGTTATGAAGCCATTTGTAAAGCGTAAAAATAACACCGAAAGCCACGCAATACCTGCTTATATACTACTGACAATATGGTTGTAATTTCTGCATAAAATATACAATATGTAGGTATATCTAATGTGTTGTGGTGCTAGAATACATTATGTTGGTACATAATCAAACATTTTAGTTTGAAAGTTTTGTGTTGATTTGTATAGTCGTTCAGACTGGGACAATTTGTTTCCAAAAAAGTTATTAATAAAAAAACACATTCTATACATGTAAAAAATCTAGGTAAATGGCCAAATAAAAATTATACTATACCGACCCCTTACTTCGAAGCATGCTATCGCATAGTAATCTGAAGTCTTTAGATATGATCTAGCTTTGATTGGATTAAATTTACCAAACAGTTTTATTGCTAGCTGTAGCAGTTATATAATGTAACCGTTAACCGTTATTTAAAAAACCCATGACATGCCTTTGAATGTAATAAGAAAATACCTATTAACTAAGTTTAGAAGTAAATCACTTACTCTCTTTTCTCTCGTAGTTAAGAGGGATTTATCCTTTTTTCAGTCTTTAGAAGGCTTAAGCTGGGTCTCCTGTGACCGTATTTTGTTATTACTAACCACGGAGTAATAACAAAGAGGAGATTACATATCGAGAGCTTCCTTACAAAAATTGTGTGAGGCTACGAGGGGCGAAAAGCATACGTGAGGGGAGCTAAGTTCTGCCGTGGCTCCGCCCTGTTTTACGATCCCCTCTAATAGATGTCGCTAGCAAATCGAAGATTTCAGCATAAAAAATATATTTCTTATTCTTTACATTACAGATATTTTGAACAAAACAGACGTATATTTTGTTTAACACTAACTTAATCAAATAAATTCGAAAATATATTTTTTACTTACTAATCAGCGGGTGCACTAAGCAGGGAGTTTTCAAAACGCACCACCTAAGGGGGTCTAATGGGGTCCGTAGTACGTGTAGGTAAGGTGAAGAGAGATTAGCTAGACCGTTTTATTCGAAACTACACAAAATTGTTTCTTTTGATGAATGATCAGTGATACCTGTATCAGTATTTTTAGAATTTCAGTTCTAAAAGGGGGGACAAACTCTGACTTAACTATAATTGATCTGTCATTGACTTTTAGCAGGTGGATTTCTTTTGTAATCAGGGATTGCACTAAGGAAGAATTTTTCAAAATTAACCTCCATAAGGGAAACTGATGTTCAAAGTATGTACGGCGAAAGGAGATTAGTTAGTTAAGCTGTCGAAACTTCACAAGATTATTTGTTTTTTTAAATGATTTGTTACCTGTTAAGGTTTTTAGAATTCAGTCCCTGAATGGCATTTTTAAGGTGGTGTGTATTCGTATGGTTTATCTGGTTGCTGACTATGAAAAAAACAACCATTTTAAAATCCGACGTACCGGATGTTATATACTATCAATCCCTATTGGGATCCGATGAGGTAGTAATCTTCTAAATACATAAAAGAAGATCATATAATCTAAATTATTCAAACTTCATGGGAAATCCCTTTTAATCAGGCGAGCGAAGCCGCGGGCACCAGCTAGTTACACAATAAATTGTCTGAAGTTAAATTTAAGTTGACTAACATAAGTTGTATAAGTAATAAAATTTACTTTTTCTTTTTCAGGTAGCGGGCATTGTCCTAGCGTTATGGCTAGCGCACGCCATAAAAACACAAGGGAAGAGTAGGGAAACAGCCTAAATTTAAGTCCTAATGTAGTTTTAGACACTTCTGGTAAACATTCTTAAATGCACAGTAGTTCTAAGCTAGCCATCAAATAATTTTCTTGTTCTAAGCTAGAGTCTGTAAATTTTAACCATTAAATATTTTATTAGTTTAAGTTCGATTTATTTAGCCCCGTGTGAACGAGGCATATCGCACCCACCGTGGTTTAATTATTTATTTCTAACATTTTATGTAGTACTGTTAACAAAGGAAATAAATGTGTTACAGCCTGGTCACGCAACAATTCGCCGCGATGTCAACGGTGACTAAAAGAAATACATAACAAATGCACTAAAAAGCCACGGGAACTGGTGACTGGCGAGGCGAAATTAAGAGTAGTAACGATTGGTGCACTGAAACAAATGCATTTGTATGTATTTCTTTTAGTCGCCGATGGCGTTGCGGCGAATTACTCGTGGCCAGGCTGTTAAGTACTAAATTTTGCCCTCGGCTTTGTCCGCATTAAATGTAAATGTCTCACAGGTAATAGTTACGATAAAATGTAAATATTTTCTTTGTTAACTGTGCATACGAGTGTCTTTACAATACAAAATGTAGTTATAATAAACCAAAAGCCTGAATATGTACAATTCGATGAAAGAATGTTAATTATTGCAATGTAATAATTTAATTATAATCATTAAATGAAATATTAAACTAAATTCTTTACAGTAATTTCTTTGTATATAAACTTCCAATGAGTATCTGTAGTAGAAAAAACTTTTTGTTTATTTAATTTTATTTTTATTATTGTATGACACATATATTTGAAAGTAGATATTTTGGTACTGTTTAGGATGTATTTTAGGGTGTTAAGATAATAAGAAATTTATTTTTACTTAGATCCATTTTTGAAGTTACCACAATGCCTTGGATCTTTGCTAAAAACTCCTTCACTTAATAGACTTAAAAATATATGTTTAATTAATGTACATACAAAAACATAATAATTGTTTTATTATTAAACACTGGATTTATTGTTGGTGCTATTTTGGTTAGCTTTATTTTATTTTATTTGTATTAAGTATATAATTTTTTTAATAACAAATATTTAAATAAAAGTCATATATGAAACAAAAAATGTTTAATGTGCCTGTTAAATAAAGCTTTAATATCTACATGAAAAAAAAACATAAATAAAATTATATCTGAAAATAGAGATCATAAAATGTTTTACATCATAGTATAAGTTAATTATAAACTGCTTGTTGAAGAGTTATACATTTATATAACCTATTTTATTTTTAAACAAATACTAGTCATAATACTTTGATAAGATTGCCCCAAACTTCCTTTTTCTGGACTTTTCTCACTTCATAAATGTTACAAATAGTTCATTGTATTTAAGATAAAGAAACAAAATATTAAAAAAAAAAATCTGTGGTCTTGGAATTGGGAAAAATGTAATATTTTCTTTTTAATATTTTTATGTATTTTAAAAAGTAAAAACTTCGAGACACGCCGTCATAACAAGATATTAATGTTATTATAGATTTTCATAAATAAATTATCCGTGTTCAAAAATATCTATTTTATTTAACAAAATTTTTGTCCATCATTTTTAATTGAATTGAATTTTAGAATACGAAAGTTTGGCACCTATTCTCTCTCGTCTGTATTTCGTTAAATCCGTTTTTAGCTGTTCCGCTTTTTATACATAGCATTAAATATTACCTTTTACTGAAAAGGAAATCTATATAGTATCTTTACTTCTATATTATTATATTAAATTTTTATCAATATTAAAAAGCTGAAGTGTTTGTTTGTTTGAACGCGCTCATTTCAGGAACCACTTCACTTCCACACACTTCTTACAGTATTGGATAGCCTATTTATCAAGGAAGGCTATAGGCTAAGACGAAGTCGAGACGGGCTGCTAGTAGGAAATGAGTTTATTTGGCAAAAGGGCAAATAAACAAAATCACCTATAATTATGGCTTTAGATAAACTGCTGATGTAGCTTTAAATAAAATAGTAATTTGGACGATTCTATGTTATTTTAAGGAACAGGTGTTATGAGATTGTTTAGGGACTAGAAAACAGAATTTGGCGCATGTGTTTTGAACTCTTTACATAAACTTTATAACAATTAAAATAACATTTGACGAAAAAAAAAAATGGTTTGTATCACTTATTTCTAATAATAACACCAGTAACTTTAGAGTAAATAATTTCTTCAGTCTTTGACGGGGATGTGCGCGATGAGGGCGTATCACCAAATTCCACTTCGATATATTGAATTCTTGACTCCACCTGAAAATTAAGTGTTTATCTAAACAACATGAAACTAAACCGAATGTCCTTTATATTTTAGCATCATTCACATAATTATGCGAAGACTAGAAAGATGTACTTATTAAAATTGTAAAATTATTTATACATATAAAAATGGTTTTACTATTTTATGCTCTCCCCGAAAGTTCTTGAGCCGAAGTTAACTTTACAACTGACTTCCGTGTAACTTTACCTGCTCTTTTGTGTTTTATATCATAATGGAAATTGCTTACGTTATTTTTAAATTTTGCTTTCCGCTTGCAATACCACGCTATCGTTGCCAACAGAATTAGAATTATTACGGCTACTCCAATAATTCCACCTATCAGTTTCAGTCCACCTGTAATACACATTAATTTTACATTTAAATTGGGTATGGTGGTGCGAAGCGGAAAAAAAAGATGGTGGCGGCTGGCACGCGAACTCAATGTGTGAAGCAAAAAGGGCCTTACCTTACAATCCACCAAGCGAGGCAGTATGTTTGATGCATGGGATAGCGTGCGTGCATGCAGAAGTGCGGTGTTAGGTGGAAACAGTTATAAGGAAGCACACAAACACAATTCACATTCGCGTAAGTTCTAAGCGCGGTTTGGCGAGCGGCGGCGGTTGAGTAATGAAGCGTGGAGTCACGTCAAGAGCGAATTTGCGACTGAAGACGCCAGCGCCGAGATCGGCGTAGCGCTCGCGCGGGGGGTTCGATAAGTCGATTGCACTCAAGACTCGCTGTGGACGGCAGCGACATCTATCGCGCCAGGCAGCCCTAAGCTAAACACACACAGAGTATACAAGCGCGCCAACATCCTCCCCCCCTTGATATTCCGCAGGAATATCAACAAAAAATGAGTTTGCAAAGATTAGCAAGTAAGATATATGAATTGCGGGGCTTATACAGTAAAAAATGAATATATAAATATAAAACTAGGGATAATATAAATAAGAATGGAATAGTTAAGGTTAAGTCTTATTGGGTTGGAAGCGGACATAACTTGACAACTGGTCGCTTGTAGGTCCCAGTTGCAGTTTTAACTAAAGCGACGCGAACTATACCATCTTTTCCAGGAAACACCTTTTCAATAATACCAGTAGGCCAGTTAAGCGGGGGAGTTCCATCCTGATGGATAAGAACAAGTGTTCCCGGAGTTACAGGGACACTAGGTGTGTTCCATTTTTGACGCTGCTGCAGCGTGTGTAAATAATCTAAACGCCAATTCTGCCAATAACCTTGCACCAGACTATCTAAAAGAGCTTTCCTATTGGAAAGACTCTGCGAAGTTATTTCGTGCGCAGGAAGCGATTTTAATGGAGTAGTCATTAGAAAATGAGCAGGAGTTAAAATTGAGTGCGGTTGATCCGACAGTAAACATAAAGGACGAGAATTTAATAAACATTCAATTTGGGTTAAAACCGTTAAAAGTTCCTCGAACGTTAACAACTGTCGACCTATCGTGCGATACAAGTGCGTTTTTATACATTTAATATTGGACTCCCATAGACCTCCCCAATGCGCTGCGCGAGGGGGAATAGTGCGCCAGGTAATTCTGTTATTGTTAAATTCATTTTGAAATGCGTTAGACGTTTCTTGACTAGCTAAGAAAGTATAGAGCTCATCCAAATGTCGCTTTGCACCAATAAAATTAGTTCCATTATCGGAATGCATAGAAGATACGGGACCACGCCTTGAAAGAAAGCGCTTGAAGGCGTTAAGAAACGTTTCAGTGCTAAGATCCGAGGCAATCTCTATATGAATCGCCTTAGTTGTCAAGCAGACGAAGAGACAAATATATGCCTTTTGGCTTTTAACGCCTCGTTTGCGAGTAAGTGTTATGCTGATAGGCCCAGCATAGTCTACACCAGTGTGCGTGAAGGCCTTAATTTCTTCTTGAACACGCGCAGCTGGGAGACTGGCCATCATAGGTGAAGGATGAGAAGGCGCGTTTTTAAAGCATATATTGCACTTACGGATGCGTTGACGAATTATATTGCGCGCAGAAATTATCCAAAAGCGTTGGCGCAATAATGACATAAGGAGATGAGAGCCAGTATGACAGTTGGATTGATGACAGTCATCAATAATTAGGTCAACGATATGATGACGACGAGGCAGCACAACGGGGTGTCTATTCTCGAAGGGAATATTAGCGTTCGTAAGTCGACCTCCTACGCGAAGTAAAGAATTGTTGTCTATGAAAGGATCAAGCTTACGAAGGGAAGGCGAAGGTAGATTACCCCTGGAAATATTTTTTATTTCATCACAAAAATATTGATGTTGTAAAGCCTTAAGCAAAGCCACTTCAACGACTTCTAGATCGGAAGCCTGAATAAAAGTTTCGCGAGGTAATTTTTTAATAAAGCGTAAAACGTAACATAAAACACGGAGTAATTTTTTCCATGAGGAAAGGCGCGAAGCGAGTACCAAAAACGGGTGCGGGTTATTGTCTATAGAAGACACAACAGCAAAGGTAGCGGATGACTTCATTTCTGGTAAGTTGCGGAGAGATGACTCAAAAGGCACAACCGGCCACTCGGAGACAGGCAAGCGAGTCCAATCAGGACCATGCCACCACAGAGGGTGATCCAAAATTTGAGAAGGCATAAGGCCTCGCGAGACGCAATCACTCGGATTATCAGTTCCATTTATATGAAAGAAGCGATCAGAAGGAATATTTTCCTGTATTTTACTAACACGATTGGCGACAAATACTTGCCAACGGTGCGGCGATGAGTGAATCCAAGATAATGCGATCGTAGAATCAGAGAACGCGAAAATTTCCTTAATAGGATAACGATTATTAAGCGTAGAATGAACTTGTTTCATAAGTTCAGAAAGTAAAAGCGCAGCACATAATTCAAGTCGAGCGAGCGTTACAGTTTTGAGCGGAGATACCTTGGACTTGGAACATACTAACTGCGTAGTGACATTGCCATTAGGATGGGTAATATGTAAATACAAAACGCAACCGTAAGCCTTAATGCTAGCGTCACCGAACCCTAATAAACGTACAGTACAGTCCACTGTTATACCTAAATGCCGCGGTATCTGCAAGTTCGATAAAAGATTTAATTCTGTTTTAAATTGAATAAAGCGGTCAACTACGTTTTGGGGGGGCTCTTCATCCCAGTCCACCCTTGAGAGCCATAACTCCTGCAATAAAAGTTTAGCGTAAAGTATAACAGGAGCTACGAGTCCCAGCACATCAAAGAGGCGAGCGATAGTAGATAAAATGGCACGCTTGGTATTTCCCGTAGAAGAATTATTAATTGTAAATGTGAAAGTATCAGAAACTGGTAACCATTTTAACCCTAATATTTTAAGAGAATCATTATTATTATTGAACTCAATTGATGCGCGGTGTGAATCTGGCAGCTGTTCAAGAAGTTGAGAAGAGTTACTCGCCCATTTTACAAGATTAAATCCACCAGACCTGAATAATACTATTAAATCATGTGCCAGCTGAGCTGCTTCAGCCTCAGTAGAAACTGAGGTACTTAAATCGTCCATAAATATTTCACTTGTGGCTACTTCACAAGCGCGCGGAAAACGTTCATGCTCGTCCTGAGCTAGCTGACGAACAGTGCGCATGGCTAGGAAAGGACTAGAGCGCAGCCCAAAAGCGACTGAATTGAATTGAAAAACACGTAAAGGTTCATTTTTATTAAAGCGGTATAGTATTTTCTGGTACTTGCGATCATTTTCAGACACTATTATCTGAAGATACATCTTCTGAATATCAGCTGTAAGTGCCACCTTGAAGTAACGAAACCCCAACAATAAGGTAAATAAGTCGGCCTGCAGGTTGGGACCCACATGAAGAAGGTCATTGAGCGAGGTGCCTGTAGTAGTTTTTGCACTTGCGTCTAAAACTATGCGTACCTTTGTTGTGATCTTGTCAGGCCGCACAACAGCATGATGCGGTATGAAGTAACCTTCTGACAAAGTGTCAGGAGTAGAAGGTAACTCTGATAAATAACCTTTCTGCATATACTCGGTTATCACGTCATTATAAGCCTGACGCAGAGCAGGCAATGAATCAAATTTGCGCTCAAGTGACACTAACCGACGTTGAGCGCGAGCGTATGAGTCACCTAACATTCTAGGGTCCTCCTTAAACGGCAATGAAACCACAAAACGTCCAGAAGAGGTGCGAGAGACCATAGACTTATATAAAGTTTCACAATCATTATCGTCCGGACTCATAACAGTAGAAGTAGGTACGTCCTCGATTTGCCAAAATTTAGTTAAAATATTATCTAAAGAGTTATTAATTAAAGGACCGAAGGACCAGGCTACCACATCAGGATTAGCATTGCAGGCCTCTCCAACTATGATATAGCCAAGCGTTGTCTCGAGGGCATAAGGCAGTGTGTGGGCTGTAACCGAGTATTTAGATGACGATTGTGAAGCGTTAGAGCGAACAGGTGTAAATTTATCACCCAATATTAAATGCGGAAATAGTTGTGCTCCAAGTATGACATGAATTTCACCGGGCAAGTTCCAGGTGTCATCGGCTAAAGAAAGGTGATTGAAATTATTTATTAAGTCCGAGGTTACTGACTGAGTGGGTAATTGATCAGTAATTTGATTGACCACAAGACATTTTATGTCATACTGAATATTAGAGAAACGTGATTTTATTTTAAGTGTTACAAAACCTAAGATAGGTGTTGAGACTAACCCTACTGTTTTTATAGCAGAATTAACCAGCGGTTGAATATTTAAATTTAATTGTTTACAACAAGCGAGAGTCACAATATTGTTTTGTGAGGCAGAGTCTACTAGACATCTGATAGTTAAATAATTATTTTTATAGGGAACATGCACCTTAACAGTAGGTAAAATTATTATTGTTTGATTAGTTAAAGACGGTACAGTCGGACCAAAAGTGTGGGTGACAGACGTCTCACTAGTAGAATTATCCTTTGAAGGCGGCATATAATTTGCCTTCCTTGACACAGTGCATTGAGTATCCAAATCGTTATTATTATTCTTAACTTGAGATGATGTCAAACTTTGACTATGAGAGCCAGCGTTGTCAAAGTGCAGTAAGCTATGGTGCCTACTACTACAATGTTTACAAGAGTTACGCGAGTTACACTTTAACGTGTTATGTTTTGAACTAAAACAGTTGACACAAAGGTTATTTTGTTTGACATAGTTAAATCTTTCCTTTACAGGATAATTTTTAAATACTGAACATTGATATAAATGCAAGTGATTCGGATCCTTACAACAGAAGCAAGCGTTAAATTCGCTTTTATTATTTTCAATAATGGCAAAGGAGTGAGTTACTTTTTGCTTTGACACGCGTGAAACTGACTGGGAATTATTTTGTGTCATTGACATATTCGGTGTTTTGACAGAGACAGATACCGATGAGCGTTCAAGTACCTTTATATGATGTCGAACAAACTCGATCAAGTCTGTACATGTAGGTATATTTTTGTCACGCACTTGTGATTCGAATCGTTGAAGTAATTGAACATCAAGTTTTTTCAACGCAATATGGGTTACAATGAAATCTGTCAAGTCAGAAATTTGAAGTTGTTTTAAAGCGGAAAAAGACGAATTAACCTTTTCTATGAAATTGGTTAATTGTACAGCGGAATTGTTTGAGGGCTTTAATTCAAGAATATTATTTAAGTATAATGTACCTAGAAGACGTATGTCCTGATATTTGTCTATGAGTGAATTCCAAATAATTTGGTAGTTAGACTCGTCAGGTACAATACCTGCGAATATATCCAAAGCGCGGCCACTTAATTTGCCGACTAAATATTGTATACGCTGAGCGTCTGTTAGACTTGTATTAGAATGAATATTTGTTTTAAAGGATTCGTAAAACAATGGCCAATTATTTGGATTTCCGTCAAACGATCTTAATTCAATGGGAGGCAGTTTACATTTTATATTAAGGTTATCATTACTAGAATGGTTTTGAGAAGCGGTAGTAGTATTAAGCGAAGTAGTAAATGTTGACTGAATATGTTTTACATAAGTGTAAATTTCCTCAAAGGAAGTCCAGTCATCCATACTTAAAATGGCGTCCGGTTTCAATTCTAATTGCAAAATGTGATGTTGGTCACACAACATATTGAAATCGTCATACAATTTCTCTATGTTGGATGAATTTGCAAAAAAATCAGTTTTACTGCGAGTTGAAATATCTGGTGTAACCTTTTTGGCAGAATTATAAAGCGTGTTCATACGTGCAAATATAGCTTGCTTTTTCGCAATGACTAGTTTCAATTTAGCGTCGGCCATTGCAACCAGATAATGTTCTTATGGGAATAAAACACTTAAGTATTATAAATGCGGGGTAATTTTATATATATATATATATATATTGCGGGAATATAAATTATAACGCGGTGAAATAATATGAAAAGATGCGGGAAGGGGGTTCAATCCGGGTCGAAGTGACCACAAATATTATGGTGGTGCGAAGCGGAAAAAAAAGATGGTGGCGGCTGGCACGCGAACTCAATGTGTGAAGCAAAAAGGGCCTTACCTTACAATCTACCAAGCGAGGCAGTATGTTTGATGCATGGGATAGCGTGCGTGCATGCATGCAGAAGTGCGGTGTTAGGTGGAAACAGTTATAAGGAAGCACACAAACACAATTCACATTCGCGTAAGTTCTAAGCGCGTTTTAGCGAGCGGCGGCGGTTGAGTAAAGAAGCGTGGAGTCACGTCAAGAGCGAATTTGCGACTGAAGACGCCAGCGCCGAGATCGGCGTAGCGCTCGCGCGGGGGGTTCGATAAGTCGATTGCACTCAAGACTCGCTGTGGACGGCAGCGACATCTATCGCGCCAGGCAGCCCTAAGCTAAACACACACAGAGTATACAAGCGCGCCAACAACTAGTCTAACAGACGCTCAGCGTATACAATATTTAGTCGGCAAATTAAGTGGCCGCGCTTTGGATATATTCGCAGGTATTGTACCTGACGAGTCTAACTACCAAATTATTTGGAATTCACTCATAGACAAATATCAGGACATACGTCTTCTAGGTACATTATACTTAAATAATATTCTTGAATTAAAGCCCTCAAACAATTCCGCTGTACAATTAACCAATTTCATAGAAAAGGTTAATTCGTCTTTTTCCGCTTTAAAACAACTTCAAATTTCTGACTTGACAGATTTCATTGTAACCCATATTGCGTTGAAAAAACTTGATGTTCAATTACTTCAACGATTCGAATCACAAGTGCGTGACAAAAATATACCTACATGTACAGACTTGATCGAGTTTGTTCGACATCATATAAAGGTACTTGAACGCTCATCGGTATCTGTCTCTGTCAAAACACCGAATATGTCAATGACACAAAATAATTCCCAGTCAGTTTCACGCGTGTCAAAGCAAAAAGTAACTCACTCCTTTGCCATTATTGAAAATAATAAAAGCGAATTTAACGCTTGCTTCTGTTGTAAGGATCCGAATCACTTGCATTTATATCAATGTTCAGTATTTAAAAATTATCCTGTAAAGGAAAGATTTAACTATGTCAAACAAAATAACCTTTGTGTCAACTGTTTTAGTTCAAAACATAACACGTTAAAGTGTAACTCGCGTAACTCTTGTAAACATTGTAGTAGTAGGCACCATAGCTTACTGCACTTTGACAACGCTGGCTCTCATAGTCAAAGTTTGACATCATCTCAAGTTAAGAATAATAATAACGATTTGGATACTCAATGCACTGTGTCAAGGAAGGCAAATTATATGCCGCCTTCAAAGGATAATTCTACTAGTGAGACGTCTGTCACCCACACTTTTGGTCCGACTGTACCGTCTTTAACTAATCAAACAATAATAATTTTACCTACTGTTAAGGTGCATGTTCCCTATAAAAATAATTATTTAACTATCAGATGTCTAGTAGACTCTGCCTCACAAAACAATATTGTGACTCTCGCTTGTTGTAAACAATTAAATTTAAATATTCAACCGCTGGTTAATTCTGCTATAAAAACAGTAGGGTTAGTCTCAACACCTATCTTAGGTTTTGTAACACTTAAAATAAAATCACGTTTCTCTAATATTCAGTATGACATAAAATGTCTTGTGGTCAATCAAATTACTGATCAATTACCCACTCAGTCAGTAACCTCGGACTTAATAAATAATTTCAATCACCTTTCTTTAGCCGATGACACCTGGAACTTGCCCGGTGAAATTCATGTCATACTTGGAGCACAACTATTTCCGCATTTAATATTGGGTGATAAATTTACACCTGTTCGCTCTAACGCTTCACAATCGTCATCTAAATACTCGGTTACAGCCCACACACTGCCTTATGCCCTCGAGACAACGCTTGGCTATATCATAGTTGGAGAGGCCTGCAATGCTAATCCTGATGTGGTAGCCTGGTCCTTCGGTCCTTTAATTAATAACTCTTTAGATAATATTTTAACTAAATTTTGGCAAATCGAGGACGTACCTACTTCTACTGTTATGAGTCCGGACGATAATGATTGTGAAACTTTATATAAGTCTATGGTCTCTCGCACCTCTTCTGGACGTTTTGTGGTTTCATTGCCGTTTAAGGAGGACCCTAGAATGTTAGGTGACTCATACGCTCGCGCTCAACGTCGGTTAGTGTCACTTGAGCGCAAATTTGATTCATTGCCTGCTCTGCGTCAGGCTTATAATGACGTGATAACCGAGTATATGCAGAAAGGTTATTTATCAGAGTTACGAGTACCTTCTACTCCTGACACTTTGTCAGAAGGTTACTTCATACCGCATCATGCTGTTGTGCGGCCTGACAAGATCACAACAAAGGTACGCATAGTTTTAGACGCAAGTGCAAAAACTACTACAGGCACCTCGCTCAATGACCTTCTTCATGTGGGTCCCAACCTGCAGGCCGACTTATTTACCTTATTGTTGGGGTTTCGTTACTTCAAGGTGGCACTTACAGCTGATATTCAGAAGATGTATCTTCAGATAATAGTGTCTGAAAATGATCGCAAGTACCAGAAAATACTATACCGCTTTAATAAAAATGAACCTTTACGTGTTTTTCAATTCAATTCAGTCGCTTTTGGGCTGCGCTCTAGTCCTTTCCTAGCCATGCGCACTGTTCGTCAGCTAGCTCAGGACGAGCATGAACGTTTTCCGCGCGCTTGTGAAGTAGCCACAAGTGAAATATTTATGGACGATTTAAGTACCTCAGTTTCTACTGAGGCTGAAGCAGCTCAGCTGGCACATGATTTAATAGTATTATTCAGGTCTGGTGGATTTAATCTTGTAAAATGGGCGAGTAACTCTTCTCAACTTCTTGAACAGCTGCCAGATTCACACCGCGCATCAATTGAGTTCAATAATAATAATGATTCTCTTAAAATATTAGGGTTAAAATGGTTACCAGTTTCTGATACTTTCACATTTACAATTAATAATTCTTCTACGGGAAATACCAAGCGTGCCATTTTATCTACTATCGCTCGCCTCTTTGATGTGCTGGGACTCGTAGCTCCTGTTATACTTTACGCTAAACTTTTATTGCAGGAGTTATGGCTCTCAAGGGTGGACTGGGATGAAGAGCCCCCCCAAAACGTAGTTGACCGCTTTATTCAATTTAAAACAGAATTAAATCTTTTATCGAACTTGCAGATACCGCGGCATTTAGGTATAACAGTGGACTGTACTGTACGTTTATTAGGGTTCGGTGACGCTAGCATTAAGGCTTACGGTTGCGTTTTGTATTTACATATTACCCATCCTAATGGCAATGTCACTACGCAGTTAGTATGTTCCAAGTCCAAGGTATCTCCGCTCAAAACTGTAACGCTCGCTCGACTTGAATTATGTGCTGCGCTTTTACTTTCTGAACTTATGAAACAAGTTCATTCTACGCTTAATAATCGTTATCCTATTAAGGAAATTTTCGCGTTCTCTGATTCTACGATCGCATTATCTTGGATTCACTCATCGCCGCACCGTTGGCAAGTATTTGTCGCCAATCGTGTTAGTAAAATACAGGAAAATATTCCTTCTGATCGCTTCTTTCATATAAATGGAACTGATAATCCGAGTGATTGCGTCTCGCGAGGCCTTATGCCTTCTCAAATTTTGGATCACCCTCTGTGGTGGCATGGTCCTGATTGGACTCGCTTGCCTGTCTCCGAGTGGCCGGTTGTGCCTTTTGAGTCATCTCTCCGCAACTTACCAGAAATGAAGTCATCCGCTACCTTTGCTGTTGTGTCTTCTATAGACAATAACCCGCACCCGTTTTTGGTACTCGCTTCGCGCCTTTCCTCATGGAAAAAATTACTCCGTGTTTTATGTTACGTTTTACGCTTTATTAAAAAATTACCTCGCGAAACTTTTATTCAGGCTTCCGATCTAGAAGTCGTTGAAGTGGCTTTGCTTAAGGCTTTACAACATCAATATTTTTGTGATGAAATAAAAAATATTTCCAGGGGTAATCTACCTTCGCCTTCCCTTCGTAAGCTTGATCCTTTCATAGACAACAATTCTTTACTTCGCGTAGGAGGTCGACTTACGAACGCTAATATTCCCTTCGAGAATAGACACCCCGTTGTGCTGCCTCGTCGTCATCATATCGTTGACCTAATTATTGATGACTGTCATCAATCCAACTGTCATACTGGCTCTCATCTCCTTATGTCATTATTGCGCCAACGCTTTTGGATAATTTCTGCGCGCAATATAATTCGTCAACGCATCCGTAAGTGCAATATATGCTTTAAAAACGCGCCTTCTCATCCTTCACCTATGATGGCCAGTCTCCCAGCTGCGCGTGTTCAAGAAGAAATTAAGGCCTTCACGCACACTGGTGTAGACTATGCTGGGCCTATCAGCATAACACTTACTCGCAAACGAGGCGTTAAAAGCCAAAAGGCATATATTTGTCTCTTCGTCTGCTTGACAACTAAGGCGATTCATATAGAGATTGCCTCGGATCTTAGCACTGAAACGTTTCTTAACGCCTTCAAGCGCTTTCTTTCAAGGCGTGGTCCCGTATCTTCTATGCATTCCGATAATGGAACTAATTTTATTGGTGCAAAGCGACATTTGGATGAGCTCTATACTTTCTTAGCTAGTCAAGAAACGTCTAACGCATTTCAAAATGAATTTAACAATAACAGAATTACCTGGCGCACTATTCCCCCTCGCGCAGCGCATTGGGGAGGTCTATGGGAGTCCAATATTAAATGTATAAAAACGCACTTGTATCGCACGATAGGTCGACAGTTGTTAACGTTCGAGGAACTTTTAACGGTTTTAACCCAAATTGAATGTTTATTAAATTCTCGTCCTTTATGTTTACTGTCGGATCAACCGCACTCAATTTTAACTCCTGCTCATTTTCTAATGACTACTCCATTAAAATCGCTTCCTGCGCACGAAATAACTTCGCAGAGTCTTTCCAATAGGAAAGCTCTTTTAGATAGTCTGGTGCAAGGTTATTGGCAGAATTGGCGTTTAGATTATTTACACACGCTGCAGCAGCGTCAAAAATGGAACACACCTAGTGTCCCTGTAACTCCGGGAACACTTGTTCTTATCCATCAGGATGGAACTCCCCCGCTTAACTGGCCTACTGGTATTATTGAAAAGGTGTTTCCTGGAAAAGATGGTATAGTTCGCGTCGCTTTAGTTAAAACTGCAACTGGGACCTACAAGCGACCAGTTGTCAAGTTATGTCCGCTTCCAACCCAATAAGACTTAACCTTAACTATTCCATTCTTATTTATATTATCCCTAGTTTTATATTTATATATTCATTTTTTACTGTATAAGCCCCGCAATTCATATATCTTACTTGCTAATCTTTGCAAACTCATTTTTTGTTGATATTCCTGCGGAATATCAAGGGGGGGAGGATGTTGGCGCGCTTGTATACTCTGTGTGTGTTTAGCTTAGGGCTGCCTGGCGCGATAGATGTCGCTGCCGTCCACAGCGAGTCTTGAGTGCAATCGACTTATCGAACCCCCCGCGCGAGCGCTACGCCGATCTCGGCGCTGGCGTCTTCAGTCGCAAATTCGCTCTTGACGTGACTCCACGCTTCTTTACTCAACCGCCGCCGCTCGCTAAAACGCGCTTAGAACTTACGCGAATGTGAATTGTGTTTGTGTGCTTCCTTATAACTGTTTCCACCTAACACCGCACTTCTGCATGCATGCACGCACGCTATCCCATGCATCAAACATACTGCCTCGCTTGGTGGATTGTAAGGTAAGGCCCTTTTTGCTTCACACATTGAGTTCGCGTGCCAGCCGCCACCATCTTTTTTTTCCGCTTCGCACCACCACTAGTATTAGAATGAATATTTGTTTTAAAGGATTCGTAAAACAATGGCCAATTATTTGGATTTCCGTCAAACGATCTTAATTCAATGGGAGGCAGTTTACATTTTATATTAAGGTTATCATTACTAGAATGTTTTTGAGAAGCGGTAGTAGTATTAAGCGAAGTAGTAAATGTTGACTGAATATGTTTTACATAAGTGTAAATTTCCTCAAAGGAAGTCCAGTCATCCATACTTAAAATGGCGTCCGGTTTCAATTCTAATTGCAAAATGTGATGTTGGTCACACAACATATTGAAATCGTCATACAATTTCTCTATGTTGGATGAATTTGCTAAAAAATCAGTTTTACTGCGAGTTGAAATATCTGGTGCAACCTTTTTGGCAGAATTATAAAGCGTGTTCATACGTGCAAATATAGCTTGCTTTTTCGCAATGACTAGTTTCAATTTAGCGTCGGCCATTGCAACCAGATAATGTTCTTATGGGAATAAAACACTTAAGTATTATAAATGCGGGGTAATTTTATATATATATATATATATATTGCGGGAATATAAATTATAACGCGGTGAAATAATATGAAAAGATGCGGGAAGGGGGTTCAATCCGGGTCGAAGTGACCACAAATATTATGGTGGTGCGAAGCGGAAAAAAAGATGGTGGCGGCTGGCACGCGAACTCAATGTGTGAAGCAAAAAGGGCCTTACCTTACAATCCACCAAGCGAGGCAGTATGTTTGATGCATGGGATAGCGTGCGTGCATGCAGAAGTGCGGTGTTAGGTGGAAACAGTTATAAGGAAGCACACAAACACAATTCACATTCGCGTAAGTTCTAAGCGCGGTTTGGCGAGCGGCGGCGGTTGAGTAATGAAGCGTGGAGTCACGTCAAGAGCGAATTTGCGACTGAAGACGCCAGCGCCGAGATCGGCGTAGCGCTCGCGCGGGGGGTCCGATAAGTCGATTGCACTCAAGACTCGCTGTGGACGGCAGCGACATCTATCGCGCCAGGCAGCCCTAAGCTAAACACACACAGAGTATACAAGCGCGCCAACAGGGTATTTTATTAAACATTTTTGGTACTAATAAATGTGCCGGCCAAAAAAGAAGTGGGTTATTCTGATAGAAGTTGTCCACCTTATCATTTTTATGATATCACTAAAGCTGTATCAATAATACAATATAGTGAAAATGTATAACAAACGGAGCCTCAGTAAAATCATTACTTGCTTTTTTGAACCAAAATGGATGATCTACTTTCCACCAATGGATTAATTGTTTTAAGGCTTCTAGAAGGTACTTACTTTCTTTATATTCCAGATATTCCTCGATACTCGTATCATTTGTCATCAATAAGTGTATTTCTTCTAATATCTGTCTCTCACAAAAATAAGTTTTCACATCTTTTTCACATTTAAAATAAATACAAATTAATCTACTGCCATTGTCTTCAGCATTTAAATATTTTGAATAAGTGAGGTTTTGGTTAAAGTAATCACTTTTTAATACTTTCACCAAATTGTTATCTGAAAATGATAATATTAAATATCAAATGGATAGTTTAGGTAAAAGCTTCTCTTATGGAATTAGTCATCCCAATTTAAATTTGTGTTTTTCTCATAAATAAATATCACTTATTTAATGGATAAATAGGATGTAGTTAAATCGATGCAAGACTATCTATTTTATGGCTCCAACGAATACTTAGCTACTTTGGCCACACAGCTTGACATGAGAGGCTTCCGGGATGACGTTGACTTAGGCAATGAGACATGCCCAAGACCGACATCGACGGCGAAGTATGGTAGCGGGAATGATCTTCAGCATTAATCATGCTCGGTCATGAGGAAACGATATAGAAGACAATATAGAATTGGAATATACCTACTACATTTTTAACACTCCCCTATCTTCAAAGCGATGTGTGAATGAATAAATGTACACTTTATTGCACCATTTACAAATATTTAATGTGTGTTGAGATGCAGATATCTACACTTCTACACTAATAGTGTAATCTACACATCTACACTTTCACATTAATCTGCACTAATATTATAAAGAGGAAAGATTTGTATGTATGTAATGAAATAACTCAAGAAGTACTTTATTTCAAAAATTCTTTCACCATTAGAAAGCTTCTTTATTGCAGATTAACATAGGCTATAATATATTTCAATATTAACTTGGTATAAAATGTATCGTTGAATTACTTAACAAAATAAAATAAATATTTGATTGATTGATTGATTGATTGAAAAATCTTGAACTAACTTTAGGGCTAACTTTCCGAGTGATTTGTTCTGTATATTTATTTATATTATTTACTTTTTTGTACAGTGTTGAGTAAGATTCTATTTACCATTTATTTTGATCCAATGCAAACTGTTATAATCACCATCATAATCATGATTTTTATTGCGTTTGCAGTCAAAAGAGCCATTACTGCCTTCGGTGTACAGGTTTTCTCGAGTATATTGTTTGTCTGCAAATTAAAAATTAATGAATTTAATGAAATTAGGCCGCATAAATAACAAATAGTCTTTATTCTCCCTAAAAAAAACCCCTCCGACTTTTATTTGTGTACTGGGGCTAACTTGTAGAATTGTGAACCTGAGAGCCGCACTCAGAGGTTCATATATAAGAGTGACAGACTATTTAAGTACAGCGTAGTAAGACAGTAATTCGTCTTCTGGCAACTTAATGACAATTCATCTGTTAATCTGACAAGCAGATCTAATGCTTTCCCGCCTTGTTAGCGGGACTCTACTTGTCAACACCCGATAAAAAACTAGCACGTAACTCCATCGGTAAAAACCAGAAAATGATTTTTTTAATATTTAAACAAAAAAAAAACGTGCACTTGCGGCTTGGTGCCATCGTTCTTGACGATGGCTGCGTTCCATCGCTGGATAGCGATGCTGATCTGCTGGGCAAAGTAGCAGCCAGCCTTCTATACCGGCGACGGAGACCGGACGGGGAGAGAGCTCTTCACAACCGACTTTATATTTATTTCGTAATGTACTTACGCGGTATTCGATCATTGACGATAATTTTCTTTTTTTTCCTTATTTCCTGATAGTTTTGGAGTTTGGTGTAGTATTCCAATAACGAGTCGTTATCAAACTTGAATATCATTTGTAATGTCAATCTAATTGTAGTGACATTCGGACTAATAGTTTTAAGAATTACTGAAAAAAAGAGTAAATCGTTAAATGTGGTTATACTTAAACAAAAGTAGGACTTCCTACCCCCATCGTAAATGCGCTGGATGGGCATTGTGGAAGGTCACTCTTAAAGACAAATTACGACTGCGAACAAGGAATCTGTTAAACTCTATTGTGTTGGTATTGTTACCCTTAGGTGAAGTTATATCATGTACATCAATCTTCGCTCGTTAACTTAAATATGGTTTATATATATATATTCAATTACTCAGTGTGAAGATATAAAAAAACCGTTAGCTTGTATAGTTGAAGAATACTAAGGTTTGGTCCAATTGCATACAAAAATGACAATTACCTAGTGGTGTGTTGTCATCAAAGTATTGTGATAACATCAAAAAAGCATTCCTTGTTTCCTCGAACTTGGAGTCTGAGAAAATACTTCCAAGAGGCAACTCTGTAACAGCTGGAATTTCTGAAATTGTTTATAATATCCATTAGGATGCGATCCCACTGCCTGACGATCACAACTCTGTGCCTTGGTTTGATACCCACGCCAAGCATACGTTATTTAGAATACACACATTAGTACAAGGGTGCTACTTATTTCTAAAGAAATCTCTTCCAGCAGACCCAAGATAGGTAACGACATTTTGTTTCGTTTTTTTCCACTTTGTTCAAAGATATTAAATTGAATCACCTAATGTCCCGTCTGATTATATTTCTATATAATAATAGAATAGAATAGAATAGAATAGCATAGCATAGCATAGCATAGAATAGAATAGAATAGAATACAATAGAATAGAATAGAATAGAATAGAATAGAATAGAACAGAATAGAATAAAATAGAATAGAATAGAATAGAATAGAATAGAATAGAATAGAATAGAATAGAATTGAATAGAATAGAATAGAATAGAATAGAATAGAATAGAATAGAATAGAATAGGTTGAGAAGGTTGGGCGTGATAGCGTAATTAGTGTTTTAAATAAACCATTTTGAATTAAAATATTAAAACCCGTTTTATATAAATTTGAAATGATTTAAAATCACGTGATTACTAGTTTATTAACAAATTATTATTTTAAAAGTAAAAATAAAAGACTTTAATTGAAAACATTATTAGGTATATATATTTTATATTCATTATAGCATATTTATTTATTTTTATTATTTTAAATGACGTTTTACAATATTTTTAGAATATAGAAAAGATTAAAAAACCTTATTATGCAAAATTATTTATTTCCTTTCCATAATAAGCTGTAAGTACGTACGTTTATTTTTTTGTAGCCGGTCATTTTGGTAAGCATTAGGAGAGGCCTATGTCCAGCAGTGGACTGACTGCGGCTGAAATGATGATGATGAAGTACACTTTTGTTTATTTCATAGTATATTTGGTTGTACAACATAAACAATATTATACGTTGCCTTTCTTTTTCTTACACCTCCGTCTAAGGCGAATAGCGAGTTAGCGACCTGCTTTTGTCTTGCTCTGTCCCTCAGCACCTCTGCGAAATAGAGTGAAAGCACCTCGCTCGGTGAAGCTGGGGAATTCCCTACTTTGTTTATTGTTCAGCAGTATTCACGAAGAATATTGGGCGAGTACAGTCGAATATTAATTTTCTTGTGAATAAATCAATATGCTGCGAGGTCTCGTAGCGAAGTTTGGGATCAGTTTTGCTTATTTCTGATGTCAATGGTAGAAACATGTCTTGTAATGTGGAGTACAAGTCATAGATAATGCCTTAAGTATATTCTGAATTACTTTTTGTGAAAGGTTAGTAAAAAATTGTTTTCCTTTACAAAACTAAACCGTGTTGCTTTCGATTCACGGCAATATTTAATTTCAATTATTATTATTATTATTTTTATCAAAATGCACTGTGTATACTATGTTTGGTTCTTTAGTTGGACTATTCTAGTTCTATTTGTTAGTTACCTATTGTATATATATAAGCTGTTGGTCTTCCTTATAATAAATAAATAAACTCCAAAAGAAAAACGTTTTAAACCTACATTAAACCTCAAAAATTGGTTTAAAACGTCTTAAACCAAAAAAAAAACATATTAAAATATTTTTTTTAAATATTTTAATTATTAAAATATTTTTTGCATCTGTAGGTGTAATAGACTTTCGCCTTTATAAAATTAGAATGGATATGGATTTCATGCTTCGAAAGGCCTGTTAAGCTATTGGTCATGACTACCAGCAGTCGTTCAAGCACATCATGATCCTATCTGGTTTCTCTGTAAAAAGTGGTTAAAAAGTCAGATGTTGATTTTAATCCATACTTTAGAATAAACGAATTACGCTTTCACGGCCAAACCTCTGAACGGATTTTGATGAAATTGGGCATTAATATAGTTAAAACCCGGGGTCAAACATGGACTACTTTTTGATGCAGGCGGAGATGCGGTACTTGCGATACGTGCGAGGATGCAAGAAAGCGGCCTGAGTGTACAGTATGGGGCAATTACAAAACAATACAAGTATTACTTACCTTCTCCGCAACATAAAGTAGAGAATAATATCAAAATATGTACACACATCAAAATCATTTTAATTTTTTACATTTTGTTTCGCACATCTATATTTTTTCACATAAAACAAACCACTATTTGCTGTCGTAAATCGTACAATGTAGACCAGGGAATAAGTATTTTATATGTAGGTATAAATAAAAAATAAAAAAGTCGTACGTACAATAAGAAACTCTATATTGAGGGCATAAATGCTAAATTTAATGAAGAGCATCTAATGTTTTTATCCTAAACGTTACTCATTAGGGAAAACTACTGAATTTATGTATGACTAGAGCTGTTGTACAGTAGGTACATATTTATTTACACTTATAACACTTAATAAATGTTTCATATTCTACTGACAAGTAAGAGGCCTTTTGCAAAAGCAATTTCTTACAGGCAACCTATTTCAGGAACTCGATAGCCGAGCGCATTTTTTACGATTACGAAAGTCAAGCAATGGCGAAATATGACCCGTATTGGATTGGTCGCCATTAGTAACAGAAGGCACGTAATAAAAGAAGAATAAGGAATTAAATACTTTGTTAATAATTGAACACATTCACATTTGACAATAAGAACATCAGTAATTCTTAAACATATCATGAAGTGACGTTGTGTAAATAGATAATGTGTATGACTAGTGATAAATCTTTTAATAGTAATTTTACCCTATTAATACTTTCATAACTCTTATTTTTTAAAACACATTTTTTTTTGCACCGAGTGTAAGATAAGCACTTGCCTACATTCAATTATAGAAACTATAAGAGTGAACTATAAACACTTAATTTTCTTACATCATTACACGGCCAGTTTGGTAAGAGTACGAAAATTCTTTCAGTTTAGAATTAAAACTAAGAAAAAGCAGCAATAGAACAAGAATATTGTTAATAATTTTATTGTTAACTACCATCGTCTACGGGTATGTATATACCAGTCCCTATCTTTCCGTCAATACCGTAAAAGATGGCTAAGGGATCAAATTTCCCTTGTATCTTTAGGCTACTGAGATATAACCATAACCAACTTGTTAATAATTTGCTTTAGATACTTGTTTTTAAAATAAAACACTTATATTAGTGGTGCATCATGATACGACGAAATAATACTATTTGTAGTTGTCAAAAATATGTTCAAGAACATGCTAAACTTTGGTCCCACTTGGCTATACAAAGCCACAGCTGTTTTTGTTTAAAATCTACTTATATCACAGGCTACAGCTATGTGAAGTTAATTGTGCTTGTCTACCAGAAAAGTCTACAATATAACCATTATAAAGTATACAAGAGAAATGCAAATTTTTTAAGATCATACATTTTAAAATACATAAAGGCATTTTACATTAAATTAAATATATAAACGCGATAAAAACCGTATTAAATAGTTTAATTTAATGTGTAACAATTGCGACAACATAAAAAGTTTCTTTTTTAGAAATTATACTTGATATGTATAAGCGGCCTTATTGCTAGTGCAGTCTTTAACTTCTTTTTTGAGTACGACCGAAAAATAGTTTCAATATAACTTGGCAGTAGGCAGTTGCTTCATTGTTGTAGAATCATGATTAAAAGCGTACCCTAAACTTTGAAGTTCCAGCTGAAGACACGATTGGCTCTACCAAAATTACATACATTTAGGTAGAGGCGTGTTTCCTAATCGCATCGCGAATATAAAAGTTCTAAAGTGTATCCATACTTCCATACTAATATTATAAATGCGAAAGTCTGTCTGTCTGTCTGTTACGGCCAAACAGCTGAACGGATTTTGATGAAATTTGGTATGAATATAGTTGAAGTCCTGGGGTCAAACATAGGCTACTTTTTGATGCAGGCGGAGTTGCGAGAAACAGCTAGTAAAAAATAAATTACAAAAATACAGGACTTAAGCAAGAAGTATTTGAAAAACACAGTCGAATATTCTGGAAATGAAAACATGGCGTTGTGGTCATACGATACGAACAAAAAAACTTTTTTTTTGGGAATTTTGATAACACTTTAGTAAAATTAAATTTATTCCAGCTACAATATTTGTCATATACAGTTTTTAAAATGTGAAATCTACAAAGTATATGTTAAAAATACAAACATTCGCTTAACATAAAGAATAAGTTTACGTTATTAACCAGCAGAGTACCGAAAGTCTGAGTTACTAGAAATTGAATCAATGAATGCTGCTCATCCTAGCATGATGATTTGATGAATCCTCTTAAGTATTTTATCTTAGAAGAGAGTTATAAGTGGAGAACCACAGTCTGCATTCCAGGTTCTCCACAGCTCTCATTCATTATTTTATATCAAGTGTTCTAGTGACTGCGGGGTCATATTTTCCTATTATTGAAAGCATTCCTTTTTTTATTGTTTTATTCACATAAACTAAAATGCCATCATAGTTTGACGTGAAATCAGTTGTGCTTGAATAATTTATTTATTCTTATACAATCTTTATAACTAGCTGCTATAAGTGTAAGCCAGTGTAACGGCTGGCTAATTTTCGAAGTGAGCTTGAAGGTTCTGCTGCAGTTTCCTGCGTTCTACTCGTATCGTCCACGCCATCCACAGCGCCAATAAAATGCACAATATCTGAAATATTTAATATTGCATCGTATTACATATAGTCAAACCCAAGGCAATTTCAAAAGTAAGATTATAAAATGCAACAATTAGTTTTTTCTTTCTGCAATCAGAAAGATTTAAAATTAGAGAAACTTTTAAATCAAAACAGACTTCCCTTGTAGGAACCATAGACATTATCATATAAAATTTGAAATGACAGAATAGAACAGATTTCCAGAAGAGATTTGAAAGAGTAAAGTTAAAAAATGAACAAATATGCCTTCACACGACATACGAACTATATAACTAGATAGTTATATAGTTTGTATCCACTACAGACTATATGCCAATTTTTTTTATTTAGTCGTCAAACTTTTGAATTTACAGGTAGTGGTCATTTGATTATCAGGTTGTTTCATGCCAAATATTATTATCTTTTATGTCCACATCATTCGATGTCGTGTGAAGGCATATTTGTTCATTTTTTGTCAACGTTTATAATAAAGCATCTTAGACTTCATAGTTATGTTCTTTTTAATGGTCAAAAAATAACTCTCACCTCCAACAATGCGAAGAAAACACCAGTAGATATCAGAATGTTGCCTTTGAACGCCTTCTTCTGTCGCAAAGCTTCCTCACAGCCTTGTGTGTAATACGTCTTCTCTGTAAGGCAGGTGGAGTGCAAATGACGTCGAGCAGCGCCGTCTCGGAGTGGGTGTGCGCGGGAGCAGCATGAGGGGGGGATGTCTCGGTGGAGAATGCTGTAATCGGTAGGCCCGTCCACGCCGCAGCATTGGTTCTAGAACGAAGTTAAAAAAGTCATGATCAATTCAAAATTTGAAGAATAGTTATGAATCAAAAATATCAAACTGGAGTTGTATTACGAATGCTACTCAACTCCTAGATGAAAAAAGTATGAAAAGAATCACACATGGTCCTCTGTTGAAACTCCCAGTGTTGTCGTTATAGTATGAATTGTTGTATTTGTCAGTTTTGTATTGTATCTTTATCGATAGTATACTTGGTCTATTTACAAGTACTGACCTCAGATTGCAGATGGTCCCAGAAAGCCTGGTTGCTAGAGAACTCGTCTTCAACAGTCGCATTCTTGTAGAACTGGACTCGAAGCTCACTGCTGCCCCCCACCCATGCGCTCAGTACTGCCCCTCCCACTCCCACCACCACTTCCACGGATACCAGAAATATGAAGAAGCATGCATGCTGCGGATAAAGAAAGCAAATGACTTCTGTACATAAACATAGAAGATGAGGACCTACAAAGGGAAGATATTCTAGTCAGGTTTCAGCGGTAACAAAATCATTGTCATGCCGATATGAATCATTTTCTGTTGTCTCAATTTTAACATAAAATAATCTAACTAAACAAGCATTTACAGCTTAAAATATACACTGAATAAAGAAAACATGCTACAAAAATAAACTCTAATTTGTATATCGTTTGATCTAAATACGCGCGAACTCTTGAATTTCTGGAGACATCGACTAGGCGGGCGAATGTCACTTTAAATAAAAGCTTTAAACTTCTAAAAAGAAAAGAGAGGAACATTTATTTTAACTAATAAATTTTTCAAGGTGTCACTACAACACCTCTAAACTTTATAACGTGGACTTACAGATAAGAATTATAAACTAGTCAAAAATAGATCAAAAACATACCACATAAAGAGTCTTAACATGTTCTCTTAAAGCACCAACGCAGCCAAGAATAGCTGTGACGACCAGGCACAGTCCAAGAGTCAAGAGGAATGACAGAACTCCCCTGGACAAGGCTGACTGTTGCTCCGGCCGAGACTTCTCTCTCATGTTCATCACGCATATTGCCATCAGAACCAAGGCGAAGAGCTGAAAGGAAATTATAGTCTTCAATGCAAGCAACAAAACAAAATCCTCTTTTTTGAAGTTTGGTAGACTGTAGGGATATCAATTTATAAATTTAAGTCAGCCTTATAGAGAACCTCCTCCCATTCATATCATAGAAGTCAGTTAAAAAACATGAAGTAACTAATAATGATATCTGTAAAATTTACTCTCTTACCCGTCATAAAAAAATTGTAAGGAACAGAGGTCTAAGCTGCGATCGTTGTTGTTGACGGTTTTACCGAACAGCATTCCCCAGGAGGGTTAACTTCAGGCAGACGGTCGAAAGACATCGCTATTTAATTGGATCTTAAGCTAACCGTGATATGAAATGTGGATGATTAAATTAAGTGGACTTTTGGCTTCGAGAGAGAATAATCATTCGTTGATAAACATGAAAGTATACTACCAATGCTTGCAATGCGAAATAATAAAAAAGTTAAAGCTAGGTAACTAAGTTTAAAAATTTAAAAACAAAAATTAAAAAGAGCTTCATTTGTCTATTTATCAGATAAACATGCAGTCAGAAAAAAATCTATTTTGTTGTTATGAAAGTAAGAGACCAAACAACGGAAAAAGCGTTCATAACGATGAAGTTACATCGATTGCCACAAGTACATACTCATACTATAATTGATCGATATCTCCTACAAGAAAGACAACAGTAACCATCGCTTATAATATCGATTAGTTATTAATATTGACAAACAAAGCTATACTTACAATGCATATGATATTAAATAATGTTAGGAAAAACTTCATGCAACGTAGACTTCGCGGCTTCATTTTCGGGTCAGAGTTTTTGGGTATTTTTGAAAATATTTTGGACTGTGGACAGGACCACCGGACGGCCCGTGGACATCGGAAGTGAAGCTTCATGGCTTGTATCGATCATTGCATTTGACGACCCGGTGGTTAATAGGGGTGGGTGCTTAGTGATTACTGTGAGGCGGGAGGATTATTCTTTGCTCGTTTAGAATTTAAAATGGCTTGAAAAATCGCTATCATCGATATCATCATCAGCCTCAGTCAGTCTATTGCTGAACAAAGGTCTCTCCTAATGATTTTTGAAATGACCGGTTAAAAGCGGTCTGCCTCCAGAGTTTGCTTGCGACCTTTTTCAGGTCATCTGACCATTTGGTCATTGGGTGTCCAACCCCCGCTTACTTATATCTCTAAATAGCACTTGATAACTCGTATGCTATCAAGTTTCTTCAAAAATCTTACAAAGTAGGTGCTCTTTTTGAACGTAATTTGACTAACTCATACATTCGTATAAGTATCCCCATTTGATAGAGTATCCGCTGTGACTCTACTGACTCGATCTGCCTTGGGATTCTCGTTTGATTTCACTGAAGTGAGCTGATTTCACTCATTCATTTATATCGAGTAGGTTACATTGTCAATCCTTGAGCTTGTTCAACCTGGTGGCTAACTCCACTGGCGTCACTTGAACTTAAGAAATTCGCAAAATTGACAGGTTGGAGGTCGTCAAAATATAAGTTGATTTTCCAAGATTCCTATGGCCATCCCAAATAATAAAAAAATCATATTCATAAATCGCCACGCTACTCGCTCTGTTACCCGCTGCGCTCATCACCGTACCGCAATATCTGGAACGTGGGAATACATGTGTCCATTTCCACACACTTCATGGTTGTCTTCAAGCATATACCCCCTGTTATGACCTACCGTGTCTTCATCGATTAATAAAGCACTTAATTGCCTGAAAAAAGAGTCTGTATTTCAACGCACATCATTTTCCTTTGTCTATTTGAAAAGGTGATTTTCATTAAAAAATAAACTTTATTCTTGAAACTCATAAGGTGGATTTTCCTACATATATATTGTTGTGTAAGTATTGTAAGAGTTACGTGTAAATATTAATAAGTAAATATTACTTGACTCTATAAATTTGTTTTCGAGTCCTAATAGCCTAGTGACTGAAAATACTTAATAATATGCAGGTAATCGGGTGTTCGTGCTCATGAATTAGCAATGTTTAACTAACTCTATTTTCGTGGATGTACTCGTATAAAAATGCGAATAACTTATCAATATCTGCATTCCATGTAAAGAGGCTTACGATGGTCAGATGGCATACGCTCCATTAACCAGTACCGCCAAATCAAGGACCATGACTTATAGCGTACCCAAGCCTAAGCGAGGACGCACTAGGAAAACACGCTTAGAATTTAGAGGGGACTGATTCTTGTGACTTATAAAAAATCTTATCAGAGATTTGTACGGTTTATAAAAGATAGCTAGAAATCAAACCACTGGAGCGCTATTTTTCGTCAGCGTCGTTAATGACTCGATTGAAAATCGTTTCCGTTTTCATTGGGTCTTGGTCTTATAACAGATGCTTTCAGCTCACTGAATTTGAAATCAACGGAAGACAGACATTGGCATAGGTAAGCAAAAATAGAAGATCAACTAAAGTTATTGTTCCTCTTTTTAGGGTTCCGTTGTAAACACAAGGAACCTTTATAGTTTCGTCATGTCTGTCCATCTGTCTGTCCTACATTTATTTGCTTTTTAGATCTGTTAACAGTAATCTACACAACTCACTAAATAAACACTAATTAAACTAAATAAAAATAAAAGTTATAATGTTCAGTGATAACTTTATTCTTGTGCCTTATAAATAAATCAATAACGGACAGTACTCTTGTAGACTTGCACGCTATTCTTCAAGTTGTTAGCTATCCACATAGCTAGCAGCATGCTGAAGGCCTGAAACCAAGGATAGTTTAAAGATAGTAACATGTCGCTTAGTAGAAGGTATACTCCGGACTTGGGTAGGTTGCGTAAGAAATGAAAACATGTACAGTGAATGAAAAGTGTACATTTACACCTAAAATGGTAATAGGTATATATTATGTGACCCAATGTACAGTGACGCTAGAATACGTACGGTTTCGTGAGTCACCTTTTTTTTCGACGAATTTTGAATTCCACTTATGTTCAAAGGCGCAAAAACCGACCCCAGGGCATCTACCAACATTTATTGACCCTAGCGAATTTTGTATGTCGAACCTGTCAAGCGCCTCTAGCGGATAGTAAGCCAACTAAGAAATTCCATACAGATACTTATCGCAGTCACTAGTGTAGTAGCTGGCTCTAGCTGGTGAAAACCTGCTAGAGTACCCTACCCTGACCATCTTGCCCTCATCATTATAACACTCTTTACTGTTTCCCCACAAAAACAATTTAAAAAAATAGGTATATGCTTCTTATGAACTAAGATTTTGTGTAGAACTAGTGCCTGAACTACCTAGTTTCTGAAAATCTTAGTTCACCTATAATACAGGTTCCTTGAATACCTATTCAAGGAACCCCTTTAGACTAAAGAACAAATTATAATTCCTTATAAAATAGCATTATTAGGAATCTGTACCAATCAGGCAATTCCTTGACAGTGATGGAGTTTTGGACCTCACAAATATATTTAATTTGATGGTGTCGACCAACTAAGAAAAATAAGTAGCATCAGTTCCAGTGATATACATCAATATTGTATCCATACTATCCCTACTATTTATTATTATTTATAAATTAACGTTTTCTTGTTATTATTTACATTATTTATGTATTGTTTTACAGACAACATATCTTTGTAAACAATTACGTATAGTACAATAAAGTGTTACAATCTAAAACATTTTTGAAAAAATATCCTTCTGGCAAGACTCCAGTTGTGTGAGGAAAAATTACGCCACTCTTTTCCCTGTGTTCAAAGCAGCTAAATCGATTACAATTAATATTGCATGCCCTACTTGTCGGACCGTGCGTGTATTCTGCTTATATAACTTATTATGATAGCTATGACTACTGGTATAACAGCAATAGATACCTGTATATTTATTTAAAATACGAGTACCTACATTTCATATTTAATTTAGAGACATTAGATAACATTATGCTCCTCTTTGGATTTAGGAAGTCAGTTGAAAAGAAATACATTCACCTGAATTAAGAACGTCCTCTTTTTTGCATTTTAGAAGTCAGTTGAAAATAAAGAGTGTCACTTCGTGATTAAACTTTACCCATAGACTTGTTTTTAGTTGTCTTTGCTTCATTAAATAAGGAACTCAAACATAATTAATTGTTATTTTCGGACATTTAGAATTCAAACAGACTAAAAACTGACTAAGTCTCGCGATCCAACCTATCATTAGACGTCTAAATTCCAAATTCAACGTGTGGTACCTAGATGACGGGATCTTTGGAGGTGACTTTAGTACAGTAATGAATGATTTATCTTTTCTAATTTAATGAATTTACTCGCATTGGCTTAGAATCAAAGCTCACAAAATGTGATATATCCCAGACACAACAGACAGACTATTACGAAATTCAATGAAATAGTTCCCAATATTAAAGTCATCCAAAAAAGATTCCCTTCGGCTTTTTGGGTCCCCAATTCTAGATGAAAGTTTCCCAAATTTAGTAGTGGAAAAAATTTCATTTCATTTCGGATAGATTTTCAGATCTAAACATTCATTCGGCTTTTACACTAATTCGGTATTGTTGTTTCGTTTCTAAATTCACCTATGTGCTTAGATCTTCTCTAATGTGAAAACACATTTCTTGTTTGAAAAGTTCGACCGAATTATCCATACCTCTATTATAAATGCGAAAGTCTGTCTGTCTGTTACGCTTTCACGGACAAACCGCTGAACGGATTTTAATAAAAATGAAACGTAGCAATTTTTTTACGCAGACGGAGTTGCGGCAAAAAGCTAGTTAGAAATATTTTTACTTCCCTCTTAAACGCACTTTTAGACGACCGTGCGTAGCAACAGGCCAGTCTGCCAGTTCGACTGTACTTATTACGGCTAGGACTAAAAACTAGTTATTAATTGAAAGTGCCTGTACCTCGAACCAGAAACTAAGCACTCCAGCCCCTAGCAACCAGTCAGCATCAGAACGAAGGATGAAAAGAATCTCATCTTCACACCCAGTGCTGAAGTAGGAGGCAGAACTGTAAAAAAAATATTTTTACTCTTAAAATATAATAAGATACTTGATTAAAAACTATCCATACAAACGGGAAATGCCGCCAGGCTCTTGGGTTCTATACCGAGCGATGGCAGCGATTTGGGCTCTATTCTATTAAAATTATTATTTATTTTACACAAGTCTTAGCGTTGGATTTTTGTATTGTAAATTTTCATTTTAGTTGAAATAAAATCTTATCTACACGATTAAAAACAATCCTTTTATTAGATAAAAAATCCAACGTGTCATCACACCGAGGCATCGTCCTCAAAATACCGACAGCATTTCGACACTGTCAGGGAGACTCATTAATTACTAAACTACCAGAAGCCACCTTTAACGACCACCAGACGACAGCCGGGATCAACGGCTTGCCGATAATAATTATTAGTAAGCAATCAGGCGATGCAAGCATGCTATCTCCTAACCAAACTGCAAACAACTATACAAAGTATGCTTCCCGTTGGAATCAAACCCACGCCTCTTCCTCTGGTCCATACCTCAATAGCAGTTAGAGAGACTGATCGCTACTTATAGTAAAAAAATGCCAGCTCTTGTGTCTCCTATTACTTCGATAAAAGGCGCATTGAGGTCCTTACCTATGCTAGGTTTGGTCCCACACTCCTAGAGTACGCCTACTACTGGATGATATAGTACTCACTCAACACATATGTTGTACAACTGCTGTTGAGCGTAAGGTGTCTTGGCGCGTTGGGCTCTAGGACAGCAGGACAGGCTAATGTGCTGGTTGATGGCTCGGTAGTCTTCAGGTCCGTTCAGGCCACAGCACTCATACTGGAAGAAGAAGATAAAGTCATAGATCTCATCTGGCTGGCTGGCTCTATCTATAATCATCTATCATAATGGCAATACTTTTTCTAGAGCAAATGAAATTGGGTATTTCCAAGTCTTGGACATTATTCACTCTACAGTTTATCGGAATAACTCTACTCGTTAATTCTGAATCCATAAGGCTTTCAACGCAATCATGATGATGACCTGGGAGTTCGAAATCCCAAGTTATAGTTGGTCAAATTGCCATTAGTATGAAAATCGACGGAAAGATTAATAAATGAGTACAAAATGAAGAAAGCCAATCAAACTAACATCAGTCTGCAGGTTATCCCAAAGCTTGGCATGTAGTTCCACCTCGTCTTCAGTGACGTTTCTGAAGAAGTCCTCTCGCAGCCACTCAGTCACCCTGAACTCCAGCCCGTACCGCTGGATCGCCACGAAGATGGCCATCAGGAGCTCCAGTACCACTATGATGAGAATGAATCCCACGTACTGGAACAGGACGAGGGAAAATACTAATAATTAAGGAATAATGATCAGGCCGCGGACACGAAGTCAGCGGGTAATCGCGCGAGCGCGGGAGCAGGCGAGAGTGGCGCGTTCCAATGCACTGATTGAAATGGAACTGTTCACATAGGCGCAGCTCTGCCGCCTCGCGCCTGCTGATTTCGTAACCTTAAAATAAAGGTGGAAAAGAAAGAAAGAAAGTTACTTATTTGAAAAAATGATCAAAATTTATCTTCACCACAAACTTCTGAGTAGTGATGTGCCGTTCCGCAATATTACCCAAAGCCGGGAATATTGCCCTAAGTGGAAATATTGGGAAATATTGGTTAAATATTACCAATCTTGAATAGATAGATTAATTATATAAAACTAATTACATAAATGTACCTCACCATGTTATATAGGATATAAGAAAATATTTGTCCTTCATATAAATTGCCAACGCTGCCGGGAATATTCCCAGTAAATTGCCGCAAAGTTGCCGCAAAATTGCCACTCGGTATATTTCTACTTCTGAGTACCTAAGTAAGTATACATTATCTACAAAAAGAGATGATTCGTGAACACAACAACTCTTGACTCTTAATATAATGGCTTAAAAAACGATAGATCTTCAGGTGATGCATTTTTAACAAAACATGTGACAAGTATGCAAAAATCAGAGTTCATATTGACCTCCAGCTGCATCATCATCGATAAGCTATCTATGATAAGTAGTGTTTTACCTTATTTATGCAACATTTTAGATGGTTGGCAAACCACAACATGTCGTCAAAAAACTTACTTAATAATTGTAAATAGTTCATCGAAAAATAATTAAAAAACGCCACATAAAGGGAGATATTTAAAGTGCTTTAAAATAGAGTTAAATGTGGAAAATATATAAAGACATACCGTAAATTACCTATAATGCGTCAGGTATTATACTTAATAGGTACTCCTTTCGGTCTAAATTAATCCCCTCCGGAGTTAAGTGAAGAACAACGATGAATTTGCTTACATTTCTGCTAAGAATCCAAAAAAGTGATGAACTATCCACCTGAGAACCTGTTGCTGTAATATCACGTTTTAGACAGCAATAACTTTCTGCCACTTTGTAGCTTATAAACTTGTTATTGTCTTCATTATTGTATCGACCTAACGTTTTAAAAGTTAAAATTTGTAGCACAGGTATATTTCAATTTCGACGTAGTCAGTTGTGTTCCTTGCTTTCCATTTTCCTAGTATTTATGTATATATCGTGCCCAAATCTAACCTGGGGGTCAATTCCGCTAATAAACTTTAAAACACCATGCAACTGATATTCAATTACGACTCAATTACGATGCATGTTTGATATGCTTAATATTGGTATTCTGCTTGATATGCTTAATAATGGTAATAGTAGAAAAAATGTAAATAAAATAAATAAAACAGTACCGATTATTAACATAGTTTTAGGACCATTGTTACTAACATTTAATATGGATTTTATGACTGTCCGAAATAAAGAGATTTATTATTATTATTAAAAGAATTGATTATTAAGATGATTTTTTTGATAAGCAAAATTTTTTTGTTGCAGTTCAATGGCATACCAATGGAATACGATAGGTCTTAAAATTAGTAACAGAATACCAGAAACATCAGAAGTTGTCATTGCGATCCAATTACGATTCAATAATTGTGCACTATGTAAAATAAGAGTTATATATTATATTCCACAAAAAGGTCATTCAATCCGCTCTCTAAATTTCAATTTTTCCGCATTCGCAATACAATATGATTATTCGCAGAAACCATATATTATTAAAAATATTGAGTTAATGTGTAATTCTTTTCAGTTATGTTTTTAATGGAAGTTGAACTACGCTTACCACTTTGTCAACAGCTCCCTTTAGATCTTCCTATAACGTACTCGTTAAGTTGGGATACTGCACAAACCATCCACTGAATGGAACCGCAATAATTTAACTGATGAAGCCCGATGTAGCTCAGTTCCAGCTACATCTAGAACCAATCACCTCTCACTAATATTACCAAGTAAAGCATCTTGACGTGGTTCTTTAGTACTCCGACGCAACCAAAGGCAGCTATGCTTAGTAGCAGGATGCTGGCGGCCATGACAATCAGATCTCCAGCTAAGGTACCCGCTGCATGTTCTTCTCCATACTGCTTGAGGATCTTGACGTCCACTACGCCAAACCCGAACACGCATAACGCCACGATCTTTAAAATAAATAATTAGTTGTTAAGATTTATGATAAAGAGAGATGGGAGCTTATAACTGGCAAGCCAGCGCGCAGAATAGAACTAGCGCTCGTCGCAGAGCCAGCGCAGTAGTTGTAGATTTATGATAAGAAGGAAAAAGTTAAGGAACATTAAACTTATAGTCTGCATGTCCTGAATTTTAAACGAGGTTAAAACAATTGTTTCTTCTAAAGTCTGTTTGATGTCGCTTAGGTTGAAGAACTGAAGTCAAAGCCAGTATAAAAAGTCACCACAAATATCAAAGTATGATTTTTCTTTGAAGAACCGATTCTCTGATACGTTATATATGATTGTGCTTACTTTTCATAGTTCTAATACTTCAGGGCCCGTAGACAAGTTACAATTTGAAAAACGATAACGACATTCTAAAACAAAAAATGTATGGGATTGACATTAGCCGCGCTAAATCACGTGGTCGATATTCACACTAATTCCGAAAGATCACGAACACGAATGATTTGACTTTAGGAATGTTACACACTCTCTAACTGTTTTTGTGAGTCCATGAATGTTATTGTTACCTTAGATTGTTCAATCTAGTGCGTGCGGAGGTCAGACGGCAGTCGCTCCATTGTTATATAATAAAAAGCCCCTGAGACTGTAACTTGAAAACATTCGGTGATGGAGAAAACACATTACTAAATGGTAAATACTTACTATACATAAGGCATTCAGCACCAAAAGGATCCCTTTGGCGCAACCCGTTGTAAAGTCGCTCCACTTGACCGTCATGGTGGTCTGTAGTGTGTACTAGTGTTGGCTGACATTGACTCAACTAACTATAATATATTGGACATAGAATCAAAAATCTAGAAGGCATATCTTGATTGTATACGTTCGTCGTTCATGTCTCTACCATGAACTGCATCTGTAATTTGGATTTTACAGAGATTTGATAAAGCAACTCTTGGAAATGTAGAGTAGCTTATATGACTGCAGTTTCTAACACCTCATAATAAAAGCACAGGTCATAGTATTTTACAAACTATCAGTCAACAAATTCAGCTGAAATAGAATTCATTTATTAATCTATTTTCATAGACTCTTTCGGTTACTTACAATGCAATATGAATGGCGAAATAAGTTTAAGTTTGATTGAGTCGACTCGCCGTGAAAAAGAAGACTGTAAAATAGATTATAGTTAAATAATTTTAAGTACTTATAAACAAAAAAAAAATCGTTACCACAAATATAAGTACAAGGTAAATTTATAACTTCGACGTCCTCAAAATAACATCTAAATTACATGTTATCAAGATTAAGAATTGTTATTTTTTGATGTTCTTCCAGCATTCTCCAAAGATCCGTTTATCCCTAGGTTCGCTTACTCACCATCCGAATACTCCTTCTATTTATTTATGGGATATGTTAGATCTATAATATTCTTTTGACGCGGAGAACACATGGCGATCTCTGGGAATTAACACGTGGTTTATGAATAAGTAAAGAATCATGGCCGATATTATCGACCTAGTGAATTTTTAAATTTGCTATGTCGATGCCCATGGCATTTTATAAAGAAGAAAATACTTGTATTTTTGCAAAAAATTGTTTAGTGTAGTATATTGTGCGTACGTATATAGCGTATGTATATCATATTGAAGTTTAAGTTTTATGGAGTTCTTTAATCTGATACCAGTTTTAACGAAGAGAACAGAAGAAGAACGCCTAGGAGTACCTTTCTTCGCGTCTCTTCTCTTGCGTCTGCTTTAAACAGATCTTTCGAAATTAGCAGCAATTAGAAAACAAATATTCTGCAAGATTCTTACTCTATGTATCGTGTATAATTTACTCTATACTTATATAAATTTTCCAATTTTTCATATTAGAAAAAGGCGAGAGATTTTTTTTAAGACTCACCGTGCCTGATCTCCGCCGCTGGTGACAAGAAAGCTGGCTGCTATTACGCCCAACGGATAAACATTGCTATCCAACGTGGTAATGCAGCCAACGTTCTTGCTAACACGCCACATGGGCAAGATATTTAATGTCTAGTTTTTAATATTTTCCTTTTTTCTTTTTCAGTTTTACTGCATTAAATGTTGTTTCATAATTGGATATTGCTAAAAATAAAATTATTTTTATCAATTATAAATTACTTTAATAATCTATAGCTTTACAATTACTTTGTTTACATGTTAAAATACAATCGAGTACGTAAAACAGAATATAGATTAACTTTAAAATAATAGGTACATTGTTTAAGTACAAATAGCAAACAAAAAAAAATACAAAGATTATGTTATTACTCAAATCAACTCTGTAAATGACTGGATATGCTTTCATACTGAAACAAAATATGCTTTACAAATAGACATACTAGTAGTAACAATCGCTAAAACATGACATATATACTACATAGAATCTGACATTGGAAACATTTTTGTACACTTAAAACAATTTAATAAGTTTTGATAATCCTCAAGTCCTTGCAAAGGAAAACAGATTCATTCCAAGGATGTTACGTGAAGCTATTGAAATTAAAAAACATCCTAATTTCAATAGAGAGGATGGATGGCAGGTACCACCAGCTTGGGACCCAGTCATTAACTTAATAAAATCGCAAACTCGGAAGCAGACTGCAAGACCCTTAGATACTGTGAGCCAATACTGCGTGAATCGGAATAGTTCCCAATAAAAATTTCAGGCGGTAGTTTTGTAATCTTATGACATCAAAGACAAATGTTAACTTAGTCTGCCTGCGACCATGAACGCTGTAAAGTGTTTGAAACGTCAGGTGTAAATAAATAAGTAATAAACGCGATAAAACCGTATTAAAATAGTTTAATTTAATGAATAACAATCGCAAAAACATAAGAAAACATCACTTAAAACAATATAGAAATAAATAAAAACTTCATTCATTCATTCATTAAGTAACGAGTTGGACATACGACAAAAATAAATTTAAAAAAAACTACAGGTTCAGATTTTTTAAATTTATTTTTGTTAACTAATGTTGAAATAAATAAATGGAAAATTAAAAACACATAGCAATTAAACTAAGCCAAACTAAATAAGTACATAATGGGCGACACTAGAAGTAAAAACATGGGGATCGATGATGTTCCAGCTCCTCCGCTACTCCAGGTGTAGGTGTAGTTGTAGACTGGATCGCTGTTAAAAGAAAAAAAAAATATTACCCTTAGAGTTTTTGAGAACTCGCATTACAAATTAAATTAGGATATGCTATAAGATGACTTGCAAGAGGTGGCGCAGTATCTCGACCATGCGATTTTAACATCGCAGACGCTATTAATATGGAATTTCTTAGTTACATTACTATCCGCCAGAGGCGCTGTACAGGTTTGCCATATTAAATTGTTCAGTCACTATCGTCTGCGTCAATAAAATCTCATGGTTGACGTACAGGATAGATCGAAATAGATCCATAATATCGCAGGCCAAGACATATTTTGGGTCGCTGCGCCATCTCCGCAAGTAGTAAGTAAGGATGTGTGACGCGAAACGACCGAAACATTTCTTGTCCATTGATTTTCGATAATTCATTCATATCAAGTAGTTCATCGCCCTTATAACCTAGCGACTGATTTTATTAGTATTGCCTCTCGGCCTTCGACGACAAGATAGCAAGCAGAAGTTCCGCGGGACCAACGGCTTATTGTGCCTTCCTAAACCCGGAATCATCTTTATTATCAGACAATCAGGTTAAACCTCCTGATTGTCTGATCTGAGCCTCCATTGTCCTAACCTGAATGAACATAACTGAACGAAGTGTGGGAATCGAACCCACGACGGTTGCAATCACCCCACTATGTCTGCAGACAAACATTTCACTTTTGAAGTACTTCTTTATTGTCGAGTCTAATATAGAATACGTGGGGCGCACTATAAGTTTCCGGAATGAATATGAAAAAATACTATTAAAGGTACAAAATTAATTTATTGTTTTTCAAAATAATCTCCCTTGGCGTCTATGCACTTTTTCATTCGATGAAACCAGTTTTAAAAACTTTTGTGCCACTCCTCTGTGGTGACCTCTGAAACGTGTTTTTCATACTTCTCGACAGCCTCTTCTGGTGATGAAAATCGTTGACCGCGTAATTGGTTCTTAATTTTTGAGAACAGAAAAAAGTCACAAGGTGCCAGGTCGGGATTGTATGCAGGATGACTCATGAGTTCTACATTTTTCGCCTTCAAAAAGTCGTTTGTCTGTCTGGCCGTGTGAGAACTAGCATTGTCGTGGTGCAGGATGATACGGCGTTTACGGTTATTTTTACGGAGTTCGTCAATAACTTCCGGCAAACAAATGGTCATGTACCAGTCACTATTCACTGTACGATGATTCTCTAAAGCAACAGTAGCCACGTGTCCAGTTTTATTAAAAAAAGAAGCAATCATCCGCTTAGATGCACTTTTCACGCGCGCCACTTTGGTTGGTTTCGGCACATCTTGAAAGACCCATACGCTCGATTGCTGCTTTGTTTTGGGATCTTAGCAATAAATCCATGTTTCGTCACCTGTTACTATGTCCCACACCAAATTTGACGCACCTTCGTTGAATCTGGTAAGCATGGCACTGCACCAAGTGACGCGGTCCGTTTTTTGAGCCTCGGTCAAGTTGTGTGGGATCCACCGCGAGCACAGTTTTCTCACACCCAAATGTTTGTGTAGGATTAATTGTATTTGACTCATGCCTATTTCTAAGGATGCGCGAATTTCATGGTAGGTCACATGCCTGTCTGTTTCAATCATACGGCGCACAGCATTGATGTTTTTGTTGGTCACAGCGGTGGACGGCCGACCATCGCGAGATTCGTCACTGAGATTGATACGACCACGCTTGAATTCTGCAAACCAGCTATAAACAGTTGTCTTGCATGGTGCTTCATTGCCAAAAGCTGTTTCAAGCCGAGCGATGCTCCGTTGAGCTGTCAAATTACACTTAAAATCGTAGAAAATCATACTACGAAAATTTTCCCGAGTTAAATCCATGTTGATGCAGACACACAATTTTTTAAATGGCACCACAAGGTAAAAACAAAAGACAGTCAGATGAAACAAACTGCATTCTACAGCCAAAGAGTTCTATTTTCAAATGTTGCAATAAATTTTTAAATATTGTTTATGTAAGTGGCCAGTTCCGGAAACTTACAGTGCGCCCTATGTATATCGGATTCAAGTGGAATCAGAGCTAAGAATATGTTGTGTGAACAATAAACTGTGTGTTCATACAGCAGTGGGACATACCTACTTAACAAGAAATGAGTTATAGTCTGAACGGCCCTATATACATATATTTTAGGATCTTAACTTTTATTCGGTTTCTACACCTTCAGCTGATCGCTGCAGAGCCCAAGATCAGCATTTATAGGTAGGTTGCTTATGCGTAAACCGTCTCCTATCTAGGAATCTACTCGATTCTTGTTCCACAATTGAAGTAGTCAAAAACAGCATACGGGATCTGGAGGTTGTCTCAGGAAATATATCAACTAGGTATTTCATACGGAGGTACTCATAAGAGATCATGTGGTAGGATCGAATCCCACCGAAAGCATACTTTGTCTTCTCCTAAGAGTCTGATGTACGATATTGTCGATATTATACTTATACAAAGCACAGAGAATGGCAATCAGTGTGGTGTGGTGGCGTTCCCCATTTTAATACCTACCAAATTTTTTTACTGAATTTATTCTTATTTTATTCGTGATCTTAAAATTTGAACTAAGTCAAATCCATTACATGATCAACATCTTTCCATCCACTTTCATTGCTACCTAAGCCTTAGCTTACATGTATGAAGCTACCATTCAACTACAATTATTTCCATCAATATTTTCTATGTCTAATTTTAATTAAAATAAGTACCAAATGTATTTGCTTCACTGTATTAAAAAAGTAATTAGACTGCATTTTGTAATTATGCATTATCGAATTATCGTGATTTTTATTCATATGCATTTCTTGTTGGTCAAATGTTATCTGTTTTAATTGCAACTCATCATTATCACATTTGTTATTACTGTATTTGGGGTCAGGGTGATGAATAAATTCAACTTCACATAAAAGTAATCCAACAAAAATATATTTAAAGCTAATGTCATGATAGCCGGTAAGTATATTAGAATAGTAGCTACAGGTCTATCTACCTTATCCTCTATTCATTCATTCATTTAATGTCAATGTTTATAATAATTCATTTCAAAACAGCCTCTCAGTTTGACGTAGTTTCTTTTTGTTTTAGAAACATTAACCTCATCAATTCTTCTACTTAAAATGACCGTCTGTGTTGCAATAAAATTGTTGAAAGTCCGGAGTGGTTGATTGGTTCCGAGATTGTATGGCAGACTCATTTTCAACAGATCCTAGACTCTGATAGCCGCATTCATAATCCTTGCTTAAGCTTAAGCATCTTCTAGAGAAGTAAAGCTGAGTACGTGATTGGTAGACACTCTTGAATGAAGAAGAATCTATATTAGAACTGTAGCTACAGCTAAGAAAATCTGATTACACTATGCCGATGACTCCACATGCGACTCTTCCACCAGCGTTTCCAGTCTTCCTGGAATCCGGATGACTGGTTCTTCCGAAATCATCTTCTCTTTCGTGGAGGACCACGCTTCTTCCGATGATGTTGTGGGGTCCTTGTAAAGACAGCTGGGTGTCGACGAAGTCTATACTGCTGACGCTGTTCTCGTCGAAAACTACGTTGCCGAGGTCACCGACGTGGCGGACTTGGTCGCTGGGATGGCCATGGTCTTGCTGTAAATAAATATTGGTATTATTTTAGTTCTTCGGTATATTCGGTAATTGGAAGAACAGGAGTTTCTATACCTACCGTAGGTTTTAATTTCTTTTTTTATTCCTGAATTGATTTAGAATATATCCTTATTAACCCAATTCTACAAGGATGACGCCGGTTTCTATTGTTGTTAGTGTATAGGTTCCTAATCCAAATATTTAATAGCCAAAATAAATCAAGATGTATTATTACGAGGCACCGATTTTACAGAAATTTATGCAAAGGTTATGGCATTTCTTGAATAACATATGTTTTCTTAAAATGTCGATGTTAACGTACAGCACGTCCCAAGAAGTATTAAAAACCTTTACAATATTTCAGTAAAATCTAAGAAGTTATAAAAAATATTGTAATTTAAAATGGGAAGCAAGCAGTATTGTATCTTTACAAAACTTGTCTAAAAACCCACTTACATGTTCAGGGTTGAAATGTGGTCCAGCCGAGCCACATCCCCCAGTGATGTCTCCTTTCTCATGCACATGGAACCCGTAGGAACCTGGTGGCATTCCAAAGATGGTGCCATGCACGCGAACCTTCCCATCTTCGAGCTCAACAAATGTGATGTTTCCTTGGACATTATCTCCAGCTAGCTTGACTACAGCACGATGAGGCAGGTCCTGGAATTACAACATTTTCAAAATGTTTATGATGTAGGATTTACGTCTACTCTTGTCGAAGTACAAACTCTTATCAAAGTGTCGTGTAATCTCCTGGCGTATCTCATATCTTCTGAATCATAGACAAAAACCCAAACCACTTGACCAAACATTATAGATGATGATGATAAAAATAATAAATGATATTTAATGATGCACTTACCCGGACATGGTGCGCGACGACCATGGAAGCCGCAGAAGCGAGCAGGAAAATCGTCTGTTTCAACATTTTCTAATTCCTCTGAAACTTAAGAAAGTATTGAAATAAATCTTTGAGCATTATAATCTAAACCTAATAGAAGAATCCTCGATATCGTGTTTGGAATACCATTAAAAATAATAACTATACCGCAATTTCGAGAATCAAAGAGGAGAAAAAATGTAATCAGGGATTCACTAGCAGGTCCTGGGGGTGAATGTAAGTGGAATGAAAAGGTATAAAGTTTTATAAAATCCAAAGATACAAAATCAGTAATACTTAAAAAAACTCTTGGACTGGTTGTTAGTGATAAGTATGCAGTTTTCGCGTTTTAGGGTTCCGTATTTTGTTATCACGTAAGTAAACTTTAAAAATAAATAAGTAAATGGATCATACTGGAAAATCTGGAAAATAATCGTGACTGCACTTAATAAGATTAGATCATGTGCATTGCATACATAGGTGAGTACTACTGGGTTCGAATCTCAAGGTAAACATGTTTCATGAAGTTAATAACCAATTATACATAGATATCTCTAAAAACAAAAACAAAATGTGCTTATATCTGTAAACAACCCGATAAATAATCGCAATAAATCGTTGAACCTTGGCATTTGCAATTTCTGTTCACAATACAAGAGTAGATTGTGGATTCATGTGTACAGTGGACCACATAGAAAGGTACTACAATAAAATTACTTCACCTTGGGTAAGGTGGTATTATTTTCTCTATGCCTCTATACTTAATGCATTGAAAAGAACAATTTGCTAGCGCATCTATCTTAAAACCAGTTTACCTAAAGGTTCTATACAACCTTTATACCTTTGTATGTAGCGGACTCTAGACTCCGATCAGGGGGCCGATCGCGTAAACTGCAAAACACGTTAACATATTTACCAAGACCAAACCATGACCGCGATATTTTTACAATTGAAATGTCGAATGATATTCGTTTGAGTTCGAATGATTTTTATTCGACTTAATAGGCGAGTTGAACTCTTATTTATTTATTTAATCAAAACTTAATTCTATCATCACAGAAAAAACCAATTCGATAGAATAGCCATAATATTATACATATCAAAATCCTAATCTTGACATAACACATTTAGCGTCATTCTTGTGAACTCACTCATAGAACAAGAAAAGATATCAATTTTTTTAGCAATCTGATTTAGTGCGCTAAGTGCTCGTGTCTTTTCGATCGATTCACCAATTTAACATACTCAAAAATAGCCATCGCAGTTGTGGTTTGGTTTTGGTACATACGTTAACTTCAATTGCATTTAGTGCGATCGGTCCCCAGTAGACTTTACCGATAAATAATTAAGATAAAATGTATCAACTGTGAGTAAAAAAGTTTCTAAGTACTTACTGTAAGTGAAGTTAATAAAGATATTTTTTTTTTAATTTACTACCAGATTAATTTACTAGTGTTATCTTAATTTAGCTAGTTCTTATTACATTAACAAATAATGATGGCATACGAGACGTTACATTCAGACGCAACATATTATGGACCTAACTATTTACTAACAAGAAAATCAAGTCGCAGAAAGCAAGTACAAAAAAATTGAACGCATTTACCGAGAAAATTATAGATCGTTACAAGAAACATGTGTAATATTTACTGAAAATGCTTTGCTACCAGACTCCATTGTCCACAAATAAAAAAAATAATAAAAAAAACTTCAACACGACTTACCTTAGTGCCTTCGTAGAGCGAATGGTTTCCTCACCAAACAACTCAGGATTAATGTCGCAACGTAACCATTTAATACTGACCTATCTTTAGTACTAAATTCAACCGTAATTACTGGCAATAAGAGTCAAATCTCAAGACGAGAGACCTTCTTAATTGGTTAAAGGAGACCGGTTACTCTGATAGATTAATCAGTGTGATGACCGGGCGCAAATAGTACCCAAATAGTGTTTATCGTCGTTTATTTTTTATCCTTTGAAGGAAAAACGCTATTTAAATTGTTCTAGATCGTTCTATTTTTAACTTTAATTAAAACAGATGAGTATCTGTAAATGAGTTTCCTTGCAGTTATTCGATTTGTCTTTCTTTCAACAACCGGACGGGTATATATTCAGGGGTTTTTGAAGAGGTTTTTACTGAGGGTTTGCTAACCAAAGTCATTAGGTGCAAAACCCCGTTCAATTTGCTTTTTAAGCGTTATATTGAAAGAGAATCCCTGGATATTATCAAACCCATTTGTGTCTCCTTATATGTAAATCTCCATTTGTTTCAACTAAGTAAGTGGCTTATCTAAGATACATAAATGCTGTAACGGTCAAATTTTACAGAGGAATTTGAAGTTAGCTTTGACAGACGGACTTTTGTATTTGAACGGAGATCGAAAAAAATCGTCGTCTTCGGGGCCATTCAATCTTTAAATAATAAAAAGAGCCTTTTTATATTAGTTAACAACCAAGAGGTCGTGGATAGAAATTGTTTGCTTCAAGTTGTTCAAGTATTGTATTAATTTCATGCAATGTGTTATGGTCAAGACTCTACAGTACGGGGTGTACTTATATTCTTTTCTTTTTTGTTTGTTTGGGAGTAAAGAAACCTGTACTATCATTCTACTGGGCTAAAGGCTCCCCCGTGAATTTCCTTTCTCTGTCTACTTGATAAAATATACGTCGTTACTGCGGCAATGATAAATTAGGTACAGACATGGTTTCAAAGAACCTGATCAGGCCAAGCCCTACTATCTCGCAATCACAGCTGACATTGAGAGTAAATAGATCACACACGGCCAATCTCCAACATAAACATTCAAATATGCTATTTATTACCGTTATCAATAGAGTTTACAATAACTTGTAAAGTTACCGGTTGAACTTGGCATCAATCTGTCTTCAATGAGAGATCTAGTACTTTCCATTTACACCATTATAGTGAAATAGGGGAAATTTGTTAGTGATCGTTGGAAAATACATTTTCTAAAATATTTACAGTCATTATTCGGAAACAAAAACCAATTTATAATCGGCGTAGCCCAAAGATTGACTGTTTAGATTATTCTTTTAGGACTAATCTATCCAAAATTTATCTAGTCCACTGTAGCATCTTCTTCAACATATCAATTTAAAAAAAATCTACCTACGTCACCAATTATTTATTCTCAAAGAAATCTCTTACTCTCGCCTTAGCGATTTTGTTAGCATCTTCTACTACATAACCTTGAATTATGTCTCTAACATAGCAGTTTTGTTAACAATTTTGTATAGCACACCTTGATTATTAGCAAAATAAAAACAACTTAAATTAAAAATTTACCAAGGCTGGTAAGAATTTTAAGTCGATAGCCGAACGTCTGCGTCATAAAAATGTCATCAGAGAGTACGCTTTGCAGTTTTTTTTTTTTCACCACTATCAAATCGTTGACTGTGAAACCATTGACACACTACCAAAGTAAAGTAAACACGACACATTTTTCGGGATTCCCTTCTGCCGGACTCTAGTTCTCAAATATAGTTAAGGTCATCAAAATCTTTAAAATTAAAAACCTTGTAATTCTTCTCTTCATAATTGACGTCATGGTTAACTAGGTCGTTCAGTTAATGATATTACAGCAAGTAGTTACTAACTTAATCTTAAGATTTAATTGATAAAATTGTCGAATTTCATGCTATCATCTCACTTGAAGTTTAATCAGTTTTTAACATTGAGAACCAAACGTCACTTGGTCTTTAATTATAGATTACTAGCTGTTTCACGCAAGTCCGCCTGCGTTAAAAGTAGCCTATGTTTGACCCCGGGTTTTTAACTATATTCATACCAAATTTCATCAAAATCCGTTCAGACTTTCGCATTTTTATTATTAGTATGAAATGTTTCAAATATAAAAAAATTCTAAAGTTTATAGAACTATGTCAAAAATTGTATCCAAAAGTCTTTCCTCTATGGTTTAAGGTTTCAAAAAGAAATATCTGTGTATAAACACAAAAAAAAAAATCTGTTTCAAATTTAAGCACTGGAGAAGAAAATTGTATGTAATCGATGTACGCCTTAAAATTTTACAAAATACAAACCCATAACTAAATTAACCCCATAGCTATCTTATATTAAACAAAACTCACCGCTGTCGTAGGCACTCAAAGCAAGTAAACACATATAAAAATATAAATGACACTGAGATAGCAAGTCGTGACCGGTTGTATTGTGAGGTAAAGTGGGGCTTGGAACATTGAGTAAATTATATCTGAAGCGTTTTGCTTAGCAATGTAGTAATGAATACATTGCCTTTAACTTTATGGGTCTACCATCAACTCTACCATGAATTTTTCTTACTCTTGTGACCAAAGAGCATCGAAACCGCACACGCGTTCCTTATTTCAATGGTAACTAGTGACATATTTTAAAGCTGTTATTTTAGACATTCTAATTTGAATTGCATTTATTGAATGTGCAGCGCCTGATCAAACTACTTCAGTTTTTAGGCGTCATAGCTTAAGCTAATAATTTTATTGTGTATTTTCTTTAAAAAAATGGATTGTAAATTCCTTACTTTTTGACTCTAAAAGCCATTCGTATTCTAGTGTCTATGGTTTTCATTACTTATAGTAGAGCTACAAATATGTACAAGGTTCGTATAAACCGCAATAAATAAATGTACGCAAATCAACTATTCATAAAGACAGATATTTATAGAGAGGTATTTGCTTTTAAGTCATTTTGTGTTTGAAGTTCCTGTATGCCTCAGAAAATAATCGTAGTTACTTTTGCTAATTTCGGTCTCCTGAAAACTTAGCGCCATCTCTGTATAGCTTGTTAAACTATTAACAACTATTAATATGATGCTCTACACAATAGCACAATGTTTGCTTATTTCTTCAGAATATTCTTTCGTAACCAGCAAGTAACAACATAAACTGTATAGTATATGTGTAAGGGAAACGATTGGTATCTATTTGATCACTATGTGAAAAAGTCCTAAGAAATGTCTCTCATTGTATTACCGGTTACAATCTTTTGGATGTTTATTTTGATAGTGATATCTACAACACTAGAGAGTCCTTTGGTTTTATATTTTAGTAGCCTTTTACGACATCGTAAAGTTCAACTGGTGCATGAAGCACGTCTGCGAACGTTAATGGCTTTTATGAAATATAATGGTCGTGATCATAGATTAAGAATTTACTACGTCAACTATAAGTTCATGATGTCGGTCGACCATCAACAGATCAGCTTACCGATAGATTTAGAATTTTGGTCGTGATGATCTAGGATTTGTAGGGAATTATTTCATCAATAATGTACAATAATCGCTTCAATTAAAAAAAATCTATCTAAAAAAACTTTATTAAAATACAAAAAATTAATTCAAATATCCGATAATGCCACAAGCCACTGCTGGGCCTGACGTTCCAGTTAGGGCGCTGTCTTCAGTACTGGCACGACCATAGTCATCTTCTCCCTTAGAGATTGCCAATGATCTGCCTACTATAGACCTTGGGCCAGCTAGAGAGATGAGGTGGTCGACGATTTTAACGTTGACAGTGTCCTCGTCAGCTTTGATGTTTCCGAGGTCGCCGACGTGTCTGACAGGGTCGCGTGGTCCGCCATGACGTCCCTGGAATATGTCATACAACAGTAGTTAGCTAGAAGCAGTATATCCATACTTCCATACTAATATTATAAATACGAAAGTCTGTACAGACAGACTGACAGACAGCTGTCTGTTACGCTTTCACGGCCAAACCGCTTAACGGATTTTGATAAAATTTGGTAAGAATATAGTTTTTGACCTGGGGCAAACATAGGCTACTTTTGACGCAGGCGTAGCTGCGGAAAACAGCTAGTAATATATATCTCAATGCCGTATTCGGCTACAGCGACCGCTTTGTACTTTTTTAAGAGCTGGTGTCAAATGCTCTTTGGTGTGCTCTATAGTGGCTGATATAGCCGATCTTCGCATTAAAAGTCGCCCACATGCAGCACAGGTAAGCACACCGTGGATATAACAGGCGTTCATAGGCTACGGTAACCACTTACCATCGGGTGGGACAAATTCATATTTATATGAACTATTATATTAGATTATTATAAGAGCTAGACCAAAAATATCTATAATATTTTTGCCCAAAAACCATCAGAAATTAAAGTATGTTACAATAACCTTTTAGCAAACTTTGCAAAACTATTACGAAGGATACTCTACCAATATATTCCATTCATCCATTCCGTTTTTCTGGGACTCCGTGATCCTGGGATCAAGACTTCAAGCATAAAAATCATGATCATCATAACAGCCCTAACTTTGCGTGGCATTTTTATAAGTCACAAAATGACGCATACAAAAGTGTTCGATGATTCTATCTGTAGTACGTATTGAATCTGTGAATTTATTCAAAATGTACCCACATAGAATGCAATGAAGTGAGGTCCGATATCCTTGCAGCTGTCTTTCACAGCTCCACTCTGATGCACATGGACCCCATGTAGACCTGGAGTCAGGCCGGTAATGTTTCCCTCTATAGTCACGGGACCATTCGGCACGATCTGTGTGAAGATCAGCTCTCCTCCCACTCCGGAATCTTCATTAGGCTGCAGGTTCACCACGGCTTGAAGGCCTGGGAGTGATCTTGGGGCCTGTGAACGTTAATTTCCATAAAATTTATTATGTTTTATTTTTTATTTTTATTAATATCGTTGTGTAGAGATAAAAGCTGTTCGTCTTCCTAACAATCCATATCCATACTTCCATACTTAATATTATAAATTGGAAAGTCTGTCTATCTGTCTGTCCATCTGTCTCTCTGTTTCTCTGTCTGTTACGCTTTCACGGCCAAATCGCTAAACGGATTTTGATGAAATTTGGTATGAATTTGAAATTTGGTACGCAGGCGGAGCTGCAGGAAAAAGCTAGTTATTTATATATTAACTTGCTAGCTGTTTCCCGCAGCTCTGCCTGCTTCAAAAAGTAGCCTATATTTTACCCCGGATCTTCAACTATATTCATACCAAATTTCATCAAAATCCGTTAGGCGGTTTGACCGTGAAAGCGTAACAGACAGACAGACAAAAAGACAGACAGACTTTCGCATTTATAATTCAAGAGTTATAACTTAATATAAGTTAATCAATTAATTAAATACAAATTACAAAATTAAACACAATTAAAAATTAAAATAAATAAGGTAACTTCGCTTCTGTTTCTCTACTAATTATTCTAATAGAACATTACTAACCGCTGCCGCACTCAGTGTCGTTAATTACAACTTTGGCAAATTTCTTCAATCTCAATTTAATAAAATTCCCAAGAAATAATTTACAAATCTATAATAAGAAAGTAAGGATTTGCTTATTTATGTAAATTTGTAGTAACAAGGATAATTTTAATTTTTCCCCTATAACAGACAATTTTTTACGTACTTATTTGAGTTCGAATCAATCGGACCCTGCTCGATTACATTGCCCAATTAACCCTCAATAGGCTAGTTTTCTAAAAAAAGATAATTTTAAAATTAAACAAAGAATGGTAAAGGTATGGCACGTTAAATTTCTGTGTGAAGTCACACGCTACACTTTTTCGCATTATGTGACGTCAAGAGCCCCCACTCCTAAACTTTGATGCGTTATATCTTTATAACTAGCTGTGCCCGCGACTTCGTCCGCGTGGAATAGTTATTTTGGGAATCATATTTATTTTTTGTTTACAAACTTACCTTCTTAGCTTTATTTTAAATTACCTATAGCTGTGTTACCCACGACTTATTATAGACGATTTAGTTACATTCTGTGAAGCTAAACGTTGAGAACGTTCAGCGCTTGATTCCCGACCGATAATATACTGTAGCGGACATTTTTTTAGATAATTTAAAGAGGAATAATTCTTTCATATATATTTTTGGGTATCTCAAACGATTTTCGCAGCGCACGCAACGGAAGCCCTCAAAGATGAAAAATTTTCCCCGTTTTTTCCACATTCTCGACTGTTTCTTCGCTCCTATTAGTCACAACGTGATGTTATATAGCCTAAAGCCTTCCTCGATAAATGATCTATCCAACACAAAAAGAATTTTTCAATTCGAACCAGTAGTTCCTGAGATTAGCGCGTTCAAACAAACAAACAAACTCTTCAGCTTTATAATATTAGTATAGATTTATCGCTCAATTGACAAAAGAAAAATTACGTCACTAATATATTTTGATTCCCTAAATGACGGACTAATTTTAATATTTGTCTTTTGACCCTGGAAACTAGCCTATTGCATGTTATCATTGTATTGTTCACCATTGCATAAAGGCCATATAATATATAGCCTTTTTATAGGTACCCATAATTTATTGACTTGGAAGACAAGGACACATCTGCTTATAAAAGTAATGTCGTGCTCACTTGCGCTATTGTCCATTGTCATTTATGAAATAAACGTTAACAATGTGTTGACATAACCTTATGGCTCAGTAAAATATTGTAACTTGTAAATATCCATACTAATATTATAAATGCGTAAGTCTTTCTGTCTTTCTGTCTGTTACGCTTTCACGGCCAAACCACTAAACGGATTTTGATGAAATTTTGTATGAATATAGTTGAAGACCCGGGGTCAAACATAGGCTAATTTAAGACGCAGGCGGAGCTGCAGGAAAAAGTTAGTAGGCTATAATTAAGAAATATGGCTGTCACAATATAGCCAAAGATTCTTGCAACATAGTTTTATAGAGTGGAGTGCTATTTTTTAATACATAACTTACGTAAAAACTATGAGTCGAGTGATTTTCAATCGATATGGAATGTTGAATCCCGCCTTTGTGTATGCAAAATAAGATGCATCCAGAAAACGAAGGGTTTTGAAATGAAATCGTTTATTCTCAATATAGGATAAAAATATCACTTATTGACGTCAATTTACTTGTATTACCTAAGTTTACCACCACTTCCAAAGCGCAAGTGGAGAAGAAGCGGCGCCACAAACTCCACAGCAGCATTTTCTTCAAAACGTCAATTTCCAAATAAGAAGCTTTCCTTAATTAACTAGTTAAATGAACGAATTCACATGTTTGTCAACATTTTACACAATATTTTATTGTCATTTCAGATTATTTAAATTTAAATTATGATGGCGAACATGGCATGCAATCACATAAACGTGAAGAGGAAAAACTAAGAGAGATAAGTTAAAAAATAATATGTGTAACTCACATGTCTACTAAATTAGTTAACGGATGGTTAACATTTTAAGTAGTTAATTTGCAAAAAATATATAACCATTAAACAAAAAATTATACCGATCTTACATACAGATTAATCTCGTAAAAATCTTAACAGTTATTTTGCGAAAAGCATTCGTAAAAAACTGTTTGCCACTCAAACCCGTGATTATACACCTTAAAACAAGGAAGCAACACTTCACGACATAATTTAAACTATTGAGCAAGTTACAAAAAACTTAGACTTAAATATGTACAGACATGACTTGAAGTTACCAAAGGAAGGTTGGCTTAAATATCATCTAAATTCCCTACTATGAGTTGCAACTCTATCAAGGCTCGAAAACAATGATTCAGGCGTTATTTTATGGAAGTTAAATTAACAAACTATTACCGGCACCCACCCACTACTGTTCGTCCCAATATGCCCGACACCAATTTTTTGCATAAACTGGTGGCGGAAGCACGCAAAATAATTTGGAAAGTGCTTGAAAACATGATTTTAATACACAAAATAATCCGAGTGGAGAGTATTAAAAATCACTTCTACAAGAATGTAAGTAGGCTCTTATTTGACACGGATGACAACGAAAATTCTGAAAAATGTTGAACATCGTACAAATTACAGGAAGTAGAAGGTAAAGAGACAGGTTAGAGGACCTGTCTTTTTTCCAAATTTTCCAAAGTAGCATACTGTATTGGTTCGCTTTTGTGTTTTAAAATCTGTTTAACTCTATGTCTGCGAAAAAAATGGTTTTAGGTGTCAGCACATTGATCAGCTAATTAATATGGCTAAGTGTTAAATCGTGTTCACTTTTTGCCGATCAATACTTATGCAATTAGACTTAAAGTGTGGGACGAGCGATACGTTTACGTCAATAACTAAAATATTCAAAACCTACATTGTATCGACCTGTATCTCATGAACAGCTAGCAAGATTTAATTGCCTTTGTAATACTTATGTAAAAAGAAAAAAAATTAAAACAAAACCATCTATAGATTAAGACCAAAAGGATTTCCTAAACAAATGCTTCCATTTTCAAAAACTTATGCCTAAGTATCTATTTTTTAATACAAAGATGCCTTTTTTAAAATGTTCTCAACATTTCAATGAATCCAAGGAAACAGACAGTGGTCTATATTTACTCTTTATCAATAAGTTATCTCGAAAACGTAGGTAGTGGTTACTTGTCTTTTGATTTTTAAACTGCCGGGGGATTTGTTGAAAAAAAATGGCAGTCTTATAGGGTTTTCAGTAGTTAGCCGCCATTTTGTTTCGACAATTGACAAATTTGACTGCAGTTTCCATTTCAGAAGCGTAGTGGTAAAATGCCGGGCAAGAGAATCGCCCCCCTGATATCAGACGTGACACAATGATAATGTTGAAGGAAATAATGAATTAAATAGTCATAAAAACTAATAATAAAAGTATAGGCAGACAATCACAGTAGACCTTGGCATCCCGTCTTCAATCTACGACACGCAAGCCTCATAGACCACACGGCTACTATAAGCGCATCTACTGAGATGACAAAATAATAAGTCTCCTGTGCCATCATCATGCCATGACTTACCGATATAACAAATGCGAAAGTGTGTTGGTGTATTTGTTTATTTGTAACCTCTTCGCACTTTATATATCTTTACCTTATCCAAAATCATACCTATTCCTTACTAGAAATTATAAAGTAGGTAAGTCATCTTGAGCTCATCCGTGCTTCAAAAAAAACGTAAAGCCCTAAGCTGCATCAGATACATTTTAAGGCAGTCTGAAAATCTGACAAAGTTGGCCACTGACCCACTGGGAACAGTGGCCTTGCTGTTCGTTAGTCTCGCTAAAACTCGAGAACGGCTGGACCGATTTGGCTATTTTTGGTTTTAAATTATTTGTGGAAGTCCAGGAAAGGTTTAAAAGGTGAATATATTCGGAGGCGGTACGAAGTTTGCCGGGTCAGCTAGTCTATTATAAACTAAATGAAGTTATTTGTGAAGTCTCGGGAAAAATGTGTATTTCACTTATAAAGAATTCCACTACTATACTCCTACATCTACTTCGTGTCGCAGGGCTCCCATACACACAGTCTCATGCAGGAACAGCCTAGCTGCAGAGCCCCCTCAAGGCCTATGGCTGAAAATCAGTGGTGTGGTCCTCGAGAAAACGTATCGCTGAGCCTAACCTAACCATTTGCAATCGCTCGGAAGACATTTTAATTTGTATTATGTAAATAAATGCGTTTTAATTTGACTCATTATTATTTATTCAATATATTTTAAGAGTGTTTGTCTTTGGGTGGCAATAAAGTGATTACCTATCTATTTATCGATCTATCTAATCGGTAGTTTAAATAAAATAGATGGCAGTTTGACTGTTCTCGCTAACAACATCAAGTCATAGTGTTTTGTGGTAGGTTCAGACATATAAGCTGATGTTTGCAATGACATCCTTATATTATCTAACATGACTCATCCAACGTGTGCATACACTTATACCTCATAATACTCACTTACATGACAATTACATCACACGCACCTTAGTGCTAGTATTATTGTCACAAAACTGCATGATTATTTTATTATCCTTGCATGTTTTCAATTTACATCCAGGGCCACTATCTTTCTTCAGATCTTAGATTAATTAAAAACCAAAATTAAGATCATTCAACTCACGGATCTTAAATGATACTGCTCAAAAATAGCATTTCTGAGCGTGCGCTTCAGGAAACCGCACGGGAATGGTGGCACTGGTTTACTCATTCATTCATATCGAGTGGGAACATGGCCAATCGATCATGTAAACCTGGTTTACAATAATCTTACAATGGAGCGACTGTCATTTCAGCTGAGGACGCAACCAGAAAGGCGCTAACATTAGTGAGTGATACAGGAGGGACTTTCGATCTCCGTGTGATCTCCGTGACACAAGGAAACGAGACAAATAGGATCATGGCACCAATGTGTAAATGTGCTTCCGAAGGATAGATAAACTAAATATAGAAATGTCACCAATAGCGACCAATCCAAGTCTAGCGACACCAATCGCTTGACGCGCACAATCGTTAGACTATCGAGCTCCTAAGATTGCATAACAATTTTAATAATCATCATCATCATCCTAGCGTGTATTCCTAGTTGCGTCGTCAGCTTACGCTTCGGAGCCTAAGATACGCTGTAAGTCATGATCCTAGATTTGGCCGAACTGATTATTACAATGTAGCGACTGTCGTCTGACCTCCGTAACCCTTTTTACAGGGAAACCAGACCAACAGGAACATGACCAGAGGTGTGTTCGTGGCCAGCACTGTCAGAATTTTTCAGGCTGCCCTAAGGCATCTGACACAGCCTCACGACTGCTATCTATCGATAACACCCGAGACCAACGGCTTAACGTGCCTTCCGAAGCACGGAGGAGATAGTAAATGCCACTAAATGGCGACAATCCAATAGTAGATACGCGGGTGGCGTTCGACTAATGAGCTCCTCAAACAATTATAATAATATGCACCTGCAATCTGTACTTAGTGTAAGTAAGTACTACACTATACATGATGTTACATCTTCCGCATAAAGTGTTGTCATGTCCCAAGAAGAAAGATTATTTCCTATCAATTTTATTAGTCACTAACATATAAATCGTGATAAGATGCATGTTCAAAATATTGAGGAATCTAAAATATACTATGATTGTTATTCTCCGGGCACAAGGCGTGTTGATCACGGAATTCGTGTTGATCGCACCATTGAACATGTTGGGTATGTTTTATGACATTTTTTTTTATGTACAGCTGATTTATTAGGTGTAATAATAATAAGGAAGATATTATTTACAATAACAACAATCAAAATGGGTTTTATGAAATGCTTACGTAATTTTTGGTATACATTGTTAAAGTTCGTTTGGCTTAAATTTTTGTTTTTCCTGAATGGACCTGGTCTTGTCTCCTAAAGGGTCCAGTCCGTCAAAAGATATATATTTTAATGCTTATTTTTTTAGTTTAGCTTTTTTGTAGATTTACAGAATATAACCTACTCGATAGGTAAAATAAAATAATGCAACTATGTATTATTTGTGTTGCTGCGGCATTAATGCTAAAAGCCGCTCGTGACAAACCCAACGTTAATACGGAGAATTTTAGCAGAATTTGATCCGGTCGCTTAGTAGAGTAGACTACTTCTTTGTTCGAATTCAAAGCAGTGCAAACGGCTTACTCCTGTCGTCTCATTAGGAACAAATTAGGTGTCAAGTAGAAATTTATCATTTACATAATGTTTTCTTATGTTTTCGCGATTGTTATTCATTAAATTAAACTATTTTAATACGGTTTTATCGCGTTTATTACTTATTTATTTACACCTGACGTTTCAAACACTTTACAGCGTTCATGGTCGCAGGCAGACATCTCATTTATCATTTACACCCTGTGGAATTTTAGTTGCTCTAGTATATCATAGCTGGACTAGTCATATCCTCGTATAAAACAATTACAGCGCCCTTTTTTTAAATAATGTTGGTTACCCGACTGCGAGAGAAGGAGAGTATGTATGTATGTAGGTAGATATGTATGTAGGTGTGTATGTTTAATATTGTTAGCACGCTCGACAGTCTTAACGCCTCGATGGATTTTAGCTTGAGAGGTATTGTTAGATTCATATTTACTGTGAGAGTGACACAGGGTACATCAAAATAAAAACGTTACACAGAAACGGAGTCGGGTTTTTCAGGTTTTAATTACCTTTATCTTGTTTATATAATGTGTTCACACTCACCGCAGCCAAGTCGATCTGCTTCTCAGCACGGTTTCCAGCGATGGGGAACACTGGCCTGTTGAGATCCTGAAAACAGCATCCGTGTAGTTTATTAGTGATCCTCAACTTTCCAATATTTATTTATTAACATTTTTTTTTAATAAATTCTCTCGTATAATACGATTGAGTATAATTTTACACAAGTGACTATTTTACTTAAATACTTTTTCAATCCGCAAGTCCAAAATTTCGTGGGTATTCGGCACACGTGGCGAATGTATCCAGGAAGATTGACTGAAATTTTGACTGACTAGATCCCTACTGATGGATATCGAATGAGAGGAAGGCCAAGAACAAGATAGTCAGATGACTTAAACTTATTCGAGAAAAAATGGAAGAAACTAGCGAAGGATAGAGATTCGTGAAAGAAGAGAGGGGAGGCTTTAGCGCCGCAGTGGAACATCTAAAGCTATTAAAAAAAATACAATATATGTTAAAAATTTGATAGGCTTCCAGTTCTAATCTGCGACTCTATCGACTCTACGGTCTGATCGTTTTTTGTGTTAGGGCCATTGAGAAAGAAACGTTTTCCGTGTGCGGTTTCGAAGCTCTTTGGTTAGGACTTTATCAGTTTGGCCCTGAAACAAATGTTTTTAAAGCGGGATCCAGATTCACATTTTTTTCTCGCCAGAAAAGCCTGAGGATTGTGAATGTGGACAACGTTCTCGTACTCTTCGCGCTGCTCGCTGAGAATCCTCGGCGAGATTCTCGCGAGGGTCTGAACTCCGTTTAAGACAAAACATACGTGCACGTGGGAGAAAAATATTAAAATATTGACCACCTGGACATAATCTTCAGCCGTAAGTAAAGTTTTATTCTTCGCTGATGAAGTTCATAGACCGGAAATAAGTAAAAAAAGTTAATGGACCAATGAATCCACTGAACAGCCCGAGCGGCACTAAAGTTCAACAACCCTAAAGATGGATTTCTACAAAAAAATACTTGCAATAGCGAATTTGTGAAGCTGATTTTTTAATCATACTTAATGCTGTTGTATTTAAAATTGACAATTGTAAAACTACAGTATAAGTATAGGCACGGAATAGCTTATACTACAGGTACAAAACTATTTATATATATATATATAGATGTGCTTTTCGATTTCAGCCGCCCATGATGGAAAGTATAATAGAAGAAAAGCGTTTCCAATTCAAAAATAATTTTCCTAATCCGTAAACAGTATGATGTGTTCATGATTTCATAAGTTTTCGCGATTGTTACACATTAAATTAAACTATTATCGATCAATCAATCAATCAAATTTAATACGGTTTTTTATCGCGTTTATTATTTATTTATTTACACCTAACGTTTCAAACACTTTACAGCGTTCATGGTCGCGCGTAGACTTACTTATTTAGCTGGTTCTCCTACCTAAATATACAAAGTATTTCCATGACTGTGATTTATTTAATCAGAAGTACATTTTTAACAAAATTTTGTCAACATGGTAAATTACAATACAATACAAAACTATTGCACAATAAGGATACATTACTACTTAGGCAAATTACCTTTTTACCTTTAAATAATCAATGCTTCTACTTACATAAAAATAAGGTTCCATATACACTTCGTACACATTGCTCTGGTAATCTTCTATGGCTGGTAATGTTTTGATAATGAGGTTCCTTCCGTAACCTGGAACACCCTGTAGAGTCTTGCCATTTAATGCAGCAACTAACCACAGCAACTGGCCGAAAAACACGTGCAGTCGGAGATTCATTGCGTAAAAAAAAGATTAAGAAAAAAACTTAAATTCAAAAATAGAATGGTTCTGAATGCGTGTTAAGTTGGCAAGCGTTTGGGTGCCAATGATTTTGGGTAGAGTCGAGTTAGCAGGATTTTTTTAAGTCAAGACGACTACTCAGCACGGTGGGTTGTCATTACTTGATGGTCTCCCAAGTATTCAAGGCTCTTGTAATTGAGCTGCATGACGTAATGATAACTTAGACACGGCATTGTTTGAGATATTGAGTGGAAGTCGGAGGTAATCTGCGATGTAGGAAACATGATCCGAGCCTACAACTACGGTGTGTTGATAGCCTTCGAACAAATTATGAATGTTTAGTAATTAATCGTTGTGTTATACAATTTCATACTGCTTGGTAATTTTAAGTACAAGCTAGCGTCAGGGCTCGTTATTTTTATCTTGTGTCATGCGCCGGAAACATGAAAACTACTTGCGTGGAGCACTACGACAATCAAGAATACATATAAACCTAGAAAATTATGTCTCTTTCATCTTAGCAATTTCTGACTGTTGCACCATAAGCTGGGCACTAATAAAACAGGGTCTGTCTAGAAAAGTATGTGTATAAATTAATTAGTTACTTTTTCTAAAGAACTGTAGTGAATTTAATCGTATTTTATATAGATATTTATTTCATGTTCTTTAGGCTTAGGCTACATATCATAACACCCATCGTCGGGAGTTAAAAAATAATTTCGTGACATAACCTGCTCATAACAACCTTCTTTTTCGTCGGAAGTTAAAAATTATTGCGTTAACCTAAATAATCAAATGTGTTAACAACACATTTTATAAATCAGAAATACAGACATATGAGTATAAAAAGTTTGGTGTTCGTGTACATCAATTATTTATGCAGAATGAGTTATCTGTCATGTACATAACAATATAAATTATTGGGATTGTAAACTTTTTACAATTTTGCACGACATCCTACCTTGGTGGTATTTTTTAATTACGATAATATAACGATAATGAAACATTACATAAAAACACACATGAATCCCGTTATACCTAGGTATATGTTGAATTTTTTTTTTTAATATAAGATTCCCTGGATATAGCTCGTCCTAATTAAAAATAGGATCTTTACGTCTATGGTAAGCACGGGCGACTAGCCACTAATAAAAAATTGTAGAAATAAAAAAGACTTTCTGACGTGACCCGTCAAATGGATGTCAAAATCTCGCCCTCCCTGATGGAGTAGCCCTGGAATGAATCGGGATTTCGTGTTTGACCACCAGCAGAATCGGGCCAGTACTTGGTCCAGGGCTGGCAGTACCCTCAATCGATGGCTTTGGGGGGCCCTATGCTGTGGGGTGCCCGGGATCCCTTGTTCATTCTGCAATTGTTGTGAACGATTGGATGATAGTACTGTTGAGAGGGACCGGTCAAGAATCAACCGTGAGTTGGCTGGTGGTGATTGAAATTGTTTTATTAGTAGTGTTGTAAATAAAAAGAGGTCTAAGGCGGAAGGTAGAGTAATGGCGATAGTCTCTACAGAGTTAAAAGTTCCCTCCTCAATGAATGGTAAAATGTAAAATCTCCCCCTGCACTCTTTCACCTTCAATATGAACTTACTTTGGGGCTAACTTGATCTGTGTGATGTCCATGTGTATTTTTTATTTCTTAATATGCAGAAGCTTTTAAAAGTAGTTAATTTTTATCTTATTATCTAAAAAATAAACTTTAATATTTGTTGCATCGATTTGTTTTGTATTTGCAGAATACAATAATTCGATTTATAATACTTACTAGCTCAAAGGGGCGCCTCGCTTTGTTCCGCCCATCCTATACCGAATATCTTAGACTTGCAGCCCGCCCGACTTCGCTCAGGCCTATAACCTTCCTAGATAAATAGGCTATCAAACACTGATAGAATTTTGCAAATCGGGTCAGTAGTTCCTAAGATTAGCGCGTTTAAACAAACAAACAAACTCTTCAGCTTTATAATATTATATAGTATAGATTAATAATTGGTCTCCGCGGCGCTAGACCAATTATTAATCTAAGCCTAATATACTTTTTTATTTTATTTTGTAGATTCATGGACAATTCATGACCATTTTCAGAATCAACCGCCACAGCTGAAAGAATTGCGCGTCCGCACCGTCCGCACGCGCCTTGCGGAAGAAAATCCACTCCCGAAATGTTATCAGCAGTCAGATGCGCCCTATCACAACTCCAGGGGGAGCCTGCACCGCCCCTGCCCGTCTGCTCAACGGAGAAAAAACACATGCCCGAACCAGGTTGAGTTCAAGTGTTCCCCTATAGATTTTACGAATACTTGCATATTATCCGTCGAATTAACTTGAACTCTTTGATTTTTTACACATATTATTACTATGATGCTCTGGGGCGTAGCCACATTTCAGTTAATCATTATTTTTAATACTTACAGGCTTGAATCGAATGTTACGTGTAACGCCTGACATTATTTTTGGCAAAACGGTAACGTTAGGTACCATCTTTGCGTAGTTTTTGTTTGTAGGTACTACTTACTTGGAAAGCTAACAGTTTTTTATCAATAAGTATGTCTATGCACTAAGTGGCTGGCATTCGATATAAGTTTTTGCCGCTTTAGTTCAATATTTTGAAGTATTATAGCGTCGTACATTAGCTTATAAGTACTTACCTGTCTGTTTGATTTTATAGGCTGTTGAGCTTCCCTGATAATTAAAATAAATTTCGATTCGCTTATGTAGGAATTAACTTTTACTCCATGTAACGGACTTTGATTCTTGGCCCATGTGGAGATTGGACTTTAGACTGCAGATTTGATTGACCACATTCGCTAATCACTGTTTACTTATCAGAAAATTATACTGATATAGGAAGTTGTTATTTTTTAAGTTGGTACCTAGGTCACAGATAACCCTATCTGCGAGGAAGGTCCATTTATTTATATTCTTTAAAATTTCGAGATATCACGTGATATTGGTAAGGCGAAAATAACGATAAGGAAACTAACTAATCAAGAGCCAATGAATCTTGCTGTATTTAGCTTAGGCAGAAGATCCCTCTTTTAAATCACGTCTACATTCCTTTGCGGGGTAGACATAGCTAAACATCTGAAGTCTAAAGCCATACATTACAGTAAACCAGGAATGCTATTAATGAAAAGTGTCATCAGGATTATCTAGTTGAAAAGGGAGGATCTGTTATAGTTATGGTGACAAATTGGTACAGCACATCACATTACATATGATATGGAACCTACTACTTTATAGTTACTTCCAAAGGGGCATTAAGAGCTACGCTACTACAAACCTAATTTAAAGGGGTGGAAACTACGTAAAGATGGAACGGCACACTTGATTGCAAATCAAACAAAAAAAGGGGTAGAAAACCTTATGTATCTATCAAATGTATATTTAAATGTTATTAATCGTTGTACAGTGTTTGTATTTTACGTGTATATTTTTTAGATTTTATGTTTAATAAATAGTTAATATCGGTACTTATATTAATTGTTTTAACGCCACATTAACATCAAGAAGTTAACCCAGTAAGAGAAGCAGTTTATTTTCCGATGGGGGAACATAAGTCCTAAAATTATCTGGGTTTTTGGCTCCACTGTCAAAGTGGATCTATCAGTAGGTACTAAAAAATTATGTTGGTTCCCTTGGGGAACTGAGAATCCGAAAGGGTTTTATTTGCACCATTGAAAAATTCACATCACATCTTTCATGAATAAGAACTACTAAAGATCAGTAGGAAACACAATTTTTGTCCACAGCATTGCTGTCTGTCCCCCTGGTTCCATTGAACCTCTCATAAATGATTGGTAACGACACTACTGGTAGAATAACTGGTAGTGTCGTTGCCAAAACATTACAAAATCTATTCTTCCACCTCCGCAACTTATTTTTGCATTTATAAATTAGTAAATAAAAAATATTTTCACTTCCCAATAGATTTATTATGAATAATATAAAACTGTCAACAAAAAACAAATGCAAAAAGTGAAACAACGAGCACCAGTACTTGTGTAAACACTCGTAGGTTTATAAAAATTTATACTTAATTGTGATGATTTGTGTACACTTAACCTAAATTGTGCCTATACCGAAAATAAATACGACAATTAATGAGTCGGACGGCCATTTAAATGCATTTTAGGCCAGGAGCTACACTTAAATTGACTAAATTGGAAGATAAGACTTGTGCGTTCTCACCCTGCACATTCCACTCATTAAAAAATAAACGCCATCGAATAGTGATAGTAACTCAGGGTTTTGATTTCAGTCGAACTTATCGTGGCGTAGTTACTTTATCTAGCGAAATCCATACTTGAAAAAAGTTATTAAGTTTGTGATGATGTAAAAATACGCACATCGAAACTTGCACCTGGATACAATTATATCCGATAAATCTTTAAAATCATTAGAATTATTCTGTTGCCTTTCTATAGCATCTTCTATCTTCATTAGCCCAATTGGACTCCTAGTTTGACTATATGGAACACGTCTGACCAGGTACAATTCATCTTCATATTTTTTTTTATGCCAAAAAAGCATTTCTATCAATCGGATTTCGTGAGATGAAGTTTAGATTTCTTAATTAAATTACTGAAGACCGATAGATGCGATTAGGCTTTCCACCTTCGCGATGTAGGCCTTAATGGCGTCGTCCTTGGATGTGCCTTTCTTGGCCGCCCACGCGTCGAATTTGGCCTTGCCCTTGAGGTCGAGCATGCCGGGTCTGTCTGTAAAGTAAATTATAAATAATCATTACTATATTGTTCCTTTTTAATCAAGAGGAAGAAAAATGTAAAAAAAAAACTATTTTATCTGTCGACGTAATGTTGAAGTGGGATTGGGCGGGTCATGTTTGACGCATGCTCCCTGAAAGATGGACAATGCTGCGACCGCTTGGATGCCCGAAGACGGTCGCTGAAAACGAGGCCACGGAAGCGCTGGAGCGACGACCTGAAGAGCTTCCAACAGCGGTGGTTAGAGTTACCTTGGACAGAGATGTTTGGAGGTAGATGGAAGGTCTACCTTTGCCCAGCAGTGGGATGAAATAGGTTAACAAAAAAATATTGTGAGTTTGTTCTCGCACATTTAGAACCGATTTGAATGTGGATTCTACTAATGCGTTTTTTTTTATTCTATGGATGTCGATATTATTTATACTACAGATTCATTCATTCATATCGAGTAGGTAACATCGTCTATCTACCCTGTACACTCTGGTGTCAGAGTTTTTGGGAACCGTCTTTACATTTAATAACTTATTTTGTTTATTTTAGACTAGCTGTTTCCGCCTGCGTCAAAAAGTAGCCTATGTTTGACCCCGGATCTTCAACTATATTCATACCAAATTTCATCAAAATCCGTTTAGCGGTTTGGCCGTTAAAGCGTAACAGACAGACAGACAGACTTTTGCATTTATAATATTAGTATGGATATAAGTTGGTATTATTTATTATTTTTATACCTAGATGAAGATTTAGATAATGATTGATTATGTAGACAAAATTGTGTTCGCCATCGCAATCACGGTAAGGCGAACCCGTTTTATCACTTCACTACAATTTGTTATCTAATCACTTCAAAGTAAAAAAAAAAATGTAAAATCGAGTAGGTATATCAGTAATTTTGACAATGATAGATGGAAATTCAGTCCAAATTTCGCAATTATCTATTTTATTACTTTAATCATTAATATAATTAATCATTTGCGCTTAAGCCTTATTACACGCTTTTTAATTATCTAAAGAAATCAAAAAAAGATCAATCGTGAGTCGGATTCCTACAAGCAACGATCAGGATCCGCAGCTTCTAAGAACATTTTTTGTTGATATCTTGACATAAAACCTGTTAACTAAAAAAGTTATATAACTTAAGTTTTGTGTTCTTTTTTTGTAATTTTTCCATACAATTCTATGTTATTATGAAATAAATGAATATGAATATTGACATGCAGTCTAATTTCAGTTTTTTCAATAATTTAAGGGAACTGCTCTACCCCCAGAAAATGTACATACAGAAATAATTTTACTTTTGCTTAACTTAGATCTATGAAATACACTGACCTAGATTCTAGATAATCTTTAAAAACAGTTGATCGCTACACTATAGTAATACAGTTTAGCATGTCATTCACCCCGGCAACTCTCGTGTTTCTGAAGCGTGACAGATCTCGCGTGTACTCCTGTGTCTACTCGTGAGTGTGATGCTACGCGTAAATATGAAAATTTTCAAAGACGAAAGTTCGAAATAACCCCTACCAATTACCAATACGTCTATTTATAATGCTACGAGAAAAGACTTCGAAATAACACATATTTTTATAGAAGTACTAGCTGTGCCCGCGACTTCGTCCGCGTGGAATAGGTATTTTGGGAATCATATTTATTTTTTGTTTACAAACCAACCTCCTCAGCTTTATTATAAATTACCTATAGCTATTACCCAGGACTTATTTTAGACTATTTAGCTTCGACCAAATTTGATTATCATAAAAACGGTTATTGTGAGTTAATCTTAAAAGATAGACATATACTATCGCGGACATTTTTTTAGATAATTTAAAGAGGAATAATTCTTTCATACATATTTTTGGGTATCTCGAACGGTTTTCGCAGCGCACGCAACGGAAGCCCTCAAAGATAATTTAAAATAATTTTCCCCGTTTTTTTACATTTTTGACTGTTTCTTCGCTCCTATTAGTCGCAACGTGATGTTATATAGCCTAAAGCCTTCCTCGATAAACGATCTATCAAACACAAAAAGAATTTCTCAATTCGAACCAATAGTTCCTGAGATTAGCGCGTTCAAACAAACAAACAAACTCTTCAGCTTTATAATATTAGTATAGATTAACTGCCCCTCAATAACAAGCATCAATCCATCAGATAATGAGACATCCTTTTGGGTTTCTTTCGAAACTGGTGAATAATACCGTAGAATATTAAGTAGTTGAAAATATATGATCTTTGCTAAGCGTTAATGTGGAATTGTGTAGTGTCACTGAATGCCGTCTGCCCCAAATCTCTACCTACTTCATGACTATGCCCATGGTCTCTCAATGCTTAATGTGCTAATTATGCAATGCACGCCTATCCCCTCGGCCATGTGCTTTCTTCATTCAACTCCTCCCGGCTGTTTTGACCAGGTCATCAGTCTATCTGGTATAAGGTTTGGTCTCTACTCAAGTTTCCCCAACGCTCATCTTTTGCGCGGCATATGTAGGCATAGCCAACCCATCCTCACTTGTTTTCTTCGACTACTTTATCTATTAAAAATGAATTTAAGTCAAGTCGTGATGACTATACTCACTGGCGGGGTCGGCGTCTCCAACGGTGGCCTGCTTGAAGTAGGCGTACAGCTCCAGAAGGTCGTCATTGCTGGGGAGGGACTTCAGCTTCTTGACGTCACCGGCGGCTTTGTCGAATTGCTGCAAACAAACAAACGGAAATTGTTAGTGACATTTCCATTCAAATGTGCTTAAATAGTCTTAAGGACATGGTCCCACTGCAAATGATGCCGAAGACCGGGTGAAGTGGAGGTGTAAAACCAGGTAAGCCTACTGACTTGCTGACCTCTGTTACTACAGAGGACGCAACCAGGAAGGCGCTAAGATCGAAGTAGTAATCTTATTGACAGCGGGGCTTGCTGCAGATAGCAATGTAGATTGTAAAAACTTTTAAAATTCAATGAAATATTTCTGAATTACAAATTATTTGTACTTTGAAACGTAAAGTTAGTATTTATGCAATGTTAGTCACAATGTTGTTAGAAATGGTGTAACGATGTAATGCGAAAATCCTTGAACTATGACCACAGAATAGGTACCTTGCTGACGGAACACGGCATGTTAGTAGTTCCTAGAAGTAATAAAAACCCGGGCTAAAACGAGTTAAACGCTTGGAGTGAGTCCCGTACAATGTTAAATTTAATGGTCCTGAGAACTGTATTTGAAAATTTGTATGATTTAGGCCCAGCACAGACGGTGAAAAGCAATCGCAATGAAACCCTTTTGAAATTATTAGTTTGAAACCAGTTTCAATCGTTTTCCACACACGCCGTAACGTCACAATCATTTCGGTGTTCTTCTTTCGTCGTCTGCCATTTTGTTGTACCGAAAAGACGCCAAAGTAGATGAAACGCAAATACGAGTTTCCTGCATGCCGGTTTCAACGCAACTGATTTACAATGCGTTTCAAACCGGTTTTAAAATGGTCGCGCCATGTGCGGTCTCTTATAGAAGTCTATTGCAGAAACTCAAATGAAACTAAAGTAACTAGAAATTACAGTTTCGTTGCAGTCGCGTTGCGTCGCCGTCTGTTCTGGGTCTAGACTAGATTAAAAATGCAAATAAATGAAAAATTATGCATTATTTATTAATACAAATAAGAGACAATCTGCTCATTAATTCCAAATCTATTTAATTTTTGTTAGACACATAATAAGGACTGCAGCCTTGACCTGAAGGCCAGGTAATCCTAGTCTGTAAGCGACAACAATAAGACATAACGTCTTCCAAACTATACGATTAACTAATAAAAAATTCTAAAAAAAGAAAACTATTGGATGATGATCACACAATTGGAAATAGATGAAAATTTTCACCCATTAAATCTATTGTAGATTAAAAAATAATATTTCTTATCTATAACATTTTATTGTTACTTGTATTTATGATTATTTACACAAAAATCAAACTTTAGTCATTTACTTTTATCGATGGCTACAGGAGTCAAAGGGCGTCAATTTGGGATTCAAATTTACAATATGATAAATACACTATATCACCAAATAGCATTGTAAAGTTAGCAGTGTGTTTTAAATTAAGAATACTACAAAGAAAAAAGCTATCAAATATTATATATATGGTGTCCTAAATGTGACAAACAACAATATTTTCAAAAAAGCCTAGTAAAGTAGTAACCTTCTGTGCTGACGGCCTAGTAAACTCATCACAACCAGTTAAAAACAAAAGAAAATCTCAAGCAGCTTATTGTCATATGATGCAGGGAAATTAGGGAGTGAAGGGAAGGCTCTCAAACCATTCGGTCATTTCTTTGTCGATCTTACTGAGATAATACCAATTTCTATGTTATGAGCAGTGATCGGATAATCGAGCACTTATATAGCTAAACTACTTTCCTAGAAAGAATAATATGAATATTCCTTCCTGAATTATTAAGTAACCCACATTCCCGGGATTGAACAATTTCGTAATAACAATTAAGTAACTTATTATTATTCTTTCGTAGAAATAAAAATTAATTTTAGGTAATTAGCGCCCGATTATCCGATCACTGGTTATGAGACAAAGATCGGTGAGTTGTTTTTTTTTCCTTCATAAGAAACTACTTGACAGAATACGGCCGTGATACGGCATAATATTTTTCCGACCGGAAGATTGCAATCGGGAAAACCAAGTTGAGACGAGAGAAATAAGCACTACTATTAATTATACTTGCTTATAATTTTGCAGCGTTTATTATTACCTAAGTGTTACTATTTTTGGATTGGGTTAACATCTCCGTGACGCAATATTATTAACAATCTACACTTAAACAAACTTGTTGCATTATGTAAATACCTTGTATCTGGCTAGTCTTCGCCAAGTTTTAACTCTGCTTTACCAGTATAAATAAGGTTTTCTTAGACACTTATTATTATTATTATTTTTTTTTATTTATCTTTTTACTATATCACAATCTGGAGACTGGAATTGGTATATGGCACAATGACGTCACTCGCCGGAGCATATTTCCCAGTTGCTTCTTCAACTTACACTTCCAAAACCCAGAGTGTGTTTTAGTCAAGGCCCTAGATTTTGATTCTAATTAATAGAGCAACTACACTTAAGCGGACCTGAAGCAAACAGCTGAGGACGCAACTGGGAAGGCGCTAAGATGATGATTACAAAAGAGCAACTACTACCAAACTCCTTAAATCCGTTTGACAAGGAAACCAGATCGGGTGTATGAGTTAGTGGCTAACTTTGTCAGATTTTTCTGGTATTCTAAAGACCCAGCCTAATGGCTATCATCTTACAAAACAGCCGGAACCAGCTAACAACCCAAGATGGACCAATGGGCTCATCCCATCCAATACAGGCTGCAGTCACCATCGCTATACACGCGCAATCGTTACGAAGCCGCATGTGTCACTCGACTATCTAGCTCCTTCTATGTGGCTCATTGTATTTTGCCATTAAATTTCAAAGCAATAATGATGATAAAGTTAATTAAGATCCAATGATTACTTAATTACTGTCTAGTGGCTGCTGGTGACTAGATTAGATAAGTAATTATGGATTTTTATCTAACTGCCCGAAAAAGTACTTATTTTTTTTTACATTTTTGTCTATTTGTTTGGCAACTGATATAGCAGCAGGATGGGTATCAATACAAAGATTCATTACAATTGTATTAAACAGGTTTTACATTTCATAGCACTGGGTTTGTACATTAATGCTTTTTTAATTATGCAAATTCATATAAAAACTTTGGTGGGATATGTTTGTAGAAATAGATTCAATTGAATTTATTTATTTACATAGATGTGAGCATAACAGATAAATTAAAGGGCAGTTCAGTTAGACATGTACCCAACCCAGTGTGGATACAGCGACATTTGATTGATCAGATATTAAGTTAAAGAATTAATAAATTAGGATACCATTACATTAATAAATTGCAAATGACTTATCATACACACACCCCAAAAATAAATTGAATCCAGTGTAAGCGGGACAAACTTATACCAATCTAATTATCAGTATGGGCACATCCTGCTCGCACTGGGGTCAACTTAATTGACGGGTATTGTACCTACTTTAAAATCGAAATATAATTAGTAATTAGTTTTGTATTGTAGTAATTAGTTGATTAATTGAACAAACAAAACAACATAATTACAAATAGATTTCTAAGACAACATTCAACAATTTACAAAAAAATAAAGTGCCCAGCATTTGATTGAAATACTTTATTGACTCCATGCCACATGCCAAATAATTTTAATTACATACTTTATTTTTAAACAATTTAATTGTCTTAGGTTTTTTCAATATTGTAAACAAAACCCTTAAACCTTAGCTCATCTAATTAAATGATTGTTCCAAACCTATTCCTTCTTGCCTATTCACGTGAATTAGATATTTTCAATATTCTAAAGAATAGTTACTATGAAACAAAAAACACAAAAATTAAATCTTTCCAACACAAAACGGTTCAATTATAAACCATTGTATTATTTGACCTTGGTACCACTTAGCGTTCCTGATGAGTTTAAACTCGTCAAAATCTAAATTCACAAATTGATTCAGGGCATTTAAATACTTCAACAAATAAATAAAAGAAAAATCTCACCTCCTGTAGAGACATTGTGGAGGGTCACAGCACACTTCACGAACTAAAAAACACGAAAAATGTATTATTAAAAACACCGGTAATGGATAACCGCAGAGAAATGAACGGTATTTACGTCATCACAATTTATCAAGAAAATCGCTTTGAGATATTGTGAGTAATAAATACAGTAGATGTGATGCAATGTAGGTCATATGAATGCTATTTTAATAAAATAGAAAGTTCATTACAAGCTATGTTAAATATCAGCAGGCACAGTAAACTTACTGGAAAAATGAATACAACCGAACCCGACAGCCACCAAATATGAACTAGCTAGCGTCGTCACTAAGCACAGCGTAGCGTAGTCACTCACTGCAATTGAAACCGGAGGGATTATTCAAGCGCGACAACTGTTATCGTATGATCCTACGCCACGTCTACGTAGTGCGATAAATATTTAAATAACGATGAACATACGATGAATCTTAAAGTATTTGTAAAAAATATGAAGATGAGATAACATCACTAAACAGTAGGTCGTGTAAATGTCAAGATGACAATCAAATGACAGACAATTACATAAATGGATACTTACGTGACTGACGAAGCTGTCAAAAAAGCACGCAATCAATTTTTCTGCAAAATTTTGATGGATGCGTTCAGATTATTTTGATATTACAAATATAGTGATTCACCCGCTTATAAAAAAATAATAATAATATTATTGTTCGTTGAGCTTAGTTTAACTAAAATATATTCTGTCTCGTTTTCTTTCCCAAATTTGAGAGAAAGGTACTATTTAAACCTATTTTAGTTAAACTAGGCTTATCGATCGTTTATGTGGTGCGTACAATTTTTGTATGTCTATTTGCGGAACAAATACCTCTCTAATCGTAAATTAGAGTTGATAGCGATAGTTTTGCTATCGATAGTTGACCTTGAAAAATCTTCCGAGTGTCTGACCGCAGTCGACGTCACTGACGCCGAAATCGACGACACATCTGAGTATCTCACACCGACATCAACGACACTTCCGAGTGTCTCATACCGACATCGACGTCCCTTCCGAGTGTCTCACACCGACATCGACAACACTTCCGAATGTCGCACACCGACATCGACGACATTTCCGAGTGTCACACATCGACATCGACGACACTTCCGAGTGTCTGATCGCAGTCGACGACACTTACGCTGACATCGACGACAGTTCAGACTGTCTGACCGCAATCCGCCTGTCTGTCTGTCTATTTTTTTTTTGTAACTTTCACGTATGACTTTCTAGAGACTGATTTTGATGAAATTTGGTATGGATATATTTGAAAATTCGGGATAAAGCAAGGCTACTTTTTGGGAAACAGTTAGTTTTATTATAAAATAAATTGTGTTGTAGCTCATCGGAAAGGTTTGAAAAACTTTAGCAGTCCAAGAAAGTCAAACCTGTGTGGTAGAAACTACCATATTTTATTTTGCACCGTTACATACATGTTATCTATATACTTCTATACATAAAATTATAAAGCTGAAGAATTTGTTTATTTGTTTGAACGCGCTAATCTCAGGTACTACAGGTATTTTCGAAATGTATTACATATTATATGTCTGTCTGTGGCGACACATCCGCACAACAAATAATAACACCACCGAAGCAACAGATGGCACTAAACAAATAACAGAAATTCCCATCCAAGTCGCAAAAAATAATATGGCGGACAAAAAATAATATGCCGCGGTTCCCCAGGCAAACCACTACGCCTGGCGGGAAGATCTTCCCTTTGCGGCGGTCGAGCATATTTCCTCATTGCTCCCGCCGTACTCCACACTGGTGACCCCGACGTGATTGGAAGCAGCCTTCTTCATCATCAACATTCTCCAATCTTCAACATCTCTCTTCTTCGTAAGCCTCATCATCTGGTCAGCACTTTAGCAGCAAGCAGTCTCACAGCAAACCAACATCATGGCAGCCGACTCACCGAGCTTCCTGGTCCTGCAACTACCCTCACTCTCAAGGACTTCAGCGACCGGCACATCCACCGCAGCCCACATCTGGTACTCACGGCCGGCCACCGCAATCCAGCTTGGCAGCTCTGCAGGACATCTACCGGCGCCAACAAGTCGACAATTCGACATCGCTCATCTACAGTCTCGACACCGCAGACTACGAGCACGCTACGTAATCGCTCACGCCCGACTCGACTGGGATTATCAAGCAGCATCAGCAACTGGCACTTGCAAACTACATCCGAAGTACAGACTGGTCATGAAGATTATCAGACCTTCGGTCTTGGGAGAGAGTCCTGTGGCAACACGCAAACACACAGAACATACAAAACGCAAAAATTTGTATGGAAGACAAAATCGCGCAATTGAAATTTCTAAGGATTGGAGCCGCGGTTCCCCAGGCATAACACCACGCCTGGCAGGAAGATCTTCCCTTTGCGGCGGTCGAGCCTATTTCTTCATCGCTCTCGCCGTACACCAAATGTCGAACAAAAATCCTTCGTTAACGAACGAAAATCATTCAATATCGAACAAAAATTATTCGACTCAACGATTTTGCTTGAGTCACACTTTGAAACTAACACTTCGTTTCGATTTAAAAATTCTTTTAGTGTTGGATATATAGCCTATTTATCGAGGAAGGCTATAGTCGTCGGGACGGGTTGCTAGCAGAAAGATATACATTGAAAAAAGAACGTTTATCCATACTAATATTATAAATGCGAAAGTCTGACTGTCCGTCTGTCCGTCTGTCTGTTACGCTTTCGCGGTAGAACCGCTGAACGTATTTTGTTATGAATATTGAAGACCCGGGGTCAAACCTACTTTTTGACGCAGGCGGAGCTGCGGCAAATAGCTAGTACTAATTATCTGCAAATTTTATTAGGCAGGTGACAGGTAAGTAATATAGGAAGCAGGAAGCTTGCAAAGAAAAACCTATCAAGCAGTTGCACCGATCGAAATCAATCAACGAAGTGGAACTAAATGTACCTATAGCATAGGTCGAAAGCATGGAGTAATTATATAGGGGAGATGCCGTTTGAAATGGCGCAGTGACGTACTCATTGGCGCCTCGCCGACATTGCAGTGGGCGGAGCTTGTCGTTGCTCGTGCTCTATGATTGGAGCCACGGCCGAAACCAAGCACCCCGCACGTCTGCCTTCCGCCCCGTGTAGCCTCACAAACGCTTTCTTACAAAACGCTTATTAAGGCATCTCCCCTATATAATTACTCCATGGTCGAAAGTTCCTTCCTCAATGGAAACTTGTAATAAGTACTTATCTAGTGACATCACTCCCTTTTCATTTCCTATCATCTGCCATAATTAATACCTAACCTGTTGAGCTGACAAAGCAAGTTATAATATAAATATGGCGAAAACGTAAAGTTTTCAGACTTTCCTCTTTAGGACCAAGATCTTGACACTGATAAATGAATAAATAGCTACTTACATGGTTTGAACTGGACCATCAGATTCTTCTGTTCGACATCCATCTACATCTACAACTAGGTAAGTAAGTAGGTATTATTATTTAAATTCTGTGCTAGAAACATTGAAAGTTTTCTTTTATTTATCGTGATAGAGTAAAGAACTCCTCGTTGTCCTTGTTCCGTTATGTGAAGTACTTAAGTGCGGAATCCTACATTTAACGACCTTATTTTTACCCTATTTTTGAACTACCACCTTTTTTTAGGGGCCCCATTTTTCAAATGTAATTTTACACTAAAGTTATCTCGTAATAATATTTTGTAAACGAAATATTCGAAGGAGTAACAGCGGACTTTCTTGCCAGTGTCTTCTCCGTTCAAATCGACCTTCTGAACTGGTGGTCGAGTCATTAAATACAATATTCAAATTATGACTAGATAAAAGCTAATTTGAACAAATTATTTTAAAAGAGTTGCTTGATTACTTATTTTAATATCCTTATTTAAAAATAATATAGTCGTGCCCACAGAATCTAATGTAGTAAAATAAATACATACATACCATCACGCCTTTTTCCCGTAGGGGTAGGCAGAGACTACGGATTTCCATGTAGTAAAATAAACCCGCTCTATCATGTATGATTCATATGTCGAAGGAAAATTGTTCGATAACGGACAAAAATCATTCATTCATCAATCAAAACAAATAATGCGCGTGTCAAATGACGACGAGATGCGACTCGACCCGTATTGGATTGGTCACCATTAGTGGCATATTCTATCTCTACCTCCTCCGTGCTTCAGAAAGCACGTTAAGTCGTTTGGTGTTGTCGATAGATAACAATTATTAGTCTGTGTAAGAAGCCTTTAGGCAGCCTGAAAAAATCGAACAGTTTTAGACACCCATGTTCCTGTTGATCCGATTTTCGAGTAAAAAGCGTTACGGACGTAACCAACACCAAAATCAAGGTCCGTCTCGACTAAAAAGCGTTTCGTAAAAAACTTAAGCTGAGGACGCAACTGGAAAACATGCTTGGACGAAGACGAATAAGAATTTGATAATGATTTAATCCAATAATTAGTTACAGCCTTCTCGACAAAAGGCAACCAAGAATGAACCTCGGGCGTTGTTATCCGTTATAGCAGTAGTAAAGCTGTGTCAGATATCATTAGGCAACCTGAAAAATCTGACAGTGTTAGCCATTCCCTTTAGGTCGGTGCGCGAAATCAGGCATATGAAAGAGGCGTCTCTTATACAGACATACTTTTCTCCGCACTACAGAAAGAAATAGCATTACTGTATACATTCAATAAGTATCAAAATCTGAAACGAAATCACGACACGTATAATTAGCGCCATCTTGATATCGGAAATGGCAAATTTCAAAATGTGTCAAACCATCGAGATAAAATGTAGGAACTAACGTTCGTACATATATTTCGATGTGTCAAACTATCTGCTTACGCGAGATGCTTATTTCAATGGATCGGAATATTACATGTTTTTTAATTAATGAATTATTACTCGTAAACTATTATAAGTCTTACAGCAGTGATAATTTTCCTCTGAAATTCATTAATACTACTGTCATGAATTTTTTCAGGAGTCCAAGTGCAACGGTTTTCCCAGAAGTGGTTGGGAGCACACACCTCTGAATTTTTAACTTTATAGTTAAATATCTCGAAAACAAAACCGTTAATCAAAAAACACTCTGAAAGTATTGATAATTAAAATTAAATTAAATGATACCTACCCTACACAAATAGAAAGTACAAAAAAATAATTTCAACACCCACTTTACATGCCCTAAAAATATATTTTTCATATTTTTATCTCACAGTTCGCTCCGCGTGAGTAATATGCATAGGCTTACCAAATTTTAGCTCACTAAGTCTAATAGTTTCTGAGAAAAACGTAGGACAGACAGACGGACAGACATTACGAAACTATAAATATGACGTCTTAGTTGGGTAGTATTTACGTCACACGTACACGGTTCAAGGTGTTCTCGTCTTCTCATACTATGTTTACTGTTTGCCTAAAACTTTGTCTAGACAGAATGAGATACTAATGTGGTGTTGCTATGCAGTCATGCACGCCGTTGTATAGGTAGTTAAGTATATATATATATACTTAACTACCTATACTTTCGTGGTACCTGCATATTTTTTTACACCACATGTCTGTTAATGCTCATTATTATAATATTATCTTATAATAAAAGTAACACTTATTATCGATCTGAGGATAGAACCAATCAACCAATAGAACCAAAATCAATTGCATTATTGTAGGGAATTATTTTTGTGATGGTAATGTTTGCATTCCATGTCAGAGATTATTCGGGTTGCATCCCATGCTTGAGAGCTCACAGCTCTCTACATGTTGAATCAAAACTTGCTAGCCTCACAAAAACTCAAAAGTCCGGGTAGATCTGTACAATATTTCTAACTGGAGACAAGCACCAACAATAAATTTAAATAACAAACCTAATTAAATAATTATTTAATAACATACCTTAACGTTACATAATTAAAATACAAATTCATAAGTCTTAAAAAGTAAATTCTAGGTTATGCGTATTTGGCGGCAAGCTGTTTCGCCAGGTCTATGTACTGCTTCTTCGCGTCGTCCTGTGAGATGCCCTTGCGGCCGGTCCATGCCTTGAATTTGGCGTTTTCTACAAGCCCACTGGGTTCACCTGAAATAGAAGAAATAAGAAAATGAGCAAGTTGAATTATAATAATACATTGACTGATAGTGTATATTTAAATTACACGCTGAATAATTCCACCATATTTTTCATCAATCAATAATTTCTCATTTTAGAATTACGTAAGTATATCAATATTTAGTTCATCGAGCAAATTGTATCATGCAACATGGACGACTTAGCTTAGTAGAGACAAATCGGAAAGTTATTCATTGGTTCATTTAGATTGTGTGGATTACATGGTAAATAAATAAAACTTGTATACCACAAAAAAGCTATTGAAGTGTCTTAACTTTTTTCCTTTAAAAAAAAGAAACAAGTAGCGAAATCAAAGAGCATCGAAATAGAATAAACGTTCCTTTCTCAATGAGCGAAATAGTCTCGTAGTCGGATAACTTCCTGGACAAGTTTTCGCCACAAATTAAAATCATGGCTGCTGACTCTACATACTCGTATAATGTATCCACGGCCTCGGAAACTGATGGCAGTTTCCGCAAAATTAGTCGCTAGTAGCGCGGACTTCCTAACAAAGGATTATTAGATAGTCCCCGGTTTTAAATACGACCGCCGACCTCTTGCTCTGCCTGCCCAGTCACGGCAGCCACCTGTACGCTCATAGACTCATGTACCTACAAAGTCACTGACAAAGCCTTGTCAGTGGTGAAATTTTGATCAACACAAATATCGTTGGCCAGACTCGCTAATAAGAAGAATATAACCGATTCTGACTTTACATCATGACTATTAGAGCAAAGCGTACTTATGACAAAAAACGCGTTTTTGTGTCAATAACTCTTGAGTTTTTTCTGTACCCAGGTCGCACCTAAAAGGTCACCTCTACCACTGTATATCCTCCGAACCTCTACGACATATAGAGTCCTAATGAGGGACACTCCAAAAGGTAAGATGTGACAAGATGGTTAGACGTATCAGGTTGCCTACCAATGTTGACGTCTCCGATGGTGGCCTGCTTGTACAAGGAGTAGAGAGCCAGGTTCTCGCTGTCAGCAGGCTTGGTCTTCCAGTTCCTGACGGCGTCGGACACTTGCTTGAATTCCTGAAGCGAAATATTGAGTTTTAGTTTTTATATATATGCAAACCATGTTTCTTATTCTGGAAAAATCCCAAGCTGTCGTCATAAAAATAGACAACTCTAAGCACAGACTACGGAGAAGATACTACTTTAGACTCTAAGTAGTAGCGCCGCGGAGAACAATTATTAACTTCCTATGGTGAAAGGCGAGTAGCGGTTTCCACATAACAATGTATAACAACAAATGTATCTTCAAGGAAGGTTGATGTTCATCATCATATTGATTATTTGCGAAACAAAAATTTAAATTAAGTCTTAACTAGTTAATTAAGGAAAGTTTTTTTCTTATTTGCAAATTGACGTTTTGAAGAAAATGCTGCAGTGGAGTTTGTAGCGCTGCTTCTTCTCCACTTGCGCTTTGGAAGTGGTGGTAAACTTACTACGAGTATAAGTAAATTGACGTTAATAAGTGATATTTATATCCTATATTGAAAATAAACGATTTCATTTCATAAAGAAACATGATTAAATCTAATCTTCTACCACAAATCAAACATAAAACGATGTTGTAGTTGAAATTTTCAATTTTCACACGTAAGTTACAAAATTCATTACCTATCTTTAAAAAATCTGTGGATTGATCGGCGTCGACCCTTGAACTTGAATATCAACTCATTAGCCTATCAATTAGCGTCTTACTCGTAAATCTATTCTTCTTTGCATTGTCTTATCAAAATTATCATAATTTATGTAAGTACACAATAAACATTTTTTTATGTTCAGTCAGATGTATTATTAAGCCTGAATCTACGCGCCTTAGATACATGACGTTTCTTATGTGCGTTTGTCTATTTGTTTTTATACTTATAGTGATCAAAGGAATTGTTGTAATTTTCTAAAGACATAATTTGCGAAAAAGAAATCGTTCACCAATTATGTCGAATGAATATCATTTTAAAATCGAACGGAAATCATTCGACTTATCGGTTTTGTATTCTCAAAAATAACACTCTTTGTGTTACCAATAGTTTTAGTAATAAATAACGTTAAAATTATTGCAATAGGCCTCAATTCCCCGTTGGTTCGATTGATCAAATCTTCCAAAAAAATACTCGTGAACGTGAACCACCTTTTTTTGAAAGGCGGTAAGAAATGTTACGTAACGGTAATGTCATTCAGACAGACTTGAGACAACCGACATTTTTTTTGCATAGTGCCTGAGTTGCAGACATGTAAATTATAAAATACCGTATAGACATGAATTGGACCGGTTCAGGGTTTTATAATGCACTTCTTGGCATCAATTCGGTTATGGTACTGATAGCCGACAGGGATTTCGCTCATAAGGAAAATCCGCTAACAAGTGGTTATAATCTGATGTTCTGTCAAATAGATAATTATGTCTTGGCAATTTAATTTAGATTACTAAGTTCTTATTAAGGAGAAATGTCACAAGAAGATATAGAAAGTTGACCCTAAATAGTTAAGGATAGGTAAGTGTTGATTCTTTTCAATTATATTTTAATTAAGCAAATTCCTGCAGTCCATACAAAAGACATCAAAACCGTACAAGGAAATAATCATTCCTTTCTCAATGAGTCTATGACCAACGGTAGTATAGATAGTAACACCACTGGTCATAAGATGCTGCCTTGAGGTGCGCTAACTTTGCTTCTTGGTCATAGATCTCAGGGGGGACTGTTGGCTGATTGACACTTTAAACTACAAATAAAAAAAGTTAAATTTAACAAGCAGAAAATAAGTTCTTACCTAGTTATACGTGTATCGAAAATTGTGTTACAGCCGTGGGCTTTGTAGCTGTAATGATGATAAAAATGACTATGCGTTAGGTTAGGTTAAATTATTTCAGCTTACCTGGTCAAGAGACATTTTGGGGTTTAGTTTGGTTGAGATCTGTAAAGAAAAAGATACACTTTAGTCTCATGATTTATTATGGTGTAAGTTAACCCCGACAAAACCACAGAACTAAGATTAAGTAGAAGTTCCATCTTTTGTCATTATATGGCGAGTTTAACTATGGCACGCAGTGACACTTCTACCTAATCTTATTTCTGTGGACCAACCGGACCAACCAAAGACAAAGCATCATCTCGAACTGATAAATATTGTAGATCCCTAAATGTAGAAATGGAATAGAGTAAGAGGCCCTCTTTTCGAAACCTTCCCGTTTAAGAAGAGTGCCTCTCAAGCCTAGTAATGCACGCATCTGGTGCAACATTCCAACACTCAATAAAAACGATTGAGCTCATGATCATTATTTTCATTGTCAGTCAATCACAAATTCAGAGTGATCCGTCTGTGTAAATATAAAGACTCGATTGAATTTGAAGATTTTTTTCAATCCAAATAATTAACAAAAATTTAAGTTTAAATCCTACCAAAAACAAGTATCTAAAAATAGATGAGGATGCCAATTAAGGAAATAGTTTCCAGTCGTTAGAATTGTTTTACGTACGTACGACGTTATGTACCTAAGTATAATTTATTTTTAATGAAGTAAATTTTCGATTTGTAGCAGTTCCGCTATCATATTCGTTAATTTGAAACTAAAGGTTTACGTTTAACCAATTTCTACGTGACTCGTAAAAACAGATAAATAGGTATATTTGTAGCAAACTATCTACTCGCAATGATACCATAATTCAGATACGCTACGTTGTATCATAAAAAAGATAAGTCAAAAAATATTTAAACAGTTAATCGGTAAAATGTACTTATCGATAATATTTAGATAAGTTTTACAAAAAAATATTATAAATAAATATTATGTACTTACGTAATTTACTTCTTTATTTACTTAAAATATATGGGATATATTCAGAGTTAACGTTTGTTCGATCTGAAATCTAAGGCATATTGCTAGTCAATATGAGACTAGAGTTTTCCAAAATGACTGGTTCGAAGCGGCTTGGAGGCCTATTTTTGAAAAGTGTGGCAAAAGTGTGTTTTTGCAAAATCGGCTAGTCTAATAATTTTTGTTCGATAACGAAGGATTTTTGTTCGACTTAATTATGTTATACATTTCAAAAATAGGGTTTCTGAACATTGTTCATATCATCTGACTAAGTGTGTCATGTACCTAATGTAACCTTTGTTCTCTTACGCATCTCATCATTTGTTTCGTACTGAAAATTTTCCTAATCAAGTTCATCAGAATATGATAGTTTATATTTAGGATAAACTTCAGATTCTAAGCGATAACTATTTCAATTTGACTCCAAATTCTAATTTACGCGTTTGAGATACCCTCAAGCATCGATGTATATTGTTCCTCAAGGTTTTTTCATGAACGTACATATGTATATGCTACGGTGATCGCGTTCCATGAAGCAATTATAAAGAGGAGAAGCCGTTTGAAATGGCGCAGTGATGTGATCATTGGGGCCTCGCCGACACGAAAGTAGGCGGGGCTTGTCGAAACCAAGCACCCCGCACGCCTCACATATACTTTCTTACAAAACGCTTATTACGGCATCTCCTCTTTGTAATTGCTCCATGTCGCGTTCTCATCATTCAGGTACGAACCCTATTTTCATTCAATGCACCGATTTTTAGTGAGACATACTTTCCAAAATTATGTTTCAAAGTCATCGTATCAATGTTATTATGTTTTATTATAATATCATTGCATCGTATGAAAAAACTTCGATACCACTGCCTGCGCCACGGGCCTATATATTTTTTTTCACCATTTAAAAGGTACAACTCTATGTCAAAAAGGCGTGGATAAGTTACCAAACATTTACCATAGAAAAATGTTCATGAAAAACTGATTACGGTGGTACATTAATCTAGATTCAACACAAGCAAGTAACCTACATAGGCAAAACCTCGTGCAAATGCAAGTGTAGTAATAAAATATCACTAGTCCACTCACCAGGGGTCCGGCGGAACAAAGTAGATCACAATCCGAGTGGACACTGAATGATTTTCATGCTCGTCTCTCGTTAAATTCCCGTCCACCTGCGAAGCTCCGCACGCTTTCATCTAGGGCTGTCAAAACTTTAAAAAAATTGATTCTGGCTTTTGGGTAGGTATTGAGAAGGAAACGTTAATTGTTTCTGTTTTTTTTTTTGTCAAATTAGCTGTAGAAGCTCTATTCCATTCTAAGTAATCTATTGAATGAAACCATTAGGGTTTTTTTTTATTTTATTCATTGTGATCCAACATGGATTCGCTTTTGTTTTGCTTCACTCTGATCCGTCAATGGATTTGTGGGTTTGTTATTAAGATAATAAAAAGGGTAACTTCCGATTTTTCTTTTTCATTTAGGTACTTGTTGTTTGTTGTTGTTGTTTAGTTCTGTGAATAGCGATAGCAAAATATATTTTATTTTGGATTCTTTCGTTATCAGTTTTTAAATACAAGTACCAGCAGGTGGACCAAAAAAACATATATTTTATCCCACCTTTTCAATTGGTGTTGCCAACATTAATTAGATACAATATTATTTCAAATGACATGTGTATTTTTTAACACATTGGCTTGGATAGACTTCGCACACTCCGCATTGCTTCGACCTTCGACGATATTAAACAGACAATTCTGTTCTATTTGTTTTTAATTTTAAGTGACACCCCTATAACATATGTCAATAAACATAAACACTATCATTTATATTTACAATAAATTTGGCATCCTTATCAGGTCTAATCTAAAACCTACTGATACCTACGATATCCCTAAGATACCGGTTCGCTAAAAAGTGCTGAAATCATAAAATACCGAATGCATCGATGAAATGCATAATATCCAGTAGTACCCTAAGAAGAAAAACTATCTTCAAAAAGAAATTCAAAATAATCAAAAATGTAATCATCGAGATATATGTACGTACGTTAGTATATATATCTCAATGAATGTAATCCATATTTCCATGCGTTATTTCAAATGCTGTTTGGAGCGCTGAAGTGATGACTCACGCAAAATCAGTGTGTAGAATGAAAATCGTTCGACTCACCGATTAATCGAATAAAGATCATTTTTCATGGCTCCTGTAGCACTATTTTTCAAATGTATGACATATATGTCGAATGGAAATCGTTCGATATCTAACAAAAATCCTTCGATATCAAACAAACACGATTCAAGAATAGCATGTTTTCATTTGGCGGCTAAGCCAGATTTGTTGGATGTTTTTCAAGGCCCACTGTAAAACACGTCTGTAAAGTTTACATTCATTCCATATTCATTCATATCGAGTGGGTTACATGGCCAATCTATGTAGAATGTATAGAGATTGGCCATGTAACCCACGATTTCAGAGATTTTCAACCTCTGACGTGGTTTCTAACCACCACCTATGGCAATGGTTTAATGGCTAACGTGTTTTTCGAAGCACCAATCAGATGATTCAAGCCTACAATGTCCTATCCAAACTGAAAAGAAATACGAAAAACATAAATAGGTATTTATTACACTTTCGCCGTGGTCTGACCACGGTCGCAGGATTATAAAGAACAGGTCCAACGCTGCGCTTGCCGGTTCGTGGTCGCCATGCTTTTTCTACAGTGTCGTAAAAGGCGACTAAGGGAGGTGTAAACACATTCAGGGTGCAATCGGGTTTTATGCATCTTTGTATGTGTATTTTGTACGATACAAAAATCCTGAGATGATGATGACTCATTTGTATAAAAGTAAAACAGGAATGTTGTAGGTAAGTACTGAACATAAAACTTGTTAGGTATGATTTAAACAAGGTACAAGTTCTTTCAAGAGTACTTACCTACTTCAGGAAATTTTAGGGTTCCGTACGAAAACTGTTAAAACGGAACCCATCAGTCACTAAGCTCACGATGTCTGTCCGTCTCATCTTTAGAGAATACTAGCTTTATCCCGCAGCTCCGCCTGCATCAAAAAGTAGCCTATGTTTGACCCCGGGTCTTCAACTATATTCATACCGAATTTTATCAAAATCCGTTCAGCGGTTTGGCCGTGAAAGCGTAACAGACAGACAGATAGACAGACAGACTTTCGCATTTATTTATTTATTTATTTACAAAGACATCCTGTGGACTGTTATCTGTCAGTCAAAGGGTTACAATGTAACTCACGATGAAATTAATGACATGATGATAGGTAGACTTAAAATCACATAGGATAGGTACCTACAGCGGCATAAAAACGAAATAAAGTTCCAATTCGGTGTTTAAATAAACACAAGCTATGAGTACGAACAGAATCCTTTGTGCGATTCGCGCTTGGCCGAATTTACTACTTATCAAATATCGAAATCCCCATCATATTTTTATCAGATAAAATTTTCTAATAAATTGAAATAAAATATTTTCAGCAATGCACTTCTTATCTACAGAAAAATGGGTCAAAATGTTGCAAATTCTCTTATCTCATGGAATTTGCGGAAATTTCCCGCCAAACCCACCACTCCTGTTAGATATCTATTTATTTACTTGATATGATATGATAAAGCGTATGACAAACATGTTGACAACTGAGTTTAATAAAAATAGGTTCAAATATGAAAGTAAATAAAACGAAATGTATAAATCAACCGGGCAAATATTTCAGTATCTTGTTGATGGTACTGAACCCTCATTGCACCCGTCTCAAACTTGAATAGTTCTTTTTATTTACTAAATTTCTTCTAGATTCGACGTTGGGGTTCAAATATTTAATTGAGGCACAGAATAATAAATATTCCTCTATTATTTATTTTGTGCATGAGTGGAACATCAAACGGATGTTGATGCGTAAATTCGCACCCAAGATCGCGGTCTCGGAAAAACCGTTTAAAAACCATTGCAAAAATAAAAAATATCACCTAATACATATACTACTGAATTATGAACGTGAGTCACATTAACACATTTATTTGTCTATATATATTGTGCACGATCACACATGAATCATATCAAACCTAGATGATCTACTTGCCAAATCGGGGTTTGGTCTGTAAATAATCGATAAAACAGTGAGTAATTGTTAACCACGTGTTAACATCTTGTCAAAGCATACGTGGCTCTGGTTTAGCCGCTTTGGCTGACGTGGTCATATCTCCAGATTAATGTGATGACTGTGGTGATGTATTTACCCACACTGGACGATCTCGATAAAGGATACTTATAATATTTGTACTTTCTATTAATTTTGTATTATCTATTTGGCATGTGGTAAGAATGAGCTTGACAAAATTTGGCCTCGGATCTTGACTTCCTCCGTGTTTGACCCTTCTGTTAAAAGCCCCTTAAGACAGGCTTAAAAATCGCAGTATTGGACCTGACTCAAGCGGAATGTTCCTTTTGATCTTCACTGGGTTGGAGATCAGACTGCAGTCGTTGTTAAATCTATGTAATTAGTAAGTAGTTATGTGTTAGTAAGGTTGTATTAGTGTGGCGTATACCTACAAAATAATTTTAAGTGGTCCAAGAGGTATCGCACACCGCTTTGTATTTCAAACAGCTTCTCATCGAACGATCTCTCAACGAATGTTTATATTCTATAAAAACGTTCCTCTCTCAATGGCAAAGCACGAACAAACGGAACAAATACAACCGCGCGGAGGCGGGGCCGCCCGCTGGCCGGCGCGCGGGGAGGGCAATATCATTGAAATTGACACGTTTCATTGTCAGTCGCTCCGTGTCTGTTGTAGATTTACGTTTTATTTAGTTTGTGGCTGTCAACGCCGACGCCGCGCCGTCAGGAAACATTTACGATGCCTAAATGTGCCGTCCCATATTGCAATAACTACGTATCAAAAGTAAGAAAAAAAGCTGGAGTCTCACATTTTCAGTAAGTATACCTTCGATTACTAGTTCAGAAATAGATAGGTAGGTAGTACACACATAATCAACGTCAACTTCTAACCCTTAATTCCGATTCAACGGTTACGACAGACATTAGGTACCGCTAAAAACAGTACTCCATAACTTTTGTGTCCTACTCCTACATTACCTACGCCACCACAGACATATAAGACATACACAGGCGGAACATAAGTTAATAGTAATACTTATGTAGCAAGTAATTGTTGTTATCCTTTTCTCACGTATTCGGATCTATATGGCGATATCTCTTTTTTACACCTGTAGCAACAATTTTTGGCCGTGACGCCATTTTGTAATCTACGGTGTTGGATCGGTGAACACTAAAATAATAGAGTAGAATACCGTTTAAATGATCTCAGATCATGCACTCCACACAACATACATACATTCCTTGAAATCATGGGGAGCATTATCGTAAACATCTTACCCTAGACTAGATACAGCCCAGGCTGCATAGTTTTGCATGTGTGTGTTTTTGCTACGCTAAGTACCTACCTTCCGTCTGTGTTACGTCTTATATGTCTGTGTACGCCACACACACAGCCTATACTTACTAAGGCCTGTCCTTGTAGTAATGCGTCACGTCATGACGTCACAATGACACGATGAGAAAAGGAATATAGTTGTTATTGTTTGTTATTTATTTTTTATTTGTTTTTTTTTTTTTTTGTTGTTTTTAGTTTTCCGCAAAATAAAACTAGAAGAGAGAAATGGAAGCGTTTAATAGCACGAGTTAGAAACGATGAATTTTACGTACCAAATTCATCTAGTCTGATTTGCTCGGAGCATTTTAGTGAAGATGACATGTATTTGACAAAAAAAGGTCTTAGGAGGTTAAAACATTCTGCTGTACCTGAGATAAAAGTAAGACTTAGCATCTATTACTCACACAATTTTTAAGCTTTTTACCAATATACCAATTCTTAGAAAACACAGCTTATAGTTTCGAACAATCTCTATCAAAATTTCTATTATCAAAATATATATTACTAGCTATTTCCCGCAGCTCTGCCTGCGTCAAAAAGTAGCCTATATTTGACCCCGGGTCTTCAACTATATTCATACCAAATTTCATCAAAATCCGTTCAGCGGTTTGGCCGTGAAAGCGTAACAGACAGACAGACAGAAAGACAGACTTTCGCATTTATAATATTAGTATGGAAGTATGGATTATTGAAATGCCAATTTTCGACACTGCCAGAGTAAAATGTCGCAAACTACCCAAATGAATATTGAAATTTAGTGGAAATAGAACCCAGAAATTTCAATTGAATTTTCGAGATAAATTAATTGCAGTTACAAAAAAAGGAAGTAATACTATCTATGTATTAAAATCAGCTCATTTTCTCGTATAAAAATAAAACGATGCAACTCAGTAAATAGGTAAATAGTTATCTTGTTCCGAGCGAAACTCACCGGACCACGACTCTGTCGTACGGAGGCCGATTCTCAAAAATACGACACAAATTCGACAAATCTCTACCATAACTCTCTATATTAAAAAAAAAAGATTAGTCTCGATACTGCCAGTAATTATGGTCGACTACGCAAATGTCTACTGAAATTCTGTTCGGGTTTCTTATAACGCCATTCATAACCGTATATTATGACGTGAACTCTTCATTATTTTATTTTTTTGTCCAGTTTGATCCACTCTAAAATTTATTAATTCTGTCTGATACCTGTTGTACAATTGTGTAGTCAAGAAAAATTGAAAAAAAAAATAATATTTATTAATTACTAGTTGTACAATTGTGCAGTCAAGAAAAAATGAAAAAAATCTATATTTACTAATTACTAAGTAGCTGTTCTATTACCTGTGGCTTCGCTCAAGTGATCAAGGAAAAGTGCCAATGACACCTTCAACCAAGCGTGTTTCCCAGTTGTGTCCTAAGCTAACGTTTCAAAGCCTTACGGCACATGATGATGGTCCGAATGTCGTCAGATCGCCAGATTATACCGGACGGAAAAAATATATTTTCCACTACAAATATATTGTTACTAACTGTACCAAAAATATGCTAGGGTATCCGACCGGAAAACTTCAGGGGATCAAAATATATATAATTATTTATTGTGATCCCCTGAAGAAAACGGAGTAAAAAATAATTAAAATAAAACGGATGAACTAACTATTAACTAACCTTGTACTTTCTTTTCCTTTTATGTATAATCCTTTGCATTTTTATTGTGTAGGTACATGAATAAAATAAATAAATAACTATCTAGGGTATCAGATTTTGGGGATCAGACCGAAATAACTCTCGTTTTCGATTTCGGAAGGAAACCCCTGTGTCGGTCGGACACTCACTACATAGGGCGCACTGTAAGTTTCCGGAACTGGCCACTTACATAAACAATATTTAAAAATTTATTGCAACATTTGAAAATAGAACTCTTTGGCTGTAGAATGCAGTTTGTTTCATATGACTGTCTTTTGTTTTTACCTTGTGGCGCCATTTAAAAAATTGTGTGTCTGCATCAACATGGATTTAACTCGGGAAAATTTTCGTAGTATGATTTTCTACGATTTTAAGTGTAATTTGACAGCTCAACAGAGCATCGCTCGGCTTGAAACAGCTTTTGGCAATGAAGCACCATGCAAGACAACTGTTTATAGCTGGTTTGCAGAATTCAAGCGTGGTCGTATCAATCTCAGTGACGAATCTCGCGATGGTCGGCCGTCCACCGCTGTGACCAACAAAAACATCAATGCTGTGCGCCGTATGATTGAAACAGACAGGCATGTGACCTACCATGAAATTCGCGCATCCTTAGAATTAGGCATGAGTCAAATACAATTAATCCTACACAAACATTTGGGTGTGAGAAAGCTGTGCTCGCGGTGGATCCCACACAACTTGACCGAGGCTCAAAAAACGGACCGCGTCACTTGGTGCAGTGCCATGCTTACCAGATTCAACGAAGGTGCGTCAAATTTGGTGTGGGACATAGTAACAGGTGACGAAACATGGATTTATTGCTACGATCCCTAAACAAAGCAGCAATCGAGCGTATGGGTCTTTCAAGATGAGCCGAAACCAACCAAAGTGGCGCGCGTGAAAAGTGCATCTAAGCGGATGATTGCTTCTTTTTTTAATAAAACTGGACACGTGGCTACTGTTGCTTTAGAGAATCGTCGTACAGTGAAGTGACTGGTACACGACCATTTGTTTGCCGGAAGTTATTGACGAACTCCGTAAAAATAACCGTAAACGCCGTATCATCCTGCACCACGACAATGCTAGTTCTCACACGGCCAGACAGACAAACGACTTTTTGAAGGCGAAAAATGTAGAACTCATGAGTCATCCTGCATACAGTCCCGACCTGGCACCTTGTGACTTTTTTCTGTTCCCAAAAATTAAGAACCAATTACGCGGTCAACGATGTTCATCACCAGAAGAGGCTGTCGAGGAGTATGAAAAACACGTTTCAGAGGTCACCACAGAGGAGTGGCACAAAAGTTTTCAAAACTGGTTTCATCGAATGAAAAAGTGCATAGACGCCAAGGGAGATTATTTTGAAAAACAATAAATTAATTTTGTACCTTTAATAGTATTTTTTCATATTCATTCCGGAAACTTATAGTGCGCCCCACGTATATTACTAACCTAACCTTACCTATTTAAATAACAAAAAAAATGTTTTACATGTACCTACACCAAACCCAAACTATGTAGGTACAATTCATATCTAAAACCAATAAAAATTATTCCAGTTGTCGTCGGCATCTCAAAGTGGTAGCGACATGTCTCCCATCATCATTAACCCTGAGGATGAGGAGTCCATGGAAGTGAAGGAAGTGGAGACGGAAAGTGGCGACGATGCCGAGGTAGGTTATTTTATGAAAAAAAGAATGATATTCTATGATTAAATTTTAAGAGTAATTTAAGTTTTAACACACCCCGGACACTCCATACAATAGCGACGACCCCGATACCTATTACGACTACTACAATTCTTAATTACCGTATCTACGTCATATTTATTGCAGCGCAGCGGCCCGGGCAGCTGACGCGACATCCTTCCATTATTTTACTCTCGATTTTTACCCTAAATCTACACGGTGGGGTGTGGTGTCAAATAGGACAAATGTGGTCGCGCCATATAACACATGATTTTCATTCGACATAATCGATGAGTCGAACGATTTTCAATCGACTCTAATTTTACGTGGTTTGGTTCTGGTAATTACGTTAAAATGAGCAAACTAGCACGATTGGCCTACAGTTTTCTAAGGTTTCTGTGCAATTTATGCATGTTAAAATGATTCCAGTTTTTGGCATCTCAAAGCGAGCCAGCCAGCCCTCCATTGCAGGCGGACAGTGCTAGCAACATGTGTACCATCATCATCGACCCTGAAGATGAGGAGTCCATGGACGTAAAGGAAGAAGAGGTGGAAAGTGGCGAGGATGCCGAGGTTGGTTCACTTCTCACATCTTCTTCATCACATTATTCCATATTCATTATTTCCATTATCTTGGTTCACTTCACACCATCATCGTAGCAAATGTAAATCCGTAGTCTCTGCCTACCCCTACGGGAAACAGACGTGATGATATATATGTACTTCACACCATGATTTTTTATTTACCGAAGATTGTTATTGTTCTACGGAGCAAAGAGTGTACGTTACATAGATACATATTATCATGTGTGTAAAGCACGTTAAAACTAAAGGTTGAACGGATTGAATCTGGGGGTTATGGTATCATATTATCATCTGTGGTGTTAAAGCACGAGTTTGGGAAGATTCCTTTACTCTTGTTGTTTTACTACAGTTAAAATGCCTTTCGAAGCACATAATCATATTTATTAACAGACATTTAGATAATTCAAGTCTGCAATGTCCTAACTTACCTAAAAATAATACAATATGTATGCTTTCCAAGGGAATCGAACCCACTACTTACTTCTGAGTTTTTAGGTAACCACAGAGGTTGTTTACTAGTTTGTGTACAACCCGTCAGTGTTGCATGCCATAAAAAAATAAAATTGTTTCCGCATTAGTTTCAGAGCACCGTAGTGATCAAAGACACTCTATGTCACACCACGTTGGAAGGGTCCTTCAAGCAGTTGCACTCCTACACACCGGGAATAAGCAATCCATCCATCGTTCATATGTATGAGCAGGTTGGTTCGACGATCGTTGGCAATCATTCATACTTATCCCCTGACCTGCTTACGGGCTCGATCGAGCCCAAAATGTTTCTGCGCTACTGTGCTTCTGGGCTCGATCAGCCCCAACTGTTTTCGCTTGCATCATTTTTTAGTTACACAACACTAAGTAACTCTATGTGTCTATGGCTTTTTCTCGGCTAACTACGATCCTGCCACTATCGATTAAAAACAATTCCATTGCCATCCAGGGCCGAAAAAATTTTTAAACACGAATTTGAAGTTGAGCTTGACGGGTCTCATTTTTTTCTAGGATCACGGTACGGGAAAATGCCTGGCTAGGGAGGTTATTCTTTATTATAACTAATGAAATTTTTTGAGAAAATGCTTAAATAAGTCTATTTTAATATAAAATACAAACATAATTGATCACTTAATGTTTTCATGTGTTATTTCCATTTTTTCATTAATTATAAAAAATTTTTCCTATGTTTTCGCGATTGTTATTCATTAAATTAAACTATTTTAATACGGTTTTATCGCGTTTATTACTTATTTATTTACACCTGACGTTTCAAACACTTTACAGCGTTCATGGTCGCAGGCAGACTAAGTTAACATTTGTCTTTGATGTCATAAGATTACAAAACTACCGCCTGAAATTTTTATTGGGAACTATTCCGATTCACGCAGTATTGGCTCACAGTATCTAAGGGTCTTGCAGTCTGCTTCCGAGTTTGCAATTTTATTAAGTTAATGACTGGGTCCCAAGCTGGCGGTACCTGCCATCCATCCTCTCTATTGAAATTAGGATGTTTTTTAATTTCAATAGCTTCACGTAACATCCTTGGAATGAATCTGTTTTCCTTTGCAAGGACTTGAGGATTATCAAAACGCATATAGTGGTTGGGTTTGTCTAGAGCATGTTCACAGACTGCAGACTTGGTTGAGCGTCTAATTTTCATGTCAGCAATATGTTCTTTTATACGAGTATTAATGCTTCTCTTTGTTTGCCCAATGTATGATAAACCACAGTCACAGTCAATTTTATAAACTCCAGCATCTTGCAATGGGATATTGGATTTTACAGGTCTTAAAAATTGGTTTATTTTCTTATGCGGCTTGTAATAGGTCTTGATTGAAGCTCGCCTAAGTATGTTACCAATCTTGTCCGTGACTCCCTTTATGTATGGTAAGATGGCAGGAAAACGATCAACTGTGTGTGGCTTGGGTCGACTTCTGTGACAAATGTGTGGGAGGCTGAGATTGTTGCTTCTTAAGACAGACTTGACTCGTTGAAGCTCCTCCTTAAGATGGTGGGTGTCACAGATGCCGTGTGCTCTCTGTAACAAAGATTTGCCTACGGTAGCTAACTGACATGGATGATGGTGAGATTTACCATTGAGATATTTGTCTGTGTGGGTGGGCTTTCTGTACACAGTGTGACTGATACTATTGTCAAGATTTCTAGTTATTAAAACATCAAGAAAGGCTAATGAATTATTGATCTCAGGTTCCATAGTGAATTTAATTTTACTATTAATGGAATTTAAATGATCTAACAAAACAGAGACTTGAGTTTTGGGGAGTACAACAAAAGTATCATCTACGTACCGTTTGAACATCTTCGGCATAGCCAGGGTGCTTGAAAGAGCCTTCTCCTCAAGGTCTTCCATGAAAATGTCGGCAACAATGGGAGAGACTGGAGACCCCATAGACGGTGTAGCTATGGGGTCTCCAGTCTCTCCCATTGTTGCCGACATTTTCATGGAAGACCTTGAGGAGAAGGCTCTTTCAAGCACCCTGGCTATGCCGAAGATGTTCAAACGGTACGTAGATGATACTTTTGTTGTACTCCCCAAAACTCAAGTCTCTGTTTTGTTAGATCATTTAAATTCCATTAATAGTAAAATTAAATTCACTATGGAACCTGAGATCAATAATTCATTAGCCTTTCTTGATGTTTTAATAACTAGAAATCTTGACAATAGTATCAGTCACACTGTGTACAGAAAGCCCACCCACACAGACAAATATCTCAATGGTAAATCTCACCATCATCCATGTCAGTTAGCTACCGTAGGCAAATCTTTGTTACAGAGAGCACACGGCATCTGTGACACCCACCATCTTAAGGAGGAGCTTCAACGAGTCAAGTCTGTCTTAAGAAGCAACAATCTCAGCCTCCCACACATTTGTCACAGAAGTCGACCCAAGCCACACACAGTTGATCGTTTTCCTGCCATCTTACCATACATAAAGGGAGTCACGGACAAGATTGGTAACATACTTAGGCGAGCTTCAATCAAGACCTATTACAAGCCGCATAAGAAAATAAACCAATTTTTAAGACCTGTAAAATCCAATATCCCATTGCAAGATGCTGGAGTTTATAAAATTGACTGTGACTGTGGTTTATCATACATTGGGCAAACAAAGAGAAGCATTAATACTCGTATAAAAGAACATATTGCTGACATGAAAAATAGACGCTCAACCAAGTCTGCAGTCTGTGAACATGCTCTAGACAAACCCAACCACTATATGCGTTTTGATAATCCTCAAGTCCTTGCAAAGGAAAACAGATTCATTCCAAGGATGTTACGTGAAGCTATTGAAATTAAAAAACATCCTAATTTCAATAGAGAGGATGGATGGCAGGTACCGCCAGCTTGGGACCCAGTCATTAACTTAATAAAATTGCAAACTCGGAAGCAGACTGCAAGACCCTTAGATACTGTGAGCCAATACTGCGTGAATCGGAATAGTTCCCAATAAAAATTTCAGGCGGTAGTTTTGTAATCTTATGACATCAAAGACAAATGTTAACTTAGTCTGCCTGCGACCATGAACGCTGTAAAGTGTTTGAAACGTCAGGTGTAAATAAATAAGTAATAAACGCGATAAAACCGTATTAAAATAGTTTAATTTAATTATAAAATTGATTATTTTCTGTGCAACTTTTTCTATTTATATTACTAATTTAATATTATGGCCTTTTTTATTGCTCCGTGCTTAGGCCCGTGATACATAAACACGGGTGCGTGGTTACTGCGCCCTGTAATGTGATACGTTCCTGGAGTGTCAACAGCCACCATAATATGTTTCCCCACAGGATCTAGTAAATTAGCAGTCTTCAATAGAAGCAACAAACAAGTCTCTGGCTACTAGGGTTCACTAAATTTCGACTTGAAAAGAAGATATACTTAGCACCATTAGTAATAGCACCCTGTTTTACACTTTCTAAGTATTCCTGTACTAATTTGAACATAAACAAACTAAATTAGAACCTCTATCTATTATCTTATTGTTACTTCGTTCCTATGTATTCACACTTCACAGCCGTCGACATCAGGTGCCGAGCTAGACATCAAGCCGGAAATTGACGAAGACACCGAATACTACTTTAAGACAAAATATTTCGCAACCCTACAAGAATTGGAACATTTGAAAGTTTTAAACGAAACCCTCGTACAAAAGAACCAAGAGATTTCAGGGAAAAATGATAGTCTTGTAAAAGAAATAACAATTATCAAAGAGAAATTTAAAAAAATATCCGATAATTTACAAAAGACTCATGATGAAAATAAAACTTTATCACTGAACACGCTAGAATTGTCAAAGAGAAATATGTATTTGAACGAGAAAGTAAGGGAGCTGACGGAGATGAATCGAAAACTTGAAAAAGAATGAAAAATGTTTTGCGAGGAACTTGAAAATTTACTTATGTTATAAGTCTGAGATACCTATATAATCTCGGGAGGAAATTTCGTCACAGAACGCGAAAGCAGAGTCGATGAATCAGAAAGTCTCGGTATAGAATTAGATAGTCTCGTTGAAGAATATAAGACTCAAAAAAAAATGGAATTAATTATCTACTTACATAAAAAAAGAAGGATTGAGATGATGAGATTGGATGAATAAGAAATATTTGTAACAATAAGTGGGACATTATATCTATTAACCTTAGGTGTAATTCCAAATCGGACCGCAGGCCGCAGAATGAGTAAGAAACTTTCGATAACGTAAACTAAACGTAACGTAAAATATGTAATTAAATCCCTTACTCTCTTAACGTGAAAGAACGTGACAGAACATGTTGTAGTTGAAATGGGTTAAATAAAAATTAAAAACTGAACTGGTTATGTACTTATACCTACTCTAGATTGAAAATTCTCAACTAAACGAATAAATAAGTAAGTGAGTACAATAATTACGAGATCCAAAACAGAACAATTTACGGCCGAGTAAAAAGGCAAAGATCGCATCTTCGTTTCGTGAAAAGTTCATTCTTAAACTATTTAATTGGCGGCATTAATGACAAACTAATTTAGTCGATAAAATCTGTCATTACTATTATCTTTTCTGTGGCGATAGTAAGATTTAGAGGTGAATTCAATATCAAGGACAGATTGAATGATATTACAGAACCGTACAGCTAATCCTATTCTCAATCCGGCCACACGTATAAATTTTCTGTGATAACGAAATGTCCGGATCTTATCATCTAGTAATCTTTACAAATCCAACGTGTATGTATTTAGTCCACTCTTATTTCAGGTAATTTGATAATATATATTTTGATAATTATTAAATGGCTAGAACTAAATCAAAATTATTATTTGCATAATAATTTAAGAGGTGACCATTCCGTCCATAAAAATGGTTATTGGATTTGATGACGTATTCCCAAGAAAATCGAGGGCAACCATTAAATTTTATAGACAAAATAGATAACTTTAGAATTGTAAAGTTCAAAGTCGTTTTAAGCTGTTTTTGTATAAAAAGGTTTTAGAAAAAAAAATTACAGTTAAGTACTTACTTAAGTTTATTTAAATCTTTTATTTACTGCCATCGAAAAATATGAATAAGTATTGCCCTGAAGTAAGGACATTATGAGAGTGTTGTTTTACACATTACGTACCTACGTTGTGACATTTTCCTTCCATGCTGCTAAAATAATCAAATAGGCTTACTGCCAGTAAGAAATGTTGAGCAGTCACTCTTATAATGTACCAGGCACTCCTGGCCTTTTTTGTTTGGAACTAGCGGCCTGTCCCGATTCGCCCAGGCCTATATAGCCTTCCTCAATAAATAGGCTATCCAACACTGAAATAATTTTTCAAATCGGACCAATAATTTATAAGATTAGTATAGATGTACTCATGAAGTTTGGACACAGTCTTCATTTCCTTGCATCTTGTCGTATGGTAACATCATGGGGTCCGTTGGTGGCATTTGTACTGTGGCGGCGAGGATCGGTGACGATCTACCAGCCTTTAGAAGAAGTACCTGCAATACAAGTATTATGAAGAAAAAAATATTATAAAATTATGTCTTATAGATAATCTAATAATGAGCAGTTCGTAGTCATACCTTTAACAATAATCTCTCTCCTCCCTGGCCGGTGATAATCAAACCCAAACACTTCCTCCACTTTGGTGGGGAGTCTAATTTATATGAGCAGTTCTTTGTCATACCTTCAACAATGATCTCTCTCCTCCCTGGCCGGTGACAGCCCTGAACAGCAGCTCGGGGTTGAGATCGTCCCCAAACACTTCCTCCACTTTGGTGGGGAATTTCAACTTGCCTCCCGGGGATATCAATGGCACCTGGTGAAATGGGCAAATTTTTATCCTAATAATCAAACAACTTTTGGAGCACGGCGGGAGCGATGGTGTTATATGCTCGACCGCCGCAAAGGGAATTACTTCCCGCCAGGCGAGGTGTTATGCCTGGGGAACCGCGGCTCCGACGGTGGTCTGTCGAAGGTTGTATATATGCTCCAATTCTCAGAAATTCCAATTGCGCGATTTAGTCTTTGCATGCTGATTGGACGTCTTGTTTGCGAATTTCGAATTAGTTAGTTCTCTTTAACGCCATCTGTTGCGTTGTGTTGTAACTATTTTACTGTGCGATTGTGTCGCCACAAACTCATCAAATATCGATTCGTGCCTTTTACTAACGCAGACGCTAACTAAACATCGCGTTAAAATTTTGTATGGTTTTATTTTTAAAAGTTGTTTCACGTAAAAATTACGTTGGAAGTGGCGCTAGTGTCTTCGTCGAGCGGAAATTTTCCTTGAAAAAATATGTAGTTCCACTGATTGCCGCCTCTCTTTTTACGCGAAAAGGGACCTTACTGTTCTAGATGTAAAATGGTATGAGTAATATTTTTGAACTTCCGATAATAAGAATAAAAATGTATGTGAAAAATGTGCATCCTATTAGTAGAGATAGTAAAGAACAAAGATGATGAATCCGAGTGGTCTCCGGCTTAAGTATAGAAGAGATTCCGACTTCCACGAAAGTAGACGTTTCTTAATCCAGAGAACACACGGTTCCAATTTGATGTCGATAAAAGTAATAAGTAATTTTTGCTCTAATTGGAACCCAATTTATTTATCTTGATCATCATTATGTATGGCATTTATCCTGCATGAATATAACATATGTCCAGGCTTTTTAATCAACTTTCGGCGGCAGGGTGAAAGGTGAACATTGGTTGGGCATTTGTTTAGAGTCTGATCAGGTGCTCTGCAATCGCACTAACGACACTCCCTTAATCCCCATTTACGGAGGAGATGGTAAGTTTTCCCGTGGTAGAACGGAATTTAATTTAGTAATTTACCTTGATGTAGGGATGCGACACCTTATAATTGGACGTGTGAACGTGGAACAAGATAGACAGGCCAATGACGGCTTTGTCAGATGACGTGTTTTCTATGATCAGCGTGACGCGGAAAACTGGGCCCAAACCTTCCACCTGCAAAGAAAAAAATACAAATAAATTTTGCATAAAATCTAACTGATTCAAAATATGGGGCTAAAAGCTAGAATCAGACTACACGACTTCTAATGTTGTTTTTTCACTTCATTCATTTTAACAATTGAAACCCAGGGTCAGTTCAGGTTTAGCCATAGACACGAAAGAAGTAGTAAGTAGTAATTCCTTTTTGCACCCTATTTAATCTCCATCTTTAATTTCCTTCTTCTGCAAGGTTGCCTGGAAGAGATTGCATTTAATCATATATTTTTTTTACATAACGAGACTGGTCTCGCCATTTTGATGCTATAAAGGTGTATGCACACTCCAGACACTCCATATTACAGCTGAGTACTCGATACCTATTACGTCTACTCACTACGGTTCGGCCGCGTACGCACAAACGTCAATGTGTGTGTTACTCGTAGGGTTCGTTATTTACCGTATTTGCGTCATAATCGTCGCAGCGGCCGGGCGGCCGAAGCGTCATCCTTTGGATTGTTTTGCTCTTGATTTTTACCCTAAATCTGCGCACTTAGGAGTGGTATTTGTTTCGGGTGAGAGGGTGTTAGTACTATTTATAAATATGTGATGTAAGTAAGGATTCAACGTTCGGAATGAAAGTAAGTATTGCAATATTGCGGTATTTCTACTTCGATTAATTTAGTTGAGAGTGCCAAGTACCTCAGCAGTAAGTTTGATAGGTTCCATGGCGCCGACCGCGATGCTGTTGTCGCTCTTTACGTGAGCTTCCAGAAGGGTCTTCGCAGCCAGCAGACGCATCCTGTTCAGTTCGTGTTGGAATGTCTCGTGCATCGCTACAAAATAAATAAAAAAATAGATTTCATTTTCACAGCTTAGTCTTCTAATAGGCTACTTGACTGTATTCATACTTGGTTAATATTGTTATACTAAACAAAATATACACTAAAAAGTAACCGATTCTGAAAACAACAACAAAATTGGTTGTTAATTAAGGCAGTAATTCGATTTTGAAGTTTTCTCTAAAAGAAAAGTATGAGCGTGGTCTTGCTATCTCTTTTGTACGCACGAAACAGAGTGGCAGTGACGTCATAGCTCACACAGTGCATCCTTTTCTTGTTTTTTGACAGTTTCCCCTTCCACCGAATTTCAAAGGCTTATAACTTATTTATTTTTGAACGGATCACAAAAATTCTTTTATAATTTTGTTTCTGGAAATAAAAATATTGATATGAAAGAAAAAATTAAAATTAGTAGAATACCCAATTTTACTATGTAATCTCATTCATTCAATAATTGGTGTAAATGTAATGATGTATTGTCCAAGATAGAAAAAGGGAAGTTAATATGGTTTGGGCATGTAGAAAGCATCCGTTGTTGTGAGACCATGAGCACGTCATTAGCCAGCAATTTTTGAGCTTGCCTCTTCTACCACATCGTGAGGGCAACATGGCTAGACTTGTTCCCCCGTAATTTGCCTGCTAAAACTTAACCACAACCGCTGTACCGCGTCTGAGGTGTGCGAGCGGCGAGACGGGGGCGAAGTGCCAGACGCACAAGAGATAAAATATCTTAAAGATGGGTCGTAAAGTTTCAGTTCATTATATGTTTTTTTTTGATTGTATCTACTTACATGAAAATCATATTGAACAAAAACAGGGATTGGATATAATTATACTCATAAACATACAGTTTTTAAAAATCGTTATTCAATATCGTAAGATCTATCTGACACTACGAATCTCATGCTCTATCTGTCCCACTCCCCACCTCCCCGCGCATACCCAAGGCGCGGTACAGCGGTAGCGGTCAAACTATACCTGACGTGGCCGTACCATGTCACCTCAGGCTGTCCTTGTCTAACAACTCACCAACAGCATTCTCCCTCTCCCTTACAGACTGTTCCAAGCACAGCTTTGACTTCTTGGGGATCAACCAAGGTTTAGCATTAACTTGTGTTGTTTCCACTCCAGCCGAGGGACCGTTGAAGTCAGCTGTGCGTTTGAGAATCTTCAGCATCAAATTTCCACCTGAAATTGAGATAGAGATATTTTTTTTAAATACTTTGGGACAAATTACACAAATTGACTTAGCCACAAAATAAGTTCAAGACGTGTTATAGAATACTAACTAAACGATACTATGTTGTATAATAAATAAGTAGGTGTATATAGATAAACATCAAAGACCCTCGCCAATCAGAAAAATAATTTTCCATCTGAACTGGAATCTCCTGAGTAGCGGGCAGACATGTTAACCATTACGCCATATGGTCGTCATGTCGTCATAAGGATCATACATGCCTATTTTCCACATCCTTATTTTTTTAAATGTACTAATAATAACTGTTTCCCTTTTATTAGTATTTCGAAATATTTATCACTTTATTTTATATTTTTTGAACTAACTTACAATTTTAGCTCCTGTAAGCTTTCAAATTTACAGCGGAATAGTTTGAGGCGAGGGCTATTAACCACTCAGCCTTTTCGGCAAATGCACAAGGGGCTCCCAGTTGGAACGAACCTCGGCCATGGGCTTTGCCTTTGATCAAGCAAGCAATGCAAACTCGCGAGCGGTAGCAAACGCTCTGTGCCATATAAGGGCCGACACTATTGTGCGTGAAGGGCCTACTGAGAACCTATCGGTGGCGTAAAGCGCCCTGGTACATTTATATCGATTATATGTTCCTATTGAAAACCCCGGACTGAGTCGAGGGGTTTTCGAAGGGAGTATCAATAGCTAAGTCGTCTTCTTTTTATATCTGAGTGTGTGTGTGTGTGTGTGGGGGGGAATGTTTTCGTGGAATGTCATCATAACTTACTGCCTGTTACAATAATGAGCACGTGTTCTTCCTGACCCAGTTGACCAAACTTCATTACCGATACCACATCTGTAATAAACAAAACGTTATATTCTGACATACAAAATTTCCTTTTCTTTCCACGAGATACCTACAACTTGTGCATTACAACAATTGAAACTAAACTAATAAGTATAACTTGTGTGTGTGGAAGACGAATAATGTTTTAAATTGTAATTCAAAGTAACACATTTTTAAGGTTCCGTACAATACAAAAAGAATACAAATTAAAATCTTTCCAGATGATGTATTTCTGTGGCCACTAGTTATAACGAAAAGTACTGAAAACAGAATTTAATAAATATTCCATACAACAGACATGATTTTTTGCGGTTTTATAGATAACTAGCGGTTTCCCGCAGCTCCGCCTGCGTCAAAAAGTAGCCTATGTTTGACCCCGGGTCTTCATCTTTATTCATACCAAATTTCATCAAAATCCGTTCAGCGGTTTGGCCCTGAAAGCGTAACAGACAGACTTTCGCATTTATAATATTAGTATGGATGGAATTGAACCCTTCGTGCGCAAGTCCGACTCGCACTTGATCGTTTTAACTTAATTTAAATTTATGCAATGAGTCGTCGGTCACCGAGCCTACCAACCTGTGACATAAGTATAAACTGTGGATTTAAGTAACTACTTCTTACTTATGGGCTTATGAAGCTTTTAGGATGAATACTTAGGTAGGAATGGAATGAACATTCAGTAGGACTAACTGTTGTCTGCCGCTTCATCGCTGTGGTATGGTTTTGCTTGATTGAACATTGATTGCCCGGCTCACTATTAAGATGGTTCTTACTTATTTATCTTGTACTAGCTGTTTCCCGCAGCTCTGCCTGCATCAATAGCCTATGTTTGACCCCGGGTCTTCAATATATTCATACCAAATTTCATCAAAATCCATTCATCGGTTTAACCGTTAAAGCGTAACAGACAGACTTTCGCATTTATAATATTAGTATAGATCTGGAAGTATGGATTAGTACCATAAATCTTAAGTTAGCTTGATTTGAATGCAACTGCATTTCTAAACAAACCTGTGGTTTTGTGAAATGCATTTTATGTGAATTTGTTTGTATAAATTTTTGGAAAATGTGAAATAACAACATAACGGTAATTTAAAAAAACTAAACACCCCGACTGCGTTTCAGTGCAAGTCGGAAAAAAAATCCCAAGAAAAGTAAGTCATATTGTTTTTTTTTTTTTACATACCCAGTGTCACTTTCACAGTAAATACGAATCTAACGAGACCTTTCAAGCTGTAATCCATCTAGCCGTTTAGACTGCAGAGCGTGCAAAACAATTATACATACATACATATCTTTCAAAAAACATAACCCTTATTCTCTGGCACATCCTCTCACCTCTCACGAGCAACATACCCCTCCGCACCTTCCCATCATACAAGAGCACATGCCCTGAGGCAAGCGCCACGCCTACGAGCGTGAATCCGAGGTGCATGACTGGCACCATGGCCATTGCAACTGGCTGATTATGCAATGGGTCTTCATTCACCGTGCCTACCAACCTGTGATATAAGTAACTGGCATATACAGTCCTCACCTCTCACAAACAAGGTATCCCTCAGCACCTTTCCATCAAACAACAGCACATGCCCTGATGCAAGAGCCACGCCCACGAGCGTCACTCCGAGGTGCATGACTGGCACCATGGCCATTGTAACTGGCCGATGATTATGCAATGGGTCGTCGGTCACCGTGCCTACCAATCTGTGATATATGTATCTGGCATATACAGTCCTCACCTCTCACAAACAAGGTATCCCTCAGCACCTTTCCATCAAACAACAGCACATGCCCTGAAGCAAGCGCCACGCCCACGAGCGTCACTCCGAGGTGCATGACTGGCACCATGGCCATTGCAACCGGCCGATGGTCTAGATTCAATGACCATTGTTTTTTGCCCTGGGAAGATAAAATGGTAAGTAATTGGCAACACAAAATATTCTGCAAATATACTTTGGACACACCCCGGACACTTCAATATCAGCGAACCCGATACCTATTACTAGTACTACGATTCGGTAGCATACGCACGTGTGTGTTTCTCGTGTATGGTTATCGCAGCGGCCCATAGCGGCGGGCTGCAGTATCATCCTTTCATTGTTTTGATCTCGCGCGATTTTTGCCCTAAATCTGCGCGGTGAGGTGCGATATCTGTTTCGGGTGGGAGGGTATGGGCGTCCGTTCTGTACGATAGTACTATTATTAATTCTGTGCTTTGGATATAGGTACTAGGAGTTTTAAATGAGTTTAAGTATAAACTTGTCAAAAAATTAAGTTTTAATTAGTGTAGAATAACATAGTTAGAATATGACCGCCTAGCTATCGTCTATGAGTATTTGCTAATAATTATTAACAGAAGTAACACACCGCCTTATTACGCCTTGTAATTCACTATAGTTAAGTACCTTTTTATTATAGCATGCCATAGTGTTATCAGCACAAACGACTATCACGCTGTTGTCTGCGGCCATCACCTCCATGGCTATTATATGCTCATCCGTAGTGAAAAGCAGCCGGCCTTCAGGCCACTCTCTCTTCAGGATACAAACACATTTCTCCCTGAAATCATATGAATGTTTAGAATTCAGAGGATTCCTGCCAGTGTGGTGTCTCTCCTCTGAATATGGCACTATTTTTATCTTGCTCTAAGGGCCCAGCCACCTGCACCCTCAAAGATCTTAACAAAGCCACTGAAAATGCCTTGTTAGGGGTAAATAATAATGATCTTCAATCATATAGTTTTATTATTATTTTTTTTTTCTATGAATAAATATAAATAATAAAACAAAATTATAGCTTAGTCTTGGTTTGGTGATTGAGTACGCAGGCAGACTTTGTGCAGGTGAAACACTTTTCGCATGGATTGTGTGTGCAAAATAATGGTGGCGGGCACGTGGAACTAACAGTAGTGGGTAGGTGCCGGCCGGCAGTAAGATGCATGGACTAACTGTTAACGGAAGCGCGCAAAATATAATGCTAAATGCTTGTAAGTTTAACTTTTGCAAAGTAACGCCTGAATCAATATCATGAAATACATAAATACAATCCATGTTGAATAGTGAAGTGATAAATGGCCATTACATTTTACGTAAGTAACAGCCTGTAATTGGGACCCTGGAGAAAAAAAAGTGCATAGTGAAATAACAAACAAATACAAAAAGCGGATAATTGATAATTTTTTAGTAGTAAATGTGCAAAATGGTGCGCCAAATGTGTGACACTTTGGCTAGGTGCCATTGGCCCGCACCTTGTAGCTATGGTGATCCTGTAGTCCACGCTATAGAGCCCTGTTGGTACCATCTGGTATGGGGTTTTCTTAATTGTCCACACTTTAGCCTGCACATCAATAATGTGACAATTTAATGTTACACACAAATAATACAGTTTGTTTATTTATGTTGTGTGCATTTAGAATATTTAAATAGGCAGCCAAATAGCTGAGGATGAATCAAGGAAAAATCAAAGAGTCTGATGTCAGTTTTTTACGAGTAACAGACAGAGTCAATAATATTTCATTATGGGCAGGCTAATGTTTTATGGTCAACTGAAACAATTTTTTGTTTTGTATGTTTGCCACCAGCTCGGTAGACTATCTATCTCTCTCTCCAGCTAAATCCACCTTTTTCCAGTAAACAGATGGCTTTACAGAATTTTAGACCTAGTTCTCCCTAAGACTACATTAACTATATTTAGTACCTTTCTGTCTTATCCATTTTGATGTCAAATAATGAGCAAAAACATATTTAATTTGGTCTTATTTAATGTTCATTATTTTTTATGAATAAGGGTGTTAAAATGTTACAACATGTTCCATAAAGGACATAAATTATATGTAATTATGAGTAACTATGATAATATGTTTATGTACCTGTGATATTGCTGTGAATGTTTGAGTCTCGATCAAGATGACCTCTCCATCTTCAGTACCAATGACCAAACACGACACAGCATGTTTCTCAACAGAATGCATCCTCAAGGTTGCGATACAAGCTATTTCTGGAACTTTCGACATTGGTATCTCGGTTAGTTGTTCCAAATACTCCAGCTGCTGTTCTGAGGACATTGCGAGGTAGTCCCGAGACTGGGATGTCAGGATTTTAGCTGGTATTGCTCTTAAATTCTCGGTTAGACTTGTTATTGTGTCCATGTTGTGGTTTGAAGGATTTGTTAGCTGGAATTTATATTAACTAATTATGAAAATTTTTAAGTTGTAAGGTTATGATATGAACCAGATATGTCAACTGAAATGTTATGAATAAAGAGTAGGTATTTCATTTTCATTATTGCTACAAGCCCATTCAACTTCTTAAGAATACAAGTCAGATAGATTTTTTTTAAAAGTTCAAGTACTAACTAGAATGCCATAACTATTTGTACATTAATCTTGCAATGAACTTAAGAATGTATGTACTGAAAAATAAGTTGAATTTAACCAGTTTTCTGGTCTGTGGAGAAAACATTATGATGAGAGTGAGATAGGAAATAGAATAGATACTGACCTTTTTCCAAACTTCCATCTCACAAGTGCTCAATTCGAAAGATGGCAGATAGTATTTGTAGAATATTTTCAGGTTCCGGTAAATGTACACACACGAGCTGAATGCTACAGCTACAATAGGCATTGCATGGGGAATTGAATCACTACAATAGAAGCCCACTACTCCTAGAGGCAGATCGGGCAGCATAAGATCAGATATCTGCATTGTGCCTTTGAAAACCTAAAAAAGTTAAGTAATAAACACAATAAAAACCATATTAAAATAGTTTAATTTAATGTCTAAAAAAGTTTTTTTTTATCAACTTAACCTGTATGTGGGATGACTATGTAGTAAGTAATATCACTTACATAGGGAAGACTGATAATCATGCACATGACCAGCCTCAATATGGATTGCTATACTATTTTAGGTAGCTTTTTCAGTACCAGACAGTATAACCAGTAAAAAAAAAGCAAAAGAATAGAGACTATTGCTGTTTTTTATTTTTAAATTTATTTATTTCATACAAAATACATACTCATAACTACAACATATTTCAAGATGCACAAAAACCTTGGCAGGTTTGTACATACATACATCCACTACTTTGGTTATTACAATTACTCAGTTTGCAATTTAATATAATTAGTACCTATAATTTTGGCTTCTTTTATATCATTCATCAAAGTAGGAGTTTGGCTTTCATTGTATCTATTGTAAGCTATTATAGCTATAGGCTATATAGAAGTTTGGTAGAGTGGGTTATTTCCCTTTCATCACTAACAACATGCGATCCAGTGCTCAGACTTAGTCCTCCCTCCTAGTTAGAAGTTACCCCTTGGTTTGCTTTACTTTTTATGCTTCTCTGACTGCCTTTTAGAGTTCCAACAAGATCTGCAGCCGAGTGGCCGTTCACATCATAAGTTAGAGACGATAGAAAGAAGTAAGTGTTACCTTTAGTTTAGGTCCCTCATCTCCCTTTCCTAAGTCGCCAATGAGTAATTTAACCTCATTATCGTTGTTGAGATCCACAAGCGCCAGGTTGAAGGGCAAGGAATTGAGTTCTATCTCATCTGTGCCAACTTCGACGTCCAACCAACGTGTAATACTCATCGTAAATTAGGTATGGTATGTACCTACTTCATTTGTGATAGAATTGTAACTGGCTTGTCTTTATATTCTACCTTTTAACCTCCACCGCAATTTTAATTAGTAGTGATAGTGAGTGGTGACTGTGGAAAGTGATCACAAACTATATAGGGATACTACGAGAGTGATTAATTTTTCAGAGACTACAAAATAAGATCACTAGACTTGTGTAGCTCGCGAAAGAAAGATAAAAAAGATATATATCCTGCCAAAAGAGCTATTATATCTTCATATCACTTGTGTTTCAATTATATCTTTAGAATAGTTTATATCCCTAGGTGATATGGTTCATTTCCGGATATACAATGTCAGTGCAATGCGAACGATTAGAAGGCAAGTGAGAGACACTTTAATATGAAGTCGTTCGGATCTTTTGTAATTATTTTGTAGATAACCTATATAAAATATTAAAAAAGTATTGAGAACATAGACAAAACAGCTCTAAATCACAAAAATATTGAAAACCAAAAAGAACGCGGTCGCACTTCACTCACGTAATAGCTCTCTACTCTTCCGGCTCTATCGATGATATGAATTACGGATGATGATATAATTGCAGATATAAATCATTCATTCATTTGTTTCAGCACTCATCTAGTGAGCTAAATGATAGAAAAGATATAGATGAGAGATATGAATCGCTGATCTGAAAAGATATTTAACTCTCTTTTCTTTTCAATGATATATATTGCGCACCACAAACTACATAGGGATTGTTGCGCACGTCTAAAGATCACTCACGGGATACTGAAATTTTATTGTTTGTTATTGTTTACATTCATCTTCGTTGACATGACAACTGTATTGGTGTTGCCGTTATTTCAGAATGAAAATTAAATGGAAAAATTAAAAAGGATTAATGAAGAAATATAAACACAAATAGGCTACTTGACTGTATTCATACTTGGTTAATATTGTTATACTAAACAAAATATACACTAAAAAGGAACCGATTCTGAAAACAACAACAAAATTGGTTGTTAATTGAGGCAGTAATTCGATTTTAAAGTTTTCTCTAAAAGGAAAGTGGGAGCGTGGTGGGGACGTCTTGCTATCCCTTTTGTGCGTACGAAACCGAGTGGCAGTGACGTCACAGTTTCCCCTTCCACCGAATTTCAAAGGCTTATAACTTATTTATTTTTGAATGGATTACAAAAATTCTTTCATAATTCTGTTTCTGGAAATAAAAATATTGATATGAAAGAAAAAATAAAAATTAGTAGAATACCCAATTGGTATGAAAACAGAAAATAGAAATATGATTTTAACGTGAACCATTAAATAGCAAATGTATCCCCAAAATATGTTTAACGAAATTAAGCTAGTTTTATGTGCATTACAATAAATAAAAAACATGATATAGTTATACTTAATCATTAAGAGAAAGTAGGCACGTAAGACACACCTACACTGATAATGTTTGGTTACCTACTTCAATATTTTTTTCTGAATAGATATTTGACCTTCGACACAAGTGTTATTTTTTTCTACTAAGCTTGTTAATTACTACTATTTATGGCAAGCTTTTTGATTCTCGGGACATCATGCTGGCGACAAACACATAAACCTTAGACACAAGTATATTTTTTTTTCTATTATTGCCTATTTCACGAAAGCATTTACAAAGAAGAGATGGCGTTTCAAATGGCGCAGTGATGCGGTCATTGGCGCAGCGCCGCTCACAAAAGTGGGCGGAGCTTGTCATTTCTCGTTCAACAGTGTACCGAGAACAGATTGCGAGCTCCTAAGTGCATCACGATTTTCCACGGCTTTTTTACAAATTTAGCATTGAATAATTGGTTTTTGTTAAAGATATATACCTTATATTAAAAACGTTAATAATTTATTAAATATCGCAATGTTTTCAGATTGGAACTTCGAAGTATTAGTGACATCTATTGACAAGTAGCTGAATTTGGACATCTATTGACAAGATACGGAACATTAAAACAATTATTCATATTATTATATTTGATTATTATTGTTATTTTATTTGATTATTATATCTCCTTTTGGATTTCACGGGTTACCCCGGTCCTTTGAGAGGCTTGCGCGGGGATATTGATCCAACGCGTAGAGGCCCTTTGGAGAAGTTGATGTTATGTGGTGCTCCTGCCAAAACCCGTTCTCGGCCATATCAATAGTTGACATTTCCATGAACAGGTCTCGGCAGGAGGAGGAACTATTTCTAATGAGTGAAAAGAATAAATGGGTTATGGTATTGAAGTCTGGGTGGTTTAAATCTGGGTTATTATATAGGAATTCGGACACCTGCCATAATCATGATTACTGACTATTAGTGGCAGGCGGTGACTCGCCACTCAGTGAATGGGCCCCCCAAATAGTCCTTGTTGTGCAATGAAGAGTTTTGTAGTGTATGTTTCTTAATATATTTGTATGTGAGTGAGATCAATAACTAGTCAAAATTGAAAAATCCTATCTACCGATCATTGGATTTGTGATTCCATGTACTCTTTTAAAACTCACTGTGAAAATTTGCTCATTTGTTTCAATCACTCTGTATATCTATGGAAATATATTAGTTTAATTATTATTATTGTGGAATTTGAAAGAAAAAAATATAAATAACTTCGACCCAATAAATTATTGACAACCCTGATGTGGTTGATATGTAGATGTAATCGACCTGGTCTATAGTCACTGGGTATTATAGTACCCAGGGACAATGGAGCTGCTAATTTTCATCAGAAATTACTGCTCAAAGCTATTTCATAATGACGGAAAGGGATATATCTACATAATATGTACATATTCATTATGAAATTTTTCACCTCTTGTAATTAACACCACACTGCATAAGATAACGGACAAAAAATGTTTGATACTACATTTTTTTTTAAATAACTCACAAGCCATGCCATAACCCAAAAAAATATCCAGTATTACCCGGACTGTAATTTATGATTAGATTGATATCCCACTACCCCAGTTATTAAAATCAACTTAGTAATATAGGTGGTAGAGTGGAACATACGTAAATACAAATATACATAGGTACGTACCATTGATACTTTACATACGTACAGTACTCCGTGAGTATGAACTAAAAATTAATTATTAATTGTTAATGAATTTTCTGAATTTAATTTAATGAATACGTACATAGACTGTTACATCAACATAACCCTTCCTTTTGGCGCTGCCACCGCATAGTAGTCGGGTAAATATATTCTGTTTTATGAGATTATAGGGAAATTTCTATGTGTCAATGGCAACACGGTTAAACATTTCGTGACGTTGACAGCATGATTGACAATTGACATTGACTAATGAGTTTGCTTTCTTGGCTCCTTGACTCTCTAATAGACTTGAATCTCTGTATCTCGGATTGTTGTTTTCCTTTTTTTTCAAAAGTTTTATCTGGTTTCATCAAACGTATAAAGTATAAACCTTTCTTTGTGTTCTGTAATGATGAAAACTTAAATATTTATCACAGTAATTAGAGTAGTGGTGTTTGTAACTACATAGCACCGTTTGGCTCTTTCGGGTGAGTTGTAGCTTTTAAACGTTATCTTTCAGTTCTTAATGCAGTTTACCTAGCGAATTAGCTACACAACACAATACAAAATTTTTATATTCCATCTGGTTTCTGACGTATGTACATATTATTGGCTATACTGTACCAAATAGGTAGCTCCTACCTAGTAATTTTTATACACTACCACTAAAGCCAAAACAAAGAAGTATATGATGATGCCTAGCTAAAGATATTAAAGTTATGAAGAGCACTTTATTTCTCTGAGCCTGTGCTCTTCTTTCATACCTTTCAGGCGGCTGTATATACTTCTTATTTGATTATGTATCTACTAAGCTATAAAATTTAAAACAAAAAACACATTATTTGAATTAATATCTTTTGCTATGGTAGGTAACTTTGGAATGTTTTAAATTGGGTTTATATTTGTCCTACTTAACTATGGAAGAATGCAAAATTTAAAAATTGCCTCAATGAATATTTTTACATAGAGAAGGAAGGTAAGTATAACCATAAGCTGTATAGATTATTTGATATTAAGTCTTTTGTTAAGTTTTTTGTTGAAACGTCATAAGTATGAAGGTATTTTACGTGCTTAATACTGTGATTTTAAGTTTTATTTAAGTGGTTTTGTGATCTGTTAAAATTAGTTAAAAGCTCCCAATGGGCATCAATCCATACTAATATTATAAATGCGAAAGTCTGTCTGCCTGTCTTTCTATCTGTCTGTCTGTTACGCTTTCACTGCCAAACCGCTGAACAGGTTTAGATTAAATTTGGTATGAATATAGTTGAAGACCTGGTTTCAAACATATGCTACTTTTTGACGCAGGCGGAGCCGCGGGGAAACAGCTAGTATTAAATATATCTAAAATGGATTACTGATGGGAATTGGGAATCACACTTAAGATGATGATGATGATATTCATGTAATGTGTGTTCTCATCTGTTCAAATTCATATTGTTCAGTATGGATCTTTATGGAATTAGTATGATAGTTAATTACTTAGCTAGTATGATATGACTACAATTAGAAAATTTCTAAAGAGACCATTAGACAGAAGTGTATATCACAATTACCTTTATCAATCACAAAAGTAAATTATAATATGGATACATCTTTATCGCTATTGCCATTCATTTACCCTGTGTGTTTGTCAGTCAGAGCCTAGGGTATGCTGTAACTCATGGTCCTAGATTTGGCAGAACTGGTTATTACAATGGAGCGACTGCCGTCTGACCTCTGTAACCCTTTTTACAGGGAAACCAGACCAACAGGAAAATGACCCGAGGTGTGTTAGTGGTCAACACTGTCAGAATTTTTCAGGCTGCCCCAAGGCATCTGACACAGCCTAATAACTGCTATCTATCGACAACAACCGGGACCAACGGCTTAATGTGCCTTCCGAAGCACGGAGGAGCTCAAGATGGAAAATGCCACTAAATGGCGACCAATCCAATAGTGGTCGAATCACGTCGTCGCTTGACACGCGCATTCGCTACGGATACGCGGGTCGCTCTCGACTAACGAACTCCTCATGTGAATATCATCCATAGTGAACGAATTGTTACACCTTATAAAATATTTAGATGCGGTTTTTTTATTGTGTTATTACATATTTATTTACTCCTAGTCGCAGGCAGACTAGGTTAGCTTTTGATAAAAACCGTATTAAAGTAGTTTGATTTAATGTTAAACAAATAGCTTGGTAATTTGGGATAGAATCAGAATAATGATTTAGGAAAAAAAAAATTGTGACTGTATCTAAATTATTTTCCGTTAATTAGACCTCAAAGTGGATGTCGGCGATCTGCGGGGTGATTTAACGATATCTTATTGAAATAAACTGGATGGGAGCGGCGCGCCTGGTCCGCAGTCGCCGTCGTCGCCTCACAGATCGCTGATGTCAAGTATTTAGATATGGTCATTTTGTGAAAACAAATAATAATATTTCTACAACCTTCTATTTGATTTAAAATTTAATTTATATTCTTACCATTTATTATCCATACTTCCATTACATATTATAAATGCGAAAGTCTGTCTGTCTGTCTGTGATGCTTTCACGGCCAAACCGCTGAACGGATTTTGATGAAATTTGGTATGAATATAGTTGAAGACCCGGGGTCAAACATAGGCTACTTTTTGACGCAGGCGGAGCTGCGAGAAACAGCTAGTAATATATATGTTACGGGCAACGTGATTAACAGGGCGTATTAATAAGGGCCGAGTATTATGAATAGTTCCCAAGAGCATCGGGATATTTGATAAATTTTAGTATTTTTCATAGAGCAGCAGTGTGTGTGGTCACAAGCCTTTTTTTTTTTTTAACGGAGGGGAAATGCATTTACGCACTGAGTGTGTGGGACTCCCAGGCAGAGTGCCTGGACTACCCACTAAAACTACTCCGGCGTTTTCGCACCGGCTGTTGAGGGCGCCATGGGGTCGCGTTAGCATTCTACCACGACGCCCTCCAGCCATGGCCCTTCGGCCACCCCCCCAAATCAGACAGTGGTCCATAAATGGACCACGCCCGTCCCCTAAACGCACATCCGTTCGCCGTCTTATAGACGGTGGTGGAGTGGTCTGTTGGCAGAAATTGGCCGACAGTCAACAAGACCCCGACTACCAGGGAGTTATTAACTGTCACCCAGGGTGCACCGTCCCGAATCCCTTGTCAGCCCGCCCTCTCACCGGATCCTTGGGATCAAGTGAGAATGCAAAGCTTTCAAAGGACCGGGCACTCGTGGAGGTTCCCTGCCCTGCCCTGCACCCCGTGTGGTCACAAGCCTTTTTTTTTTTTTTTTTTTTTTTTTTTTTTTCGTGTGGAAAAGGCCCTCGCCTACCACCCAGCCAGGAACGGGAAGCTGGGTGGTTATGTGGGACTCGAACCCACTAAAAACCACACGGTGTCAAAACGCCTACCGCGTATTGCCGGGACCATGTGCTTCTTGATGCTCCACAGCCCCGGCGCGGCGGCCGCTACCACGGCGGCCTCGGCTCAGCCGCTCACCTCGGAGCGGTCTGCGGGTGGGCCCGCTACTCTTCACTTCCGCGAGGGTAAAGGCGCGCTTGACACGGGCGCGCCTTTCAACCCAAGGCCGTTCAGGTCGGGTAGTGGAATCCCGCTTGTTCCACTGCCCGACCGGCCTTATTGTGGGGGCTGCAGGTGCAGGCCATAGGCCCGCCGTCTGCGCCCTGTGCGTCTGCGGCGGATGGGATGGTCGGTATTTTCCTCCCTTTCCCTTTCCGCCGCTTCTTTGCGGAGCATAACGCACTCCGCAAAGGCCTGCACCGCATTCCACGACGTCTCACTGTCGACCATGGCTTTCACGACGGTCGGCAGAGAGAGGTCGTCCCCCACTATCGCGCGCATTTCCGCACGATCTGCCGCCCATGCTGGGCAGTCTTCCAGTGTATGCTGGGCGTCCTCGTCCTGGCATCCGTCGCAGTGGTGACATATGGCAGACGGCTCCCGACCCGCTATACGACACAGGTACCCTCCGAAGCAACCATGTCCGGAGAGTATCTGCGTCAAACGGAATGTCAGCAAGCCATGCTGCCTTGTCAACCACTGGCTCAAAACCGGACGGACCGCTTCGACGGTCCTACGCCCAGCAGTGGGCTGCCCCAGTCTCTGAACCCATTCTCCATTGGCACGCTGACACAGCTCATTGCGGCGTCCTGCGATTTCTCTTGGGGCTGGCCTATGGCCCCGGGCTAGTGCCTCCTCGCGCCAGACGAATAGGGACGCAAGGACCTCGGCATCTAGGTCCCAAGGCAAGCTGCCAGCCAACACGCATGCAGCTTCATGGGACATCGTGCGATACCCCCTGGCCGCTCTTATTGCCATTAATCTCTGCGGTCTTCGCAAGAGGGCAACGTTCTGTCTACTCAGGGCCTCCACCCACACGGGGGCACCATACAGGGCCATTGATCGCACGATCCCCATGTACAAGCGCCTGCAAGACGCCTCCGGTCCTCCTAAATTAGGCAAGAGCCGCGTCAGCGCACCAGCAGCTGCCATCACGCGCGGTACCATTTGCGCGAAGTGGTCTCCGAAATTCCACCTGCCATCAAGGACGACGCCCAGATACCGCATCGTCGACTTGATGGCAATTTCAACACCGCCCACCATTAGACTAGAGCCTGGCGGTGGTCCACCGCGTCGCCCATGGAAACATAGTGCTTCGGACTTGTGGAGAGCCACCTCCAGGCCCAGCCGGCGGATTCGGCGCACCACTTCAGTGACCCCCAAAGCAGCAACCTCCGATGCCTCCTGATAACTGGAACCACGGGAGACCACGAGCGTGTCGTCAGCATAACAAACCAACTCCACGCCCGGGATAGTGGCTTCGCGCAACACCCAATCGTACCCGATGTTCCACAGGAGCGGTCCTAAGACAGAACCCTGTGGAACACCGCGCATCACCGGTTTCTCCCTCCAGCCGCTTTGCACAGGAAAGACTATCCTTCTCTGAGACAAGTAGTCCCTGACAATACGACGCAGGTATGTTGGCACCCCATGATAACGAAGTGCCTCCATTATGCATTCCCAGGGGAGGGAATTAAAAGCGTTGGCGATGTCGAGAGACACCACCACGACTATCTCACCCCGAGTAACTGCTTCCTGCGCTATTGTCCTAACCTTTAGGATGGCATGAATTGTCGACCTCTCCCGCCGAAACCCGTACTGGCAATCAGCCAGGTCTGGGCCGACCCGCTCCAAGTGCTCGACAAGGCGGTCAGAGGTGACTCTTTCCAGCAGTTTGCCAGCCTCGTCGAGCAGTGTGGTCACAAGCCTTTTTTTTTTTTTTTTTTTTTTTTTTTTGATTTCGCAGGGGAATGCATTTACGCACGAAGTGTGGGGCTCCTGGGCCGCTAGTCGGCCCAGACTACCTACTAAACCCCTGCGGGTGCCGTCGGCCGCATTGCAGGGAGGCGCCTCGGATCTAACTAGCACAAGACGCCTCTGCGACTGGCCGGTTTCTCACCAGAAACCGGACTCTCCACTCTCAGAAGTCCTCCGACACCTGGAGGACCTCTGCCACCGGGTGGGACTATTACAGTCCCACCGTTTACGGGGGGGGCGCTTCCAGGCGCGCTAAGTAGCGCCTGCGTCGCACCCCCCCTCTCCGCCGCCGGATCGGGTCCGCGAGGGGATCGTCCTCGCGGTCCCTTTCCTCGACCTCCCTCTGCGACATGACGACCTCGCAGAAGGAGGCCATTGCCGCCCAAGCTCTGTCGCTCTCGAGCATCGCGTTGGCGACACTCGGGAGCGACAGGTCCGTGACGCCAAGCGCGGCGGCCAGCTCATGGCGCTGCCGGCTCCACCTGGGACACCGCTCAAGGACGTGTTGAGCGGTGTCCTGAGCCTCGCCACAATCGTGGCAGCGAGGCTCGGCCTCCCTCCGGGCCACGCGGTGCAGGTACTCACCGAAGCAACCGTGCCCGGTGAGCACCTGCGTCATGCGGAAGGTGAGAGGCTTGCGCCGCCTCATCATCCACTTCTCCAGGACCTGACGCAGGGCCTCCGCTGTGCGGACACCGAACGCTGCCTGCGCCAGGTCCGCCTCCCACCTCCGCACGACTTCCGTCTGCGCTCGCAGGCGCACCCGCCGCACGATCTCCGCCGAGGGGCGCTCGCCGATTTCCCTCCTATTTGCCACAAAGTGGTACACTTCGGCGAGCGCCTCCGCCACGTGGTCACAAGCCTAACCCAACCTAACCGAACTAAGCTACGGTTTTATTACTTAACTATTATCTTTCACATCCAATTCAATATGTGTAATATCCAATAACATAATTATTAAGGAAACTTGATCACTAGAAATCCTTTACTATCTTCCCCATGAGTCAATATTGCGCACGAACCTAGCTCTGCAAGTTTGCTTTTATTTTATTTGTAAAAGTTCGCAAGTCCCGCTCAGAGTACGCCTCCGTGACTCACCAACAGGTTTCGCTATTTTGCCGAATGTCAACATATGTAGGCAATATGCCTAGTCTGCATGAGTTAAGTGTGCATTCCAAAGTAATTTTAGATTTAAGTATCATAGATGTACTCTAAACGAAATTTAATTGCCTTGCGTAGTAAACTAACATATCTACTTATCGGCTGTCTGACAATACATTGTTTAGGCGGAACTTGAAGAAGACCAAAAATGCAAAAATCGCGTAATAGTATATCCGAGCTCCACTCCGAATTTGTACCTTTGGAGAAAAAAACAAAATATAATTATAATGCTGCTAGATAATGCTTTTAGCATTATGACTGGTTTACACAAGATCCAGTGCGGCGAACCAGTGCTTTCACGGACACGAAATCCACCCCACACACGCAAACAATTTACTCGCACCTTTAAGGCGATGTGAGTTCAGGTTTCAGCTGCTTGCGAGGGGGTGAGGTGCGGGGCGTTAGGGGTGCAGGCGCGGGGCGCGCTCGATAGCGCCCCGCACCGTACACTGCGTTTCGCGCGTTCGCTGTTGCCGATAGTATAGTGACCACAGTATAGCTAATACCAGTAGTACAACACTCGTTAATGCAATAGTGTAAAAAGTAATTATTATAGATATTTAAAATAAAAGTTATTTTATGTTAGTTGCGAAAGTTTGTATGAATGTTTGAATAAATGTTTGTTACTAAATAAAGGGTAAACGGATTTAGATGAAATTTAGTATGGAGATAGCTGACACTCTGGATTAACATATAGGCTACTTTTTACCACAGACCCAACAAATGGCTAAATATGGCCTCTTAAGTGACACTAAGCTCTATCTACAATCAAAGTAATGCAATAAAGTATTTTTTATCTTTATCAACGATGAAGTATGTATTTTTATTATCCTTAACCGATTTCCCGAAAGGTTGCCTGAAAGAAATTGCTATTGCGATCAGGCCGCTTTTCGCGAAAGTTTTTTTTTTTTTTGTGTTTTGTATATAACTAATGTATCCTATTTGTGCAATAAAGAGTCTTGTGTTGTATAAATAAAAGAATAACACATAGAAAAAAATATTTTTAATAAAAAAGTATGAACAAAGTCACAAGTCCATGCCATCGGCCGTGTTTCTTAAAGGCATACCTCGAGCATGACGAGAATCCACGATCTCCGGGACTACGTGTGTTAAATAAAAATTAACTAGCTTTTTCTTCATATCCTCTTTCCAAAAATTTTCGTCTCTTTTTATATACAATACCTCCATTTTTTGGTCTTCCCCTCCCCATATACCAAATATACACCTTTTCCTTCTTGATATATGTAGTTGCCCTTGAGCTTGGAAATACCAGTCACTATTAGTATTTATTGTCGTATTTCCTGTTTTTTTATTATAACGCAGAATTTGTATCTTATTCTCTGTTATAGCTGCTTTCATTCCTTTTTTGTGGGCAGCCACAGGACACTTCACTTCAACGAGAGTATCGTCACCTACAACTCCATCTGGAGAAGCACCTAAAAAGTCTATTTCTGGGTCAATAAAAAGACCACAACGTTCTATCACAATGTTTTCTTGTTTTGCCAACTGTTGAAGTGCGATTTCTTCGTTTTCTACCCCATGAGCTATTGAACGAACAAAAGAAATATTCTTTTTATATAATATTTGTTTTACGCAATTCCCGTAGTTTTTTTTCCTTTTTATCACTTTTCCAAAATTCGATGCTGTTAAGATTAACTTCCTTAGCTCGAGCCATTCACTGGAATCCCGTTGTAATACCGTCTTTTTCTCAATATTTTTTCTGTCTTTTACTAAATCTTTAAGTCGTTCAAAAAATGCTGACCTAGCTTGTGTTAAATCCTCTGCGTTTAAATCTGGGGCAGCGGAAGATTCACCGTAATCATTTTGTTTCTCGAATAATTTCCTCCGTCTATTTTTTTTCCTTATAACAAGGTTTGTCAAATTTCTTTTCTTGTCTCTTTTTTCTTGAACTTTTTTTAAATTTCCTCTCGGACTCTTCCCTAAAATTTTCTTGTGAAGGGTATATATTGGTCTTTTTGTATTAAATGCTACGACCGCTGCCGAACATCTCGATTGATACGATCTACGGAAAGACCAATTTATTCTCTTCCCCCCTACAAATTTCGCTATAACACTATTTAGTCGCTCTACTGTATTTGTATCAACGTTTTCTAGTAGACTGCGTGACTTTGAAGCGACCGAATTGATGATGACACGAACCCTAAACCAAAAAATTGAATTTTCTATTTGAGGTATAATGTTCTCATGAAAAGATTTTTCTTTATTGCAATAGTAATCCTTGCAAGACCTATGGTCTCCAAACGCATGGTTGATTGAATTGGAAATATCTTCGTGAAGATGTTTCATAGATTCATCTCGGTTATTGATTAGTTGCCTATTTTCTTTTATTGAAGTTGTTATTACTTTTCTTATACTCATAATTATTTTATCCGTAATAAGTTTTCTGTTTGCTAGTGGATATTTTGTATTTTTTGTAATAGCCCGAAGCTTATTGCACATGTTCCTTAATAAATGGTTTCGACATTCTATTTTACTTACAACATGATTCGGATACGGGTTTGCAGCGACGATTTTAGAGTAAGTAGAGGAATCTCCATCTCCTATTACATTTCCATAAATTAGCCCGTACATTTCAACAGATTTCATGAATCCCTCACATATTATAGTAGCTTCCATACCCGATGACGAGCCCTCATAATTTTTATAACACGTATGTTCTTTTGGAGCTTCTTCCTTTTTCTTAGCTCTTGCGCAAATTAAACAATATTTGTTTTTTACACCGATAAAGAGAACCTCACCGAATCTTCTGCCAACTATTGCAGCGACTCCTGAAAGAGCCCTGTAGTTATTTCCATAGGAACGTGTGCACCAAGCACCGTCAACGTAAACGTCAATAATCGGTATGCCATCCTTCATTTGACCCTCAGCAATAGCGGCATCTCGCTCACGTCCCGCTGCTGCTTCCATGGCTTCTATGGCGGTGGTCTCCCAATCATCAAAGACTTGGCTTTGAACTTTAGCAAAATATTTTTCTCCGAATATTGGAACATCCATAGAACTACATATTTCTTCTAACTGGGAATATCCTATGCCAGTAGCAACTATGCCTGAGCATACAGCAGTGTTAATATCAACATCGTTTGTTTGATTTGGATTGTCTGATGAAACTGAAAAATACTTGCCACAAAGTTCGCATTTTAATTTAAAATGGGATATGAAACCGATTCTTTTTTCTCCAACTATAGATATATTACTCAGATTACAATGAAACAATGAAGTATGTGCTGATATTTCCTGTAAGCGCCCAAAAAAGTATGTCACATCTATCAATCTTCGACCCATATGGGGTTGACTTATTAAATCTTCACGCTCTTCTTCTATTATTAACGATTCGTCTTCCTTGCTTCTACAAAAAAAAAAAAAATTAAGCGTAAAGTATTTCTCATAATTAATTGTTAAAAAATATATATTAATAATATTTATGTCAGAATCAGTTTCGGAGACTGAGCATGCGTTTTCAGTCTTAACCCGACTGTCTTTTACACTGTAAATTCATGTTCTTTTTTGTAAAGTATGTACTTACGGTGTCGGTGAAATTGTACCCATCTGCACAGAGGACATTTCCTCATCCATGTATTCCATAACAGATGAACTTTGACATCTGAAAAAAATTCCATACCTACATAAAATAAAATAGTAAACGGCACCTGAATACAAAATATTGAAACTGTATGTATAATTTATTGAATACTAGCTGATTCCCGCAGCTCCGCCTGCTTCAAAAAGTAGCCTATGTTTGACCTCGGGTCTTCAACTATATTCATACCAAATTTCATCCAAATCCGGTCAGCGGTTTGGCCGTGAAAGCGTAACAGACAGACAGACAGACAGACTTTCGCATTTATAATATTAGTATGGACTTACAGTGTCGGTGACACTGTACGCAGCTGCACCAAAGAGGACCTATTTTCATCCATACAGTCCATAACAGAAGACGAACTTTCACTTCTGTAATAAATTAAAAACATTCATATATTTATATTATTCATTTTATATATTCATATTATTATATTTTTACAATAGATTATATATGTAAAACGTTAACAGCTTCACAAATATATAGGGGAGAACTCACACAGATTAAGCTAGCCCCACTGTTAAGTTATGAACTTGTATCGTGGGATACTAACTCAACGATACTATATTAGATAAACATCCATGACCCACGACGGGACACTCTGAAAAAGGTCGTTTTTCATCATGACCTGGCCGGGGACCCAATCCGGTCACACCGCGTCGCAGGCGGGTTAGTTGTCTACTGCGCCACGGAGCTAGTAGTAGTAGCCACGGATAAACTCAAATAGTATTTTATACATATATTTTGACTTTACAGTATGATATAATCATACTATAATGTGCTCATCAAGACCTTTCTATTGATACCAAACACTTGATAATTAACTCGGTTTTATTTTCGAGATTAGAATGTTACCGTCATATAATTTTTTATATAACTCATACAGGGTGAATTCGAAAACATTGGTAAAATATTTACCCTCCCCCCATTTATTAAAATCGTTTCATTAGTTAAGCAGGTACCGTGAACATACATACACACATATATATATATATATATATATATATATATATATATATATATATATATATATACAAATAAACATATATACAAACATAAACTGCCAAAATCATTACTCTTTCTTTTGGCTTCGCCGTAGTCGGTAAAAAACAGGAACCAGAATTAATTTATCACGCTGTTTTGGAAACTACTGATATTCTTATACTGTGTCCCGTCCCGTGTCTGTCTCTCTCGCGGCGCTCTAAAGGTAGTTTTATGCTTTTTTATGTAACACTTACGCATTTGATGTTATTGCAGCTTCGTCATTTTCTTGCTTTCGGTTCGACCAGCTAAACAGCAAAATATAGATTTTACAATTACAATAATCTTTAATAAAAACACAGAAATAATTGCAGTACAAGCATTAATATATATAAATATAAACATAATAGAGACAAATCACACAGATTGAAGACTTGGATTATGGGATACTAATTCGACGATATTATAATTTATAACAAATAGGTATGTACCTACAAATATATAAAAAACATTCGAGATCAAGACAATATGAAAATATCATTTTCCATCTTGACCTGACCGGGGATCAAACCCGGGACCTCAAGTGTGTCAGAGTGACATGATGACCATTAGGCCACAGAGGTCATTCCTTTATTGCACGTAAATAAAAAAGAAACTATGTAATCTACCATACGGAACATTACACTTACCGTAGTGCAGCAGTTTTAATTCCATTGGCTTTCACAGTCTCAAGATGACGGAGTCTTGCACGGGTCCTTTTATTTTTTTTATTTCCCATTTTTATATCGATCACTATGGGAAAAATAAATGCCTATTTTTAGGAATTGACGCGCGGCACAGGTCCTACCTCCAACGCAGCGCTCGGCGCACTGACGGCGGGGCCGCGAGGGTGCGCGACCGCAGATAGGTGTTTCATTTAAACATTTAATTTAAGTTATTTTATTTGAAAAAAATAATAGCTGATTACCCTCGAGATTCAAATTATGCAAATTTTGGTATAATTGTCGTCTAAAATGGTGATTGTATTAAATAGTTATAATTTTTTAATAGTGCAATTTAGACGCATGTTCGCGATTTTTTTCTATCGAGCCAAAAATGCCTAAACGTGTTTTGAATAACTGTTGACCCTGCAGAAAGGGCTAAAGATTTCTAGATTAAATTTTGGGAAACAAAATTTGGTTAGTTGAATTACAGGATTTTTTCAAATAAGCCTGTTCCCTGAGCTCACTTCGCCTTAAATAATTGTTCGTATGTGTGTGTCCGTGAAAGCACTGGATCGCCGCACTGGATCGCGTGTAAACCAGCCATTAAGTAAGCTTATTGTGCTATACAACTGTATTGTGTACAATAAAGTTTAAATAAATAATATACCTAGTTTTAACTAATATAAAAAGTGCAGAAGTTTGGCATAGTTATTTGAAAAATGATTTAGATTTTGTGATATATCGACTAAGAATAACATTGCTAGTTTTGTAGATTTTAACCTAATATTTTTAATTTAGCGTTTAGTTTACTACATTAGGTGTAAATTATACTTTTCTTTCATCAACCGGACGTATTTTAAAGCTTATATTCATATCTGCATTTATTATTAGCAAAAACCAGATTTTAATATTGAATTAATAATTAATTTTAACAATGCAAACAAAGTTTTGCACCTTTGTCGTATTCGGCGAATAATTAAATCATACACTTTATTTTTTTATGGCCAGCTTGCCTAACTAATCCCCCTTCGGAATGCGTTGTTGATGGAATCTGTCACTTGTTAAACATAACATTCTACTATTTAGTTAATGTTATTATAGTCAAATATCGTTACAAACTGCGTATTGCTGCGTAAGGCTTTCCCCACATGTATTGTGTAACCACCTCTATGATACCAAACCACGACCTTGCACGATATGTTTTCAACTTGTATTCGTGTTAATAAGATGTAAAGGGTCGAATAATAGGATTAATTTGATAACAACGCGTCCATGCTAACGCAATCTTGTCGTAATCCGAACTCTTTATTTTGCATGAATTTCCACTTTGCATGGGTTTGTATAGATCTCGGTCAGCTCTCGGAATCGTGTGAGTTACATGGTCGATTGATTCTGAATAGAGTGACAGCGCTAAAGGTTTCAGCGTCAGCTCTCGGCCTCTGAAGACTCCCGTATGATGGTAGCCAGCCGGGGCCGGGTTAATTCTAGCAATGCACTCTCTGGAAACTTCCATTAAGTCGCTACTGTGATACTATAATTATCTATTCTTTCTTTGCTACCAGCACATAGGTATATAGAAGTAGTAAGTATCACATTTACAGATGTGTTCGTGAATCAAGCATGCTAAATTTCGATACAAACATCACAAGTCACACCTGTCCGATCCAGTTCCACCGTGCTGACAAGTGGATGAACTTTAGTGGAGTACTGTACATCATTGTTCTTGTCACGGAAGTCGCATTTGGATTTGCAGCGGTCAGTCACCTGCTAGTTATTTGTTTTTTTTTTTATCAGTAGTCCTCTTTTGAGGTAAAGTTGCGTTAAATTATACTAGTTTTTCCCCCCGGCGGCGGAGTACCTAATATAATATAGAATAGTTGGAGTCTCAGTACTGCCTATGACTTTGCAAGACAGGAAGATTAGTTCACTATATAAAAGCGGACCCTGGGTTCCGAAGCAACCAGCTGAGGATACAACCTAGATAACGCTAGGATGAAGAGTTCAGTGTATAAAAGCGTGAAGAGGTAACAAAGAAACTTTTAATAATAGATTGAGAATGCTTTAGCATTAAGTCCACCCATTGTACCATCTTAAATAATAAAGTATGAAATTATTTATTTATTTATTCACAGCTACTCCCTACACTTACAGTTATAAATAAATAAATAAACTCACTTTATCGCATTTATAATATTAGTTGTCGCATTTATAAATTTGCTTACTTAATTGTATAAAAAAAATAGGATAAGGAAAATGCGATGCGACGTAAAGATAGTGCTCTACATTCAAACATTTTTTTTTTCGTAGGAACATAAATTTATAAAAAACTATGGAAAACCAAATTTGCGTTGACATAAACTAAGTTGACCAAATAACTGTAAAACTGCTAATTACTCGGTTAATAACAATTTGTGCCGAGTCATAAATAGACCGTTAGATATAAATAGTTACTACGGTTAGCTGAGGATGACGGAACTTACGATTACTCTTCGTGGTTTTTACTTAATTTGAACCAAGTTAATTGCAAATGAAACTCAACGTCGTCAAACCACAGATCTATTTATATATTTATTTATTTAAAAAAATAAATGGCAACTCGAACAAAAACGGTAGTTTATTATTCCGATTTCGGGGTGGTAAAACTTTATTTACCTAGTATATAGATACCTGTAGTTAACTATTGCAAAAGCATATATTACATTCATTACCTACTTTTTTGGAATGAACGTCAATTCAAATTTCTGAGATTTTTCATTTTATGAAAATAATTCAGGGAACGATCCCGAAGATCGCCCAGAGCTATGGAGAGGGCGATGCTCGGTGTTTCCCTACGAAATCGAATTAGAAATGAAGAGATCTGTTTGAAAACAAAAGTCATCGACATAGCACAGCGGATTAGTTCTCTGAAGTGGCAGTGGGCGAGACACATAGCGCAGATAACCGACGGGTTAGGAATGGTCTCGAATGTCGACCACGAACCGGCAAGCGCACATTGGACATCCACGTCATAAGTTGACTTGAAAAAGGTCGTAGGCAAACGCTGGATGCAGGCCGCTTCCAACCGGTCGTTTTGGAAATCATTAAGAGAAGCCTATGTCCAGTAGTGGACTGAATGCGGCTGAAGATGATGATGATAAACGAATCCCCTTAGTGATTTTTATAAATTTTACAGTAAAAAAAATTGTCTCATATCTATCTATTTAAATGATAAATATTATTATGATGTCTCTAGTAACTACGTCAAGCGTTTACGAAGCTTGCGGTTTGTGTATTTTACGGTTGAGAAGCATCAGAAGTTCAAAAATTGGAACAAGCCAATTTTTTTTGGTTTGTTTTTGTTCTTATCGAAGTTCAGAATTCAGATTAATGACATACGGGACCCATTAAAATGTTCAATGTCTTCTTCTTTTAGGATTGTTTGAGTGTACTTGGTTGAAACGTATTATTATATTTTCTCCTTTAATGTACTACTACTAATGACATCGGGAACTATTGACTGACTGATTACCTAGCCATTGAGTATTTATTGGCTTTCCGGTTAACAGTTTTACAGGGAAACGAAATTTGGAGATTTGTGCATTGTTTAGCTATTTTTATATAATATCTAGTGGTTTCCTTAACGGCGAGTAAACACAACAGATGCTCTCTTCCAACGCTCTTTTGTCAGCCTTTGAGCTTTTTTATAGCATCTTTTGTACAGCAAACAGTGGTTTTGCTAAGTCTAGTGAATCCGCGACGCACAGGTGGGTGATACCAAGCACCGGGAAAGCCTTGGCCCCATCAGTTTATTTTGCCCAATACCGATGCTCTATAAACTCGTCCGTCCGTTTGTGATGTTTATTTACAAACTGATTTAATTAAAATCTGTGAATGTATCAGATGTAGTAATAGGAATAAATATACTCGTAAGATTACTTCTAGAAACGGCATTATATATGTGTCCTTAAAAAGAACACATCTCAGGAACTTTTGCAAGTTCAGTTATTTTTGCAAACTTTGTGTATGTTGATTGATAATATATGTATGATATCATGTTCTATATCCAGTTTTAATTTGTGCCTCTACCATAAGTTTTTACTAACTACATACTCTATTCTTGTTCTGGCCATCTCTTTCCAACAGGAACATCGACATAATAGTAATATATACCGATGGCGAGGAGAGACTTTCCGATTTCCATATTAAAAAAAAAAATTTACAAGACAACATGGTCCAATAAAAGCTGGCTGTAGTTTAGAAATTAAAGAGACACTGCACTGAAGTAGACATCTGTGTTTATTTAGTGAGCAATGCCTCAAGAATGTACTGAGGTAATTTTGCTTATATATTTTTTTATAATAAAACTATCCTATGTAAAATTGTACATGTCTTACCCCACCTTCAGATATTTATCAGGCTACCTGAAGATTCGACATAGTCTGGCGATAATAACCCGAACCAACGTCTTGACGTGTCTTCAGAAGCACGAAGCAGCTCAGTGAAATGTCACTAATGGCGACCAATCAAAGTAAGGCCGCGCTCGCCTTCGCTTGAAACTGACGACGATCACAACGAATACGCATGCCAAATATGCTTTCGATATGCTCACTTTGTTTATTATCTATTAACATGGAATCTATAAATTTAAAAGTACAAGGCTGACTGATTCATCAACGCCCAGCCTAAACCATAAAAGATATAAACGTGAAATTTGGACAGAAATTTTATGTTATTACATAGTGCTTAGATAAGAAAGGTTTTTTCAAAATTCACCCCCTAAGAGGGTCAAACGGGGGTCCAAAGTATGTATGTCCGAATTGTCACTGAAAAAATATTATAATTCAAAAGTGACAATTCGGACAGTGTGGCCGAATATATTTGTGACCGTATCGTCGGCAAGTCGAAGCCGGACTCGGGCAACAGCTAGTTATTGTTATGTTATTGTAAGATAAGATACAACTGACAATTTATAATTAAATAGATATTATTTATTTTAATTTTTACTGCAGTTCCCACTGGCATTGTATATGATAAACATATCCTGCCTGTTGTATGAAAATTGAGATAAATGCCGACAGACCTTTATTGTCATTACATTTTAGTTTGTTTTTTTTTTTTGTAAAATGTAATAGTTTTTGAGGAACTCATCATCATCATCTTAGCGCCCTCCCTGAGGATGCAACCGGGAGGGCGCTAAGATGATGATGAGTTCTTTAAAAACTAGTAGATACATTTTACAAAAAAAAAAAAGGTTTTTGAGGAACTACTATGTGCTTAATTCTTTACTCTTACGCAAATATATGAAGTATACTTTTAGTGTGTAGCTTACTGTATATGTGGGTCATTTATCTAGATGATGGCTGTATAATGATTACTTATATTTTCGCGATTGTTTAATGATGGCTATACGTTTGTTTTTCAGCCCAAACCCAACCCCTTATATGCATAGATTTAGCCTTGACATACATATTCTGATTAAACTTAGAATAAATTCGAAACATAAGTTACAACGGATATCCTTATCCGTTGGCCTAAATGCATTATATCCATAATTCCATATGTCGAATTTATCCGTAGGTTTGATAACCGGTATTACCAGTTATACCTAAATTGCCTGGAGGTAGGTTTTATGATTGATTTAGTTAAATGATTAATTTAGGTATACTTTAGCTGCATTCTATCCAAGTTCCAGCTTTGAACATTTGAAATCACAATTATATATCAAATCGGAACACTTTTTTGTTAAATTAAAACTTCAAATCGGAAAGGTTTAAAAAGTAAAATATTAAAAATAGTTTCAATCCAAATACTCTTTATTTCACCAAAAATTTAACAAAGACATTAAGTACATTCATTAAAACAATGAGGCACGACAGTGGACTTATCGCTAAAAAATTTCGTCCAGTGAACCTTAGGGTGAATGCAAAATTAATTTGAGCGTTAGCAGCTGTACGTTTTAAAAATTGTGGGAAAATATAAGTTATCAACAGATCGTCACTATTTCATACAAAAAAATGTAGCTCCGGCATACATGGAAATCACGGAGCAAAGCAATCGTGCCCTTAATCTGAGGCCTGCGAATCTCGCAATATCAAGGGTAAAGCAATTTGTCAGCCAGCCATGACTAAAATAGCTTTGATAATCCTGTTATGTTGTATACGTGTATGAGTTGTCAATGTTGTCATACACAAACGCACGACACAATAAATCTTATTCCCACTACTACTTTTTCACTTGTTTGTGCAAAACCGATTCTAATTATATACTTATTGACATCAGGAAGACAATCTATAATAATTATTTATTTTAAACTTTAATACCTAAAATGGATCAATGGGTGGACGTAATGCTAAAGCATTATCTACCAGCCAACTTACAATTCAATTTACAATTTTTGAGGGATTATTTATCTTACCAAGGCAAGCATTCTCTTCTTCACTGTCTTCTGGATCATCACTCACATATTTTTAGTTGACGTGATTCCCTGAAAGTGTCTACTTTATCTTTAAAAGTGTTTATATTACTTTGCTCATTTTACTACACGATGCAGTAAAACGAACTCTGACTCTATCTTCACCGTGGATATAAACGTAAAAGTGTTTTAAATTTGCAAGTTGTACGCCATTACATTTAAAATATTAACAGATTAAATAACATTGTCTAGGTTTATATCATTTATTATATCGTAGATCTTGTTTCGAGACTGCTCGCTAATAAATCGCAACATTTGTCATATTATATCGAACCTGTCAGTTAATCGAGGTACAAATAGATGACATTACGCAATACTAACTCACTTTTTATTGCCATCTGGGAGCTGTTTGCGTGATTATTTCGATAAGTGATATCGTATCATTGCTGTAGGTGCCTACTCTCTCTTTCTCATTTGCATACTGAACCATTATTTACGATCGGCCATCATGTAATATCGATCATTGGTCATTTATTTCTCGATTTATGCGTATCCGAATGATTTTATCTTGTCGATGTTTATTTATTTATTTATTTAAACTTTATTGTACAAATACAATTGTAAAGCACAATAGGTGGACTTAATGCTAAAAGCATTATCTAACAGTCAACCTTTGGGTCAAGCAGAGAGCTTTATGTGGGTGTAAAATAAAGTTAAATTGACAGAAAAGCATCAGAAAATGATATGCAATACATATATATATATATATATATAGAATATACTTACATATAATATAAAAACGTATTTATAATATACCTACATAAACAACAAATATATACAATTATTAATGCAATGCAAAATAAACAACATATGTTGCAACTAGATTCCCACATCACTCAGCTGTGCGAGAAAATGATTGTAAACAAGAACTTTGAAACCCGCACGGCTGGAGGCTTTCCTAATTGATTCAGGTAGCGCGTTCCAGAGTCTGACAGCCGTGACGGCGAAGGAGTTGGAGTAAAACCCAGTATGGTGAGAGGGAGTGGCAAGAGTCAAATTGTTTGAAGAACGCAGGGCCCTTTCGTGAGTCGAACTTAAATATTTGAAATCTGTTTTGAGATACTTTGGGGAAGATGGATTATTAAGCACATTATATAACTGACAAAGGATATGGAGATTCCTGCGTTGACGGATAGGAAGCCATTTAAGCTGGGATCGATATTCTGAGACGTGGTCGTACTTACGTAGGCAGAAAATGAACCTAATACAATTGTTCAGAAGGCGTTCTAACTTATTAAGTTGTTCTTCAGTAATGTTCAGATAACACACATCAGCGTAATCTATTAGCGGTACCACAAGAGATTGAACCAACATCGTTTTGGTCTTTATTGGTAAGAAATTTTTCAGACGTTGTAGGTAATGTAGTGACGAAAACACTTTTCTACTGACCTCATTGACATGTGATTGCCAGCTCAATGTATTATCAATAAAAAGACCGAGATCCTTGACTACTGGACTAAGAGGTATCTCAATGTTGTTGTAGATGATTGGTTGTAACGACTGAGTGTCAATATTATTTATTAGTACATTACTTCCCACTATAATGGCCTGACATTTTTTTGCATTTACGCGGATTCCAAAGCTGCCGGACCACTCCAGTACTCTGCAAAGGTTACCATTAATTAAAGAAATTGCGGCATCAATGTCACTTACATTGGTTTGTGTGTAAAGCTGCAAGTCATCAGCGTAGAAATGATATGTACAAGTGATAACAGATGAGAGAAGATTTATGAAAATCGAGAATAATATGGGAGACAGAATTCCGCCCTGCGGAACACCAGCCTTCAGCTCACACCAGTCAGACGTATCTTGCCCGTTGCGAACTTGTTGCCGGCGACCACGAAGATAGCTGGAAAACCATTCAATCACTGGGGACGAGATATTGCAGGAGGAAAGTATAGCCAATAAGATGTCAATATCAACCGTATTAAATGCGTTGCTGAAATCAATGAGAACTAATATAGTAACTTTTGTATTCTCCATACCAGCTCTAATGTCATCTGTGACTCTAAGCATCGCTGTGGCAGTACCATGACCGGGTCTGAAGCTCGATTGAAAAGTATTCAAAAAAGAGTTATCAAGCAAATGTTTTAAAAGTTGAGCAAAAACTGTAGCTTCAAGTATTTTAGATAAGAAAGAAAGTATAGATATGGGACGGACATCATTGAGATTGATTGGGTCGGCTATCTTAGGAAGAGGGCGGACATAAGCGAGACGCCATGATGAAGGGAAACAATGTTCAAAAAGGCTGGTGTTTATAATGTGCGTGATGACAGGTAAAACGTGGGGAAGAATAGATGATATCATAACGAGACTTATTTGGTCCGGTCCTACAGCATTCGACGTAACAGATTGTATCGTCTTGAGAACCTCATCCTCAGCGACTGCGGCAAACTCAAACTCCCTACCGTTAGGGACAGGCAAGGCAAGTACAGAAGAAACAGTTGATATTTTTAAATTATTATCCAAAAGAGGCACTGAAGAGAAATGATTATTGAGATCATTCAACGAAAATGGAAATTTGGAGTTATCGTTCTGCACCTTACCTATGCCCTGAGAATTCAGAAATTTCCAGAGATTAGCCGGTGAAACATTTTCAATATTATCCGAGAAATATTGGCGTTTTGCATTTCTACACAGCTGGTTGCACCGATTTCTTGCAGCCTTATACAATGACCAATTGTCATCAGTTCGTTCTTTTTTAAATCTACGAAAAGCAAAATTTCGACGTTTCATGGCAATGCGGACTCCATTTGTAATCCATGGCGCAGGTGGACGGCGTATTTTGATGGCTTTTACCGGTGCGTGAACATCATACAGAGATAAAATACAGTTATTGAATAGAGATACTTTATCATCTACTGTAAGAGCAGTAAATACGGGAGACCAATCAGTTTTACTCGCGTCACTCAGTAAGGCATTCCTATCCATTTTAGAGAAACAGCGGAGGTATAACACAGTGGGTTTCACTTTCGGTACTTTAATTTTGTATGAGAGGTAAAGTAAGTCGTGATGTGAAAACCCAGGAGCCGAGGTTTGACCATGTGTAGCAACGTTTTTGTCTGCCGATGTAATTATCAGGTCGAGCAGAGTAGGACCATGTTCAGTATAATGTGTAGGCCCGGAGGGAAGCACCGTGAAATTTACTGATTTAAGGATATTTAATAAATTCGAAGTTCTTGAATCACCCTTCAGCAAACAAGTATTAAAATCGCCAAGGATCAGATGATGCGTATAATCCGAACATACCGATTCGAGGATAGTTTCAAAAGAAGAGAAATAATTGACTCTTAATGAAGGAGAGTAGAAGACTCCGAGAACCGCTTTTACACCTTTTATAGTTACCTCCAACAGTAGATATTCCATGCCTCCAGAGTATTCCGACGGAGACTTAGAGATGATTTGGTACTTTAGATCGCTGCGTAAATAGATTGCAACACCACCCGAACGTGGCCCGATACGATCGTTTCTTATTAAAACATAACCGGGCAGTGAGTAGCTGGTGGACGGTAGACTAGGCTTTAGCCATGTTTCCGATACAAGAATCGCACTTAAGTACGCTGACGAGAAAGCTTCCAAGAAATCAATGTAATGTCCTGGAATACTCTGGGCGTTAATATGGCAAACATTAAAATTCGATTGAAAATTATAGAAAGTGTTATTTATGAAAGTGTCAAGCGTGTCATTGTCACAGGAAACAAAACTTGAATCAAGTGATTCATTTGCGGAGTGAAATGAGTTGCCAATATTATTAATGTTACTAGGTTGCATTGCAAAATATATAATAAAATATAACGTATATAATAATTAGTAAAAAATAATAATATATAAAATAAGTAATCAAAACATTACCTATTTCTCTGCACCACCCGCCGGTCAGACCAAGAGACAGTGCCAAAAAAAATAAAATAAAAAATAAAATACAAACATGATGTTATGCAACGATGCATCCCTATAATTGATGTTCAATGAACAGAAAGATAAATTCATAACGCAATAACTACGTTTACATTGATGATTTTCCCATATCAATTCCTACTTCTTACATTTTATTTACTTTAAGTTTTTATGATAAAGATCACGGAAGCATGCAAAATCGTCATTAAAGCTATCATCACCATTATCAACGATAATAATCACCGTACGATTACAAAAAAATCTAATATTAAGGTATATTTTATTTCGTTTATATTTAGAGTATTTGTTCACTGCACGAATTAATTTTAATTTTGTTCACTACACGACGTAAACCTCTAACGCACGTCATTATTTTAATTTTTTAAATTTACGCTTTATCTGAATTTTGAATCGGATTCAGAATGTCTATTGTATTATTACCTGCTGCATCAACTTTATTGAGTGTAGCAGATAACTCATCCTTCAATATACTTTTTGCATCAAAGAGAGCTAATGCATTGCTTTGAGCTATCATCGCCTGCAATGGACTGGCAAATTGGATGCGCCCACCGGACGTCTGCTAGATGCACTTACGAGTATCTACGAATTCTTTGTAAGCATAGCAACTCAAATAATGGGTAGCATTCTTGCTAGCTTTTTTGTTCGTGCTAGCGTGTTTCCCAGTTCTATCTGAAGAGCCCATAGTAGTTTTTATTCATTGTTTTTGTTCCGGTCGCTGTGGAAACGGCTGGCGCGTGGTGTCCTGAAGCCAAAAGTTTTGTTAGTGAGATAGGGCGCCGTATACGGGACCGCGGTTATGACGAACGCTCGGGATGGTACCTGGTCCAAAGGATATCCATTGCTATTCAGAGAGGCAACGCAGCTAGCGTAATGGGTACCTTTGAACCGGGGACAATCTGGGGCGGAATTTTTGAGTAATAGTAATTTTTCTTTTCTGCTTGTAAATATATTAACTTTAAATTTTTAATTAACAGTAAATGACCTTTTATTCATGGTTCTAAGTTTGATGGTACCGGAGAACTTTGCACGACTTATTACAATGCAGCGTCTTACCTCCGTAACTCTTTACACAAGCCTACCGGTCCGGTTAAGCGTTAAATCCTATTTAATTATTATTTGCTTTAGCGAATACCAGATGACAGTCGGGATCAAAAGCGTTAACGTTTCCAAAGCACGGAATAATCTAAATACCCATTATCAGACAAACAAGTAATTCAAGCTTGCAATGTCAACATTGAAACAACTACTAAAATAAAGTATGCTTCCCGTAGAAATCGAACATCGTCCTTAATCACCACTTAACCACTGCGCACTGGGACAGTTTCTTGTTAGCTTTTTAGCTAGTTATCATCTGTCAAATCATGTTGTGACAATTAACCACTAGCAAAAACGTTTCATGTAACAATATTTATTCAGGACATGTTTTATCTTTAGCACTGATTATATTTGCCAGATATTCACTGGCAGGTAGCTGCTTCCTCTTCTACTCTACATAGAACACACAAACACTCCAAGCAAGTGCAGTCGCGTGTAACAAGTTTATAATATAATTGTGATAAACAATCGCACATGTAATAATAGCACATCTGCTCGATGAAGCTGCACTCTGCAGTTTACAGCTCAGAGGTCAACGACCGGCTTCCAATTTAGCATATCGCAGAACAAAACACTCTTTGTACGTTCTGTTTAGAACATTTGAAACGACCGCTTTTCCAGCTTTTGGCTAATTCTCCAACTAGCTAGTTCAAATAATCTTTAGTAGTATTGCATAGAATTAGTAAGTCAATTAGTCTGCAAATTGCTTTCTGAAAAGAAATGTGTGAGAGAGAGTGAGATTTGGATTTAGTTTTACAGTTTTTTATTGTCACCTGCTAAAAATAATGTTTTTAAGTTTTTGATTTAGTCTAAGGCTCTTAGGTTTCTAAGGTTATTAAATATTTTTCGAGAATGGTATTGTTTTTATTATCAGAATCTCGAACACCAAAGTTGCTATATAAAGTGTGGTAGTGGACAAAGGCTGAATAACAAGTATTTTTATTAAATTAAACTATTTTAATACGGTTTTATCGCGTTTATTACTTATTTATTTACACCTGACGTTTCAAACACTTTACAGCGTTCATGGTCGCAGGCAGACTGTCTGTTTAATTAAATCAGTTTAATTTAATGAATAACAATCGCGAAAACATAAGAAAACAAGTATTTTATTGGCCGGTTTACTTAACCCAGAAAATTTACTCACACCTGTCGGTCGCTAATCCATTTTTAAGTCGATTCGATTCTAACGGAATGGAAACGGATCCAGGTCATTCGATTTATCGATGAGAAAAGTATATAAAGACTTTCTGTCTATTCAACCACACCTTCTCGCCCTTCGCCGTGTTGGGCTATCTTTCAATTTAGTCATTTCGCATTTTTCATGATTACGGAATTAGTGCATTAGAATAATATAAAAAAACTGAGTTAATGCTAGAGCAAAAAAACATTAGGTAGGTGGATGTAAATGTTGATTCGCTTTTTTTTATTCAGTTAAAAAGAGTGTATAAAGTCCCTCCACCCACTCCGTTGGATCTTTGTCGCATCGTATCATAATGTTCCTAGAATAGCATTAATTGAGACATGATCACTTGAAGCAAAAGAAAGGATTTCTGTATCATACTCTTCACGTAGAAGCTAACATAAGAAAAATAATTTAAATTAAAAAAATCCCAAGTAAGGTTTCTAATCTCTCTCGTTTCTGCCCATGGTCCACAATCGGGGGCCCCCAAGCAACGTCGATGAGCGTATATGGTCGCAAACATTATGTTTGCCGGCGAAGCACGTAGTCGTATTATAAGGTTAAGCACCCGAAGGTTTGTTGACTCAAAGCTACGAGTTGGTCGTCTAAATATAGAAATTACAGAAAATATTATTGAACCTAGCGAGTTGAGGAAATATTACAACATGAATCCCGTATACTTTATTGTCTCGCGGGAAAAGTTTTACATTTTATAGTTAGTTTTGAAAATAAAATTCTAGAGGAGGTTTATAAGTTAAAAACATCCATCTACGTCCCTAACAAATAAAACAGAAAGAAGCTCTGTAACCTTAGAACTATATTTTAACCATACAATACATAAAGAGCATAATCGCTTTTGCACATTGGTGTGTGCATTTTCATGTATCATTATTGCATGAAGCTGCAATCGTAAGAAAACAGTTAATCCAAATAGAGTAATTGTTTTTATGGATGTTCAAATTGTTATGCAATTAAATTTAATCGATTTTCCAGCCCACACCTATTGGATAGTCAAAATTGTAGAGAGACGTATACAACCACTGGCCCTTCTAATTGATGTGCCCGAAAATATTCACACGGGCTCGCAACGATTTCTCTATTAGGTAATAAATTAATTCGATCATCATTCAATGTTGATATTTTATGCCACCTAAATGTGTCGCTTGGAACAAAATAGCCATATAAAGTATGCGCAGGACATCGTGCGTTACGCGCGAACGTTGCAAAACAAACTCTGCATTAGCTTTCGAGTGTCGCGCAAGGATATTTCCATTCCTACGTGCAATTGCAATTCTAACATCGCTATTCTTGAGTACAGCGCAGGATTATGCATAGGATGTGAACTACTGGCAATTCGGGGCAGGGCTTCAGATTTCAGCTCTCGGACTTTGTCAATTCAAATTCTATTATTTCACCCGACCCCATTGTTGTCCTATTCCAAACATGTTTATTTCATTGTTATTTAATATGTTATTGTTGTCATTCCTCAGACTTAGACATTTGTACATCTATTTTATATTGTAAATTACAGTATGATAATGGAAGAGCGGTGTCTCCTGGCACAGGCATTTTATGCTTAAAAGGAGGCACCAATCAACTAAAGTGTTTTGTAATGTTATTTTCGAAAATAAAGAAATTTATTATTATTTTAAAAAAAATATTATTGTGAGTAATCAAACGAAAATACACATTAGTTTATTCTGGCTTTTACTTTAGGTACTAAATCCAACCCTGCTTGCTTCGTGATCAAACTTCATTTGAATTACGCGGTATCAATTAACACCTTTCCAGTATCAGTTGCCGCTGTCGAGGTGGTAACAAAGCCGCTTTCATTTTATTCTCGACATATTTGACAGCCGAGTGGTAAAAGTCAAAGAATCTTGCAAGGGTGGCGCGAGAGTGAAAGCAGCTAGCGTAATAATTGCGTAATTATTATTTGCTCCTTAAACCTGTTTACAGTCGCGCAAATTTTTGCCGGTCTCGCAAAATCCTCATATCTGTTTCTGCTTATCAGTATTCAAATACCGTTTGCACACAGTGAAGTCACGATCACAAAAAATCGACATCACCTTGTGGTTTACTGGTCAAGCATTACCTCATTACTGGGGGCCGCTCATCTATATTATTCCTATCCTAATATTATGAATGTTTTAATATTAAATTTCATCGAGTAGTATAATTTTACAATAAATTTTCTCTTCGTTTTGGTTCGACGGGTACGGTGAAGCATCTTGACCGATAAAAAAGATGCATTGTGCAGTGCATGTTCCCGTTAATGGTTGATTCATACTTTTCTCATAATGAAGCACAACACTAACAATTTGAAAAACATAGCTCTTATAAAATCCAGTATTGCTCCGGAGTGTTGGGACGCAAGAATTGTTGTAATCGATCAAATCGAAGTATTTGCTTCGAACATCTTGCCTGAAACTATCATTTACATTACAACAACATCTTAGTATTCAGCCCCATGAATTTATCTGCAATCTTTGCATTCATTGTTGACACTTTCAATGTTCGTTTTTGTTCTAAAATGAATAATGATTTTGTTATATTGCATGTATCTCAAGATAATAATTACCTATTTTGCTCATGTGTATCGGTTTTATATCGGTGTTACAAATTAAAAAAAAAAACATAAGTAGTTTCGTAACTAGCTTCGCTAGCATAAATATATGGACATTACTGGCGTTACTGCATTTTATTGATTTGTCATGAAGAATGCAAAAGGAACATATTTTTTTTTTAGATGACATAACCTTTTTATCTTGTCACAAAAAATCGCAATATTTCAAATAATTTCAACAAAGCTAACGGTAAAACAATAGTATTTTCACTTTGGCTGAAATCTACAGGTGTCTGTCTTAGCGCTTTCATTTATTAACATTACACACGTATGCTCGTTATGTAAATATACCGATGACAACCACAGTGATAATATTTACGATACTGGAGATCCGTTGTCTATCAGGAAAGATTCTGATATCACTTTCATTTGCTTTCTAATCAATGCTAGTAAAAGATTAAAATAAACCGGCAATGAAAATATTATAAACGTGGATGTTTGTCTTTTATTAATTTATTTTCAAGTTTATTTTATTGGATAGTAAAACATACGAAGTAATGTATCAGTAATTTCTGGACATAATAGCAACATTATTGTTATGAATGTATCGATTCTTTCCAGCCTTCTCCAAATTTTCTTATACTTTTCGTATAACGTCGTAATTGCTAGACTTATAATAAAAGCGATAGATGGATTCCAAATTATGTCACTGCTTTTCGTTATCATCCACATCGCTCCACTCTGCGATAAATCCCATACAAAAACCATTACGCCGGCTTGCATAACCGTTACAGTCAGCTCTTACATTGTTTTACCTGGTATTAACTAAAATGAGATAACATTTAATTTGTCACGACTCTGGGAATCTTCTTCACAACTTTCCATCTCGCTGCTAATGTTTCCTATTCACCTGTCAGTTATATTTATGAAGTGGCACATCATTGAATATATTATTTCGGCGCTTGTACGAATTTGTCTTATTAGCTCGTCTTGTTCTACTGAACTGACTGACAGCGTAGACGGACCGTGAGATGTTTTCCTATCTACAGTTGTATTATTTGTAGCTCTTGTAGTGTTTGTCTTTGTGATTGTTTTCTTTTAGTTATCATTGACGACAATGTCAATAAGACGAATAAACAATGCTATTCCAATTAAATTTCTTTATCGATTGATGCTACAGTTGGCTAAAAAATATTTTATAAATTTATTTTTATGATTTATTTAAAAAATTGGCTTCTAGAAAGCAACGTTTTAAAATGAAAGAGAGCTTTATCTAGAGTTTTTTTTGTTAACTATGCACATGCAAAAGCCTCCTCGTTGCTGATGGATATAGAAAATGGGGAAGGCCTAGAATGAGATGAGCACACAAACTAATAATGAATAATGACTTGTCTCGGATAGCGGAATGGAGCAGTTCTCATGGGCTTATTGTAAATCCTGTCAAAACGCAAAGTATTATCTTAGGGAGCTCACATCTCATCTCTCGGATTGATTGGCAATCAGTTCCTTCGATCATATTCAACAATACTGTAATACCTTTCAGTGAAAAAGTAAAAAATCTAAGAATTATGTTTGATTGCAGCATGTCCTGGGCTCCTCAGATGGCCGTAGTTAGCAAAAAATTATTTGCTGCAGCTGCTTCTATCAGGAGAATCAGAATTTTTTTACCGATTGAGACTAAAATCATGCTAGCACAATCTCTACTCCATCCTATCCTAGACTATGCCGACTCGTGCTATCCTGATCTCACTCAAAAGCAACTGAACAAACTTGAGCGTCTAGGTATTAGGTTCATATTTGGCTTACGCAAATATGATCACATTTCAACTTTTGGCACGCAACTCAAGTGGCTCCCCATCAGAGTTCGTCGTAATTTACATATCCTTTACCTTCTATACTCAATTCTGTTTAATCCTTTTACACCTCTGTATCTAAAAGAACGTTTTAAATTTCTCAGTGAGATCAGTAACCGCGATGTCCGTAGCGCTAATTCCCTTCGTTTGGCGATTCCTGATCACTCTTCTCGTTTCTCTTCAAAGTCCTTCACAGTTCAGGCTATCCTACTTTGGAATGCATTACCGGTAGACATTCGTCAAGCACAAACCATTACTTCGTTTAAAGATCAGGTTGTCTCACTACCTTTCCGAGGTAGAATAATCCTCTCTTTTATTGTGATAATATATCGACCGACACTAACTTCTTATTCTTTTTGACAGTATTTATTTATGTATGTTATTTGTAAGTTTATTCTTATTATTTATTTATGTAAGTTTATTATATGCGTCTTAATGTAGGTATGTACATTTAAGTTTTCTGCACCGCTCAAGCAAGTGTTTTTCTACCGCAGCTCATTTTTACCCTAAGGTTGGCTGGAAGAAATTGCATTAGCGATAAGTCCGCCTTTGTACCCATTTAGTTGTATTTGTTTTAACTATGTGCTTCTTTTGTTTGTAAATGGTGCAATAAAGTGTTCATTCATTCATTCAAACTGGCAAGAGAGTGCTATGGCCAGAGATCTATGGAAAGCTCTCGAGTTTATTCGAATTTAAATGCTATCTATTCTAATTAATGTAAATAAAAATTAATTTAAATTAATCCGTTTAAACTACAGCTCGGACGTGTTGCCACAACCCATTATCTACTAGTTATGTGCTTATAAGAAGTGTGATTGCTAATCCATGTAGAATGTTCAAATTACTTCCGACAAATCAACGAGAAGAACATGCCAATTTGAATTACATAATATATAAACCGAGACGAATTAAAACTCTTATAGTGTTAAGTATGCCTACAATTTTATGCAGACATTCCTTATAATGTTATACCTTCACACGTTACACCATCTATCCATCATAATTTGTCTTTAAGCGTATTCGTATACTAAATAAAATTTTATTGGGACTAATTAATGATATAGAGTAGATAATAGTACCACCTTTGGGAAAGCGGTCACCATGACCCATGGACGCCCGCAACACCAGGATCATTACATGCGTATTACCGACCCTTGTAAAATGTTTTTATTGATTTTTACGGTCTTTCTTTGCCAATTTGTCAATTTACAACTTTTGAGATTTATAATAGGTTAGCGTAGAGTCCTTTTGATAATTTGAATAGCACTGTAAAATCTTTATTAGAAGTTAAATGTTGCTTGATTTTAACTTTAATTCCTTACATTATTTATTTATTAACTCTTTATTGCACACTACAATTAATAAAATTTTACAGTTACAATTAACAAATAACTATAACATTATAGGAGAAATTTTCGTTTCATGCCGATGACACCTGCCAAATTTTCATTCAAGACTTTAATTGAAAAAATCCATATATAAAGCTTTAGATTTTCAATGTTGTAAACGATGTCCCTAACATCATATCACTATTTTGTCTGATGAGTAATTGTCTATTTGTCGAATACTTTCTCTGTTTGGTTCCGTCTATTAATCAACGCACTGGGAAATCCTCTTATATCTCTCACCTATGACTTACGGTAGGTTATGTTTATCTGGAAGCTGTGACAATGAATTACAGATGTTTATTTCCAACCGATTGTTGAGGTTACAGGTTATCATAGTATTTTTCTTGTTTAATATTTTTCTTTTGTTTCTAGAATTGTTTTAAATTGCCAACGGGCGTTACGAAAAATCTGATTTTAATAGAGCGCTACTGTTATCTGATAGAAAACCATAATTGATTTACTTTTTGTCAGTGCAATTTCTGTTTTGCTGTTTTTCTTCAATGACTTGAAAAGAATGCTATATTATTATGTGACTTAGTCAAATAATTATAATTTTATCTTAAAGTGTCAGAAATTTAAATATATTAATTTATTCAATCAGTGTCTACTTTAAAATCGACCTAGACTTTGGAAATGCTCTATAGAATCCTCCGCTACTGACAAAATTATCGTCTACATATTTTATCTCAGAAATTTTAAAACAGCGAACAGTTTTAGTTATCCTAACATAGACGTCTTTATAACAATTTTATATCTTCTTTACAATTTTGATCCTAATTTTGTACTGTTTATAAACAGCCATATTTCAGGGTATATAGTTATTGTAGTTAGCTTTCCTCTTCATCATCGGCTTTTTTTACGTAGTAGCCATGATATTTATTTCAAGCAATATTTTATCAATATTCATCTTTACGAGTATTAACATCACGGAAATATGAGTTTATATGTGAAAAAATAAGAATATGTTTTGGCAAAGTGCAGAAACATCTGCACAGTCGAAATAATAACATTAATAGTGAGCGAAACTGTAAACAAGATTCGCTATATTTAGTAAACACACTACAGTTATAAATTCGATATCGGAGCACAATGACCTTGGTCGATGCTAATGCAGAATGAAAATTTTAAATTCTTGCATTACTTCGTAAAGAAGACGGGGGCAGAGCTCGGTGTCGAATCGATAGTCCATATGCCCGAGGCGAGACTATTACGCAAATCGTCTCGGCACCGTCATCTGAGCCTTCGGACGAAGCCTGTCAGTGGTCGTGTCAGTCAGTAAGTCCCCCGCTGTTGGCGCGCTCGCGCACCTGCGCATGTCACCTCACCTGCCTCTAAAACTGAACGATCTGTGAAGTGTTTTAGTGCTCTCTTGTGTCCTGGAACTATCGCCTCTTTATCACATAAAGGGATTGATATTGGATTAGTTCCGTTCAGTGCTTTGTGATTTACTCTGTCTAGCTTCTCGCGGTGAGTTCAAAATAACGATTGTTTTAGACCGTTTGTTGATTAATGTTCATCGATTTCAAACCTAATGTACTCTATGTCTTAGCTAATAGTGAAGCCGTCAAACTGGATTTTATGATAATTACTTAAATGAAATACAATCTTGCATCTTCTTTTTATTTGGCGGATCGTCACGCCTTAGACAAATTTGCTTAAGTGTGTTTCAAATATGTTTAAACGTTATTTATTTTACATTCATTAAATTCGGCATTCTGCTGCATATCTCTAGCTTTCTCATCTTATGTACATTTTTGAGCTTAAATCATTAATATATGAACTCTACTACTGTTTTGGTCTCTACCATGAGTTTTGGCTAACATAGCGAATTTAAGCTCCATAAGATGTAAGATAACCAAACCTTTCGAAGTCCTAACGCAGTACTTCTAAAAGCAATAACGGCACTTGAAAAGGCTTATTCTAGAGTATTATGTTGAAAAAGGATCCGTAATAAAGCCGGTTTATTTTTTTATTTTTCCAAATCTGTCTTATAATCTGTCTTTAAATTGTGATTCAAATACACATTACATACCCTAATTAAATTATAGACTGTTAAGAATGTCGTATCTTCTATATTATTTATTCAAGTGTCTGTTTTCAGGTCTGCTTCACAATGTATGATATTGCTTGATATTCATGTGGTGAGTTCTAGTTTGTAATGAATTAAATTATCGTTCATTGTAATTCAATAAGGCACATAATGCTAAAAAATATTAATACTGTTTTATTTCTAAACATAATTTATGAATTATCTCTACGACTTATTAGTAACGTAGCCCTTACTGATATACACTCGTAATGTCAGTTCATCTGTCAGATCTGTTTGCTTGAAAGGAATCTACATTGAACCGGACGCGATGTGGAAATAGTGCACATCTGTATATAACCAAAGACCGTCATACTTATACCAAACATAAATAAATGTCGAAATAGCGGTTTAGCATTGGAGGATGAAGTAATAAGAATTTCGAACACTGTAAAACTCAAATGAAATGGCTCGTATTAAAAAGTTTTGATCAAGATTGAGTATGCCTTTAAAAGTTGATGATTGATTTCGAAACTTCATTTTTATCCCACTATCGATGAAGAAAATCTGTTTAATCACTATTGTGGTATGTTATCTTAATAATCGATTATGTTTGTATGTTTATGCTAAGCTAGTGCTTAAAAACGTGATGATCTTAAAAGTGCAGTATCACTTTCGATTCGATTTCGACACTGATAACGCATATTTTGTGATGCAACCTTCTTTTACTAGAGTTTTATTTCGGAATAAGTATTCTATTATGTTTTTAAATCGATTTTCAATAAATGATCATTTATGAAACTACTCATATACTGCAACGTGCTAAATTTTGCCAATTTCTTTCAGTCCGTCCCTAATTACAGTGTTTAGTTTGATTTTATATAGGTACTAGCTGTTTCCCGCAGCTCCACCTGCGGTATATAGCCTATGTTACTCAGGGTGAATGTAGCTTTCAAATGGTGAAAGAATTTTTGAAATCGGCACAGTAATTTTTGAGTTTATTCATTACAAACATACACACAAAAATACAAATCATTCCTCTTTATAATATTAGTGTAGATTAGTGTAGATAGTGTAGATAGTGTAGAAGTGTAGATGTAGATATAGATTAAAATATTTTGATAATATTTTAAATATTACATTCTAAATTAAAATCCTATTAGAAATGATAGGTTACTTACCTACCCTTTTCAAAGTATCATAAATTACAGACTAAAATGAGCATCTTTATATCTTTAATTTGTATGTCTTCAAATTGGTATCGGCAAAAGAGGTTATTCGGCTCTATCTACTCAGTAGGAAATTTATTTAGTAACTCGTGTAGTAGTATATCAAATAAATTAGGTATGACGGTGAGTTTACGTTTTCCACAGTCAAAACGAAGGTTACTGGTTCTGATAACGCTAGTACTAAACTGCGAACTGCATCAGTCGTCATTCTGAGTCGAGGAAACAAATGTGAGAATAAACACGTTTTACAATACACGTGACATGAGTGTTGGTAATTACCAAAAAATATTGTAATTTAACATGACGAAACGTGAACATTGATTCAATAGGAAACAATGTGCATGTTGATAAGATTTGGTTTTGAAATGACAGTTTGAAATAATAATGAACTATCTCGATATTAAAGAGTATTATCTGTCCTTAGCACAATAGATATTTATGTATGTATTTTATATGTAAGTTTATTAAGTATGTATTATTTGTGATAGTATTTGTGTATGTATGTTTATATTATAAGGATTTTATAAAAGTTTTACCTAGGTTATTAGGTGTAGTCTTCACTTTTCCTTTCTTTTTTGTACACGCTAATTACCCTTTTCTTGTCTTCTCCTCTCTTGGGTCTGCTGGAAGAAATTTCTTTAGAAATAAGCAGCTCCCTTGTACTTTCTTTTCCCCTTATGTAATAATCCTTTACATTTTTATTGTGTACATGAATAAAGTAAATAAATAAAATGATCTACCTATATCTGGCCACTAAATTCACGACATACTTTGATTAATATTTTGGACCCAAACTATGTGCGTAAATTACTATATGGCATGGCTTCACCCTTAACACCCTTAGTACAGCCAGCTGCAAAGTGTGCAGATGTGTCGGCTGCGTGCTATTCTGTTAATATTTTGTGATAATATGGTGGGTGTACATTTGATACATTTTTTTTTTCTTTTCGAACCGTTATTTCCCCTCTCAGTTCTCCAAGGGAATCAACAGGATATTAAAATGTACAGATGGAGTTGGCTCATTATGTAGCAATAATTGTTCTAAGTTTACATTTATTGGTTTGTGTGACTTTCATATCTAAATTTCATATTTTGTACATAAAATGGAGTGAAGATAAGCATTTCAGCATTGTGCTAGTAAAAAAACAATGTTATCAAAATGGTTTTTCTGCGAACCGCGACAACAGTGTTGTACTAACATGGTGTACTTATTATTACCCGCTGAAGCAACCATGCTTCGAGATTAGTGATTTGCTCATTATTACAGAACCATTTTTAATAAAAGTTGATAATTTATTTAATAACAACATATACTCAGGAAATCGATGAAGTTTTAATAGAAGACAGCATAAAGACATTAATCCTTACACATCTGCATTAAAATGCTGACAGCGTACCAGAGAAAAATCTAATGCATACATACGCATGTAGTATGTACATTTTCCAATCGTCTGTTTGTCTGACACTACGACTTGACGTGTCAATTTGCAAACATCACATGCAGTTTTATCGAATTAGCATATGTCTTGGAGAAATAATTTGTCAATAGATGAATTGCGTAGCGATTTCTTGCAAGTAAACATTATAATGGAAATTATTTACTTACATTTGTCACCACACAATGCAAAGTGTATGATTTGTTGTTGTAAAAACAATTCTGATATTGTATTAATCATGCTTTCATTAAAACAAAATTTTCAAACAAAAACTGTAATTACGCCTTAATTACTTTCATCTTCATCTCTCTTATCTTTCGGAGTCTTGTTATCAAGGTGGTCTAGGAAAGCATTATCTCTTCGTTTTACTCTTGCATTTATTTTGACTAAAAATCCGTCCACATTCCACGCAAATGTTGTACCGCTACATTCAATACCATGTAACCATGTCAAATCTTCATGTAATTCAAACGTATTGAGGCGAAACCTCAAAACGCCAAACATTCGGCCCACGCAGAAGCGAGACAAAATGCATTTTTCCTGTAAAATGTAGGAGAATACGTTCGGTATGCTAGTCACGAGCGAGAAACCGCAGTTGGTTGAACTTGGACATTCCGTCTGAATGCCAACCTGCCTTGTATGATCAGTGGCCATTCTCCGCGGATACTGCGCGTATACTGCAAGCTATGCAGTTGCGATAATGTTGCTATGATCTCGTTGTCATATCATGTCAGTTTCGTTTACGTGGGACATATCGAGTGTAAAATGGTCACTGACTTTATTGATATCTCCTTTGGTATAATTGTCATTAAAATTATCAGCAGGAATTGGTTGTTCGATCATCGAATTTAATAGAAATATGACTTATCACAAGTTTAGGTGTAAAGTGGCCACTGACTAGACAAGAAGAATAGCTGTTATTATTTTTTAATATTCAAAAATATTTACAAAACAGTATTAACCACCATTTATATTGTGTATCTGCTTTCAATCTGTGGTAAACTAGCTTTAATGAACCGTAACTCATTTTTTTTTTACATATAATACCGAAATACCTAGATTTATTTCTTTCTTATTTTACACAAGAGAAATCATACTTTTATGAACATGCGGGCATTGCTGGTCTAGAAATGTTGCTGAAGACAGATATGTTCAAATATGGAGTTAATATTGAACACCATTTTATGATTGATATTTCATGTTTGAGAAAGTCGATTTTTCTCATCGAATGTTGTGCCAACATTGGTGAGCAACTTAGTAAGGGTGCCTGAAGTCTTCTGGCAGCAAATGTTTCAAAAGAAACCTTAGTCTACGTCTAAAAGTAGCCCTTGTGTTATACACGACTCGGGTCAGGGACCGTCGTTCGATGACAGAGCAATTAAGCGGAACTATCTGTGCGGAAATGTACATTTATCTGACAGTAACTCACAAATTAAATTAATTCTTTGTGGCTCTACTATAACTTCTTGAAGAGAATATTTTGAGTATGCTAGGACTGGAGCCCTAAAAAGCTCAAGCTTTTTCTATAACATTAGGTTGGTAGTCTAAGCACAGAATATGGTCCACTCAAAAACAGCCCGGTTGACGCTCCTACAGCCTTAGCATGTCACTCTGCTGTCTACTGCCAACTTGAGGCCACAGTGACCATTAATTTTACTGCCTTTCACCGGAACACAACAATTATGCTATTTGGCAGTAGAAGTAGATGAAAGAGAGGTACCCCAGTGCACGACCTTTATGCAAAGGACCTCTGGTAAACGATCATCTAAAAAAATTTATTTCGAGAATCCATATTAATATTATAAATGCGAAACTCTGTCTGTCTGTCTGTATGTCTGTTACGCTTTCACGGCCAAACCGCTGAACGGATTTTGATGTAATTTGGCTGAAGAGCCGGGGTCAAACATAGGTTACTTTTTGACGCAAGTGCGTCGTTGAGGTGCGGGAAACTGCTAGGAATAAATAAATATGATTGATTGGCTAACCCTAGCTATTATGCTACGTTTTAATGACTAGTATCTGTAGTGTGTGTGTGCATCCTGCCGATTACGGTTCTTTCGATGCAGTACTCGGCCAAAGAGATAATTATGCAGCCACCGGATCGGTGGTGATCGGATTTACAAAGGCGGTCTTATCTCTATTAAAATTTCTAAAAGAAGCTTATTTTAAAGAAGCTTCCTTTTCTTTATTAAACTGAGTCCGAAGTAGAATTATTTCTATTACCCATTAGCGCCAATAGAGTAACAGTCTTAATTACCGTGAATTTTTAGTCAATTTATTGACATACATGTTTGATTTTTCTAATATAGGTTCTAACATATTCATTTAATTTTTGAATAATAAATTATTTCTTTCGTTTCTTAGAATTCATTCCCCAGTTAGCTGGAACTCACTTGTAAAATCAACACCATTCAAAATTTCGTAATAAACGAGTTATTAAAATTATAAGATATCATTACAGTCATGTCAATCTCTGTTTTTTTAATGATATAATCTTTACAAGACACGATATCGTAATCCCGCAAGACACGAAATATGTGCAGTGTAAATGTAACTGCTTGTAAAGTGATTGTAATATTTATCAAACCGAAACTTGTTCAAATTGTCTAATGTACATTAGTTCTATATTTAGCCACACCATTAGATCGCAATTACTATAGTCGAAATGATGTCAGGTAATCACTTAGTAATGATCTTGTTACCGCACTAGATCAATTTCCGTTTCATGTTCAATAAATATAAGTCCTAAGTACTTAGAAAGAATCATTTTATTCTTCCCTTCGTTCATAAAAGTGATCCAATGAATAGTGCCTGAGATAGATTTGAGATCCTGATTTTCAGCGGAATTCCAACTATCCCAATTACTTTCTCAATAGGTTTCTACCACGAAGTAATAACAAAGACGAGATGGCATATCGAGAGCTTCCTCAGAAAAGTTGTATGAGGTTATGCGGGGCGGAAGGCAGACGTGAGGGGGGTCGGTTTGGCCGTGGCTCCGCCCCTATTGACGATCCCCTCTACTTACCAATAGATGTCGCTAGCAAATCTAAGATTTCAACATAAAATATATATTTATATTACAGATATTTTGAACATTAAAAACAGACATATATTTTGTGTAAAACTAATAAACGTTTATTGTGATCCCATAACAGTACAGAATTGAAACACTTTAAACTAAATGGTTTAATTAATTTACAAAATATTCTAAGATGAAACGAAACATAAATTGTATTTGCTCTATGTTGTGGTCCTATTGGGGATCTGCCTAGGGAATGATGGTTCCATCAAAGAAAATCCATCTTTTAGTTCTCTCTCAGTTTTGGAAGTAAATCAGTGTGATACTTATAGGTGGTAATAGCTGGTTGAATATTGCTTTTATATATTGTTTTTTGTACATGTAAGTTAGATCCGATAATCTGTACTCCTACTACAGTCACACACTTTCCTCTATTATAGTGGTTAACTGGAAGAGATCCCTCATAGGGATAAGTCCGCCATTGTACATTAATATTTAAGATTTTTTTTCTGTTGATGTTGTTTAAAGTGTTTTCTTTTATGTACAATAAAGAATTTTACATACATACATACATACACAATGTAATAAAGTGGCACCTGTTTGGAAAGGTTGATTTAGCGGGTAAAGTTCAAAATACTTTCATTATGTGACATAACAAACAAAAATCCTCTATTCCACTCTTCGCAGAAATACACAATCATTTTTAAAGGATCGTAGAGACGAGATAGCACACAACAAAACATAAAACTATTTTTTATTTTTATGCTGCAATTTAACAAATTTCCTCAAATTATAAGAACATTTTTATCGACATTTGAATGCTAAAGCTTTTCAATTTCAATTTCGTCTCCCGCATGCATTCAATTACCGCTGCGAACACTCACGCTCCCATTCCATACCTCATTCTCATCAACTAACTTTTTGTCATCATTACAGTTTTTCGTCGCGGAAGTACGTTCACTTTCCTCCGTTACGTATGTCATAAATGATGATAAAGCTCGGATATTATCTATCCCACTTGATTTATTGACCAACGTAATAAAACTATTTCGGTTTTTATCTAGACTTCAGTAAAAAGTTATTACCGAAAGACCTAATCACCAAACTGTATCTTTCTTATTTTAATGTGTCCCCCAGTTGCTTTTTATTCTCCACCATACTGGAAAGGCTTCTTAGTTAACCGTTCTAGTATCAATAAATTAACTTCTTCTGCATGCATTGCAACCATTTACATGTTTTCGCACTCTCTTTTAGATGAATGAACATGTTATGCCAATTCAGGCTGAAATGATTGAATTAACTTAAGAAAAACAACAAAGTAGCACTGCGTTCATTTACTTTTAGATTACGTAACCATGACAGGTAACTTAGATAAATAACACACAAATATTTGTGTGTAATCCCAGTGGAAAGTTGCGCCCCAGAGAAATGAGAGTATTGCAAATAATTAGTCCATAGCCCCCAAAATTAGTTCACATATAGAAAAAAATTGTTCAAGTTTTAAAACCAGCGGCAAGATTTTAAAAAAAGGCGTTTAGCCTGATACCAAGTATATGAAAAGATAGCTTCAAAAGGGTTATAAATGTATACCAACAGCGGCATTTGTTCATCTTATAGTTATTCGAGACAGTCAAGTGCCGCTGGGGTAACGTTTTGAAAGTTTTAATATCTCGAAATCTGTTCATAGCAGAAGTTTGAAAAAAACATCAGTTGTAGGCTTTAATTCGTTCAAATTAGTTCAAACATAAGTATTTCGATTTATTAACAAATATCGAAGTAAAAAATGTTTTTTCGAAAATCAGATAAATACGATTTATTTGTACACTATTTTAGTTAAAAATAAGTAAAAATCAGAAACACCTTCAAAACCTTTGATATATCCTATCTACGTTTATAAATCTAGGTTAATAAAGTTTACGCGATAAGAGATTTCATCAAATTTCAAGAAGACTTCACCAAATTTTTCTCGAATAACTTCAAAAATAGAGCTTGAACTTAATTATTTGCAATACTCTCATTTCTTTGGGGCGCAACTTTCCGCTGGGGTTACACGCACAAATATTTTTATTTTCTTTAACCCGCGACTCCACAGTCACACTATGTTAAATCGTCCCAAAACGATGTCCAACCAAGTTTTTCCATTTCAATGGATCTCAAACCTCCGCATATCTCAAGTTATTTTCTGTGCCTGAAACCTGACTACACCTACCTAACTAACAGTACAATATATGTATTTCAAAACCACTTATGTTTTAACCATAGATTTACATCGCTACTCAAATATGTACTTGACATAACAGAACTTCACAACAAATATTTTCATAACCGGATTTCTTACTTGTCTTAGTCATTCTCATATTGCATAATTTCTTTTTTGTAAATTAAAAATAATTGTCACTTATGTATTTAGTTATTTGCATATTATATACGTTACGATTTGTCGACACTAAAATACTTTAGAATTTTAATGTCCAGTTCCAAAGGTTCACCTTTATATTCTATGACATATAGGTACTATGTACATATAACATAGAAACAGGTACACAATTACTCTAATAGCATATTCATCATAGACATCATATCTATATCTATAGCTGCTACGTCACGCGCCGCTGACACGAGCACTTCGCGCACTAAATCAGATTGCTAAAAAAATTGATATCTTTTCTTGTTCTATGAGCGAGTTCACAAGAATGACGCTAAATGTGTTATGTCAAGATTGATTTTGATATGTATAATATTATGGCTATTCTATCGAATTGGTTTTTTTCTGTGATGATAGAATTAAGTTTTGATTAAATTAAATAAATAAATAAATAAAAATCATATCAGAGATTTAGCTTTTTCAAAAGCGAAGAGTAAAAGTTTTTTTGTAATTAAAAATAAACTAAAATAAACTTGTTGTTTATTTTAAGCATATTAATTATAATAAACATACAAAGAAAAAAAGGAAGAAAAATAGAAGTGAAAAAATTATATAAATAGATAGGAATGCCTCAGTACAACACAGTAAACAAAATAAACAAACAAACGTGGTTTTACATATCCATACCACTATCATACATACCATCAAACATTGACGTTAACATTTGAAACAATGTGCTATAGAAATATTACATTGAGATACATAAATAGTTTAATTCCTCAAATAATGACGTCAGTTTCACGAACATAAAGGTCATTGATGTGTATTCTCTATGGCTTTGTTAATACTATCGTCTCGATCTCAATATAATTATGGTAATTTATGATTATCAGGTGTTTATTAACGTTTGAAGTAGAGACCAAATAGACCTGCCTCGAGAGGTAGACGCGACTTAATTGGAAGATGTAGATTTTCTTTTACTAATTTATGATCTCCGCAGGTAGCAAGTTTCCCTAAAGCTGAGCTTGTTACTATTTATTTATTATGTTTCCTAACGAGAAATAAATTAGTACAAATACGAACCTCAAGAGACAATTCCAAAAGTGAAAAATACAATCAAAACTTATCTAACAAGGGCTCATCATGGGTTCGACTGGCGCTACCATGAAAATCATAACTAAATTCATCGATGACGTCATTACATAACGTCAAAGAAATGAGGATATTACAGTCACAAGAAGCAGATCTGCGCTCCCCGACGTCATACTCGTATGACCTAAAAACCGCAAGTTTGCGATATTTGACCTCATCTGACTCATGCAGAAATCTTAGACCACAGTCAGCAAAACTGGTGAAAGTTGCCAATGGAAATTATACCCTTGGGTATTAAGTTGCGATCGATTTTGCCGCTGACATTTCCTTTCATTCACAGTAACTTGGAGAAATGAATGAATCAGAGACAAATACGTGTGCATTTGTGTAATGGAATCGTTGACTGAAAAAATAATGCTCGTTATATAAAAGCACGTGTTAGAGGTCAATCAAATTATATGATCTGTCTTTATATCAACGTTTCCTTTGTAATGTATGACTACCTACCATCTGTGCTACCTAATTATATTTAGTCGCGTTAATTGTGATGATATGTACTGACTATTTGCATACCCTTGTTTTATATGATTTCATATTGCAAACAAGGCTGACTGCCGTTTGTATGCAGATTGTATTTCGAGGTAACCACTGTGATTCGACCGTGAGGGAAAAGCAGTGATAAATGATGACAGATATTTGCATAATATAAAAATAAATAAAAAACAAATTCTCTATCGAATCAGTTTGTTTTCTACGAGTCAAATATTCAATATAGTATGTAATAGTCTAAAAAAAGTCGAAGTGAAATGTGGTGAATTGCTATGGAGAGTTGATTGTTAATATCTTGAGATGAAAATAAGAGAAGGCTGTACAAATGGTTGGTGACACTGTGGAGGCTAAAAAAGTGGACAGTTGGCAGTAGCAACGGAATATTTTTAACAATAACTTAAATTCAAATTTACAAATTATATGCGTGAAAGCAATAAATATTTTGAGATGCAATAATTCGCTGTTATTCCAGTGTAACTCATATTAAAATATCATACAGCCACATAGATTATCACGTAGGTACAGCAAAGGTCATTCAAACACAAGTTACCAGCTTAATTCAACTGTAGTATTTTCTGTACTAATTAAACATGTAAAATAAGGTTTGGATAATTAATATCTACAGGATAAAATACACCCCAGTCTGTTATTATAAAACATGTGCGCCTAACATAAACAGTGCCCTTTCTGCTCCACCGCCAAGGATATAAACAGGAGACTTGTTTAATTTAGGCTCATTACTAAAGCTAGTACTTTGTCTTCGGTTTGTATTTAGAGAACTGATAACTACTTGTAAAAATTGTTTATATCAATCACCTGTAGATATTTGTCGTGACTTCTTATAAAATTATATCTTTTACTACTGTAAGTTCTATAGTAAACAGTTCATATTTTTCTTTTGATAACTTACACTCTGTCATTTTGTACGTAATGCTATGAGCTCTACGAGAACTCGACAATACTATAATTAGTAATTAACAACTGAATAAAAAGTTAAAGAACCCTTATTAGTCTATAATCATAAGACCTAGTTTCTTTGGCGCATTCACAATGCTTTATTACAAAACTTGCACAAATGTGGGAACTATGCGTCTCCCACATGAAGAATGTGTTGTTTGAATTATATATAAAGACATAATAAATAGTACGTAGGTATTTATTTATTAAAATAATCCAATATAACAATTAAAACGTATGTAATTAATTATAGTATACAAACAAATACTTAAATAGATAAACATCCAAGACCCAGACCAATCAGAAATGTGAAAACGTCTCACATACTTACATCTGAAATCCATACTTCCATACTAATATTATAAATGCGAAAGTCTGTCTTTTACGCTTTCACGGCTAAACCGCTGAACGGATTTTGATGAAATTTGGTATGAATATAGTTGAAGACCGGGATCAAATATAGGCTACTTTTTGTCGCAGACGGAGCTGCGCGAAACGGCTAGTTTCAAATAAAACTTACGTAGTTTAAACTTGATTCCGAAATTTCGCGTGTATGAATGAAATTAATAATTTTAGTAAATAAATCACATGCATATTAGTAGATTTGTTGTTTTAATAGATAATCAGAATCTTGGAGTCTTGTTTTCGCAATTAATTGACCAGAATCCTTGAGACTGTTAGCTATTTTATCTTATAACTGCATTCAATATGCAAGAATGTTACCGCTCAGAATCAAAGTTTTAAACATACTCGTTTCGCCTCCCAAATTTTCTGTCAAGCTTACATCTTCTAACTACTACTAGTATAGACCTTCGCCACCATTGCTTTCTAACTCCCATAATTAAGATTTCAATATCTTCACTTCAGTTAGTGTTATTGTTACTCTAAACACTAACTGAAGTGGGCAATAAAGGCAATTTTAGCTGTCCTTTCTGATACTGCTTAAAGTTGCTAACGTTTTGCTTATTCAGATACCTGCAGATTGCTGAAAATACTAACTTTTTCATTATTTGTATAAGAATTACAACAATTTATTTGATAAAGAGTTTTGTATTGTATTGTAGAACGCCACCTTTTTTTTTGTGTTAACGGAGGGGAAATATTTACGCACAAAGTGTGGGACTCCTGGGCCTAAAAAAAAAAAAAAAAAAAAAAAAAAAACCCCCAGACCCACATCCATTCGCCGTCTCATCATACACGGCGGTGGAGTGGGCTGTTGGCAGAAATTGGCCGACAGCTAATAAGACCCCGACTACCAGGGAGTTATTAACTGTCGCCCAGGGTGCACCGTCCCGAGTCCCTTGTCAGCCCGCCCTCTCACCGGATCCTTGGGATCAAGTGAGAATGCAAAGCTTTCAAAGGACCGGGCACTCGAGGAGGTTCTCTGCCCTGCACCCCATTGTAGAACGCCACCTAGCAGAACCCCTTGTGTTTCGTAATCTTCCGCTTTCCGTGGGCATTCCGCCACCATATACGGTATATCATCGTATGGGAATGCATGGTTACCATTACCACCTATTTCGTAATCCAGGTCGTTGGCACGACAATTAACTCGCAAGTCAACCAAGTCAGGAACAATGCTTCAGCGATTATAAACAATAGCATCGATTGCTTCCCAATCGAACAAAACATTATTACACACATCTGTGTTATGCGATGTCTTCTTTTTGCTAACCATTCTTGATATTTGAGCCTTCCGTGTGTGACTTCCTATAATAAACATTAATGTTAGGCTAAATATGGTCAGACCCGAAATTACTTTGACAATTGAGATGCTAATTGTCAGAAGCTGTCCTAGTTGATGTGATAATGGCCGACATCTAACGTCTACTACCCCTAGGAACTGATACTACTTCATTGAAATAAATCGGTGCTCTTTTTTTCTTGTTTGTCTTCACGTCCACTGGAATAATGGAGTTGCCTATTTCTGAACCACCTATAACATAGGTATACCTATTTCTCAATTGATTAATCAAATATTTTTCATTTGTTTCAGGATCTTCATTTCTCTTCAATAAAGCAGGTAAACATTTCCATACCATCAACTTTACTAAAATAAAAGCGAAAGCTATACATGGTTGGGTTATTCATAATAGTTGCACTCATAAGAATATTTAATTGGTTTTATTGGTGGAAAGTGCACGTGAAAACTTGCCTTTTGACATTTTTAATGAGGCGCACGTTCTTGTGTTGTAATATAATTAGCCTGAACTTAACAGAAAATGAAATGTTTTCTGCTATGCTAATTACTTATTTTAATTAATCATGATGACGTTTGCGAACAGATGAATTTACAAAAAAAACATAAGTAATTTAATTAATAAGTCCCATTCGTCTAATGAACATGTTTTTTGTACCTACATAGATGTTAAATGAAGCTCTACAGATCTTAACAAAAATTGGAGACAATGCGGAAACGCGGGAACCAAACAGATGAAGATTGAAGACGTAACCGGGAAAGCTCTAAGATGAAAAAGAATATAAATAATGAGAAAAAACGACTCTAACTTTGTTAGATTAATACACGGGTGTCTGTTAGTGCGACCGGTTTATCGAGTTTCTTTCGTGAACATTGCCACATTTGGCAAATGACCGTTCGTTTGCGAACAAAAACGCCTAAACTTGAACCTTGACTGCTTCTTAATATGATTTTATTCCTTATTTAACTTTTTCAAATAGCCTGATAAATGACGTCATAAGATTAACAGCTCGTGGGCGTTGCTTTTGGATCATACGAGTTAAGCAAAGCTTTATGTATCGATAGGTTTATTGCACTCTGATGCTTGGGAGTATACATTTGCTCCTGAACCTACATTCTACAACTTGGTAAATATTACTTTTATTGTGCCGTAGCTGCACTTGCGTATAGTACTCTCGGATTTAGCTTATACCTATACTTTTTGTAAATCTCAATCAGTTCAACCGTCAAAAGTAAATAATTGTCAATCATTTAAAATATCCACAATTAGGTAGTTTATTCAAATTCAAAAATATACAAATTAAATTCAAAACAGACTTGTAAAAAAAAATAACAAAAAAAAAATATTTGCATGTATAATATTAACAGGAAAGAAACTAGAAATAAATAATTATAGAGATGATTAAAAACGTTAAATTTAATTAACAAAATTTACCTGATATCGTACAAACAAATATGTCGTGATTATTATGTTGAATTATCAAAATTAAAGGACACAGGAAAAATTTTGACTAACAGCAGAAGCACACAGAAGCCTTTGTTTTTTTCACTTTTTATATCAAGTAGGAGTGGTTTTTTTAATTAATCAATCTGGGGGTCTACCGCCTAACTAGCGTCGATTTCAAGCCGACGTCGTATTCCGATTACGATGCCGATGCCGTCGATATCATTTCATTGGTACCGCGCAATGATAGCGGCGTCGCCTTGAAGACCGTCGAATACAAGTGAACGGAAAAAAGAGCGTCGATTTGCGATTCATTTTACTCAATTTAAGTACAATTTTTTTTATAGTACTTTGTTTTTTAATTTAATAATAATGTTAAAAACAACAATTATTGGTATAGTTTTGATTAATTAAGTAAAAAAAATTGATTGGAAGGTGGTACAATTGCGTATATATATATATAATTGTGTTTTATCACATTATCAACAAATGCGTTCCGTAAAACCGAACGGGGTAATATTTGACAATTACGAATTCATAACCTCACTTAAGTCACTTTGTTTATTGACGTGATTGTGTAGTGAATTAAAAAACAGTAAGTAAATAACTTGCTTTTTTGTTATTATATGATAAAACAAACATTTAACTAGTTGCACAGACCTCTGGGACTTCATTCCTTTGTAATTTGTAGATGCCAGCACCAAGAAAAGTGAGCCTTCAGCAGGTGGAAATCCTGCTGAATTACATGGAGGACCACATGGATATGGCGAAAGGGCAGGCCGCTGACACCCCACAAGCCAAGGTGGCAGTTCGCAGGCTGTGGGAGGAGTTAGCGGCCACACTTAACGCTCAAGGCACGGGCGTACATAAAACTTTTTCGGAGTGGCGGGACGTAAGTGTATACAAATCTTTCTAAGTGTGTTATTTATGCTTTGTGTCAAGGGTATTCATTTCCTATATACATCCATAATGAGTATGTTTTTAACCTATGTTTTGTTTTTATTAACACAATGTTTTTCTGTGATGCTTGTTGCACGAAACTAAATCTTAAAAATTAAAGGGGGTCCTCATACAAAAAACGTGTTTTTTAGCGTTTTAAAACATTACAAACTAAGTATGGTTATCAGTCTGTGATGCCCGTAGTATACAGTGGCTTAGCCTAGTTTGGGACGGATGACTGTGTGTGATTTTATTAAATCTTATTATTTTTTATTGTATGTTTATTATCTTATCAATACTTAATATCACTTATGTCTTGTTTTAGGTACCGTGGAGATACCACAGCCTCGGTGGGCTTGGGAGGCCGAGCAGGATCGGCGGGCGCTGGACGAGCGCCGACTGCAGGCGGAGGAACGAGTTGCTGACGCTAGAGTCTATGGCTAGGTCGATGGCTTCACGTCTGGAAGTGGACCAACGCCTAGCCGACTAGTTTTATTTGTTATGAACCTAGTATTTGAATGAAAGAACAGAAGAAAACTTAGTCAACGCATTTATAAAAAATAACAGTTTTAAATATATGTCATAAAAATAATACACAATCTTTCGGAAACAACTAGTTTTATTTGTTATGAACCTAGTATTTGAATGATTTATAAATAAATAAAAAACAGAAGAAAACTTAGTCATTTATGTACTTACCCTACGCATAAACTAAAATTAAGTACTTACATTTGTACAACTATAATAACTAATTTACAATATGCAATTTGATACATAGAAAAAGAGTACTTATACAAAAAAAAACCTCAATCTTCAAAGCCCCATTCCGGTGGTTGTCCACTTCTCTCCTCTGGTATCTTCTTTACTCTGCAATAAAGTGTCTTTTTAACATTTGATTTGAGAAAGATCATTATTTAAAGTTATAAATGTTCATTTTATTTTACAATATACCTACCCAAAAGCACTAAAGGTATAATTCTCTTATTAATCTAGATATATACATACCTAGCGTCGTCGGTTGCGCCACAACCGAATGACCACACTTTGCCTATCAGCACTTAAACGCCCATCATCATCGGCTGGCACTGGCAAGCGAGGAGGCTGTCGCTCTGCATCGCGACGCATTGCATCGCTGTCAACCTCGAAGTTTGGGTCGTTTATTAGATTATGAAGAACAACACACGCATTCATAATCTGTGCAGCCTTTCTTGGTGTATAGTGCAAAGTTCTATGAGCCAAGAGACAGCGAAACCGGGACTTAAGTACCCCGAAGGTTCGCTCGACCACTTTACGTGTCCGCACGTGGACTGCTGTGTAATTGGCTTCTGGGGAATTTGGTAGGGTGCCGAGGATGGGAGTCATCATCCATTGTCGCTGGGCATAGCCAGAGTCACCTGAAATATAATTAAATCTTTGTTAGTTTTTTTAAATACCTCTCTTTTTTTATTTTGTTTTTCATATATAATGAATGTGCACTCATTTTTCAACTCCACTACTTGCATGTCTTATGTAGAATATTATGTATTACAAATATAATTTAGACAAATACTAATCAACTTTTTATGGACCAAATAGTATTTTATAGATTGACTAGAATGTAAAGTAATATGACTGTCCATCATTTCCTTGTGACTGCTATTTGAGACATAATCTAAGGTATCATAATATCCAACTTACCCAACAACCAGTAAACCTGCCCTTCACCATGCAGTCTCATTATGGCTGTGTTGACAGGAGACATGTTCCATACATGGGAATCATGGCTTGCACCACCAAAAGATGCATCAACATACAAAATCCTGAGATCCGCATCACAAATCTAAAAATAAACAAATAGGTAATAATGGTAGGTATATTTTTAAATCTAAGGGATATCTCACAGAATTTTTTTGTTTTTGTAAAAACTTACCACAAGACAATTAAGTGAGTGATAGCCCTTTCTGTTGTAGTAGACCTCCTCATCAACCCTTGGCTTGATAATAGCCACATGGGTCCCATCGATGCACCCGATGACCCCAGGGAATCCAAATTTGCTATTGAACCTAAACCAATATGTTAGTTTATTATTTTTAAACAATACATATGAATAAAGTAAACCTAAGTGGAAAATAAATTATATTAAAGGAAAAAGTGAATGACTGGCAGATGAGAGAGACAAATGGAAGAGAATTCATACTCCACCGACAAGAGCATAGCTCTTAAATATAGATAGATGATTAATATTCTATGTCTTTAAGTAGGTACCATTGGTGGCTGTAACTTTTGGGTAGCATGCATTTATTATTATTAAGTACAAGTGTGAAATTTGCAATAACATACCTCCTTGCTACCGAGTCTCGTTCTGTTTGAGTATGTGGAAATTTTATATACTTTCTGAGTATTTCAGGCCTGTTAAGAGCCTCGGTGACCTCTTGCAAGCATTCTGATGTTGATTGCTGGCTAAGGTGAAGAACGTCGTTATCTCCTACACTTCCTTGGTAACTGCCGGTAGCGTAAAAGTTCAATGCCGCTAACACCTGAAACAAGCAAAATATTTTAACACTTCAGCATTTGTCAATAGGTTACCTAAGTTTTACAAATGAAGTACATACCTTAATTTCGGGTTTTATTCCACTGCTCCTTTCATTTGTGGGCAAAAACGGAATGATGTCCCCGCATAGCCTGACAAATGTAGCTTTGTTCACGCGAAATCGTCCTTGAAATTCCATCTCAGGCAGCAGCAAAGGCTGCGCCACTGCGCGCTGTTGGCGTCTCCGCTCAATGTTGAGTTTTTTCAGCCGCTGATCCTCCGCTGCACCCATGAGCGCCATCCAAGCCATGGTTTCCCGCCTTTGTCCTAAAACACACAAACAAACAAAAACGAAACAAAATTTGTGAAATATGACTATACAACAATAAGAAAAAGCCTAAAGCTTTCGTAATACAGCAATATAATTAAAAAAAGCAAGTATAATTGAAGAATATTTCTTATCGACGGTTCAATGCGGTATCCCAAGAGTCGCCGTATTCAATTTGAAGCGTCGGTATCGGCTTGAAGCCGATGCGTCGGTGTCAAAACTTTGCGCGGTAGCTTTTATCTGTCAAAATCACTGAAACCATTCGTTCAATTGGCGTCGTAATCGTCTTCCAAATCGACGCATCGATATCAGGGAATGCGCGGTACAAAATCAGCGTCAACTGTCAAATTGAATTCGATGCCGACGATAATTTGAAATCGACGCTAGTTAGGCGGTAGACCCCCAGTTCTGCGACTCGAATCAGGTTTAAGTCTTAAAAGGGCGAATTGTTATGTCATTTTGCGGCATATAGCATTTTCCTACTCTCTCCTCGTCTCCATTTTGATAATGTCAATTGTAATTGTAGCCTTTTGATCTCACCTACCAACACGGCGGAACAAGTGATTTATAATTATGAAAATGGACATTCTTCGCAAAAACACCGTCTCAGTACATTACGGGCTCGTCGTAAAATTTTATTTGATTTATTCCAATGTTCGAATATCTTTGAAACGTTAACTTTTAAACATCATTTTTTCCCTTTTACTGTTTACATTTGATAATAATGGACGTTTGCCTAGCAGTGGGACAGTATAGGTTAATAAAAAAACGTTTACGTTACTGTTTATAAAATAATGTGAGATAAAAATCAAAGATAGCAATAGGGCGCTATCTCTTTAATCATACCAAAATAGTAAAATTGTGAGAAATACTAATGGCAATCTGTTGAGATTTGGGATCCTTTTCGTTTGTTGATGATTATGACGAAATGGAACTGTATTATGACATGATCGTATGAAATAATTAATCGGTGGAATGATAGAAACCATAACGTTACACATGGACTAGCCTCATGAACTCGAAGCATTAAATAAATACTAATTTTTATTTTTCATTAAGTCGATTAATAATTCTATTATCAAAAATGCTGCTAGACCTACCAAGAAAAAATGTACAAATATTAAATTCATTGATTTTAAGTATTTCGTACTTTTATGCGAAGAAGGGTAAAATTACATAATTTCGTTAATAAACAGGTTGCTTCTCCATTTCAAACAGTTACGCAAGCGTGCGATTTTACGGTGTTTAAAAACCTTTTTTTTTTTTAATACCAGCTTTTGAAAGTAGTTTCTGTTTTGAAACTATAAGCCGACAGCTGGAAGAAGACTTTACTCATTTACGTAATTGAGCGCTTTACAATACGATAGGTAGAGATTACACTAGTAAGTTTGCCGTGGTTTATTCAAAACCCATAATTCCTTATCTTTCGGCCGTTTTACGTCACCGGTTGTCAGAAGGAAGTTCTCTGATTATAAAAGATATATCTAGTAATCGTGCTCGGTGGGCCTTTTTCAACAACAACCTGTGGAAGTGTGCAATCATCGATGGCCTACTGTCATGTCCTAATAGTCCCATCTCTTACAATATGGAAAACTTAAATATTCGAATTAGCGCAATAGAGGTGGCAAAGTATTAAGGTAAGTAAAGGGCAAAAATATACTTAGCGCAGTCAATAAATGACTCGAGCAGGTCATCATTATCGTATTCCAGATTTGTACGAAAGAGGTTTTCTTAAAAGAATTTTATTAATAAATAGTTTTACCTTTTTTCTTATGTCCTCTTACTACTCCATCCGACAACCTCAGCTTGGGTCTACTTTAACTTCTGCTACCGTCGTTTTTGTTCGCTAGCGACGCTTGAGAATTCTGGTTTCGTCCAACCTAAAGTCAAGCTATTACCATAACCGATACAGTTCATGGTTGTATAATATTTTGAAAAAAAAATAAGACTAATACATGTAGAAAGAAATTTTAAACATTATGTTTGGACTAACGCACTGCATATTAAATTCTGTAATTTTATTTTTTAATCAATAAATATATAGGTTACCAGTGTAAGGCAATTTGAACATTCATCATCATCGTCATCATTTCAGCCGCAGTCAGTCCACTGCTGGATATAGGCCTCTCCTAATGATTTCCAAAATGACGGGTTGGCAGCAGCCTGCATCCAGCGTCTGCCTGCGTCAACTAGGGCATCGATTAAGTACTTTTACAACTGTACTTACTGTATGTGTAGGCTGGTATATTTATTGCCATCGAACTCTGTCTAAGCAGTTACGTGAAATAATTTATGTCAACCTTCGAGTTTCTCTTTTATGTCCGTGCCCGCGCACAGTTTTTCTTCTATTTACTTACATCTAGGAGATAGGAGTCTTGTCTGTTTGTTAACGAATAGATTATCCATTAATTTATTCAAAGTGTGGCTTGCTTGTTTATGGAGGAATACCTCACCTAATTTCACTTGAATCCACCACTAGGATCCACCAGTGGATCCCAGGATACTTTTTTTCTCCTCCACCCACCATCCACCGTTCGGTGGATTCAAATATACTCAAAAAATTATATGCCACTTCGATCCACCAGTGAGGGAATCCAAAGACACTAATATTTTATATGCCACTTCGATCCACCAGTGAGGGGATCTAAAAACATTAATATTCAATAGAAACATCGCAGTAGTAGAGTACTTTTAAAGTTTCTTTTTACTGTTTGCCAGAAAGCACCCATGTTACTTTTAGTGATGTTAAAATGTATGACAACACCTTCAGCAATTAACTGACACAACTTAATGGTTAGCAGAAGAGTATATAAATAGAAGCCATATGCACATTGTACTGTGCTGTGTACATTGCGTAGTATAATTTCTTTAATTGTTTGACGTCATAAAGAGCAGATGGCTTGGTTGTTAGTTAAGATTTTATTCTTGTTTTGAAACTAAATAACTTCGCTACAATGTGACGGCGTAATTCCAAAGTTAAACATGAAATAATTATAAATGTTTTAAATACTTACTCCTTACTTATCAGAGTAACTTAATGCCCGAGATATCAGAATATCTCTTAACGAACCTTGGGCTTTAAGTGTACCATTTACAATTTTATTGTAAGTTAAACAAATACAAACAATTAAAATAAAAGTGGAACTCTGCTCACCTTAACTTCAACAATTCATTTTATGTACCTTCGATTTACTTTTACTCTTTCTTTCTCGAGTAAAACATTAAGATTTCGCTTAAAAAGCTTTGAGAAAGGTCCTTTCCTTATCTCATTAAATAAAGCTAAATTTTATGTGTGAAAGTAGCTTAAAACAAATATTAAAACGGCTTCAATAGTTCTTAGGAGCTGGTCGCCTTTTATAACATTGCAGACATTTATATTTACTATCACAGGTAGAATTTAAAGGCCTATTCTAAAGAGACTACTTATAAGTTCCTGTGTCTGAAAAACTTAAATGGCATATCAAAAATAGACAACTACTCGCACGCAACCGCACCTCTTCAATGTCGTGAAAATCGATTAAGACCTTTTTGTATTAAAGGTCATGAAAAATTACCCTTTCTGCAGATTTCGGCCTGTACTATATCTGTTTATTATTATTTAATTTTGAATTGAAAGTACTAGTAGTATCGGTCGTTCCCACCTTTGTGATAAGGTTGTCCATACCTTTATGAAGTGAAATTGATATGACCGGTGTTTTCTCGACTGATAAAGCTGGCCCATTAATCTTTCCACAACTTTCAGTTCAAGTGAACATTTCTCTACAAAGTACACGGTTTTATTCCTAAACTGTGATTAGTAAGTGACCGGGACTCATAATTGTCATGTTCATAAGTTAATGTTGCGTGTTTGTAACTGCCGATAGAAGTAATGGCCTAGTTTTAAGAGTTTTCTCTAGATTACCGAGCATTGGCATGTTAGTTTAAAGCTTTTCATTTTGAATCACCTGTTTCTACCATGACAAGTGTAAACTAGAGTCTCTCTGTCCACCCCCTTATTCATAAAAAATCTAACCGTCTGTTCAGCTCTTTTTAACTAAAATAGGTTCGGTCTCGTTCTTTCACTTTAAGTTAATGGTATGTGAGAAAGGGACTATATAAACATACTAAACATATTTTAGTTAAATTAGGCTTAACGCACGTTCGTATTTTTTATGAATAAGGCGGCTAAAATTCTGCGAGCGATAGTCTCTTCAAAGTTCTTTTGCTATTATTTTCACATTTACGACAAAACTTTTTTCTTTATTTGTTCTACATAACTTCTTGGCTTTTTTTCATCTTTCCTCTATCTACCCTTTCATAATGATTTTCATTAAGTTTAAATTTACAAACACCACTAGCTATAGCTAGAGCTGATTGTATAGTGTATAGATATAGTGTATAGATTGTATAGTGCCGCTATAGCGGCCGACCAACAACGGCTTTTCATGTCATCTGAAGAAGTACGTAAAAGCTCATATATCATTTGAGCTCTTTTAATAAAGTATTTTCCATGGTGAGTACTTCTATCCGGTTGAATGACCAGTTGTTTTGAAAGGGAAGAGAGTCGAAACGGGACAGTCGTGTTTGCAAATAGTTTGTTAGGCTAACCCTAGGCCATCGACCGGACTTTCCCTGCCTGACTACTGTGTTTTATAGCCTGTTGTCCCAACTTGGAGACTGAGTGTAGCAAGTAATTGCAATTAATATACATAAACGTAAAGTCAAGTTTATTACATCAGCTATAACGTAGAGCTAATTAAAGAAACGTTTACGTAGTGTGGTAATTCCTCTAACCAAACCCAGCCAAAAAAGAGTGATGAGTTTTTATCTGCAGAGTGAACTTTTCAAGATAACTAAAACCGGAAACCCCAGCGCATGCATATGGCACAAGTCTGACATCCTAGCTGTGCATCATCTCCTGTTTGCGCAGACAATATTCCCCGAATTTCGGCACTGAATATATTTTTCTACCACGTGGAGAACTATATTTAGTAAAATTTAGTTATAAAAATCATTTAAATATATCATTTAGAATTTTTGTTTATATGTATGCGAAAAGTAAGCTTAGTAAATTACTCCAGAAACATGCTAAACCTTAAATGGGCAACGTCGCATAAAATAGCTAGTTGAAAATTAAACTATCCATTCACCCTGCACATGCCTTCCAGTTACTTTCATTTCACACAAGGCACAATATAAATTCTTGTCAATGGTTGTGTAATTTCATCATTTTATTGATGCCGTAAAATGTGAATCAACCCGCTTATGCCATCCTCGTCATTTCATCTGCTTTACATAGATATCTCGTTTATCCCGTTATTATTACCACTTACATGTACAGTACAGTCAGCTTAAGAAGTAGTTATAATCTGTAGAACAAATTGTAGTACAAATTATTGTTCCACTTTTAAATCCACTGATTGGCCAACGCAGCAATGTTTATTCTGCTACTGCCGTCATCATTGGCAGTCAAGCATACGGCTCATTCACTCTCTTATCCTTACAGTGTAGCGCGATGTTAATTTGTCAACTAGCCTAGGATATTCCGCCAATATCCAGTACTAGCTGTGCCTGCGACTTTGTCCGCGTGGAATAGTTATTTTGGGAATCATATTTATTTTTTTGTTTACAAACCTACCTCCTCAGCTTTATTATAAATTACCTATATCTGTTACCCACGACTTATTTGAGACGATTTAGTTACATTCTGTGAAGCTAAACGTTGAGAACGTTCAGCGCTTGATTCCCGACCGATAATATACTGAAGCGGATTTTTTTTTAGATAATTTAAAGAGGAATAATTCTTTCATATATATTTTTGGGTATCTCGAACGGTTTTCGCAGCGCACGCAACGGAAGCCCTCAAAGATGAAAAATTTTCCCCGTTTTTTCCACATTTTCGACTGTTTCTTCGCTCCTATTAGTCGCAACGTGATGTTATATAGCCTAAAGCCTTCCTCGATAAATGATCTATCCAAAAAGTAGTTCCTGAGATTAGCGCGTTCAAACAAACAAACAAACTCTTCAGCTTTATAATATTAGTATAGATTTCACTATCTCTCTCACTTATTCATACACACGACTCTGAACTACCTCGTTGTATTTGTTGTATTATGTATTTGTTGCTGCTTTATTTTGCAGTTTATTTTCTATGTATAGTCATTCCCACAATAAATTGGCCTGTGGACAGACATTAACATTATCTGGAGCAGATATGCAATTACCGTAATATGCGCACGCGATCTATGTACATTTCTTCATTCGCATAAAACCCACGAGCGAAACTGAAAACTTGAACAAACCATTGCAATAAGTACTGTATTGACATGTCATTCTGTTGCGTTTCCACACTGTAATTACTGCGGTCTTGCAGAATTTATATATTTGGATCATATCTACACACTTTGCGTTTGCAACTATTGCTTATCCAGTCCGGCCGTATGATTTCTTACGTATTTATTGATGTAGCATTAATATTGGAAATCACTAGCAATACAACAAGCAATATAAAGTCATCGTTAAAAGTGTATAATATTTATTACATTATGTTCTAAAATTATGCATGCACTTTTGACGCTGACTGCACCCTGTACTGTTGTGGCAACATAAAGAAAGACTATGTTCATTTCTTACATTTCCTTAACGTATTTCGTATTGACCGGATATTAATTTCCCGATAGCTGTGAAATTGTTCCTTTCAACTCGTTTGTTTACTTTATATGGTTAAGTACTGTTATTTACGACTCAATCAAGGCGCAATGTATAACTAAAATTAATCCCACAGATAGAAAAATAATGACAGTTATTTTTCCTTGACCTTTGATCAACGCAAAATCTGAAGTATGTATTGTATCAACTATCTAAATTCTATTTAAATGTAGGTTTTTTCAGTCGGTTCACATTAATTTTCCTTTAAAACGAGAGTTTACGCACACGTTACGTATGTACGATTCAGACCTGATTAGAACTAAGTATAATGAACTGAATTCATTGACAGCCTATATCGTCACTTTTTTCGTTAGCTAATCTCACATTCATATGACAATACTATTATAGAGTGTTGTACTCGTGATGTTACGAGGAAGGAAACCTTATAGGCTGCGAATCCGGTTCGATGCCTCGCCGGCTTCCTACTACTTAGGTACTAAGAAATATAACACCGTTCGCTTGCCTTTGAGGTCGAGTTTCGTAGGAAAGTTCAAAGTATGTATATTTTACTGCAGAGATAGAATTTCCTCATAAGGGTTCAGAATTCAAAAGGATGTTCCGTATTTAATCGTTGCAGGAAATATCAAGTCCCAATAGATTTTCATACGGTCAATGTTTTCCTGTATTTCTTGTATGCATCATATCGGGTGCTTGCGCTTGTGATGGCCAATACTTATTTGTCTCTTCCTTATAAATGACCAGTTTTGTACAATTTTGAGCCGGTTTATTTCAGTTTAGCTCGCTTCACATTTTCCCATCATCTAAGATATTGTTTGATGATGATTTAAAAACTAAAGATGGACTTCCGAGTTTGTTCATCTTTTAAAGCACATCAATGTGTTTTAGCTGACTTCATGCTACAAATAATGACATAGTCAATTGATGTCATACATCGGGGCCACCTTTCGTCAAGTCATATGTAGTGAAACTCATTGCTTTGCCGTGGGCGGTCCCGGAGGTCAACAGTTACAATGTTAAAGTTTAACGTAACCTTGAATTATCAGTAATGGAGGTAAGATGACCAACGTGACAGCAAGATGCATTAGATGCGCATTCATATCATACATAGTGATTAGTTGTGTTGGATTTTCATTTTGTTTTATATTCAATTCATTATAACTGCCTTTCTATCCTCTCTCTCTCTCTCTCTATTCACGTCTAAAAACTTATTAATAATGCTATCCTGAAAATTCCTCACTGCACTGTCAATTGCGTGTCGAAATGTCCTCCTCTATTTATCATTTATGACCTAAATTCTCTAACAAAAAATTTATATAATTTACATTTACATTTAAAACATCATTATAGAGTCGGACTTACTTACTTACTGCGATGGTTTGGCGACCCAAAGAATATCTTGCCTGCGACACAAGAGATCTCTACTGTTTCCCTGAACCTCATGTCAGTCGGCTCTTTGGACGGCTTACAGCCTTGGCCATGAGGGAAGCCTGGCGGAGATGCGGGAAAAGCTAGTTAGAAATATTTGTCTTCATATCGAGCAGAATCCAATAATGTCTTTTGGTTTTTGCTGGTCATTTGGCAGTATAGTTTATTCAAATTTTAAGCAGTTCTCCATATATGAGCAGTTGACAAAAGAATGTCTTTTTCTAATAATTTTTAGACACATTTATTATTGACTAATTTATTATTGTTTTTTTTTTTATTTTAACATCGTAATATTATATAATTAAATTTAATGTAGCTATTTTATTTATTAAATTTAGTGTGCTAGCAGACAGAATACACTGGACGGAAAATTTTGTTAGCCTTTTACACATGTATTCTAACAAAATAAATGATTCTGATTCTTAATGACGGACACAAAGTAATAATCTTAAAACTTAAACTTTGCGTGATTTCGCAGTAGTCGGGTTTTAGTTTTTGGCAGTGGCTTCCAGGCAAATCTATTATATTCGGACTAAAATAATAGAAGTCAGAGAAACATACCGTTTTTGCCACGCTTAGGAAATTTTCAATGTAATGTTTTAGAACAACAGTTAATTTAAGAGGAAACGGAAGTCAAAGTTATTTTTTAATCAGTCGAGATTTGTTCAGCCGTCAAGCCGATATTAATTATACAGGGTTGATCACGCGATCACCACGCTAAGAAAACTCTAGAAAATTAACAATACGTTAGAGTGAACGAAGAGTCCGCTCATATATACGTCAGGTAAGCCTGTAATATAGTAAATATTATGTGAAGCCAAGTATACACGACCTACATTCCTATGCAATTGGATGTAGAGTTGCGCCAAGCGCTGGCCGGCACCAGCAGACTTGTCTATACTTTTTTTACATTTTATAAAGGGCAAAACGTGTTCGATTAGATATAAGTTCGGCACATGTGTGGCCGCTGTGTAATCTTATTATAGAATGACAAATCAATATATTTTTTCGATTAAAATTTTTGTTGACAATTTTTGATAATATTTGTACAAATTTATTTTATCTTATTTTTTACTACTGATATATTTTTATTTAATATATCAGAAATTATTTCTCTAATAGATAAATAGATTATTTTTTAATTGGTTTTATACGTTTCACGAGCAATTATTTATTTACACTTTTTTGCAAGTACTTATTAGTTGTACCATGGAATCCATTAGAAATAGTACTATCAGTCAAGAACAACTATTCATCTCAAAAAATTGCTACTGATAATTTGGAGTTTATCTTATCTTTAATTCTCGGTCATCAAAACACAAATAAGGTACTAATGTACCCATCGACTGCTTCTGAAGAATTCACCCAACACTGTCCGCTTCACCCAGTTTCCACTAGGTCACTGGCAGAGCTTGTGCTGCACTCGGCCCGAGCGCACGCATGTTCACCACAATTAACTGTTATATCAGCTATTTCGTTATTCCCATCGACCACCCGCTGAGTGCCGTTTAAAAAACGCTAATAATAACGTTATTTATCATTCTGTGACGTCAGTGCCCAGTGCAGTTCAGTGCTATGTGCCTTTCGGATCTTCATGGACCAACGCATTGGAATTCATATTGTTTTCTTTCATCCAGTTAGCGTCAATTTGTGATCGTATATCGGTAAGTTGGTGAGAATAACTGCTCGTGAAAGTTTATTAACTTTTCTTATGTTTGTATATTTATCAATGCTTAGTTTCCTGTATTTTGTCTGTCTAATATTTTGTTTACTATTTATCTGCTCTATAAATTACAAATCATTTTCGAAATGTTACTGTGACATAACATAATTGAGGTATTGGTTCAAAACTTGCATTAAATAATAACATTTCTTGGTCGTATATCGATCTATTTTCGATTGCCAATAGATAATAGATAGCAATCAACAAATTTGTGCACCTAAGGCTATTACCTAATCGAAAAGTTTCGATTTATGTCGTGCAGAGTAGGTATTATTTGCGATTTTCTCGTTCTATACATTTGTGTTCAACAGTGAAAGTGGCCGTTAAGTGTACAATTGCAATTAAAATAATTATTTCGCTGTGGGGTCGGTCAATTTGCGCGCCATTACAAACAAAACAAACTGAAATGGGTCTGTTAACTCTTTGTACGCAACGCTATGATACAACTTCCGTTGGTTGGATTTAATACTGCCCATCAAAAGGAATGGAAGTTGGTGTAACTAATCGATATTTATTTTAGGAAAGCCGGCCCTTCCATCGTAAAGTTATGTGGATAGAGTTGTGTTGGTAGGTTGCTTGGTTTATCTTATAACCGCAGAGAATTCAAATAAAAATTAAATGTTTTTCCATCACGTAACAATATGACTATTTAAATACCAACAGTGGATTTATAATGTTGGATTGGTAGATATTTAGTTAGTTCGTACTTGGTGTTTGTAAATAACAATATCTCATCAACTTATCTTTCATTTTTAATGATATTTACATGTAGCGACCATAGAAAGCGTTATGTGTCGATTCAGCAAGACCTTTTTATACTTAGCTATAAATACCGCTGTATTTTAATATAATAGAGATTCTTATTTTGACCTGCCATTCACGTGTCTGATTTATCTACCTCGTCTGAAAAAGACCTCAGACACCCAAAAGTCACATACAAATAGCATCACAATTTCAGCCTAATAGTCATGTAGGATGTTCCGGAGATTGTTTAAAATATTTCAACAACATTTAATTATTTTGTTTCATTAGTACCACGTTTTTCATAGCCATGTAAATCCGTGAATTTACGGATTGCATGGCTATAAAAATCAATCATATTCTACAGTGATGATTTGTACAATTATCATTTAGTCTCGGAACATCAAATAAAAATTACATTATACAATGCTCAGCTACGAGTAATAGGGTCATATCCAGTCACGCGCCAAAAGCCACGTCTAGCTTGCACTTAGTCGATGCGTGAGGTAATGTCTGTAATAGTTGCAATATTATTTTGCCGATTAGTTCTACTTTTGATTATTTACGATTTGTTGTTAATGATATATCTTCTTCTTCGTTTAAAGCCAAAATAACTGTTATTTCGATAAGTGATCCGTGATTTATACTTCTCTCGTTTACTTCATTCAATTCAGTTGAATCCAATGATATACTCGTATAGATTGCATATTCAAATAAAAATTTAAATTTAATTAGTTAATTCTATATCAAGTATAAATCAAAGTATCTTTTTATCTTGCTATTAAATGAATTCTACTTACTTAATTTAATCACGTTTTTCTCAGTATTAAAATTTTGATTACAATAGATACTAATAACACACGTTTTTCTATTTATATCATGAACTATTAGGAAACTTTTTTTTTATAATGTCTTGTTTAATCCTTCTTCCCCTGAATATCTTAGATCAAATTTTTCCTTCCGGGATCTTGATCCCCGTCTGCGAGCATCTCATCACCTTAAGTTGAACATACCTGTATGCTCCTCACAGTGTTACGCCACTCCTTCTCAATTCTCGCTGCAAATCTCTGAAACAAGCTTCCTTTGGAGATAAAAGAGCTGTCTTTTCACTCTTTCAAATCTCGGGTTAGGGAATGCTACGAACGATCGGACTTGAGCTGAGCTTACTGTTTTTATGTGTAATTAAATTTGTATGTTAGATGTAAGTCTATGCACCTAAGATTTCTTTGCGTGTTGTGCCCTCTTCTGTGACCATATGTCTATGTCCTATGTTAGTTTGGTTGACTGGAAGAGATCCCTATTTGGGTTACCGCCTTTTGTTGTAACCTGTATTCTGATACTATGTTCTTTGTGTACAATAAAGATTTTTACATACATACAAAACTTATTTTCATATTAATTATTTGAATTCCATACGTCGCTTCAAAATCAAGATCAAACACAAGAGTCAGATCACATAGCAGGATATCCTTGCAATAATACTAAATCTATTGTGTTCTCTGGACCTATGATTCACTCATGACTTTTTTTATAATGATATAAAATATTTGTAATACTAAAGCTTAAAAGCCAAAAATTTGAATACTTTTCCCCGTATAACCTAATAACAATCTAATTTTTTTTTATAATATTACATTTTAATACCATTCCTACCGTCCACTGTTTGACTCCAAATTTTCTTGCCATATTGCAAGGATGTAGTAGGTAGGAACTAACTTCATTGTCTTGCTCAACAATGCTCATTGTCCGAGTCCTTTTCTTAGCATTTCAATTAGGCACTAACTATTTGGCCTTTACTATCTCTTCCTGTTATAAAAGTGTAAGATAAGTATTTTCCTATATTCTTATATTACTATCAGTGTTGTTATACTTGTGGTTTTGCCCGTTTTACTCTTTACTACTCCGTATTATGTGAATTGTAAGTAGTAATATTATACTACTATAATTGTAGTCCTTTAAATTTTATCGATGATTCAAACCCACTTCAAGCATTCAATGTCTTCCTTTGTTTAAATTTACGTTTGTAATTACTAAAATTATTTAACAAATAATTGTTTTAATGAGTGTTGTCTTATCTTATCTATCTATTTATGTTGGTTTATAACTTCCTTTCTGACTTTGTTGATGACTTATCAACCATTTTCCCGAGATTTGGCGGACCATTATTTATTTACCCTAATGTTTACATTTAATTAGTCATGATATTTTGATAGACTAAAACCAACTCTATTTTACATTCATAACTTGCAGTACTAAACATAATTTACTGATAATAATTTCTCGAAAGTTAAGAACGATGAAATTCTTTGTTCATATTAGCTAAGTCGTGGCTAAGTCATACGAAAAGAGTTTCTCTCTCGGGTGAAATGGAAGGGTATCTGTTAATATGTGATGTGTACTTTAATCAAATCAAATGAAGATATAAATGTGCCATTGTAACGAGTTCGTATGTGTTGAGGCAATGTTAACAAGAGGGGTTTTCCAAACACTGTCCCATTGTCTAACCGCCAATGCATAGCGTATGACGACATGTTATTGTGGCCGGTACCATTATTATAGGACACACCTGCTTCTATGGCCTGCGCACCTTTTACATTGACAATATAGATACATCGCAATACTAGTTTTATGGACAATGTCTATCAATTTTTATAGACAAACTTGCAGCTACATCTGAAATAGTTTCTACGAAGGTTAATCCAACTGTAACTATTTTGAGATTAGTTTTTAAGTAACAATGAAAATAAGTCACCACAATATCCAAAATTTTTAAATCAAGACATTGCAATCTACCAAATCAAAATTCCAAGTATTCAAGACTCTTGTTTTCTAGTAGTTACTGTCAGTATGATACCAATTAATAAATTAAATGTGCATTTGCTATTATTTTTAAGTCTCCCATCTTAAAAGTCCTTTCACATGTAGGTGGACAAGCTCTCTGTACCAGTTTTTCCTTTTTTATCAGTCTCCGAAGTGGGAGTTAACTAATATGTTTGCGGTGATCGTTAGGCAATCTTTACATTATGAATGGAGGCATTTGCGGCCCTTTGCACAATATCTGCGGTCGGCTCCCGCTGCCATTGTTACTGCGATATCATAGCTTCACAATGTGTGCTCATAGGCTTGACAAATAGCTTGTTGTAATGTTCAGTTATACTTTTGGTTTTACTGATCATTTACCATTTTGCTATAATGGAAATAATTAGAATTTATTCTTTCTGAGATTGTAATGATAAGAGTAAATTCCTTACCGTCGCTAATTAAAATCTTTAAGCATTTTTTTTGTGAAAGTGATACATTTGAGGTAATTAATTTTGAAGAGCTTGACACCCTTGCCTTGCGGGGCATGAGTGTTCGTAATAAAGTTCAAGCAACAGCTAGCGTGTCCTGTCTAGGACTAGTCGCCAATTATAGCATTTCTATAATGATAATCCGAAAAATATGCAAAATTTCTGTCACATATTTATACCCTGAACTCCTTACCTTCCAACAACCTAATATTATCATGTAGTAGGCTATTATATAAGTCTTTTTAATAATTTGTGATAGTAACACATAGCAATTCCATATAGCATCAAAGAAGATTTAACTAACGAATCATCGAAAACACAAACAATGAACACATTTGTTGAACTAACGTTATTGAATGGGCAATATTACCAAGTTGGTCGGCAACAACAACACGGAAGTCCGGAAGGTCCAAGGCATCTGATCGATGCATGCATTTAATTGGCATCAATACCATCAATGCTGTCACTTTCGTCCCACGAGAGAAAGTCAATAAAAATTTAACATTTGCATAATTTGTAGACGCCGACTCCCTAAAAATGCTACGTTATGTAGGTAGCCCTTTGTGTCAATCTTGAATGACTATCTTCCGTCTTGATTTCTAAAAGCTTTTTTGTAAAGTCTAGGAAGTTAGTATGAATATCGATAAAAGATCTTTCGTCTAAGACTGTCTTTGTTGTCAATTTGCAAAAGTGAAAATACCGTATTAATTGTTGAATTCTATGTTTAATAAATTATTAATATTTCCTTTGAGTAGTACATTGTTCAGATTTAAGAAACATATACCCAATGCAAGTCGTAATATGTTAGATAATACATTTATAGCAGTCTTTGTATACTAAAAGCTTTTAATATATTGTCTCTGAACTACACGGGTCGACGTAATGACTGGAAAGTCTATTAAATGTAATTGTTATGACTAAGTAAAAACCGGAGATTGTTGATTACATTTCTTACTCTATCAAACGTTGATTATTTCCTAGCTCAACTACATCACTTTCAGTCAAATGTTACGTAATATTCTTCTGAAATGTTCAATTAGTTGTTAACAATTAAATTGTTCAATTCTACTGTCATGTCTGAATTATGCTTGAGTCAAGCAGCTTGACAATATAGCCATCCGGAATGAACGAGGAAATAAACTAAGCGATCACTACTACTACTACTTGTAGACGACTTATTAATCGGTTTACAATACGTACTTTTTCCCGCAGCTCCGCCTGCGTCAAAAAGTAGCCTATGTTTGACCCCGGGTCTTCACTTATATTCATACTAAATTGCATCAAAATCCGCCCAGCGGTTTGGCCATGAAAGCGTAACAAACGAACAGACAGACAGAAATACAGACAGACTTTCGCATTTATACGAGTAATATTAGTATGGATAACATTCAATTTAGGGAATTGAACGTTATATATTATACTAGCTGTTTCCCGCAGCTCCGCCTGCGTCAATAAGTAACCTATGCTTGACCCCGGGTGTTCAACTATATTCATACCAAATTTCATCAAAATCCGCCCAGCAGTTTGGCCGTGAAAGCTAACAAACAAATAAACAAACAGACAGACAGACTTTCGCATTTATAATATTAGTATGGAATATTATACATAATTTTAATAAAGTAATTAATTTAAATTAAGATTTACTTCGTTGCCAAAATTATTAAAGAGATTCGACAAAACTAATATAAATGAGATCGTATTGTAAAACTAGGCGTAAGGTCATTTATTAGCCTAGAAACTGTATAAATTAGCAGCACATGAGGTCGAATACATCTCATTCCACTTATGTTGATGGCACACAATGTTAAGGAGGAGAAGTAGTTATCGTGACTTATAATTATTATATCTTAAAAGGAAATAATATAAAGATTATCTGGTAAGGTAAGATTTTGTACACTTCAAAGATTTCGCGTTTCAAATCAAGCTTAGAATCTGACAAACGAAGATTGTAAAATTTGAGTGAGTTTTCTCATTTGAAAATTGGTTAAAAACTGTAAAACATAACAATTTCAAGCATCTTTTTATTACTGCAATAACTATATAGAAATTTACAAATATCTGCGAAAACAGAGTTACGTGCATTTAACGCTGTTATATGAGTAAACATTTGAACTACAACTTTTATGGTTTTAACTTTCATTTTTGCCAACTCAATATTAGTTAATTTCTACTAGTAACGTTGTATCAGTATGTGCTATACTTACTCTTCATCATCATCAGCTTTCCATAACCCACTGCTGGGCATAAGACTTATTATATATTTATTAGACTTAAACATAGGCTTTTTCTTCAACAGCTATTATCTTCATTTTATTAGTTATTTTTACTTACCTTTTCCGATTACTTATTTGGTGTCGGCGCAATTATCTTTTACCTTCCATAGCTATCTATTCTCAGCTATGGTTACATTAACCTCTAATAAATTCGTATCTCCTTGCATCTCCTCTTAGGTATTTTAGGATTGTCCACAATCATACTTTAATCTTACCAGATTCCGTACTAATACAAATTTGAGCTTTATGAGAAAAACGACTTCACAACCGATACCAGCCTGCCAAGTCAATTGAAAGAATTAGCCAAAGCTAATCATTTAAATTTTTAAAGAGAGCTAGATGATTTACAAAGGGTTATAAGGTAATGTAATATTTATTTAATTTTAAGTAGCGCAAAGTTGATTCGAAAGTGAAATATCGCAAACGTCCTAAAGCCACCAAACTCCTGCTGACCTCCGCTACAAACCACATTGCATTTAGAAGCAGCTTGCATTTAGCGAAGCGTTTTCCTACCACTACGACCATATTATTCGTAGGAATGACGTATACGTACTCCATATACGTAGGAATGACGTCTCAAATATTTAATAAACGTTTAGATTAATCATGAGGAAATCCCAGTAATAAAAAATTATAATCTTAGCTTAGGTCGGCCTAAAGCTACTCGTATTAATTCTGACCTAACCATGTGTTGTTTAAGTAATTCTTTCTCTCCCACTATATATATGTATCATGAAGGGAAAAATAATATACCCGAAGCCATTAAAAATCTATAAATGGCTTTCAAGCGCTACGTTGATTCATCATCATCCTAGCGTGTATTCCTAGTTTCGTCGTCAGCTTACGCTTCGAAACTTAGGGTACGCTGTAAGTCATGATCCTAGATTTGGTGGAACTGGTTATTGCAATGGAGCTACTTCAGTATGACCTCCCTAACCCTTTTTACAGGGAAACCAGACCAACAGAAACATGATCCGAGGTGTGTTAGTGGCCAACACTGTCAAATTTTTTCAGGCTGCCCCAAGGCATCTGACACAGCCTAACGACTGCTATCTATCGACAACGACCGGGACCAACGGCTTAACGTGCCTTCCGAAGCACGGAGTAGCTCAAGATAGAGCATGCAACTAAATGGCGACCAATCCAATAGTGGTCGCGTCACGCCGTGGCTTTCGCTACGAATATGCAGGTAGCGCTCGACTAACGAGCTCCTCACATATTGTTATAATGATAAGGCATTGGTCGGAAGGAAGATGGCTGGACAAATATACGATTTAAAAATAATACGGTTTAGAAGAGAATTGCTTGTAGACAGCACATCCATGCGATATAAAAAGATGTCAATGACGACTTACAATTCAATAGTCATATACAAAATCTAAGCTAGATGTACTGATAAAGATGTTCACCACACACCATAACATAATATTTAATAGCTCTAACTCAAAACAAGTTTACTAATTATGTTGTACCCATTGACACAAACAATTTGCGAGCAACTAAAGAGTTGCTTTATTATATTCCTCTGACCATTTCTAACTTTCGCGAACATTTTGGAAACTGACGGAAAAGTTCCGAAGTGGTTTGCGATTCATCGAGCGCAAGTGCCGTTATCCGTATTGGCTTACAGGCTACAGTTATACTAACTGGCCAATGAGCTCTTTACGCCCGCGGAAAGTGCGACCTTGGCGGCGTTCGAATTTTAAAGAATGCCTCCTTTTGTTTTTAATAGGTTTGTATGTTGCCAGTATTTATTTATGTAAAAATGTCATTGTTCGTGGTAGATCTAGGGAAAGTATGCTCTTTCTCTTAAATGGGTAAAGTACTGTAGTTAAGTTATACCATATTTCTTTACCTCCTATTTAATATTTTCTTAGTTAAATTTGATTTACATACTAAACGAAAAAAAAATGTAGTTTTAACATATAATTTTAATGGGTTTTAATGATATATATATTTTAATTTTATTAAGTTTTAATTAATTATTTTTGTTCAATTTTTATGGGTTTTATTACCTAAAATAAATTTATTTTATTTATTTATTAAATCGTCTTTATGTCATCTCTCAATACATGGAATATATCTCATTTTAAAGATACTAAAGAAATGAGCATATTAGTCAAACATTTAAGAAAAGTAAAACAAATGTTTGTGTAACGTGCACATCACTTTGAACAAATAAAAATGTTAAAAAAGCAATTGCGTCAAGCAATTATGCGCTAATAACAAGAATGTCTTGTCTCTTTATTCGTCGCAAGTGCATGTACAGTGCCATGTGCTGTACAGTGTACAGACACTGTGTTTATACACTGTCTGTCTTTCGTTTAGTATGTAATGAAACGTAATATGCTAATGTATATCTTTTATTTCTATAACCAAACTGACAGTGAAAGGTTGATCAGACTATGCACAACACGAGGTATTTTGATGTACAATAAAAAATCAGACAAGGCCCAGTGTTGGTTGAACACCATCAATTTGCATTAGTGACCGCGCGACGTATCAACTTTTACTTTCAAACAATAGATAATATTAATAAGAGAAATGAATGGTTTTGTCAAACATTGTACGAGGAAAGGTTAGATTAAAATAGTAATAACTTACTAAAGGTTAAGTTTTGCGACAGATGTGCCAGTGACAAGTATAAAAACATTTTCCTTGATTGACGACTCAGACATTCGTGCAATTATCAAAATGCTCAATTTCATAAAGAAAATCTCATGTAGAGGTTTATTGACTGTACTGTTATTTGTATTTGTGTTAGTGTACTTAACACTTAATTTGTATCACGTTTTGCCCACTTTCTAAGAGGTTAACATGCGTTGTATGTATGTATGGTTTGAAATATAACTATCGGTACGAGTCCCACGCGCTATTGTGTAAGGTTTGTGTAGTTACATTGACATAGTTTTCGATCACTTAATCCATATTTAATTATTCTTCTTTACATTGTCGATTAGATCAAACTTTAACTTCTTATTGATTTGAAAATAAAAAAAAATTAAGTATTATAAATGATTGCTCGTATTGAGCGATTACGTCAAAATGTATAATCATTTCTTTTGTATGAATGGATAGATAACAGGTATAAAATCTATGTATAAACTTGGGTGCACTGCTTGGGTGCACTGGCGCCCTTCTTCCGCCTAAATGATTATGAAGCATCGTCAATAGGATAGTTTCCAGGGTCAAAAGACTAAGAAAATAATAATAAAATTAGTCCGTCATTTAGGGTATCAAAATATATTAGTGACGTATTTTTTCTTTTATCAATTGAGCGATAAATTATAAAGATATAACGCATCAAAATTTAGGAGTAGGGGCTCGTGACGTCACATATTGCGAAAAAGTGTAGCACACTGTGGCGTCACACGGAACTCTAACGCGCCATATCTTACCATTTTTTGTTTAATTTTCAAAAGAAAAAATACGTCTCCAACTTATTTTGATCATCTAACTGACGGACCAGTTCAGTCCATAAACCTACCAATTGATTTTAAGTCCAACTTGCTAAAAATCCAAATTACCATAAAAGTGGCATCTAGGTCTAACACAAGTCCATCTAACCCGTGGGCAAGATGCGTATGAACAAAGTGACTTTCTACCTCACGCTAATCGCTCCTTGTCATCACAATCGTGGTCGACGATCCCTTACACCGTATCTTCGTGATCATTTAGCGTGTTGACATCGAAGCACCACGTTTCTGCCCTGCTGCAGTGAAAGCTGCACTCTGTGACCCTACTTGTTCGAACAGGCCGATAAACTCTCACTGAACTGTGTATCGATCTAATTTGTTAGCCTGTGAGAAATGTAGCAAAAAGATACTTGTTTCTTCAAGCGTTGGTTAGAATTTATAAACTAACTGTGATTGAAGTTTCTTGTCTTTCAAAATAACTTTTAATTCTAAATAAGTCCAACCAACTTAGCCTTTATAAAGAGAGCCGAAGAAAACTTCTTAGAAAATGAAAGTCGTAGAAACTTCAAAAGACCCTTTTGCTTTAGGACTAGCCAAATGCATAAACAGTTAATAAATACTGACATTAACGATCGACGCCATAAGTACGAGAAACAATGAGGTTTTGTCGCCTCCTTACTCGTACCGCTAGTGCTAACGCCTTTGTGTTCTAATGAATGGTGTGGCTATATTGTCATTCAAATGTCCCGTGAAATTGTCTACCGCGTCCAGCAACTACGAATAATAATGACCTCTATTTCAGGAATTAAATACTACCACAGTGTAGATATCATTCATACATATAATATTTATTTCCTATCAGTGAATAAGTCCGCCTTAAGTTGTTTTCTAATATTATTTTCATTTGAGATGTCTCGACTTATAATTCATTCCTTGAAGTTTGTTTAATTTAAGAAAAAATATTTTATCCTGTTCTGACGGGCCGCTGAAAGTGACAGCATTACTTTTAATACGCCACTAACTGATTGCCATCAAATATACATTCAAACCCCAAACACCTGTCTACTGATTACCGCGATGTACTGATGCAATCACGTGAGAAAATTAAAGCCACAATAGATGCTATTAAAATAACGACACGGGAAAATTGTTAAAGAACATATACGATGTGTGGAATTTTAAACTTTTGCTTTTGTGTGCAGTATTGTATATTTGTTTAAACTAATATACCTAGAGAGAGGAGCTCATTAGTCGAGCGCGATCCGTGTATCCGTAGCGAATACGCGTGTCAAGTGACTCGTGACGCGACCGTTATTGGATTTATCGCCATTTAGTGGCATTTTCAATCTTAAGCTCCTCCGTGCTTCGGAAGGCACGTTAAGCCGTTGGTCCTGGTTGTTATCGATAGATAGCGGTCGTGAGGCTATGTCAGATGCCTTAGGGCAGCCTGAAAAAATCTGACAGTATGGGTCACTAACACACTTCGGGTCATGCATGTTCCTGTTGGTCTGGTTTTCCTGTAAAAAGGGTAACGGAGGTCAGACGGCAGTCACTCCATTGTAATAACCAGTTCCGCAAAATCTAGGACCATGACTTACAGCGAACACTAGGCTACGAAGCATAAGCTGACGCCGCAACTAGGAATACACGCTAGGATGATGATGACTAATATACCTAGAAAAGATACTAACTTCTATGATATAATAAAGTATATTATTAAATTAGCGTTATAAATTACTTTCTACGATCTCATAAATAAGTATACATTTATTGTTACAGATGGCGTAGACAAGCGGACAAAGATATTCATCACAAATGTTATTGAGCAATCTAATGGAAGGGGAAGCTCTATCAACGAAGAAATATGTCACATCGATAAAAGACTTCAACACAAATAGGAATGAGCAGAGATCTATTAAAGCTCTCCTGAAAAACTTTATACTTCCAGAAAACGAAAGCATGGCCATCAAAGAAAACAAAAGTGATAATAAATGTGTCTACTCTGTTCCGGTCAAAACTTTATCGCCTGTTAATGAGAGAATGAAATCTCTAAATGAAGCTAAGATGGCATTTTTAAACTCTACTGTAAACTCTACGCCACCTCGTCCTCCACCCATTGTAAAGAAGATTGAACCAAGTATTCATTACGCTCAGTTAGCGATTACCACCTCGAGCGAAGACACAAGAAGTACGGGTGGAGGCAAACTTATCAAACCGAATAGGTTGGATTTTACGGAAAAGAAATTAGGCACTTTGCCTGTAGATATATCACCTAACGTTAAGAAAAAAGTTGAACAACAACAAAGAAAAGTAAGTTTCAAAATTAAAAACGCATCGACATCTTATCGAAGGCCACCATTAGCTATGAAAACAATGACAATAAAAAGTAGTAACGTTGCTGAATTGACAAAGAAATTTAACAACTTGGTGACGGATTCCCATAGCACATCATCAAAGCAATCTAAACTCGTGAAAACCTTAGAAGATTTACAATCAAGCACTCGCTGTTCAGCCAGTAACAGTTCCACACCGTCTTCAACGCTTAGCTCTAGCCCAAATATAAAAATAGTTGTTCGACAGAAAAGGGGTTCTAGGAAACGTTATCATAGAAAACGATGCTCTAGTATGGATTCCATAGACAAACTGTTATTAGCCGATGACTCTTCTACCAAAATTCGTGTTATACGATCCAAATCAGACGGTACAAAAATACCAAAGTCCCCGAAAAGACAATTAAAATATCAAGATGCTAGCACAGAGCAAAGTGGATCTGATCGTGTGGATGGTAGTCCTGTTAAGCAAAAAGACTCTGAACCAAAGAAAGATAGGAATGTGACAGAAAATAATGTGGTAAAAAATGTGATAAAAAAGTTTGAGTGTGAAATAACAGCCCAATCAAACAACAACACGTTAAAGAAAACAAACGATAATTCTAAAAAAACGTTTCCCATAAAAGAAAAGCCTAAGGTACCTGAAAAGAAATCATCACTAGTTTTAACAAAAAATTTAGTAGTCAAAGATGGAGTTCCAAAAATAAAAACTATAAAGCCGATAATAAATAATATTGTCGAAAATGAAAATAAAAAGCAATATAATGATATTTCAAAAAAGAAGTTTAAAACCAACTATATCCATTCAGAAAAATTTATATTAAAAGCTGTTGAGATTATACAAGAAGATGTTAATGAGAATACAACAATAATATTAAATTCAGAAGAAACTCCAGAAATAAATAAAAGTAAAACAGAGCAGGATAAAATATACCAAGACTTAAGTTCTTGTATAACTCCTAATGATTCATTTTTGTGGAGAAGAAAAAGTAGTACTTATTCAGATATTGAAAAATCTCCATCAGACAGTCCATATAGTATCTTATGCGTGTCTAACAATGATGTCATTGTAAACTGTGAACAGGATAATCCTGATGTCACACAGGAGCAAGAATCTCTAAAAGTGGAATTAGATGAATCTCTAAATAGTGATAATAGTATAAAAAGTCCTAAATGGGATCCTTGTTCTGATTTTGAATCTAATCTAGTTGAAGCTGTTAATAGAGATGTTCTTGTCGGATTTACCTCTAAACCACAGTACAAATCCGTGGTAGAAAATGATTATGAACTTTTGGAACCAAAAGATACTGAAAATGTTACTATTATTCCGATTAAAGCAGCTGACACAAGTATATCGTCAAAAATGAATTGTCCTTTGCCAGAAATTCCACAAAATAGTCCGTCAGCAACATCTAATGTGGTTGCGAAAGAAGATAATATATACCAGTGTCTGTTAGAACTGAGGTCACATCCGGAAGGTGATGAGAGCAGTTTTCACAACTATGAACTATGTGACAACAGATTAGAAGAAAGAACACGTGGAGATGGTGACAGTGACGATGAATATGAATATTGCAAATCACTTGTCAAACCATATTGCGTGACCTCTAGCTCTGGGATTCAAATAGCAGAGAACTATCGTCCTGTACCCTCCGATAACAATAGTAAAAACTACACAATATCAAAATCAATCAGCGGTGCGTCTACAGTAAGTTATGAGAAAATTGGTGCAGAAAGAATTTACGAAAAGATTCCGCCTCAACCTCCGAAGTCAAAGGACAGCAGTCCTAACAGTTCCGGCAGTAGGCACTCATTTGTGTCAGATTACACGGGGTACAATGGTTCTGAGAACATATACGATACGATTAAACATGGAGATGGGGCGTCATTATCGCACTGCTATGAAAGTATACCAAATAGTCCAAGCATGGTGAAATTACGGAATAATGTGAAGCAGTTGTCGTCTGCTATACAGAAACGGTTATCATTTGATACTATGTCGAATATAAGCCATTGTACTATGTCTAGCGAGCAGAAAACCAACAGTATATACGGTCAGAGATCTGTGTTGAGCTACAATGGACAAGAGATCGCGTTCCAGGTCCCCAGCAGTGAGACCAGCTCTAGTGACAGAAGTGACGACTGGGTCGATATATCTGATGAAGAGAAAACTGAGGAACAGAAGATTATCATGTGAGTGCCTTTTTTTCCAAATAATCTATTTGCTATCATTTACATTTCTTTACATGTACTTACCAAATGCCCGGTTGGTGACGAACATACTGGTGGCGAAAACACGTAAAGAAATGTAGTAACTACGTGGAATTTTGGTTTCCGCAAAGTAACGCCTGAATAATTAATCGATCGTCAATACGGTCAGACGGAAAAATAGATTAGTCAATGAAAAGTTACCAGCTGTTCAAATGCACTTAAATATTCACAAACCTAACACTTTAATAGTATTTAACAAACAGTCATATCATAAATTAAGCAAAAAAAAATAAATAACAATTCACGTACTATATTACATCGTGCACATCATTTAATGGAATACTTAATAGAAACTGTTATTAATTATAATTGAGTTTAAACACCTTACACCTATCATCCAAATATGTCCCAAGACGTGTCTCAGAGACACATTAGCCACTACAGCTGTAACTAGATAACCTAATTTTCCGCCTATGCAGATTTTGCAATATGCTCCTATCATACATTTCTGAAGGGCAATGTAAACATCATTATCGGTATTCGATAAAAAAACATATTGAACAAATATTATATGTATAAAAAACTTTGGCTGACGATACTCGTCTAAAGTACACTAGTATTTACATATTAGTTTTTAATATAATGAATGTTCTGGTACTGGATTACAGTGTCCAAGAAGTAAGCCGTGGAAGGAAGAGTCCAATAAGCTGGTCTCAAAAGGTGCGGCATCAATGGCAAAAATCACCAGAGCAAAACAACAAAGAAAAAGGTCAGTATTATATTATTTATTTCAATTTGAAATAGTTGTTGTAACGAAATCCTCATTATTCGTGCCCTTACTTAATAGTGGCGCCATCTATTATTTTATGTACGAACTAAAACGTCGCCCGTCATCGTCTTTTTAATGTTTAGCGTGGATCACCGTAGGTGGCGACAAAACTAAAAGCGTTAAATATTTTGCAACGATAGTTCTTGATATTTTACTGTTTTTGATTAAAGAAAATTCAAATTCTCTTTACAAAAGGTTTGAAGTAAACTTGAAAACAACTACTTAGTTAATATTCACAATTTAATAAATAAATAAACCTTTACTACGCTATTGCTCATTTAAATCTTTACTAATGTGTAATAAATACAAAAAAATAGTCCCACATAACGGATTTGAAGTATCTTTTATTGTCATCATCATCACCATCAATAATGACTCTGAGTGCGGCTATTAGACTTATTCATAAAATTAAATTAGTTCATTGTGCATTCGAATATTTTCAGAATTACCTGACAATGAGCCTCTCGTTTTAGTAATGTCCAATTACATTTTAATTAACTTCGATCCCAACCTTGGGTGTTGATATAAGACAATCGCATGTCCTTATTTCCATCAAACTATACCCAGGCTATTGCACGTCAATGAACAAGTCTCATAAATAATGTTTGTAGTGGCTTCGCAATGCGATTTACATGACACAAGTACAAAATATTGAGCGTACAGATGAAGAAATGTTTATATATATATATGTAACAATATTTTTCACGTGAAAATCTATGTCTTCTATATTATTGAAATTTAATGAATGATTTTTTTCGTTGATAAACAAAAAATATTTGTAGATAAGTATCACATGTTTAGTCAGCAACCGACATGCAGCAGAATTATTAAGATTTATTGAAATTACTAGCTCTAGGTCGGGCATGGCTTGAAAATGCAAAGGCTTCAAATTGACCTTGCCACGCACTCTTCCATTATAGAACTGGCCAAACTGGCCAAACCTATAGCTACTTACCTAGTAATATCAAGAACTCTTTTATTGTTTTATCGCGTTTATTCGTTTCCAAGTGTTCACTGGTAGGATTTCCAAATCGTCTAGTTGCATTTGGTTAGAATGATCAGGTCATAAACTGTTAAAAGGTATATTGATTGTGCTATGATTTGTATGATTAATTGTGCAAAATAATTACGGTTTTATAATTGTGCCAGTTAATCCTAAAGTCATTCAGTCAAACTTGAGAAAGAAATGTTCATATTTATCATTTAAGAATACTTATCGTTATTATTTATGACAAATTGTTATAAGAAATAATAGAATAAGAGGTGACAACGTTTCGACTAAAACATCGTTAGACCGACTGATGGTTTAGTTTAGTCAAAACATTGTCACCTCTTAATTTATAGTGCTTGTAAAGGCTTCATTTCTCATTTTCCTGTTTCATTTCAATCAGAAGTTTCAACTCTATACATTCGTTATTTAACACCGGCGTCGTCAGTGGGCAATGTAATGACAATAACAATGTTGCAACAAGTTCACGGGCCGCCGGTGTGGGCGGCTACCGGATTCCTGGGGCGTTTGACTCCATTATGTTAGATATTAAATTGTTGGTATACAAGGCTCTGTGACAAAGCTCGATATGTTTGAAAATATACTCCGCATTTGATGGAGAATGCCAATGGGTATACGAGTACCTTTACTACCTTTTGTTCAATTAATTTTTATTTTTAAAATAGAACCTGTTAGATATTAAATTTTATCTCTACAAGACTTTGTGACAAGGTTCGATATCATTGAAACTATACTCCGTACTTTCCATATTTGATAAAGAATGGCTACACGAGAGTACCTTTTGTTAAATTTATTTTTGAATTCTTATAAAAGACATTAAACTTTATCTCTACAAGGCTCGATATTGGACGCTGTTTTCTCCCAAGATATTGTCAGTTCGTATACAACTTACAATTTAATTGAAAGACTCGGTTAAAGCCACCTGATGATTGAGACGTGTGTGTTCTGTTTCAACCAATGGTTGACTGGTAGAGAATACTCTTAGCATTAAGTCCGCCAATTGTTATAAGTATTTGAACTTGTGGAACAATCAAGTTTTAATAAATATATAAATATTTTTTTCCGATAACTTGGTTGTGATAAATAATTTAAAAAATCTTTGGCGAGAGATTTGTCATTAGGGAAAGACAGCCTATTTAATAAGGCTCAACATATCTACACTAATATTATAAAGAGGAAAGATTTGTATTTTTGTGTGTATGTTTGTAATGAATAAATTCAAAAACTACTGTGCCGATTTCAAAAATTCTTTCACCATTGGAAAGCTACATTCACCCTGAGTAACGTAGGCTATAAACCGCAGGCGGAGCTGCAGGAAACAGCTAGTCTATCATAGAAAGGCTACCTTTATGGTTCCAGGCCAATTGTAATTAATACCAAATCGGAGACTTATTAGAAATAGAGAATACCGAATTAATGAGACAATGTTATCGATTGTCTGATAGTGTTCTGTTCTGGGTTAGCAGATAGCAGGTGCAGATAAAGCTGACCTAGTTTGATAAATTTACCCCTGTCTAGCATACCTCGCGTGCTTTTCAATCTACGAACAAACTATCACAGTTCATCAGTGACATACCACGTAGTACTGTTTTACAATACTATTGTAATGTTAGTAACAATAAGAGGAGTGTCAACAGCGCACCAAACTACACACAGATATCCTCCATACATGAATTTATTTATTTTTTATTGTTATATTTATCACTTTTAATGCTTTTGTCATAAAATATATCATTTTGGTTCTTACGCCGCACTCAAAGACGTTTATGTTTACTTAAAGAAATCCTTGACACTCTGAAGTTTTTTCCTCAATCCCATTGCAACTTAGTATGTACTAGCTAGTAACGTGTAATATTAAGAGTTTTTTGAGGCTAAAATTTGCTTAAGTTATCATTAACGTCTCTGAGTACGGCTGTGAAATATGTATGTAGTAGAACCTTTAAAATCTGTAAAATTTCCCAGAATTCAGTGAGTTAAAAATAGCTTTTTCTTGCTAATTGTCTAGACGTATCTTAGCGTCCTTGGCTATGAAAGTAAAAGGCACTTTCAATGCTCAATGTATTTATGTATGTCTCGTCGCGTTGTTGTTTTTGTGTCCGGTTATTCTTGTTACCGAGTACCATTTACTAATTCTATTGGAAATTGAAGTGAATTCTTTGGACCCCAGTATAGGTGTTTGTCTAGAATGTTTCATGTTGTTAAGGCATAGATTATAGGACGGCCTGAGAAGAACGTTGTAGTCTATTAAAAAGTAGCCTGTATTCTTTAATGAGCAAAAATTAAATCGCACTACTTAACTCCTTTCGTCTCTTTTACAACCTTTCGATCTCAATTTTCAAATCAAATTTATTTAGGGGTTTGAAAAGACTAGTGTACAGAGTTAATTTCGCATAATCAATATTAGGATATAAATTGGATTTCTTTTGAATTTTTTCTTTAGGCTAAGGTATCCACTTACCGTCAGGTGGGCCGTACGCCTGTTTGCCTACTTAGTTGTTGTATAAAAAAAAATGTTTAGTGCGTCAATATTTGAGAATTATATTTAAGTATTAGCTAGCTTCTACAATATGTACTCAAGGAGCCGATTTTACCTACGTGCCATATGTAATAAATTTAATGAAAATTTTGCCAGTGTTTTATAAAAATACTCTGTATTGTATTTAAAGAATTTACAAAACGCAAGAAAAAGACATCAACGCGTCCTATCTCTACGACCAATTCACACATTTTTCATTTACCATGTTCATTTTTTTTATTTTCTATTTACCATGTTTATTGCAAATAAAATTTCATTCATTTATTCATTCACATGAAACCGTACTCTTAACATTATGTGTTATTTCACATTATAATGTTTTGACTACTTCATGTTGTACTTGACATATTGGGACAAGAAATAAAACCTTCGTCTCCATGTCACGCTGCCACAGAGGAATTCTATGACGCATAACACAACAAGGGTCACGCCACACTTCACTACTTTTTTAAAGTTTCTGAAAGAGATACTTCATGCTTCAAGTATTATCTTGTCAATTGGCTGGAGAATTCCCTTGCACAAAGAATATGCCCGGGCTCCGATGCAGGCATACAATCGCTAGATGGGATATTAAACTAGACAAACATACATTTTCTTTCACCACTACATATTTCCAGGTGCATCGTCACTCAACCGTTTCAGGAGGTGCATGTCGGAAAGAGACGAAACTTCGTGTTGTAGATTGTATTGCATGTCATAAAGTAATTATATTTTACGTCCATGCTTTACTGCAATTTTTTATTTAAAATATGTTAAGTAATACCTAAAATGATGAATGTCCAACAAAACGTAAAACACTCACCGATTTCGGGTACTACCAATTTTCCCGTTTTCATAATAGTTTTATATTTGGACCATATTAATTTTTTTAAACACCACTACGTTAAAGACACTACTACTTTCTAGCGATCACACACACACAATGTTTATTATGGAAGGTCTTATAAATTAAAAAAAATTGCTATATTATTATATGCCCTGAGTGTCGTAAGTTTTATTCATCGAACCTCTCACAATTTCAAAACCATTGTTTAACAGTTCAAATGTGCGTAACTATTCAACAAACCCGATTTCAAGACGCATAAAACAGACTTATTATAAGTTTACGACAGTAACCAGTAAGCCTCCGATTTCCATAACTGTAATTATTAACCATGCTCAAATTCATTTCGAGTTGAATTGTGGCTGCATTGTAAGATTGTCACTGCAGAGTTCACATTTGACGAGTAGGAACTAGGAACAGTTGTTATAAATGTTTATGAATGAATTTTATAACTGCAGTAATCCAAACGTTATTCATGCTCTAATATTATTGGGCAGTGATATTGTCAATATATTAAAAAAAATCTATTGATAACGTTATGGTTTAAACTTACCATCATTAATAAATAAATAAATAACTCTTTATTGCACCAAATTGTCATCATCACCTTTACAAGAATGCATGCTAAATGTAGGCTTTACTATTCGTCTTTAACACACTGTAACACGGCCCCCGTGGTCCGTCGCTAGATTTGTAGCTACAAATCAAGTTGTCCAGAGTACTGGCATGAACTACTAGACTTCTTAACTCACTCAGTGTGAGCCTAATACTACAAATTTCCCTCTTATTTCGATCATAGGAACAAACAATTGTCACTAAGTTCACTAACCGAGCGGTTTGTCACCTATTTCGCATTTCGCAGACTTCCTTATTGGGTGACGCGCAGCCGGCAGGCTTTGTCCATATTATTATTTGGCTTATCTCATTTCTGCTATGAATTAATGTAGGTGCTAGTTGTACCAGTTACATTAATTTAACTGTTGCATTTGTTTACATTTGATAAAACACAAAATATATTGTCTCAATGTTTAATTGCTTTTCGGATATTCATTGTCAAAAATACATTTTATTCATAATGACACGATTCATATGATTTCATAACATAGCAAAACTCCTGATTAAATGCAGATAGTGCGTCATGATACGGACAGGTATGTTAATTTCCAACCAGCCCATTACGATCATCTCGCACCCAACTGCAGAGATGCCTGTATGTATACTGCCTGACATATTTCAATGTATGACAGGATGTGTACCGAAATCTGCAGCTAACTGTACAAAGTCGTTCATCGTTCATGGTCATAGAAAGCGACAATGCTGATGTTTTCTCGTTCTGTTTTGGCAAAACGTCTGATTCACCTGATGTTGCGTCAACGGTTTTTTTTTTTTTATATATTCTTAGGCATGTGTTTGCGTTCTCAAACTGTTATATCTATATCCATTACCGGATAGACCAAGGCACAAAATTAATAATAATTCTAACTCAGATTAAATTTTGTTCAGCATTTTTTGGTCTCGTGGATGGAAAGACAGAAATACCGTTGCCTTTGAAGATTTTCTAGCGTATCTTGATCGATTTTCAAGATCTACACGAAAATCAAAAAGTAACTAACACAATCTTTATTTTTCTTACATCCCTAGACAGATGAGCTTGGAAGGTTTCCTGTAAGTTAGCATCGTTGTTGCATTGGTTACACCCGGCCCAAAACGAAATCTAGTAGTATTTGGTATAGTATAGCCAGTGTTTGATTGAATGCGGTATATCATATCGTATATATGCGTGTAACTTTTTCATAAGCACACCAATAAATATTTTTTATTTAATAGTACGTGCAGTTTCTTCATACTCGCCGAGGTTGAAAAAAAAAAATATAGGTAAATAGTTGAATCACATTTATGCATCGTTATATATGTACTAACGTCATTTATGACAGTTTCTTTGACGTGCTTGAAATAGAAAGGAATCCCTAAGATATTGTGTCTCACTGCTGGGCAAATGACAATCAATATTTTTACGACTCCTCGTCTACATTCGATGCATTGCATGCAATCAATATTCCTTGAATAATATTCATAATTCCTTGGAAGTAAACAATTGCCTGGACGAAAGATCAAATAATAATCCAGACGAGAATATAATAAGTTACCAATAAATAATTTCGTGAGACAGACGATAAATCGATTGGTTCCATTAAACCGACCAAAATGGATCGCCAATCGTGAGAAAACATCCGAAATGATTATTCATGATCCGAAAAACTTCGACCTCCAATGAACTTGATCAATCTGAAATAAATTCGAATGATTTGGTCTATATTCTCGTGAGTCGTGAAACAGTTTTTTTTACATTAATTAACCAATATACATACATTTTTAAACGAAAAAAAATAGGGATAATAATATTGTTTTTTGATTTGAATTTTCATCATCTGGCGGACGAGCCTGTTGTAAACATACTAATAAATATTGATAATAGTATGTTTAATGACTGTAACTCCTAAATGAAAGTTTCCTAATAGCAGGAAATATAAACACTAAATTTTATAAGATTCGAATACCATGCCATGAAGCCATGATATGAGAAATCCTAATGCAAGGCAATCCAATTCAAATTATTCATTTATATACGTCATGATGAATAAGTTTTAATAAGTCCAGTTTACCTTCGTTTACTCCATGCACTTCCTGATCACTAGCCAACCGATCTTACAGATTATTCAACTAGTGGGCGGAATATTCCTAGTAATTTAATATGTCTGTTTTTTTATCTTAAAAATGACAGTTCATAATAGTTTCAATTTTCATATTATAATAGATCAACCATGAATTCTTTATATTGTCTGCTTTATATTTGCAGTTTACAAATGCTATCGCGTTTAGTTCATGAATCATGTTAATGTTTTGTCAATACATTGTACATGAATCTTCATGCAATTTACTGTGACAACAAAGGCATTCCTTGCAGCTTATTGTCATTCAACTTCAAACATCATCCTCATTCTTGACCGTTTGTAAAATCATTGAAAATTTACAATTTGTAACTACTAAAACATTCTGATAGCTTCAAAGTTTTGATTTGCTTAACCAAACGACCACTTTGGTCTGTACATTCCAAATAGGCGAGTAATGCAATGACTTCAACCATAAAAATTCCATGTATATTATGAACAAGCCCTCCTGTCATCGTTGCCCACTCTAGTGGTTTTGAAAATCTAATGACTTTTGTAGAATTGCATTGAGAAACTCTATAAAACGGTTTTATTATAGTGTAAAAGTAAGATAAAAAAGATCTGTCGCCAGACAATGACAGATATGAAATTATCCCAGACTAATACAATAACACGATAAAAACCATAAATCACCGGTTGAGGTACATGTGAAAACTTAATTGTGGAAGATCTACGAAGAGAAACAAGTATTAAACTTCATGATATTGAAATTAGCTTTAATTTCCCATTAAAGTAACTTTAATAAACCTATAAAATAGATACGAAATATATGTACGATATTAATTTTTAAAACGGGGATTTGCAAGTTTCTCTAAGCAATCTATACTAATATTAAAAAGAGGAAAGATTTGTATTTTTGAGTGTATGTTTATAATGAATAAACTCAAAAACTACTGTGCCGATTTCAAAAATTCTTTCACCATTGGAAAGCTACATTGACCCTGAGTAACATAGGATAAATACCGCAGGTGGAGCTGCGGAAAACAGCTAGTTTTAAATAAACGTTGAATAACCATGTAATTTTGAGAATTCTTATTGAAGAACTAACAACAATAGTCCGGTTACTTCATTCAGTTCACTTGTTAAATTCTTAAAGAGTCTATTATTGCTCTTACAGCAACGTTGCAGCAAACTTGGAAATGTCGTGCGTGTATTCCAATTGTGGAAAATGTATAATGACCAAATTACATTTAAAAAGCAAGGAAACAGATGCCATCATAGATTCAGTGAGTATCCTTTATAAAGCAACCGCGGAAAGCCTGTCAGTCAACTATACTGTATATAAACAACTGAATAAAATACAAGTGAAGGCGAATCGGGACCGACATACGGAATCTCGTTAAGTTTTGCAAGCATTGCTAACGTGCCGTCAAAATATTCGATCAATTCGAACGTGGGATCCATTATTGATCTCCGCAAGTGGCGACTTGCCGACATTATGTCACATCATAGGCACTATTGAGAACGGTGCTCCAGTTTTCTTGCACATTACAATTAGCAAGTCTTTACCGCCTACGGCAAAGTTTTTGGTATCAGCATTGTTACTCACTGCCTCAGTATTGTCTGGCGTTTCACAGATTATTGACTGCATAGTTTAATTTATAGCTTAATTGATAGCATGTCGCTCTAAATTCTCTAGCCAAAACTAGTTTTGTAATATATAGCTCAAGTTGTATTTACTTTAGTAGAATGTAACGCTGTCTGCATTTTGAGAATTATAATAGCTTTATATTTTATTAGAATTCGAAATACGCACATTATGAGTCATTTGATAGTTTTTAATCTCGATGAAATATTAACTGCAAAACCAATGACTTTATCCTGTCTAAAACATGTATCGGCTTCTTCAAAACATTCGTACAGAAGACAGGGGTTATGCTTATAAGGTGATTCTGGTACGCCTACGCAAGTAGTGTTTGCTACAATTGCCGCAAAAGGCTCGCGTGGGAGAGGGACGGCGGACGGCGCGGGGCAGCGCGCTCGCGAGTCAGCCCTGCGCGCGCGCACTCGAACGGACGCGCCTCGTGCACCCCGCTAGTGAAAGTCATATTCGTGTCTACTAACCATTAACTGCCGTGAACAAAATTAATCTACTCACATATTAATGATAAATTAGTGCAATTGTCAGTGTTTACTATTAAATTCTTTTTGTCATCCCTATTGTTGAATTCCACAATGGTGATATCGGTACGCTTGTTTTGTTCTTGTGCCGGCCGGCTGCGCAATGTCAAACTTCATCAAGCAAACGCGAAATATTACAGCTTCCAAAGCATTCCGTGTACATACAAACTTGCGGCATATATACAATATTTACGTAGTTTACTTTCTAGTGTCTCTTTATTGCTAATTGCACATTATCTTCGGTCACGCTTCGCTTCGGTCCATCAAAGTTGTCTTTGTTTGATCTTAACTCAAATACAATCTACAATTTTATTTGATTAACATTTCTGAAAAGCCATTAAGAAATAGTGTTGTGGTTGTGTATCGTTTACACTTTTTGCCGTGTGGTCACCTGAATTGGCAGAAATACTCATTTCAATTTAAATATCCTACTTAATTCCAGTTCTACTAATGGAGATTCTTTTTAGTTGGTTTATTTTGTTCAATTCAATTATTTTCGTCTATTTAATGTAAAACATATTCACACATCCGCAAAATTCGTGACATATAAGTAAGAAAGAATGTTCTTTCTTATGTAACCATCTAATGAAATTGGAGATATCTCTTAGCAACGATTCAAATCTTTTATACCTAAGCGAAACACTTCTCAGACTTCAACTCGAACCAATAAACTTTATATCATAAATCCAACGATTTGGTTGACTCAACACAGTAATTTATCATAACTGTAATCGGTAGAAAGAATCTTAACTAGTTTGTATTGCAAACAGGCAAAATACAACGTTTAACGAAATAGTAAAACTTCAAATTATAACAAAACATAACCTGATTCTTGAAACGCCAATCAGTTTCCGTGAATGATCTCATCAACAAAAATACCAGTTACTTATAAAAATAACTTTGTATCTCTTGATTTGATATGTCCTAATCGTTTGCCAATAAACATTATCGGAGCCTTCATTAATGTAATTTTTCAAAATTCCTGTAAATAATTTTTAACGAAATATCAATAGTATTGAGGTCCTGACCCGTACCTGTCACTCATTTTTTTGGTTACGTTAAATTGTTGATGTGTTGAGAACTTTTATTACATCACTTTTTGTGTTTCCTAAATTAGATTCATCTCCATTAAACGTTACATTAGCAACCACACATGTAACCACATTAGGCTGTTGTATACTGTTCGTTCAAAGTGCTGGTATCCTTCCGCGGAACTGATTATTCGCTACGCCTTCTTTGTTTTGCAACTTGCAATGCTCTGATTGCAACGCCATACACGCGCGTTCATATCTCATGATTTTGTAACTGCACCATAACTGATTCAATTCGCTGATCAGTTGTAACTAATTTAGCATTTGTTCTGAAAAGTAACTAGTTTAGAAAAGATAAAGAGCTTTATTAATGTCACAACCCACCGCACTATTCGAATCCGAATTCAAGTGTAATTTCACAATGACAATGCGATTTATTGCGTTTACCTGTTCAACCGTGACTACTTTAAAACGCCACTTGACAGTGCAATAACCACGCACCAATGTCAACGCTTATATTACGAGATTTTTAACAAATACTTTTAACATTGAAAATGAGAAGAAACAAGCGGCACATAAACTCGATCTACGCTGGAAACTACCAATAACACCAGTCGACCCTGAGGCGGCGACTTGCGCAGCTGCCGGCAACTCATTCGTTTTTTACTGTAACACAACCAACTTGAGATAAGGAAGCCAGGTTATATATATTACATTTAGCTGTTGAATTCAACAATAGGCTTAATGAGTCTGTTAAAAATTTGATTTTAGATATAAAAGTGTACGTGCAAGGAAGTGACAATAAAAAAGTGTTATAAAAATGTGAAGTGAAAAAGTAATAAATAGTGATGATGAAAAATGGTATCGGAGAGGCCTCCGGTGAACGGTGGCGTAAGGCCGCCGCCGAGGCCAAGAACTTTCCGAAGGAACTGCGGGGATCAAGGTGCTCTAGGCTCTACAGTCTACATAGTTTTTCTAAATACCGTTTGAGACACGAGGACTAGGCCACTTAAACCAACCGGTTTTCAAAACACCCGATTACTCTATCTCTACAACCTTAATAAGTAACTAGAATTTTTATGCGAAATACAACTTTCGATAAATAGAAAATTACACCATGATTTTCAACTTTATGTGATAAATTTGAAACCTCAACTTATAATATGGAACATCCATATGAACGTACTTTAAAATTTGAATTTACGAATGTAGGTTAATCCATCAATTAAATCGTTCCTCGTGTTCTCGATTGTTCACAGGCCAGTTATCTGGTCTTGTAGTTATTGTATAGCCTACAGCATCTTGAATTGTTTATTGTTCCTATAGTATTTATAACATCACCTTCGACTGTTTACCTCGACACGAGCGCCAAGTCTCCGCACTATTGCCGGAATGACGAAGAAGCAAAGGTCATTCCGAGCAAGGTGTCCTGGAGTGAAAGAGTCAGGCTGGTCGATGTGTTGGAGCGCCAATGCTGGCTGAATATCAGGACAGTGCTACGGGATGCAGAAATCGAAACACAAGATCTCATTGCATTTATCGGTAAATCAATTAGTTCAAATTCTTTTGTTTTCCGAGATAGGTATGAGTATAAACAGGAACATACTAGGTTACCTGAAGAAGGTTAGTAAAGCAAACATTATCATAATACCAGTGTGAATATATATACCATACTACTTGACAACTATCAATTTATACATATTTTTTGCATAATAACTTGATCTGGTCACTATCTACCTCATTCATAAGATGTTGCGATTTTATGTTTAAAATGTAGAAATATTATACGACTTAAAATGTGCATCATAACCGAATGAAGTCATAAAGATTAGAACCGAACTTGTACCTACGTTTATTTCGAAAAAAGTAGTTTCTCTTCCAGCAAATATTATTTCTGGGTTTGGAATTTCGATCCTGTAAACCTCTTGTGTATTTCCTTTATTTCATCATCTTATGCAATATTGTGCAGCTTAAACTCATCTTAAAACTTTCGCCAAACAATGTTTAGAATTCGACGGCTTGTCGTTATGATCGTTTTAATAACATATTTTCACCGGAGTGTGGTTTGTTAACGCTTTTTCTAAACTCGACATGCCACTTTATAGTTGAATGTGTAGTACTTGTACTTGATACCTATTATTTTTCAACATACCTCGGTCAGCGCTGGTTTTCGCTGAAATTTTTTAGGATAGATCATATGGTAATAACCATAAGTATTGTTTCTTATAATTATTGCTTTTTTTTTGTAACCGTTCTTCGATCTTTCAAAATTGTTTTAATCATTAGATAAATTGCAATGCGTTTCCTCTTTTATTGTTCAAAAAGAAACCAATTTTATTAACCCGTGACCTTGTTAATTAACATAACAATGATTACAATTTCATGTATAACAAATCTTGCAATTCACGTATCATTGAATTATTCGCTCCATGAGTGTGAAATCATTGACTATTGTAAGTTGTTGGATTATGCGGCTTTGACGGACGGTTTGATGGTACATTAGTTTTCTATTTATCTTTTAGAAACACGTTCCTTTTCACTATTAATTTTTTTTTATTTTAAACTTATGATTATCACTTAGGGAAACAAGAGTACGTTCACAAAAGTGTAAGACAATTAGCTTCCAATTATTAGTTCCGGCTATATTTTTATGACTTGTTTTAATTTGTACCGACCTGTTTATATCAAGAGCTTTATCACCTATTTCAGCCCTTCAAATAAATCGGTTGAAATTAATTAATTGTCATTTTGTTTCTTATCTAGTGTTAAGTGGTGTCGAATTTCAAGCCATCTGAGATTAACGACTGTCATCACATTATTATTGGTTTAATTATGTAATGAACTACATTTCTGATTCTCATATTTTACAAATTGATGAATAATTCAAGTGAACGGCCAGTTTAATTGACACAAAACTCAAATCCAATAATGTCAATGCTAACAACTTAATGCATATTTCATACAAAAATTGCCTCTTTTGCATCGATTTTTATGCGAATATTCGAGATTGCATTTGTTTTATCGCGAATGAATATTCTAGAGCTATAAATCTTTAATGCTGATCTGGACGAATAAAGTTAAAATCAAACTAACATAATAATGCCTTATTTTTTCGCGATGGTTAACAAGATAAAACTATATTAAATTGTTGATTCTATGCAACGAGTTCACCGGAGTTGTTGTCTATTCACGTTTTTATCGTGGATGATGGAAGAGGCTAGGAATTTATAGAGGTCTTAATTTGCCCATACTTTTTGGTATTTGGGTCATACATATCATAATGATGGGTCTTAGACAACACGCGGTCACAAAAAAGCTATCAATCAATAAAGGCTGTGAAACCAAACCCCTTCCCACTCCGAACTCTTTGTTCTTGCTTTTCATCAACTAAGCAAAATGCAAATAATTCTAGTTTGTAACATTTTCCCTAGTTTATTTAAATACTGTCTGGCCGCCACTATCACGCCTTTAGTGATCGTTGTGGGAAAATACATTTTCACTGTACACTTGTTGAGTCTGAACCTTGACGTTGTATTAGCATAAGTCATCCGCTTTCAACGATGTTTCTTTATGCGATCTTAGTACCTTTACCGTAATAATTTTATTTTATCTCTTACTCTTTCTTTGTGTTTACGCGATATTGTTTTTATGCAATTTATACTTAACTTACGACTAAACATATTCAAAGGTTTCATTAAGGCATTATGTGTTTCTTAATTGTATATCCTTTCTTAAATTTTACTTTAATAATTTGACTTTTAAAATATATCTTAATACAGTGTCGATCATTAGTTACAATGAATCAGTAAGCTAACCGATTATTTACAAGTACTCCGGCAAATAAAGAGTTGTAAAATGCGCCGGGCCGGCATCACGCGTGGTTGCCACACCACACCACATTTGCCGGCAGGTGGTACAGGGGACTGCAGATGGTTATGTAACCACACCAGCCTTGACATTTTGCTGTTATGTGCTCAGAATGTGTCCTCACGATTGTTTTCGTGATTGTACGTTTAGAATTAGCGATGTATTTATGATAAGTAGACACTTTTTTTTTGTTAAATGATTGTTGTCAAGATTATTCCTATATTCCTAGTGTATGTACATTAGCTTTTACAATTTTTTAGGCTGTCATGAGTAACATTAAAATCACTTCTTGTTGTATTGTTGGTCAAGATGATAAAGTGACAGTGTTGGGCACTAACACACCCTGGATCATTTTGTTGTTATTCTAGTTTATTATGTCTAAAACATAAAACAATTTGTTTTAAAATGAAAAATAAAAATAAAAAAATTGGTTAGTTTTGGCTAGTTTTCCTGTATGGGTTAAAGACCTTGAAAAACAGATCCGTAAAGTTTACGTTGCCTACGTTTAGTTTCTTCAAATCGATCATTCCACTGGAATGTTTTCGTAGGAAACTTTAAAAGTAAAAGATATCCACCACAAGTCTCTAATGACTCAATAATGACCCCGACCCACTATGTGTTACAAGTGTAAAGTGTCACGGATACGGAAGTGCAAATTCTAGCCAGTCCGCACTACCTTAGTTCGGTAGTAGGGCTTCCTTAGTTTGATAATAGTACTTTTATTGGCTTTGGCTCTATTTATTTATTGCATTTCATAAGTACAATACAGTTCTAACTACATACAGTCACTGATTAAATTACGGTGATACATTATGAACCCTGTCGGGTGTCCCAATTAGTATAAATGTAGAACGGCAAGCGGATAAATTTTGTTAGAAATCATCATGCAAATGTAATTTAAAATACCTAACCCTTCAAATAATAAAAGTTACATTGTATTCGACACCTATGTACATAAAATGAAATTAAACTAAAATGATTCTGGGACTAAAGTAGTGATATTTGTTACTAATTATTCTTCCCTAATGCAATCTTTATTTCAGTTTGGCTTCCACGTTTGAAGCATCGACTTAAATATCAAATCTGTGTAAGAAAAAGTGTCAAAAAAAATTGTTCCAAATTTTTACATTTTTATCTGTTTTTTTTTTTATTTAACTGTTTATTTTCTGCGCATATAATGTTACTTAATGTAAAATCTCTTGTCCACAGACTGCGACAGCAGCGACTCCGGCCATCTTTACGAGTCATTGGAGCCTGCGCCTGCACCGCCGGTGCCAGCGCCCATCGATGACGACTTCGACTCATTCGACAGCGACTCGGACGATGACCACGACAAGGTATGGCACATTTGAATGATATAAAATTGTAGAGTGTGTGTGAGAGAGAGAAATAGTAGAATGTGACAACAGCGACTCTAGACATCTCTACGAGTGAGTGGCGCTACCGCGAACCATGAAATAATATTTTTGGTCAGTTTATTTGTATCGGTTAGTAGGTAATATTTGCTTGGCGACTCTACCAGCAAGTTACCCGTTGTTACTCTAAAACTTCCATACCTAAGCTCATCATCATTTACATTGTCAATCGACCGTGTACACCCTGTGCCTAAGCTGCTTATGCGTGTATGCTTAAATAACTGAGAAACGTCCCGAAATAATTCCGCATTTTATATTATTTTACAAATTTCACGTTTCAATTAATCTTATTGAAATTTTGCACATGTCCTACTGACGACTACATAGCGTACCTTTAATCTCAAAAAAAGTGCAAAGCCGCAGGCAAAAGCTAGTTCAAAATATTAGTAGCTACCAACTTAACCGGAAAAGCGCAAGATGAGACTATATTAGTAAGGATTGTGGAGCTTTGAGTAGCCTGTAAAGATTTTTTTATATTTTTTTTTAAATATTTGATTAGCACAGATAACAGAATATTAGAAGATTATGTACGTATTTATTAATTGTTCTAGTATGCAGTATCACCGCCGGCGTTACCAACATCGCGGCTGCCTTCCCCGCCGACCGAGCGAGGCCAATACACGCTCACCAAGATCGCTAGCGCCGCCCAGCGGAAGATGAGGCAAATCAAACGAAACCTCACCAAGCGATATAGCGGTAAATATTTATAAAAAAATCTAAATAGAAAAAAAACTTACAAACAAAAAAAATTCCGATACCGGGAATCGAACCCGAGCCTCCTGGGTGAGAGCCAGGTATCCTAGCCACTAGACCATATCGGAGATAATAGGATCGTCTAAATTTATTATCTCATTCCGTTTAATCTGAATTCTGTAGTTTATTATTAAATTCTAATGATTATTTTTTTTATTTCAGAAGCAATAGATGGCAAATCTTTGAAACTATCACCGACGACGCCGAATGGGACATACGAAACGACTAAAACCAAACCCAAATCGCCGATCTACGCCAACTGCGAAACGCCTGAAATCCAACACGTGTATAGCAATGTCAACTTCCCCGACACCCGGCCGGTGTTAAATAAGACTGAGAATCCCGTGAACAAAGCCAATGGCCTTAAAGACGAGTCGAAGATAGGGGAAAAGAGGTTAAGTAATGGCGACCCGCCACCTTTGCCGGATAAGCCTTCGGAAAAACCAACGACACCCACTAGTGAAAATAGTAAAAAGGATAGTGGCACGTTGTCAAGGAAAACGTATTTTTCCTTCAAATCCAGGTTTAGACGGTCTTCGTCGTCGGTAATGGATATCAATGCGGATGTGCCGAGCGCGCTCAAGATAACGAATTCAACCTTTTATTTGACTGATTCTATTGATGGTGATTCGGGATTCAGCAATTGGTGAGTATGTTTTATTTATACGCTTGTTTTATTTATTTAAATCCAGAAACAGTGACTTGTGACGCGATGGTGATTTTAATCTAAGTATTTCGCGTTGACTGTTTTTACTTACAGGGTGGTTTGTTCTATTAGCACGATGCGAATAGATTTTCTTCTTATTTTTCTTCCAATCGTGTTTCTTAGTTGCGTCCTTACGGTCCTTCCAAATAATGTATGTTTATCATCCACATCTGTGAAATTACAATATGAAGAAAAGGCGTGTTTATTGCTAAGCAATCTCTTCCAGCCCACCTTTGTGTAATAAATAATCAGATATTTAGTACCCTGAAATCGTCCTTATATTGAGTATTAAAAACACCGGTTTCGATGCATGGCTAAGAGACACTACTTGTGCCGATCAATGCAAGTCAGGTCAGGCTCGCCTTTGTTTAACACGGACGAACGTTAAAAACCCCCATGCCCCTTAACTAACGAGCTCATCTAGCTCCTACTGGAAGAGATTGCACTAGCGATAAGATAAAGCCGTTTATTGTACATTTTTGTTACAGACAACATATTTTTGAATGTAATTTTCTGTAGTACAATAAAGTTTTTTACTTACATAACCATCAAAATTTGATAGACTTCTAAACGTAATTTGGTCCACAGCAGCGACGGAGCACCCGGCAGTACCGAGACGCTCTCCCCAACTTCCGCTCCGCGACGTCGCGACGGTAGGCGTCCGTGGGCCGAGTCCTCGCCTTGCCTCACTGTCGAGCGGAACGAGCGAGCGGAGCGATCCGAGCGATCCGAGCGCTTGTCCCGCCCCGGGGTGCCCCCGCCGCCGCCCCCCGGCCCGCACCCCTCGACTGACCTTAGCGCTGTCAACGAAGGTACCCTTTGCTTGCAGGCGTCAACTGATTATTTTTGATAATTGAAGTGAAACTACATAATTGCTTTGACTTACTTTGCAGTGATTTACTTGAACTACAATAATAAATGCTTAAGTTCCGCAATAAACAAATTTCAGTATTGAAAATATTGTACCTACGTCTATTACAGACAACTGTCGATGACGGCAACAACATTTATTCTACAAATCGCAAAACAAACGAATAATGTTCATTTTACTAGTAGCAGTGATGTGCACAGAATTTTTACTCAGGGTAGACAAAATAGAATTTACTTATTTGAAGACAAATTGTGGGGCAAATTATTGACTGTTTGGAGTTAAAATAAAAAAGATAGGGAAACACAGGGTTGACAACTTCAAGTGTTTACGAGATGTACGTCACTGACAGTAGTAAGTTGTTCTTTGCTACCTGTTTCGAATACCGTTAAATCTGACCCTGCATTCACTGAGGTAGACAAACCGAAATATAATAACTAAGATTTTAAATCGAAACAATACATAGACAGTAGCAAGTTTAAAATGACGCTTCACTACTGTCGTGAAATTGTTTAGAAATAACGCTTTGCATGGTGTTATAAATTGTTGTGATTATTTTTATTTCTAAATACATCATGACGTCACTAAGATACGTTAATTCCAGTTTCAAATGTTCAGTCCGTACATAAAATTAAGAAATTTTTATTTGATGTTGTTTTATAGCCGGATAAGAGAATATGTGCAAACATTAATCTCTATTGTTGTTTAAACAATTCAAAATCAACCTAATTTAATGCCCGATGATAGTTGTTGGTATGTTTAATTATTTTGAGAAAGGCAAATTTCCAACAATGAACTTCCTATGCATGGAACATGTGAACGCAAAGCGATGTAAAGTAATACATATGAGAAATGAAATGAAATCGTTTATTTTCAATATAGGGTATAAATATATTGACGTCAATTTTTTTGAATATTAAGAAGTCTTTTTTGTGATGAATAAGTAAGTATGTCAGGTCAAACTGAATATTCCCAGAAAACTGTCCCAAGACGTCACTCGATGTGTCATACAATACGTCCCTTCTTTGTTCTCTCTGTCATAATCTCCCTATACTTAATTAATTTTATAGCAAGTATGAAACATTACTTTTCTATTCCAGAAACTTATTTGTTTTTTTAATCTGAGAGATCGTAACTAATCTGCGTTCAAAGACTAAAATTGTTTTGTTTCAATTGATCAACTTATATTTAATTAATTCATATCGTCTCAGTAAATTAAGATTCTTATTTACAAATGAATTGTTTTATTCATTCATGTAAAAAAACAATAATCAAATTTGCTATTTATACTAAATTGTCTGTTCGATTTAATAAATGAATAGATTAGCAGTTGACGTCTGAACAGCGTTGTGTAAAATGGTTTGACAACCGGGACGCGAAGACAGCGCTAACTGAGGTCAGTGCCTTCTCTTGGTTGCGAATATCTATTGGATAGGACCTTTAAAAAAATCTAAACTAATCAAGATCCTCAGATCTCTTTCTTCGAAATGCGACATCAGCGCCTCTAGTGGCTAATATTGTAACAATTTTACGATAGAATGACTTAACTCTTGTGGGCATATGACATCATGGCATGAATTTAGTGCATAATGCCATCAAACGTTGAGGTGAAGGTGATTGTTCATTGATCTAACCAGACAATTGTATGATATGGTTAGGTCAGATTTTCGTTTAAAATGGTGATATACCACCGATATAAACGAAAATTTACATATAAACCATAGAGTAGGAGAATTTTTAAATCTTATACTAAGGAATTGCTTTTTTAGTTTGAAGATATTGCCTAAATAAACTTTAAAGATTATTGTTTTTATTTATACAAGGTTCGTAAAAAAGAGTTCAACGTGTTTATTATTCAACATGTCTTTGGGTGTGTCTTTAAAAATGTAAATAAATATTGTGGATTAATCTGTACAGAAACATATACAAAATATTCCATTTTACTCTATACTATAATTTTAATCTACAGAATTGGGCGGATGACAAAATACACAGTTTTCCTCCAAAACAATGACTCAATTTGTAAATTTGTAAAATACTTATCGCTTCGTCTGTCTCTAAATCCGAGTTTCAATAGATATTTCCTGCCGAGCGGAGGTTGCATGTTATACTAAAGCTTCACGTGATTGTCTTGTATGTTTGCACTCTTTTCTTACTTTAACTTCTGTCTTTAATATTTTATAGGATAGATAGAATAACCAATCAGTATGTGGGAAGAAATAAATCAATACGCCTGCCTATAGCCTCATCTGATCTATTATAACGATCTGCACTTTGATCTACTTTGTTATCAATTGCGGAACTAGTTTTGGCATTCTGTTTGATATAAGTATTTATATCTCTGATGGCATAGGCTTCCTTCAGTCTTCTCCAAGACTAGCATGTGACTGTTAATCAAAATTCAAAACCAATTGCACTTTGATCTGCGAAGTAAGTGATATTCTATTTGTCTCCTTACCTTGAGACCAATATAAACGTAAAACTGCTTCATTATCTATATCAAAATAAATTAATTACAAACATTTGCAAAAATCTATACTGTCTTTGTCTTCCTTTTAATTACTATGATCACTCAATAAGTTTGTGGGGGGCATGTATCAGCTTCGTGTCGACTAGATCACCAAGAGATAATTTGAAACCTTCGTACATAATTGCAATTTCAATGCATTCGAGTTGTTTGCACGTCATAGTCTGTTAGGTATGTACTACCTTAGTTATTGTTGGGAGCGAACGCGCGATGGACGCGTGTGCCGATATAAATGTCGTTTTAAAAGTTTTGTGTAGTATTTTCTTATGAATAGTAAGTTTTGTTGTTCATTGTTGTGGTTATATGAATATGTTGACGTAACGGTAAAGTACTGCAATCGCATTCGATGCACTTACTGTACAAAGACACATGAAGTAATGTTTTTCGAAGAAAAACCAAGTTTAAGTCATTATTATCTCGTACATACTCTCATTATGTAGAAATAATTTAGTAAAAGTCTTCATAAGTTTTAATTTATAATTTGCAAACGATTACATTACTTGGTATTATACATTCGCGTTTATTTTAGCACATTTTTTTTTTGATGTATGATTATTTTTCTTCATAACTTAAAAACTGCACACGCACACTTCACATTAAACAGTATAGACAATTGTATGTTTCACTACCATTGCTATAAGAAATTGTGTTAACTATTTCCTATTTGTTGTTGCACGATGTTAGTACTGTGACTGTGTAATGTTTGGTAGTACTCTCCCGACTAGTGGGGTATGTAATAAAAATCCATTTATAGTTGTACTTTTAAGCGCGGTTGGCCATTTTTGTTGTCCTTCACACACCTAATGGACAAACAATATTAATTAGGGGAAAAAACAGTATTTTTTTATTAATATATATAATATTTTACTTGATTTTTTTTCTGTTTATAATAATTTTTTAAATGTCTTTTGATAAGTTGAAATGACCAACCAAACATCCTGTTTAACAGATATAAATAAATATCACCATTTTATGCATTAATTGGGTCCCGTAAAATACCATTTAAGTTGCTATGGTCGCTATAAGTCTTCTCGAGGGAAGGGGGGTAATGACACCCTGCCATGGTTCCGCCCTTGTTGACTTGTGATTGTGACACTATGTCACGGTCTTATTCTCCCTTATTACTGGAAAGCAGTTAACTCGTTTGCGTCTTTACAAATTTGCCTACTAATGTTTATAAGTTTAGTAGGCTTTGTAGAGAGAATTACAGAAAAACATATTTGCGGACTCCCACTGACAATGAAAATATATAAAGTCATGTCTTTAGTACCTCGAGGCTAGAATTTGCAACAGGAAGAACCACTATGATGAGAGAGAGAAAGTGTCTACGCAACCGGAATTTTTCTTATCTACTTAGATAACAAAGTTATTACAAACAAACAAACATATTATGTTAGCCAGACAGAAAAGGGGCCTTTACATAGAACTGGCGAAAAACTGACAACGGCTAGAAATATATCTCCGTAGATTTTTATGAAAATATTACTAGTGAGAGCTTAAAGAAATATAAATTTGCGCATATGCTTCGAAAAAGCAATAGGGTCATTGGCCGTTTTTCGTTTAAACAACAAGAACTTATAGTTTCTCTTCTATTATTTTTTTTTATCGATTTTTTTACATCTGACAGAACTGAAGCGCCTGCTGCCGACGCTCTCGCGCAAGGAGAAAGGCCCTCGAACCCGCACCTCCTGGTACGCCGGCTGCGGCTCCGACAAGCCCACTGTCGTCCACCACTCCACTGCTTCATGGTGAGTAAACATTTCTTCTTTAAGTAACGTCATCACTGAAGGTTGGTGGCAGCTTCTTAAATCTTGTCTTGTCCATCTATCAATATATAGCTATCATGTGGTTCCCTGTATAAGAATAGATAGAAATCTGAAGCTGTAGCGTTTGTTTGAACGCATTTAAATATGAAAGTACCAGACATATTTTTGTTTATGATAGTTCGATTCTTGAGACATCTATAGTCATCATATCACGGATTCACGTGTGAGTGAAACTTCGGGGTCTACGGGGCGCAGCAAGGTCTACTAGTGAAACTTAATCAATTGTTTGTACTGAAAGATATAAGTATTTTTTAATTTTATTATATCGTCATTCAGGAATAACTTCAACTAACCGTTATAATAATATTTAGGCATTCTTTTTAGGGCGGAGGTTAGATACAATAAATTTTTTTTTGTTCTTATCTGTTCACGTTTTCGATGAAAATCATAAAACAATAGGCTACTTGACTGTATTCATACTTGGGCAATACTTGCATACGAAACAATATGTACACTAAAAAGTACCCGATTCCGAAAACAACAACAAAATTATTGGTTGTTAATTAAGGCAGTAATTGGATTTTAAAGTTTTCTCAAGAAGAAAAGTGGGAGCGTGGTGGGGACGTCTTGAAACCGAGTGGCAGTGACGTCACTGCACACATATTGCATCCTTTTCTTGTTTTTTGACAGTTTCCTCTCCCACTGAATTTCAAAGGCCTATAAGAACGGATTTTTAAAAACTTTCTGTTCACAGTTTCTGGTAGTGAAATGTTTAATATGAATGATATAAATAAAATGAGTAGAATATCCAATTGCAACAGACTCTAATTGTCACTCTCATCACGTTCCATTTCATAAATGAGACACACGAGAGACACTTCGTAACATCCACCGGTCGACTTTGCCTTGAGTTAGTTTCCAGCCAGTGCGCGGTGGCGTTTATAATGCGCGTGCGCATTGTGTAATAGCACAGAATAGGTAATAGTAGATACAGAAACCAACCTTCATACAACGCGCTGCGAATGGTACACTCGCACTAGCAAAGCGCGCGCGTCACACTGGCCACACGCGGGCTAGTCACGTATGAGGCGAAACCGGTTTTTGTCGGCACCGCTGGTGGCCGAAGCTAAGTCTGTCTGTCTGTCCGTCTGTCTGTAACGGTTTTACAGCCAAACCGCTGAACGGATTTTATGAAATTTGGTATGAATATGAAGACCCGGGGTCGAACAAAGGGAAACAGCTAGTATTATACATATATAAACATTCCCCAACTAGAGTGTTATTTTTGAGAAATATGACTCACAAAAAATCAAAATGGTTTTATTTATACTAACTATCCTGTGACAACCCTACAAGAGTAGGCATACATTTTCAACGCTCTTCAGAACCTTTGTCTCTGTTCCTCCTTCCTAACTTTGTTCCTAAAGTAGTCATGAGAAAATAATACTTGATTTTAATAAATTTCATTGATAGATTTCTTTAGTTTACGAAGGAGATTAGAAATAATAAACAGCTTTCAACAAATCCCTGTTCACCCCGCCCTTGCAATCTTGCATCGGCAGGTCAAAATTGTCTTATTTCTCTATCTTACTACTGGAGGATCCCACTATCAAAGTAGTGGACGATTATAATTAAAATGCCAAATCAATTCTTATGTTACATAAGCTATTAAAATTAATTGACCTTATCAATAGGACAGGCTCCGAAGCTTAGTGAATCATGATCATCCAGATTTACCAACGATGTCGGTGGTAACCCTACAAATTTAAAGCAATTACCCAAACTCATTTAGTTATGTGACACCGGGCTCTGGGTGACGAGGCGCCAAAACCTAATTGGTGTGAAATCAATTGATTCATGACCTCGGAGGGCGGCGTGTATGGCAGTAGGCAGGATTTTAGACCGTGGATTCTGTCATGCCTGTTACTATGGCTTTGGGGTTGAGTGGCGTTTTCAAACTAAATAAATACGCACTACCTAACTCTCCATAGTGTAGTCCTAGTCTAACTCTCCATGTATGCTAATTACGATCTCTCTCTCATAATAAAAAACGCTCGAAGCCATTAGAAATTCAATGGATTATTTTGAGCCGCGCTTCAGTTTCTCTTCTAAAAAAATTATCAAAGGGGATAATTTACTTTATTTTCAACCATCACTAGCAAGCGAAGAAATAATACATACTTACATAGTAATATTATAAATGCGAAAGTCTGTCTGTCTGTTACGCTTTCACGGTCAAACCGTTGGACGCATTTTGATGAAATTTAGTATGAATATAGTTGAAGACACGGGGTCAAACATAGGCTACTTTTTGACGCAGGCGGAGCTGCGGGAAAAAGCTAGTTTTACATATTCGCATTCTAATTTGTGTTAACTTCAGACGGTCAGCGCAGAACCCATCTCAGTTAGTCAGGCTTCGCGACTCATGACATGACTCCGCTGGATGACTCACAAGCCAGTTTCCTATACCACCGTTACGATGATCACGCAAGTTATAGACGGGAGCGATTAGCAGGCCTCAGTAGTAGGAGCCGCTGCCGCTTTGAAACATCAGCTAAATTCATTATCAATCCTAGCCTTAACACATTTCATAGCGTTTCGTATCATCCTGCTTCATTCTTGAAATAAAATTTTGGAAGTATGCCTTATCGTCTTCAAATCACTGCTTAAAATAGAGTTTGGCATAATTCTGTGGACAAAATTTAAATGTAGATTATGTTTACGGACCTCGAAAGAAATTTTCCAGTTAAACACGAGAAATGTCATGTCATTTACCTGCAGAGATGTAATTTTTTTTTAAATAATATTTGTAAGTCATCCCGAAATCCAATAAGATTGTTTTTGTTGAGTTCCAGGGCAACGTAATTTATAATCAATTTATATGTTAATTGCTGCAACGTTATCTGGTACGACCACAGAATATATAATAGTACAGATATGGCGAAACAAGGCGTGTCCTTATTTAACAGCTTATGACTTATACCAAGCTGGGTTATCAACATACGTATACTTGGCACTTCGTTTCGGTATGTTATAAATGTTAGTCGTGGAACGTGGAACAATCCGTTGAGTTCAAAATTGAATGCAGTGTTTTTTTTTTAAATATCCTAGATACTAAATGTTTTGTTGTTTATTAGTATTTTTAAATAATTTGACATGTGTTAACTTGTGTTATCGTTATGGATAATAGTTAAATGGTGCTGAGATAATAACGTGCGGTTACGGAATCTGATTGTGAGTAATGATAGTCATTACTATCGGATGATTGCACACTTTACAAACATTATTTTTATTAAAACCTAGTTCTGCAATAGAGTGCATGGTCTTTTTTTTTTATTTAGTAATTTATTTATTTATTTACATTTGGGATATATAAAGTTATTAGGTTTACTTAGTTTACTAGGTAATTATCAAAAAATTGAAGAATTGGTAAGTGATAGAAATGAATGGAAAAATTTTCACCGACAGGAGCCTAGCAATTTTTCTAATTTATTATTGAATGGGGTTCAAGTTGCAAGGTATATAATTATTATTATTTTATTTTGAAACTATAAAACTCGCACTAGGTATATCTCGCTCATTTTTAGATTTGCCAATTCTCTACATTGTTGTTAAATGAATTCCTTTGTATGCTTTAAAAGGTATTGTCATTGCGAGAAACATTATTTTGTTATTGTTCACTTCACATGAAATTATTCTTTGCATGAGAAACATTGACAATAGTGTCCGTTTTTATAATGTCAGACAAATCAATAATATATGGATTTGCATGTTGTTTGTAAATGCAATTTCCTTTGTGCAGGTTCATGGTAAGTGCCTTCCCCTTTACCATTTTCCTTTTATCCATAACCATTTTGCTCTACCTATTTCCATTTTCTAACTGATGACGGATTACATACCATAGATAAAAAAAAACATGATGGAAATACAATTATCTCGGAATAAAACGAATTACTCCCATATTCATTTAAGTTAACAAACCTTATTAATCCCATTATTATTTCATGTCTATCATCGTTCTTTCTCTCATGTTGATTTTTATGATGAGAAAGAACTAGACAAAACACATTTTAGGCTGATTAGTGTACCAAACTTTTTTTTGAATATGTTATGAATAAACAAGGGTCCCTCAAATACTATAAATATTGAGTGAGTAGCACAAAATGCAAATGAAAATTCTTTGTGATAGGATGAGATATGAGAGGTGTGCAGTATGTATGACTATATTATGTTACATACAAGATCGAGTCTGTATACCTCATGCACATTGTGTACTGATCTATTTAGCAACATCAGATTGAAATAAAATCGACTGTGCCGACCTTGGTTCGGATTAGCGATATTTATCTGAGCTCTTCCATTATTTGCATACAGTCACGACGACCATGATTATTGCCCAAGATTTCCATTTGTGAGGCGTCTGAATTTAATTTGATAATAGTAAATATCATTTGATGTACTCGTTCACCTTCGCTAATTTTTCAGTTTCAACAAAATGTTATTAAGGACGCGTGGGATATCAAATTATCCACCTACCAGACGGTCCAATGACCTTAGTAAGATTGCAGGAAGACCCTGAATATGGGCTGGTATTGTAAAAGGCTGTTCAGCAGAGGGCTTCTTGATGCATTCATCATTACATAAAATAACATCTTAAACTAATTATTCGTGAGACTCCGGTCTATTCCTTTCCCCAATATCCTTTCTACATTTGTACCAAATTTCATCAAAATCCCATTCCACTGTTTGGGAGGAAATTACTCTGAGTAGGTATGGACTTTCCAACAATCGGCTAAGTATATCAGTAATTTTCAATTTTTTCCCCCTTGGCTCTTAAAAGAACGGTAACCTAGCAAAATAATTTCTCAAACAATATATAAGTAGGAAACAGCTTCTATTCTATAGATATACTTTATTGTTAAGTTTTTTTAAGTGTACAATTATTTGTTTTTGTATGTGGGCAATAAAGATATTTTGTATTGTTTTGTATGAAAAGGCCATTTTCTGCCCTCGGGATCCAACGTCCGAAGGCAACCAAGTTATAAGGAAACATCGATTCTAAGTAGAACAATCTTTGAATAAGTATAAATTTGTATTGCAGGTACGCCGAGGCAGGTGTGCCGCCCGTAGGACACGTGTCCTCGTCGTCGGGCGCGTCCTCCGGCTCGCACCCCGCGTCGCCGCTCCCGCACTCGCTTTTTACGCACGAGCCTCTGTACCAGTTCTACAACGCTGCTAAAGTAGAGGTAATGGAAAATACTTTTTTTTTATTACTACTACTCTATCGCAATGGACTTATCCGTAATGGTAGATGTGTAAGTGGAAATAAATAAATAAATAAAAACTATTTGTTGACTAAAATTGCAACTGGTTAATTATCGCCAAATTGTAAAGCTTTCATAGGCTGTTAAATTCATAATAGCTGTTTTATAATGTTTAGGGTCCTGTACCAATAAGTTAAAATTGGTCCCTTTGTTGACCTTTTACAGATTTAAGTATTTTTCAAGTTAATTTATAAAGCACCCCTCCCTACATGCAACAACTCGTTATTTTTTACATAAGAAAGCTTATTTACTGGCATTATTTTTTATTTTATTTTTAGTTTACTCTCAATACTGTATTTAATTTATAAGTATTGAGTCAATACTTATAAATGAAATACAATTTTGTTAATGTCACAAGTATAGACTGACACCTGATTATGCTTATGATATCTAGCGGAGTCTCTGTCTACCCCGCAAGCCATAAAATGTATGAACAAAGCATTAGAATGTATGGCATACTTGCCAAGTTTCAACATACGACATGACTGGCATTTTATAGTGTATTTCATATATCAAATGCCATTCGCAATAATGAGGTGTCATAAACGTGGTTAAGCTTGATATTAATTTATAACCAGTGTCGCTGGATAGCACGAGATTTTGTCCTTTGAAACGAAAGTTCGATCATGTTATTTGTGCATGCTAATACTAACTTTAATTTTTGGTGTTCAAATGTTGGCTCTAGTAGTCAATGGATAAGCAGGAAGTTAATTTCTTTCTTCTTCGTCCGAGCGTTTTTCCCAGTTACGTCACAAGGTTACTATTCAAAGCCTAGGGTACGCTTTTAAATAAGTTAATCATTCTAATGATACCTAATTCAGAGAAGGCAAAAAGGGTCCTTTGTCTTAACCAATAATGACAATCTATTTTTATTATTCTTCTGATCTATCTCTTACCTATTTAGCAATAATAGTATTAGTAAATAATTAGATCAAACGCATTGTCATATTCCAATGAGAAAAGAAACATTTTCGCAGTATTTCCTCAAAATGGATTTGTTGAAGGCGGATACGACAATATTATGACCACTTTCTTGCCTTTAACTCGCTTGATTTTAACTGCTTAATATTAATTCGCGCGGGAAGATGAAATACTCAAGCGCTTTCTCTTGCGGCCGACTTACGTTTGACATTTAATTCTTAAGACGTGTAAAAGGAGAAATTCAGATATTCAGTTAAAGACGAGGTACTGGGTGCTTGTACTTATTTTATCCTATAATAATAATAATAAGGGGTTTTTACGAACTACCTATTTTAATCGTTCTGCAAAAAAATATGAGGTAAATCTGACGACATAGACTTTTTTGGCCGTATTTGTTAAATTCCTAAGCAGTAGATCCAGAACGATAAACAATCTGTCGTTTCCCAATTATGTCATCAGACTGCTCTTAAGATCCCAGGGTACGCTTTCGTCATGATGATTGATTGATTTTTCTAGACATCTGACCTCCGTACTTAGCACTTTTTAACGAGAAACCAGCCATGTAAAATAATGGTCCGATTTTAATATTAGCAAACATTGTCAGGTTTTTCAGGTTGCGTCAAGGCATTAAATCCATATCCATACTAATATTATAAATGCGAATGTCTGTCTGTCTTTCTGTTTGTCTGTCTGCCTGTTACGCTTTCCCGGCCAAACAGCTGAACGGATTTTGATGAAATTTTATATGAATATAGTTGAAGACATGGGGTCAAACATAGGCTCTCATTATGACGCAGGCGGAGCTGCGGGAAAAAGCTAGCATTAAATAAATTTAAATAGATATTTTTCTTTCCCGTTGCTATATTCAACGATAGAGCACAAATTGTTTCATCAAATGCTCAATAGTCAGCCAATTAGTACATTTACCACCGACCTTCGCACAGAATCCGATTAAAACCGGCGTTATATTTGTCAAAGATATACAGACTAATTAGTGGTCACGTTGTTGAAATGTTTATTTGGGGCAGATACATGTTTTTAAGTTTTGTTGTTTGAACTTGATCTAGATATTCTTGGATGGTTGGTCTAAATGGTCTAAAGTAGGGAGAGAAAGAGATCGGATAACTGAGTGTCGAAAGTGACCCAGTTATTACGAGACGCCATGTTATTAAAATTTGCTCTCTAAATCTGCGGGTTCTCTTCAGGAAGTGCATATAAACAAGACAATTCTATGATTCAGTATTATTCATATCACCGACGGCCAATCTGATATCAACCGTTCATGGGATTCTTTTTCAGTGGAACTGCCATTAATCACAAAGGGAGAATTATTTGTTCCACTTTTATACATATTGCGACATATGGTACCAATCAATATCATTAAGGCAGTATCGATTATTTCTGGATTATGTATCGATAGTATCGATGTAATTGATTTTTGACAATTTATCGAAAATAATCGATTAATGGATTATTAATTGAAATACCAAGCCTTAAAGGTACAGGTCCTATGCGGATATAACGAAACTCGGCGGCGGGAGTGTACAGCGGGCATTACACAAATTATCGTCACACAACTCATACAGAAAAAAATATTATACTTAAAGAAATATATTATCGATAGTATCAATATCGATACCTACATGATCACTATTTTTACCTTAAATTATTTTTTCAACTAGGTATCACAAAATCGATTATTAATCGATGTGTAATCGATTTTCCGGCAACACTGTCGTATGGAAAAAAATATTATTGTTTATGTCTATTTATATATTTGTATTTAAACCCGGGTCACAACGAATAAGGGGTCAGTAATCAATTAGCTCCAAGCTAAATAGAAAATTAAACGTTTAACATACTGTACTGTATAATAATAGCTACTCCGTGCTTCGGAAGGCACGTTAAGCCGTTGGTACCGGTTGTTTTCGATTGATAGCAATCGTGAGGCTGTGTCAGATGCCTTAGGGCAGCCTGAAAAATCTGACAGTGTTGGCCACAAACACACCTCGGGTCATGTTCATGTTGGTCTGGTTTCCTTGTAAAAAGGGTTACGGAGGTCAGACGGCAGTCGCTCCATTGTAATAACCAGTTCCGCCAAATCTAGGATCATGACTTACAGCGTACCCTAGGCTCCGAAGCGTAAGCTGACGACGCAACTAGGAATACACGTTAGGATGATGACTGTGTAATAATAAATCAAATGAAAGTTCTTCCAGTCGTAGCGTCGTGGAGACCAATTATATATAAATGATAATTATTGATTGATTATTGTATGTATTTGTAACACAGTCCGTGTGCCGCGAAACCGGTGATTCGGACTCGGACGCGTACGAGGCGTCCGGCTCCGGCTCCGGCGCCGGGTCGGTGTCGGACGGTCCGGCCGCGCCCGTCGCCCGGCCTTCCGCCATGGCACTGGTGGCTCCACGCGGGCCCGCTCGCACGTTATGGTGCGAGGTGCCCGAAGTCGTCAACTCTGCTGTTTTGAGTGAGTACACTACATTTTAACTTCCCATCCTCGATATAGTATAACAACTCTTTACGGAGAAACGCCAGTGAAACGGTGTTCGGACACACACATATACTTGCTACGGGCATTGCCTCAAATGTGAACAGTATTACTTTCACAATAAGGATGAGAATTCTATAACATGACACACACATTGAGCTCGCACTGACGATAGTAAAAATAGACTGTAAAAATAAGACTGTTCTCAAACTCTGCTTATCGGAATGGGCAGACTTTTGACTGGGATGGGACACTTTTCGAGCGCGATTGTGCATCTAGATTGTTATCCTATATCGATGCTTCCCATAGTCTCAAATGGTACTTATTTCCCAACAACGGCTATAGACAGCTCCTCGTCTATCGTATTAAATCACTTTCTTGCATAATATAGAGACAAACGTCTCGTCTTTGGTCGGATTTACCTACAAAAATAATTTGCCTAGCAACTTCAGCAGAATTGCAATTATCCTGTTTCAAGTGAATTTTATTACCATCGCCTTATGTAATACAAGTTAATCTAATTATTAGTTAATAGTTCTAATTAATAGTTCTCCTTGCACGCTTATGGGGTAAGTTGCGAGTCGTCAACTACGCTGTTTTGACTGATAGCTCAACAAATCCACTGTTGAATATATATCCCTTTATCCAGTCCAGTTGAAAAAATCCAAAATGTCTTGAAAAAGAGAAGAAAATGCAAGCATAGATAAAAATAAATAATAGTTTTTGGGGCCGATTTCTCCAAAATCGGATAAGTTTTATTCCAAGGATAATAACGGAATTTCCTCTCGTATAATGAAGTTTACATTTCATCACACAGTTAACCCGAGAATATACTATTAATCCACGTGTAATTCTGGTATAAGGACTGTCTCTAGAATAAAAATGTTTGCCGTCCGTTTTTTATGCTTAGATTGGTTACTACATGTAAACAAATAAATTATTTGATTTGATTTTGATTTACTCTTGAATGCGAACGATATTGGTGAAATCGGCCATTAATACGTGTAGTTTATTTTTACTTCTAGGCTCACTAGCGCCAGCTCAGAAGCGCCTGCAAGAGGCCAAGTTCGAGCTGCTCACGTCGGAAGCGTCCTACCTGAACTCACTGAACGTCCTGGAAGCTCACTTCGTGTCCCATCCCGCGTTCCGGGACGCCCACGTCTTGCCCAGAGATGATTTTGATACCCTCTTCGCTACCATACTGCCAGGTATTTATTAAATTCATAATAAAAATTTGAAAATATCTTTCCTATTCGATGTTCTTTTTGTAGTATTACTTCAGAAGAAACTTAAGTGGTTTATGTGTTTTTTAAGTGTTTAATTTTATTGTACCATGTAACTGTTTGTTTCCTTTTTAAAAAAACAATACAAATTAATTCTTCTCAGAACTATTCCTGAAAAAAATGCATCATTGCATGCATGGTATTTAGTCCTTTAATTTTCCACATGTGTTTTTTATTATCTGATTAGATCGACAATCAAGCATGCGGCCGACTTAAAATACTTTAAAGCTGTCAACTTGTAGTCTACGATCTTTCGTCACAGTTCCTAATTTTACTGCCTCTCAACTTTTTAGTTTGTTTTTAAGACTTAGAAAGACAAAATATATAAACTCAAAGAACCAAGCTTTGATTGAATAAGAAGACAGATATAATGAGAATCAAATCAATTAGTGTTATTATCTCCAATCCGAATGTGTACCTGCTATTGGATCATTAATCATCGACAAGGTCGGTCTATTATCATAGTTAGTGAGTAATTATCCACATCGTTTCCGCTACCTACGTGATGCAAACAAATGTCGATGTTTGTGAAACTTTTTCAAGTGTCTATTAAGGTTATAAGGTCAGTTAGTCGGCTATGTATGCCCTTGGTAACAAATATTTTACTCTGACATATGACCGACTGCACAAATCGTTATCCTACTGGAAGATAAATAAAAACATATTATTTCATGACATTACATTTCGAATTATGTATGTAGTAAGTAGATTTTATCTTCAATCATAAAATTTGCATACTGTTTTCAACGGTTAGATGGGCAAGGTCGTTGTTATGTAATTTAAACATCTGTATCATACCCTTCTATTGCAAATAAAGAATTTGAATTAGAATTTTGAAGATTTTGATTGCATATAAACAGCATGGCTTCCGACCCCGCAGAACCACCATCTTATATTATTTCTCTCCAAGAAGTAACATTAATAACGCCTTTACTGTCAACGAGCTTCAATAATGCTATTGTAGGTAAAATCCCCTATTGATCAGAGTAGAGTTTACTCCGATACTGACTTAGGTTCTTTCGCTGCTGTCTCTTACGACATCCATGAAGAGACAGGCAATCATAAACCACTCTTTCGGTCTATGTTTGCAACTAATCCAACAACCGTTTCATCCGGCCGAGTCCATTGAATGAATCCAAACACGTATCTATTGTCGCAGTAAGAAAATGCTCGCAACTCCTAATGAACGAGCTGGAGAAGTGCTGGCAGGAGAACATCCTGCTGACGGGCATCTGCGACATCGTGCACAAGCACGCGGAGCAGCACTTCCACGTGTACGTGAAGTACTGCTCGCAGCAGGCGCTCATGGTGCGCACGTTGCAGAGGCTGCGCGAGAGGCCCGCCTTCGCTGCTGCGCTCAGAAGGTAAAATCTAAACTTAAACTCGTTTTTTTTTTTTTTTGTAATGGGTTTTACGGCCATGGATACAAGTCCTTTATAGCCCTTCTTAATTTTTTAATCTTCTTCAGTCCTACAGTGTGGTTTCGTCAAGTCTTAGTCTAGTCAGTGGTCAAGTCTAGTCAAAAGAATTAGGCTAAGTGAAGTAGTAGAAAAACTGCACTTAGCGATTACTAGGAGCTTTTGGCAACAAGCATGAAAATCACATAAATCAAACACTGTATCACTTCCCAACACTCACGCTTGTTATCGAACACTTTGCAAATAATAATCTACCATTATTATGCACAAACACTCAAAAAAACACAAATTTTGGAAAATAAAATACAGCGCAGATATTGCTCTTAACAGCTTCCCGCCAAAAGTCTTAATTGTATTATTTTCAAAAGTCCACTTAAACTCGTGAAAAAATACGGATGGAAGATGTGTATTGTTCGTCTATCGTTTGTGAATCAATCCATCAAGTCAGTCACCACGGCTTGATCTTTGTAAAGTAAACGTGCAATTAAAACGTAAAATTACAGGATTAAGCGCGTAAAGTACCGACGTTTCAACCGTGTTGCAACGGCCGTGGTCACGGAACACTGGCTCGGCATTTCTACAGCTTTATACTACTACTCATCTTAGCGCCTTCCCGGTTGCATCCGGGCTTAAATTGGCTGATTGCCTCAGAGCCCAGGGTCTGCTTTCCTACATTTTCTTCTCCGTTTCGCACGTGCTCTCTCAACTTTCATGAAGGTATTTTACGCGCTTAATCCTGTAGTTTTATGAATGCAGTGCGTTAGGTTAAAAGTTAACGTGTAATTACTTACATACATATTATATCACGCCTGTTTCCCGTAGATTTTCACATGCCTTACCCCCCTCGCTTCCACCATACTCTTCTCTCTTGTCATACACGCTCGTCGATAACGGGCACTCCTTACCTTTTCAAGATGACTGCTTTTTGGTCGAAATTTTTTTTCTGATCCTATTATGTTATTGTACCAAACATGTTTTTCTCTCCAGATTGGAAAGCCACCCCGCGTGCCAGTCGCTTTCTCTCCATTCATTCCTGATGCTGCCGATGCAGCGAGTCACCAGGCTGCCACTCTTACTGGACGCAGTGCTCAAGAACCTCAATGACCAAGAGCAGGAGTACCAGAGCTGTATGCTCGCCCTCGCCACTCTCAACAGTGTAAGTAAGGCATTGTGTTTTATTGAATGATTGGTACCGTGTTCCACAGGGTAGTATTTTATCCCCTGGACTTTTCTCCATTTTTAATAATGACATTAAAAACGGCATCTATCCACTCTAAATTCTACGTTTATACCAACGATTTAAAGATTACTCGGGTGTAAAGTGCATTATTTCCGGGCTTAATTAATTTTTGTATATTACAGTTCGTGTCGCAGTGCAACGAAGGCGCGCGTAACGCGGAGCGAATCGAGGAAATGTTCCGCGCGGCGCGAACTATCGAGTTCCCGCCAAATGTGAAGAACGCGCCCGTGCTGGGCCCTGCTTGCTCCAGGAGAGATAGAAAGTAAGTTAAAGAATCATTCAGTTATGAGATTTTCATATAGATGTACCTAGGCACTTCTTTTATGCTCCGTATAGCCTGACCAGAAAAACAAAAATGCTTAGTTGCAAGTAAAAGAAATTAGTTCCAATATTTTTCCGCAAAATGGCGAAGGTTGCTATTTTATTGGTCTATTAATGTGATTCTGTTCCGAATTGGATTCTGTTCATGCTCAAACTTCTGCAAACACAGCGATTATAATACGCTAATGACGGATTAAGAGAAACGCAGGAAGCGGTATTCATGTGCGGTCATATGGTATACCCTTTTTGGTCACCCTATTCTCTATATAACTAACGTAACATTGTCTATTGTAGACCAGTCCGCTGGCTGGTCAGGTCTGGCGAGATGACGCAGCTGGTGTGGAAGACAGACGAGATGAAACTGACCTTCGGCAAGAAGTTCCACAAGATACCGCTCTACCTGTTCCTCTTCAACGACCTGCTGGTCATCACCAAGAAGAAGAGGTAATGATTGTCTTTTACTCAATTTAGTATTTCCTTCTCTGGTTTTTAGCGTTGATCATTTGCATATATCTGTCATCCACAGCAATATTAAGCTGCGATTCGATCCAGTGCGGCGGAGGTCGTAGGACATGTAACTAGCACTAGTAATAGGCTACTTGACTGTATTCATACTTAGTAAATATTGTTATACTAAACAAAATATACCCTAAAAAGTAACCGATTCTGAAAACAACAACAAAATTGGTTGTTAATTAAGGCAGTAATTCGATTTTAAAGTTTTCTCTAAAAGAAAAGTGGGAGCGTGGTGGGGACGTCTTGCTATCTCTTTTGTACGCACGAAACCAAGTGGCAGTGATGTCACAGCTCACACAGTGCATCCTTTTTTTGTTTTTTGACAGTTTCCCCTTTCACCGAATTTCCAAGGCTTTAAAAATTATTTATTTTTGAACGGATCACAAAAATTCTTTCATAATTCTGTTTCTGGAAATAAAAATATTGATATGAAAGAAAAAATAAAAATTAGTAGAATACCCAATTTAAGTCGTAACAGTACCATTTAAGGTGATTATCCTACGTAGCTTTACGGAGTCCTACACCTACGACGCGGATTCAGCTTTAGCCAGTCAGGAAATATTTTAAATCAAGGGAAGGGATCTCATTCACACGTCTATATTTTTTCTTTATTAGATAGTAGCTGTTTTCCGCAGATCCGCCTGCGTCACAAAATTAAATATTAAATTTAATGAAATTTGGTATGAACAGACAAACAGATAGACTTTTGCATTTAACATTATTAGTATGGAGTATTGATTTTTATGACAGTATAATTAATGTCTATTTGGACATTTTTATCACGGTGCTCCATTTTCCAGGACTGTTTTTTTTTGTAATTTGTCCCTAAAAATACACATGATATTGGATAGGGAGGGGTAGTCATAAAATCTCACCACATATCACCAGAAGAGACCTCTCCCTTGGTTATTCTATTGGTTAAAATATGCTCAAGACACATAAAATTATTAATGGACGACCACTAAGGCAATGGTCTTTCGACAAGAAGTATAAATTTGTTGTTTGTCGCAGCGAGGAGTGCTTCGTGGCGGTGGACCACTGTCCTCGCTCGCTGCTGGAGGTGTGCGGGGCTGAGGGAGGGGTTGCGGCGGGGGGAGCGGCGGGGGGAGCGAGGCACGCGTTACTGCTCACGCTGCTAGAGAACCACGAGGGACGCACCGTCGAGATGGTATGGATATGTGACCTTCCTTTTAGCATAGCTCGAGTAGTACTACCAGTGGCCACCTGGATGGGACTCTGCTTCTATTTCCATGGGAATCTCCCAAAATTCTCTTAAACGTGTTTAATTTTAATCCTTCTAATCGTATTCTTATGCTCCGGCTACATTATCGCGATAACGCGAAGGTTTGCGTTGTCGCGATACGTCTGGCCAGAGTCCTGTCGCGAATACAAATGCCCTTCGCGCCGTTGTCGATAAAATACCGGACATGAAAGGGTTTTATCACGACAAAGTTTGTGTTGCGAGCTATACTGCGCAATCCCCTCTGTTTTCCTTAAAATTAATTATAGCGACATTCTAGATTATCGCGACGTAACGAATAATGTGGCCGAGCACTTCGTCATAGACCGAACACGAAGTTTTATCGTTTATCGGGACAACGCAAACACGAATCTTCACGATCAAGTGTGGCCGTAGCATTAGTAACACTGTCATCCTTCCACATCTTCACAGCTAATGTCCTGCCCGTCGGTATTAGACGCGTTCTGCTGGTCAAAAGCCGGACAGGACCCGAAGAGAAAATAGTGTACCAAGTCGGTCTAACACAATCTTATCAAACATTTCCCTTATTGACTAAGCGAAAGCGAAGTCTCCATTTTAAGACTGGCTAATTTTGCTTTTGTATGGAAAAAATTAGCTAGAGGTCACATTTTTGAACAGATACTTTCCGAACTTGACACACGTATTGACTTGTTGTATTATAAGTTGTTTCTCTTATATAATGGGAAAAATAAGGACAAAAACGGAAAAAGTTCTTCGCATTTTTTAAGAAAATTCAAAACATTTTTTATTATATAGTTTATTTACATTTAACTAAAGTATATAGGTGCCATTTTGTTCGATTACTTTTTGCCATCTTGTAGGTAGGGACATTTTGAGGCTTCTGATCAAAATACCGCGACAAGTGGTTTTGGCAGTCTTGTCGTGATGTTAACCTGACACTCCCTAAAGAATTCTGAAAAGACCGAAACAGGTGGAAATCTGAAGGGGCAAGGTCAGGACTATACGGCGGATACATTAACACCTCCCAGCCAAACTCTTAATTTTTGCTGAGCGGCTAAAGATTTTTGAGGTCTAGCGTTATCATGATGAAAAACCACACCCTTTCTGTTGATTAATTCCGGCCGCTTTCTTTCAACTCTCATCAGTTGTTCGCAGAAGAGTTCAGAATCGATGGTCCTACCTGGTGGTAACAGCTCATAATAAATAATGCCCTTCCAATCCCACCACACACACAGCATCACCTAGTTGCGAGTTAACCCGTAGCCACAGTCTGTGAAGCCTGACCAGACTTTGACCACAACCTTTTTCGCACGTTCTTATCGTACATGATCCACGTTTCATCACCAGTAATCAGCTTCTTCAAAAATGGTTCGGTTTCATTACGTCTTATAAAGAATCACAAATGAGTACACGGTTCATTAGGTTTCATTTAGTGAGCTCGTGAGGTACTCGAATATCCAGCTTTTTTGTGTACCCAGTTTTTTTTCAAGTGCGCCAAAACTGTTTTTTGGTAAATTCCCAGTTCTTCAGCTACATCGTAACTACTGACATTCCTATCTTGCTTCACTTTTTAAAAAATGACATCCATTTTATCCGTAATAAGGCGACCAGCGCGACGTGCATCTTTGACATCAAAATTTCCGGATTGAAAACGCTTAAACAAAATTTGTGCTACTCTCACAGGCACTGTACTAGGTCCATTAACATCGCAAATTTTTTTCGCGACTTGCCTTGTATATTTACCTTTTTTGTAGTAAAACTTTAAAATGTATGGAATTTCTTCATTATATTCACTCATCTTGACAGTAATAAAAACAAATGAAAATCACACATTTTCCTAATTTGAATATGGAATTATCTTCTTTAAAATTTAAACTTTTAATGATACCAAAACCAGCCAGATACAAATAGTATAGCTAAAGAGTTTTTATAAGTTTATACATACTATATGCGAAAAGGCTTTTTCCCCAACCTAATATTTATTACTGAATGTATACTTACGAAACTTTGCAGACATATTTCTTGATTTATTTATTTTTCTTTTTTGTCGAGAGCATTTTTGATTGAGGGTAAAATTAAGGCAAAGCGAGGAAATTTTGGTGTACATTATTCAACTTATTTCAGTTATATTTGATAATAACATCGTGCGTTGGTTGGTTTGTAAAAGGGGGGGGGGGGGTATGGGGAAAATGTTCGTAGTAGCGTTTTAAAAAGAAATATCGTATTTGAAGGATGTTCGCGAAGTTCACAGAACTACTAGTTATACCTATGTAGTTTCACATCCCGTGCGTGCTCCTCTACATTATCAGTATCTCTCTCTTTCGCAGTTAATGTCATGTGCATCAGAAACGAACGCGTCGCGCTACTCGCAGGCCCTGTGTCCAAGCCCGACAGGGCTCGACGAGGAAACATTTTCCTCAGTTTTTCACGTTCCGTCGCGTATGGTCAAATTCGTAATCGGTCAAATTCATAGAAATCGCAACTAGTCAAAATAGCAAACCACCAAAATAGCAAACCTTCAAAATAGCGAACTGTCAAAATAGCAAAGCGTCCAAATAGTGAACCGTCAAAATAGCAAAGCGTCAAAATAGCGAACCGTCAAAATAGCAAAGCGTCAAAATAGCGAACCGTCAAAATATCAAAGCGTCAAAATAGCAAAGCGTCAAAATAGCGAACCGTCAAAATAGCAAAGCGTCAAAATAGCGAACCGTCAAAATATCAAAGCGTCAAAATATCAAAGCGTCAAGTAGCGAACAGTCAAGCTGTTGTACGAGTTTGTCTGTTATGATTCGTTTATACGTAGGTATACTAAAAAGTGTGTCTTTATTATGTACTATTCAAGGGTCTTACTCTTACGAGGGCGACACTGAGTCTTTAGAACTGACCACTTGTAAACAGTATAATAAAAAAATAAGTTTAAATTTTGAAAATGGAACTCTGCCAATATTTTTGAGTATGTATTTTATTAATTTGTCATTTGTTTTACGATTTGGCGGCAAATTGAAAATTGTCTGTGTCACGTCAGCATGAATTTAACACGAGAAAATTTTCGTGCAATGATTTTTTATGACTTTCGTTGTCATTTAATTCAACAAGAAAGTTATGATAGACTTCGATTGGCCTTTCACGATGAAGCCCCATCTCGTGCCACTGTTTACAACTTGTTTAATGAGTTCAAACGTGGTCGCACTAATCTCACCGATGATCTGCGTGAGGGACGGCTTTCTACGGCGACGACTAAAGATAACATCAGTGTTGTGCGGCGTATGATAGAGACTGACAAAAGAGTGACCTATCAGCAGATTCGGGCAAGTTTAGGCATCGGTATGAGCCAAGTGCACAAAATCCTGCATGAACATTTAGCGGTCAGGAAGCTTTGTGCCCGGTGGATACCTCACGATTTGATCGAGGCCCAAAAAATCCGTCGTGTTTATTTGTGCCGTGAAATGGTTCAAAGATTTAACGGAGGTGACTCAAATGCTGTGTTTGACATACTAACGGGTGACGAAAGCTGGATTTACTGTTATGATCCCGAAACCAAAAGACAGTCTGCTCAGTGGGTGTTTCCTTCCGAGGAGTTGCCAACTAAAGTGAAGAGAGGTCGAAGCATGGGAAAAAGGATGGTGGCCTTGTTCTTCGGAAGGACCGGACATTACGCGACAATTGTTTTAGAGGATCGAAAAACAGTTACTGCAGAGTGGTATACTAACAATTGTTTGCCACTTGTCTTGGAAAAAGTTCGGGAGAAACGACCTCGCAGTAGGATCCTCCTTCACCACGACAACGCCTCGTCGCACACCGCCAGGCGAACGATCGACTATTTGGCGACATCAAACGTGGAATTACTAGGTCACCCGCCATACAGCCCCGACCTCGCATCTTGCCATTATTTATTCCCGAAAATAAAAGAAAAACTTCGAGGAAAACGTTTTATAGACGCCGAGGAAGCAGTGGCTGCGTTTTAAAACGCCGTCGAAGAGACCCCTAAAGACGAGTGGGCAAAGTGCTTTTCTCAGTGGTTCCATCGAATGCAGAAATGTTTGACGTGAAAGAACACTATTTTGAAAAGATGTAATAAAAGGAATAACTTGCTAGTGTGCTCAGTTTTTGATTTTCTAAGAACTTTCAGTTTGACCCTCGTATGTTATGACTGTTTTTATATAAAAGACATTTCTAGACGCAAAAATTTTTGCCAGGTAATATTTTGCCACTATTCTTTACTTTAATAGTATTAGCAGAAACTAAAAGCAATGTGGAATAAAAGAAATTGAGGGTATTTTGAAATATTATTTAATGCGGGTATTCTTGTTTATGACATTTTATTTGATAAGAAATATGAAAAGATTTTGAGTTAGCTGGAAGAGGGGCAAAATCACAATAAAAGCATTTTTTTGTAAAATAGTTTATCTTCGGTTAAAGCTATTTAAGCGTTGATTATGATTTTGAGTTCATAAATATTGATTTTTATTTTCAAAGGACCATATACGTATATTAGTTAAAATTATAAGTATAAATAGACACAATTTTGTATGATTTCGAATATTTATTTTATATCTAAAATATTTACTATTTTTTTGTATTTGATGTCAAATAGTAAGAAGTAATGCATACATTAAGAGGACCTTACGCAAATTTGTTAAAATAATTATGTATTTTTTTGGATAAAAAATATATGCTACAAAATATAAATACGTGTATTAAAGACCTGTGGGTAAAGTTTTTCGTGTTGATTATTAATAAATACTGTTGAACTTTAATTTTATTCTTATTTCTTACTATTATTCGACCGATTGCGATCTTGACTGTTTGCGATTAGAAAATGATGCAAATATGACCTTTCACGATTTCTATTTTGACAGTTTGAGATATGAACCAATCGCTATTATGACCGAATGCAATTTTGACGGTTTTTCAGTCACTTGACTGTTTGCGAATTTGACCATACGCGACGGAACGGTTTTTCATACCCCGTGAGCGGTTCTCTCTATCATTATCCCTCTGTTCGCAGCTAATGTCATGCGGATCAGAAACAGACGTGTCTCGCTGGTCGGAGGCGCTGTCGCCCGCTCCGGCCGGCGCCGACGGGGAAGCAGTGTACGCCGGCTGGGACTGCCCGCAGGTGGCAGCACTGTACGCATACAGCCCCGCGCAGCCCGACGAGCTGCGGCTGGCCGAGGGTGACGTCATCAACGTCACCAGGAAGACTAGTGAAGGTGTGTACCGCGTGTAGTGTAGGAGGCAGTGTACGCCGGCTGGGACTGCCCGCAGGTGGCAGCACTGTACGCATACAGCCCCGCGCAGCCCGACGAGCTGCGGCTGGCCGAGGGTGACGTCATCAACGTCACCAGGAAGACTAGTGAAGGTGTGTACCGCGTGTAGTGTAGGAGGCAGTGTACGCCGGCTGGAACTGCCCGCAGGTGGCAGCACTGTACGCATACAGCCCCGCGCAGCCCGACGAGCTGCGGCTGGCCGAGGGTGACGTCATCAACGTCACCAGGAAGACTAGTGAAGGTGTGTACCGCGTGTAGTGTAGGAGGCAGTGTACGCCGGCTGGAACTGCCCGCAGGTGGCAGCACTGTACGCATACAGCCCCGCGCAGCCCGACGAGCTGCGGCTGGCCGAGGGTGACGTCATCAACGTCACCAGGAAGACTAGTGAAGGTGTGTACCGCGTGTAGTGTAGGAGGCAGTGTACGCCGGCTGGAACTGCCCGCAGGTGGCAGCACTGTACGCATACAGCCCCGCGCAGCCCGACGAGCTGCGGCTGGCCGAGGGTGACGTCATCAACGTCACCAGGAAGACTAGTGAAGGTGTGTACCGCGTGTAGTGTAGGAGGCAGTGTACGCCGGCTGGAACTGCCCGCAGGTGGCAGCACTGTACGCATACAGCCCCGCGCAGCCCGACGAGCTGCGGCTGGCCGAGGGTGACGTCATCAACGTCACCAGGAAGACTAGTGAAGGTGTGTACCGCGTGTAGTGTAGGAGGCAGTGTACGCCGGCTGGAACTGCCCGCAGGTGGCAGCACTGTACGCATACAGCCCCGCGCAGCCCGACGAGCTGCGGCTGGCCGAGGGTGACGTCATCAACGTCACCAGGAAGACTAGTGAAGGTGTGTACCGCGTGTAGTGTAGGAGGCAGTGTACGCCGGCTGGGACTGCCCGCAGGTGGCAGCACTGTACGCATACAGCCCCGCGCAGCCCGACGAGCTGCGGCTGGCCGAGGGTGACGTCATCAACGTCACCAGGAAGACTAGTGAAGGTGTGTACCGCGTGTAGTGTAGGAGGCAGTGTACGCCGGCTGGGACTGCCCGCAGGTGGCAGCACTGTACGCATACAGCCCCGCGCAGCCCGACGAGCTGCGGCTGGCCGAGGGTGACGTCATCAACGTCACCAGGAAGACTAGTGAAGGTGTGTACCGCGTGTAGTGTAGGAGGCAGTGTACGCCGGCTGGGACTGCCCGCAGGTGGCAGCACTGTACGCATACAGCCCCGCGCAGCCCGACGAGCTGCGGCTGGCCGAGGGTGACGTCATCAACGTCACCAGGAAGACTAGTGAAGGTGTGTACCGCGTGTAGTGTAGGAGGCAGTGTACGCCGGCTGGGACTGCCCGCAGGTGGCAGCACTGTACGCATACAGCCCCGCGCAGCCCGACGAGCTGCGGCTGGCCGAGGGTGACGTCATCAACGTCACCAGGAAGACTAGTGAAGGTGTGTACCGCGTGTAGTGTAGGAGGCAGTGTACGCCGGCTGGGACTGCCCGCAGGTGGCAGCACTGTACGCATACAGCCCCGCGCAGCCCGACGAGCTGCGGCTGGCCGAGGGTGACGTCATCAACGTCACCAGGAAGACTAGTGAAGGTGTGTACCGCGTGTAGTGTAGGAGGCAGTGTACGCCGGCTGGGACTGCCCGCAGGTGGCAGCACTGTACGCATACAGCCCCGCGCAGCCCGACGAGCTGCGGCTGGCCGAGGGTGACGTCATCAACGTCACCAGGAAGACTAGTGAAGGTGTGTACCGCGTGTAGTGTAGGAGGCAGTGTACGCCGGCTGGGACTGCCCGCAGGTGGCAGCACTGTACGCATACAGCCCCGCGCAGCCCGACGAGCTGCGGCTGGCCGAGGGTGACGTCATCAACGTCACCAGGAAGACTAGTGAAGGTGTGTACCGCGTGTAGTGTAGGAGGCAGTGTACGCCGGCTGGGACTGCCCGCAGGTGGCAGCACTGTACGCATACAGCCCCGCGCAGCCCGACGAGCTGCGGCTGGCCGAGGGTGACGTCATCAACGTCACCAGGAAGACTAGTGAAGGTGTGTACCGCGTGTAGTGTAGGAGGCAGTGTACGCCGGCTGGGACTGCCCGCAGGTGGCAGCACTGTACGCATACAGCCCCGCGCAGCCCGACGAGCTGCGGCTGGCCGAGGGTGACGTCATCAACGTCACCAGGAAGACTAGTGAAGGTGTGTACCGCGTGTAGTGTAGGAGGCAGTGTACGCCGGCTGGGACTGCCCGCAGGTGGCAGCACTGTACGCATACAGCCCCGCGCAGCCCGACGAGCTGCGGCTGGCCGAGGGTGACGTCATCAAAGTCACCAGGAAAACTAGTGAAGGTGTGTACCGCGTGTAGTGTAGGAGGCAGTGTACGCCGGCTGGGACTGCCCGCAGGTGGCAGCACTGTACGCATACAGCCCCGCGCAGCCCGACGAGCTGCGGCTGGCCGAGGGTGACGTCATCAACGTCACCAGGAAGACTAGTGAAGGTGTGTACCGCGTGTAGTGTAGGAGGCAGTGTACGCCGGCTGGGACTGCCCGCAGGTGGCAGCACTGTACGCGTACAGCCCCGCGCAGCCCGACGAGCTGCGGCTGGCCGAGGGTGACGTCATCAACGTCACCAGGAAGACTAGTGAAGGTGTGTACCGCGTGTAGTGTAGGAGGCAGTGTACGCCGGCTGGGACTGCCCGCAGGTGGCAGCACTGTATGCGTACAGCCCCGCGCAGCCCGACGAGCTGCGGCTGGCCGAGGGTGACGTCATCAACGTCACCAGGAAGACTAGTGAAGGTGTGTACCGCGTGTAGTGTAGGAGGCAGTGTACGCCGGCTGGGACTGCCCGCAGGTGGCAGCACTGTATGCGTACAGCCCCGCGCAGCCCGACGAGCTGCGGCTGGCCGAGGGTGACGTCATCAACGTCACCAGGAAGACTAGTGAAGGTGTGTACCGCGTGTAGTGTAGGAGGCAGTGTACGCCGGCTGGAACTGCCCGCAGGTGGCAGCACTGTACGCGTACAGCCCCGCGCAGCCCGACGAGCTGCGGCTGGCCGAGGGTGACGTCATCAACGTCACCAGGAAGACTAGTGAAGGTGTGTACCGCGTGTAGTGTAGGAGATAAGTAGTTGTTTTGTTTGTTCTTTGAAAATATTGTAACCATTTATTTGATGTTGCTTAAGTTAGTTACCTATTGAATGGATATAATAAATGAATATACTTTAAAAAAAAAAAGAATACAAACAGTTGACTAAATAGGTTTGTCTGTAATATTATGTTACTATTTGAACCATATTTATTTATTTTACTTTATATATAAGTAAGGCAATTATTTTTAATTTTGGTGTTATTTTAAACAGTCTTAATGGAAAATTATTAGAACAATAAGCCTAATAATAAACACTATATACAGGTTGGTACTACGGCGAGCGCACGCGTGACGGCGAAGCGGGTTGGTTCCCGGGCGCCTTCACCGCGGAGATCGCGTCCGCCCACGTGCGCGCGCGCAACCTGCGACAGAGATACAGGCTTCTCGCTCTCTCTGCCACCTACGTCGGACAGAGAAAGCGAATGCTGTGACACCCACAACAAAAGATTTTGTTATAAATATTATGTGTTTACCTTAATTTCTAATGTTTTGTGAAATAAATACCAACATTTTTTGAGTGCAACCTGTACTTGCGCTTTCTACTACCCAACGAGGAGAAAGATACTTTAACGTCCTCGCCACGCGTTTTTCAGTACCCAAATATCGCATGATTATAGCTTGGCACAATAGCGCCACTTTATTGTTGCCGATGTTTTGTTGTTGACATACAAAAAACTGAAATAAACGGTCGTTCAACCATGTGACTAATCATTTGTCAGCACCACATGAATGACGAGTAATCAAGAAAATACAGTTTATAATTAAAAAGTAAAATAATGTAACATTCCATCAAAGACCAATATGATCTTCGGAGGCAAGGAACCTCAAACTGATTCTCTGATAAGGATATTTTGCTATAATAATCACATTTAAATGTATTATAGAATAGACTTTGAAATGAGCACGCGTTGCCTTGTTTGTTGATACATCACAGATTTTAACGCAAATTATTGTAAGACATATAATAACATAATACATCCCTATAGAAAGTATTATTAATATTTTAATTGCACTATAAAAGGACTCGCCTAGCTTACAGACTATGTCCGTCCAGCACTGCCTACATCGATATCGATAAAAGGTATCGATAAACTAAGACTAGTTGTATTTTTGGAACTGTTTACGAGAGTTATTGACTTTGTTTTCTCGTTGATGAGCTATTTTAATAATTATATGAATTAAGGTGCTTCGTATAGGTGATAGGACTCTCAAAGAGTGGCCGTTTGTGATGTGTACAGTTACGTATGAGATTCACAATGTATTGTACAGAGTAAATTATGATTTTTTTATTTGTATCGATGATTAGATTTTAGTATTTTTGCGTTTTATGCTATGGGTAATTAGATTGAAACCACTCTTGACGGAGTTATGAGAAATGGCGGTAGTTCAAAAAAATCTGTTACTAAATACAGTTAGATCAAAAACAAAAGTAAAAAGCCACTAAATTCTCAGTATTTGTAATTGTATTGGACCCAACAATACCTTGTTATTTGTAAAGATGTTTCTGTAATTCTTTTTTGTTTCAATAAAGTTATTTGACATTATAGTGCGCGAATTCTCGAGCTACCGCTAGTCAAGTATTGTTTTAACCTAAGGTGCTTCACTTGTCCGCGTTTCGAAATTCCCCTAGTCACGACGCGGGCAAGCCGTCGGGCTCGGCGCCGATCGTCTTACATTCCCGAACTAACATTGTTTTAAGCTATCAAATTGTAAACATATTTGAATGTACTTAAGTAAATTATTTTGTAGATATTTCCATGTAATAGTCTTGAGAAACTAATTGTATTTATAGCGTTATGTAATTATGATCCATATCAATTTCAAATATATTAATTGTATTTAAAATTTATTTGGTTTTATTTCTTAGTATCCATGACAGATTGAAAAATATTTTCTTTGTAGACACTAGGTATTTATATATATACATAACAATAAAAATTAATAACATTGAAATCTTAGATTAATAATTGGTCTCCGCGGTGCTACGACTAGATACCGCGCTGTAAAGAAAATTCAGTTTCCACAATGCGGCAACTTATTAGGAAAGTGTGTGTAAAACAATGTGCAAAGACGCACACTAGCGTCGATTATGGTGTTGCCAGCTATTTGACTGGACTATTATATTATTTGACCATACCAATGGGAAAATTATTAATTGCTGTGGTCTTGTTACCGATTATAAAATGAAGCTCAGAAAAACCTTTAAAATGAAATTAAAATAAAACTGGCCAAGTGTGAGTCGGCTCGCATGTTCTGTGCGATTTTTTATTTTTCTCCATTTGGACCTCCTTAACAAATTTAAAATTATCTCATAGGTTTTCCTGTAATTTATGCATCGAAATTATCGAATCTATAGTTTCGGAGATAAAGTAGGGGAAATGGTTAATTTTTATCTACTTTATTTAATAATTCTAATATAGAATCCTAAAATTGCAACAAACCTTTCATTTGATTTAACAATACACAGTACAGTATGTTAAACGTTACTTTTAATTTTCTATTTAGCTTGGAGCTAATTGATTACTGACCCCTTTTTAGTTGTAACCCGGGTTTAAATACAAATAAATAAATCGACATACACATACAACCATATTATCACGGCCTTTTTCCATACATTAGTATTGCCGGAAAATCGATTACACATCGAATAATAATCAATTCTTTGATAGTTGAAAATATAATCTAAGGTATCGTTTGTATTGATATTGATACTATCGATAATATATTTCTGTAAGTAGAACTGTGCACTCCCGCCGCCGAGTTCCGGTATATCTGTATACTACCGGTACCTTAAATGCTTGGTATTCCAAATGATTTTGATAATCATTAATCGATTATTTTCGACAAATTGTCAAAAATCAATACTACAGATTAGATTTCATCGATACTATCGATACATAATTGATTAATAACCATCGATATAAACGAATACCTATGTCGATTAAATCAATATAATCGATTATATCGACCCATTTCAACCATCGATTAAACGCTTAGTATTGCAGTTAATAATCGATTATTTTCGATTAATTGTCAAAAATCGATTAAATTGATTATATCAATAATTTCGATACACTAGATTATTAAAAAAAACAAAATCGATTATCCGGCAATAATACGGGGTACCAACTACCAACTACCCAAAGGCCATATTTAGAATGTTGGTGGGCGTAAAGTGGAAATGGAATCAAAATAGTGATAGGTTGCTAGTCGCATCACCTACTGATAGGTATGGTTTCTTCGATTCTTGCCTACTCCCTCGGCCGGCTTGTATGGTCTGCGCGGGAAGAGAAGCACGTTTTCACTTTTCTCCCAGACCAGCATTGAAAAAATAAGATGCCACAGACAGACAAAATTTAAGTCGAAATTATAACATCCCTCTTTTGGGGTCGGGAGTTAAAAAACAAAATATCCTGATAATAAAAATCGAAACCTCGGGGAATTTGGGATTTTTTAATACACGGCAACATTGAGCACTGAGCGGTATTCGCGCCATGTTTTAGGGTTTTATTATTTTCATGAGAAATTTATGTCCATATTTCGAAATTATACAATACTTACTGATATGTAATACCAATATAAATGCAATATCTTTCTTATTTCTTTTAGTATTATTCTTACACAGTTTGACTATGCAAACTGCCATTTTGCTTCTGCTTTTACATTAATTTTAAAATTCGACGTAAAGACGTCCAACTCACTCATCGGTTGCGGCGTGACTGACGAGGTTACACCGCAAGTACGCCGAAATCGGCGTAACTTTTATTTGCCGCATTTTTCTAGTACACCAACGGTATCTAGTCGAGCGCGCGAGACCAATTATCAATCTAAGATTGAAATATATCAAACTAATACTATATGTTGTAACATGTGAACAATGTCCGATACTAATAATTAAGGTTGCCAGAAAAATAAAACTGTTGCTAGTACTGAAGTAGTAAGTAGTATATTTCAGTTATGTACAGACCTGCTGCAATAGATGTTTTATATTTAAGAAATTTATGAAATTTCTTTTCTGAAAATAAAAATATAAAGCTTCAAAAAATAATAAAAATAATCCAAATATTTATACTTGAAAATAAATTATAAAATCAGAGTCACATATATAAATTCAGATCTAATAAAAATATTTATCTTAAATAATTAACAAAGATAGACAGAACAAAGATCAATCAAAGATGGTGGCTGAATAGTTACAAAGAACAATAACTTACACTTCAGCATACCTACCCCACCCCAAACTTTACAACTACGTGATGTCAACGAGACTGCTTGATAATAGACGGGTATATTACATGATTGAGTGAATGAACATAAAAACTGCAGTTTGATTCTGTTTCTGTCAATAGAACAGATACTAAATCACCACCACAATAGTTTCCCAGCCGTAGTTCCTTTTCCCTAATATCACATTTATATAATTTTTCACAAGAATTACCATTAAAAATGACCACTCTAGGACATAATGAGTACAAAATAGGTCATTGATATAAATGGACATCAATAGCGCGATACTATGCTTTATTATATCTGAAATAATTGACTGATATACAGATTTAACACAATGAGTAGAAAACTTAAACAATAAGTAGCAAAATATAACATTCAGTCACCAGCTTCATTTTGTATAAAAAGCATTATTTGTGCATCTTATTGTACTATTTTTCAAATACACCTCCATTGCTCTTATCAAATAGGTACATCATTGCTTATTACTAAATTATATTAAAAACAAGCTCTCAAACATGATAAAAGAGATCACAGAATACGGTCAAAAATGGAATAAATTCAATGACTTGAGCTAAGTACTTTTAAAAAACTATAAAATGCTGTCTCGCTCGCGCTATTAAGAGCTGATGATCAAATAAAAAAGTGGTAGCTAAAGAAGAAAAAAATAATAGAAATCTACGCCAGTTCTTCCATGTCAAATCCCGCAATTATTCAAAAACGGAATGCACTATCAGACAGAATTCAACATGGTCTCGTAACAATAAACTTGAACAATCAACAGATATCATCATATCCTCGACTTGGAGGAGTTGTCCTTAACCTCGAACAGCTTTCTCACGAAGTACACCTGCAGGCTTGCCGTCGCCACGATTATGATTATCTGTATCACTGACAATCTGGAAGAGCACAATTACAGCGTAAATATTGTGACATTATTAAAAAAAAACAATAATTTAAGGTGGACTGTTTGACACTCTTAGCATAAGTTCTGTCTATGGTGCAATATATTGTGTAAGTGACTCGTCTAGTCACATAACTCTTTCCGCTTTAATGACAAACATAATGAAATTTATTTCGTATGGATAACAAACAGCCTGGCCACGGGGCAATTCGCCGCGATGCCACCGACGACTAAAAGAAATACATACAAATGTATTTGTTTTAGTGCATTAATCGTTACTACTCCTCATTTCGACTCGCCAGTAACCAGTTCCCGTAGATTTTTAGTGCATTTGTTATGTATTTCTTTTAGACGCCGGTTGCATCGCGGCGAAATTCACCGTGGCGAATTGCCCCGTGGCCAGGCTGTCAAGGTAGTGTGCAGAAAAACACAACATAATTCTTGATACAAAGAAGTTGCGGGAGAATGGAGCCACAGATAACAGTTAGTGTGTTGACCTATTAGGTAAAAATGCAAAAGCAGGCGAATTTTTATATCCGCCTATTATATCAAATAATATCTTTCAAAAATTATGGAATGAAGGTAGGCTAAAATATCTAAAAGTTAGGTCTCATATCTAGGTCTACAAAATCAGATACAGTTAGTGAATTATGGTAACACATATACAAGAACAAAAACCATACATAATCATGAATTCACAAAGTAATCTCTTGCTTTGTAAAAACACAATGCTATTTGATTAAAGACACCTGTGTTGTATTTATCAATATTTGAAACTTTGTGGGTTTGAAACCGAGGCATAATATCATTTTAATTGATCATTCTGTGTGGCACTGGTAAACAAATATTGGTAGTTGAATGCAAATACCTACCGTGCTACGGGGAACCATATAAAACCTTATCAGAACTTGATAAATTAATTAATGCTATAAATAAACTTAGGCTACAGATCAGACTCAAGGATAAACTAAATCCAAGGTATACCAGAAAACAATTTAGTACAGTACTAATTTTCACGCACGGCTCCGTCCGTGTCAGAGACATGAACAGATACTATTCTAGTTCTTAATTACAATCAACATGGTCCATATTTGCTGCAGTGCATATTTTTTCTTAAAAATATTATTTTTAAATATATAAGTGACAAATTAAGGATCTCACATAGTTGATAAAGAAGCTACAAAATAAAATATTATATGAATATTACCTCAGCACATATGTATTGTTATCTTGCAACAAGTTGTAATCCCGGGACTCCCGCGCCCTCGAGTGGTACTGATACTGCAGGATGTCATTAATGTTCCGCTCCACAAACTGTATGGAACTCTGAAAAAATATATAATTGTCAAGTTTTATACATTTTTTAACACTTAGGTTGCTGAACAAAGATACATTCCAATTATATCTGCCCTATATAAACATATTTAGGACTTTCAAGGGAGCAAGTTCAACACTGCTGACTTGTGACTTTATCTACACTAATATTATAAAGAGGAAAGATTTGTATTTTCATGTGTATGTTTGTAATGAATAGACTTAAAAAAACTACTGAGCAGATTTCAAAAATTCTTTCACCATTGGAAAGCTACATTCACCCTGAGTAACATAGGCTATATACCGCAGGTAGAGCTGCGGGAAACAGCTAGTGAATGGTATTTCCCCACATCATTTGGTTATTTCACTAGCATCCTTTAAACTAGCGGCAGAAGAGGATTGAGCATATTTTCACAACTTTATCCCTTGTAGGGAAAATACGAGCCAAAATTTAATTATGTTACCATATAACCCACCTTTATTTAGTATTTAATGGACTTGAAGATGGGAAAAAACAGCTTTTAATCAATTTAAAGACTGTCAGTGCTCCTAGGTACAACATACAGGGCATGGATAAGGAGAGGTACAGGTCTAAAGATGCACATAAAATTCAATATTAATCAATCATAAATCAAATGATTTATTTGCATTAAAATGTAGGTATTATTACATTTCTTGTTAAATAAGAACATAATATTCCCATATACATTTTACGGATAAAGATGTGCAAAATCTTAAACAAATATATTACAATTTGAGTATTATCGATTAATCAACTGAATTATTCTAAATAGTAATTATAAATTAATTTAAAAAATGTTCATAACTTTTGTTTTAGGGCGTAGGATAGGTAATTAACAGAAAATGTATGTTGACTAGTAAATTTTAAAAGTTTTTACACACACTAAACATTTCCGCCAAGCCTAAAACTACCAACACATCGAAATTATCTTGTTTAAGTTGTTTAATGCTAGCTGTTTCATAATAACTATTATGGACTGTATTGTTCTCTCTGGTTGCCTTAGGATTACATCCAAATTTTATTTTTCACAAGGCAGGTGATTTATTTTACCATACCGTATTCCGACCGTTATCCTCAGACCTTCAAATTTCGCGCAAAAATTATGAAACAAGCTTGATTCATCTTACATCATCTGTCAAAAAAGCATCTGTCAAATCTTATCGGAAAGTCGGTAATTTTAACAAAAATTACGACAAGGTGTAGTTTGTATGAGTGTGTAGAACACAAACCTGCAACTTTATACCTTTGGAATTTTTTAAAACATTTTTGGGTAAGTTTCCGAGTTTTATTACTATGTATGCTTTATTTGTTTTCTGAGCACTTTTAATTCTTAAAAACAAGCAAATATTTTGTATTTAGATTGATTTATCCAGAAAATAAAAATGGACGGAATCAGGCGTATTATAAAATAACAACACTCGGGATACTGACCAAGTGGTCAGTAAGAGGTATATCACATGTAAATTAAAGCAAATTTTTAATTATTTGCTTATTTTGTGAACATTTTGTATTCATTTATTTCTTCTTAATACTATGCTTAAAACCTTATATTTCATGTTTATCATAAAAATTGTGTACTTTTGTAGTTATAAAATAATAATAACTGTGTATGAAGTTAAAAAGACACTGAAAATATGTATTAATTCAACTACAGATACTTTATTATACAAAAAAGGGATGGTCAGAATCAGATATATGAATTGCTTCCCATGTTTCTGTACCTATCTGACCAACTCAGGTGCTTATGGTTTTAGTTGAGCTTGGCATAGGTTTATTTCAGGTGCATCATAATGAAAGATGAAAAAAGATGTAAAAGCTATGATAGAAGAAGATTATTACAAGAGTTGAAGAAGCATAGAAATTAGCTAAAAAAGTAAAGAAAAAATAGAAAGAGCTCAAAAGAGGAAAGAGAAGAAATATATCTATCAAAAATAATGTAAATAAAAAATAGTTGTTATATGTTACTCAAATATTTATCTACATATATATATATATAAATAGTTTGGTGTAAAGATATTCTTTCAATGCCATTATTTTTCTCATTGATTTTTGTCTTTGATTCATATTACTAATAAATGATAAATGTCCTGATTTAAATTTTGTTTTATTTCTTACAAATTCCAACTGTATTTTAAAGCCATAAGGTTCATTTTAGCAGGCAAGATATGTCTGGTAAGAAAACAGTGCCTCCTTGGTCGGATACAGGAATAACTGGCGTCAGCCGGTCAGAAAAAGGTGTTTTCGGTTTTATAGTTCAAAACTAAATAAAAAAACATAACGACCTTTAAAAAATACGAATTTGCACTTTTTATGTAAATATAGTATGTTATCTTTCACAAAAATATTAAGTTTCATAAACTTTTGAGTAATTTTTTAATCTTTTGATGGATTTACTAAACCAAGTCGATCTGTGGTCAGTATACAGTGCTTTTGCGTTAGCGCCTTTTGGTGACACTTTATAATTACTGATCATCATCATCTCAGCTGTAACACATAAGCCAAATACTGGACATTGATAGATTCTTATCTGACTGATTTAAAAATACAGATAAATAGGAATTAAATGTAGATTGTATCAGCTTCATTGTCAGTAACACTTAAATAAAAATCTACATCACTTGTAGCAAGCTATATATAAATTAATAATAACAAATTTTATTCAAGCTTTCTGCTTAAGATTTTACATCTATTAACCAGTATTAAATAACTCACCGTAAAGTTCTTTATATTCATATCCAACTCCTCAACTTCCTTCGCATACTTCTCCCACATGTCGTACCTGATTACCGACAGATACAAGTTGACCAGCTTCCCGGCAAACCTTGAAAACTGATTGTCAATGCACACTGCATAGTAGCCTCCAGAAGAAGACTGGTCAGCATATTCTGCGCTTTGCCTCCACTCATACGGATGCACTATTTGTCCATTAGGGTGTCGCACAGCGAACCCACACATACCATCCCCACCTTTTAACACCTAAAACAAGAAAGAGACATCACATACTTTCACTAATTTTATCAAGTAAAATTCCTCAAATATTTGAGTAGTTTATGGACAATAGTTATAATACTAGGAATACTCTGTATTTCACGTGTTTTATTGATGTATTAAAAGTAAATACCTGGTAACTGGCGTAGAACGTAGCACCCGGTTGCACATACTGAAAGTAACAATCCTCTTTGCCTGCATCTATGTGCACCTTATAGTCCATAGTAACTGCAGGCAAGTTCTCGTACCATGGTGCAGGCGGAGATGTGGAAAAAACATCACCAACAAGTGATAAAACAGTAAATATTAACGATAACACCGTAAACATATGCCACGTCCGTCGAGCCATTTTTGAACTGAAGGAAAGAAAGAAAGAATTTGGGTTGATAGTCAGTGACAGTGACATTACAGGTTTTACGTCAGTTGGTTTTTTTTTCAATTTGGCTCTTACTCTCGTGTTTAGCCAGTAACAAGTAAAAATTTATGAATAAAGTTGTTTAATCAAACAAGTATAAAGTCAAGTTAGTTGTTAAGTCAAGTCATATTCAAGTTGAGTCAGGCTAAGTGAAGTGGTAGAAAAACTGCGTTTAGCGATTTCCAGAAGCTTTTGGCAACAAGCAAAGAAATCACATAAATCGAACACTATCACTTCCCAACACTCACGTTTGTTCTTGCTCACTTTGCGAATAATAATCCACCATTATTATGCACAAAACCTCAAAAAATCACAAATTTAGGAAAATAAAATACAGCACCGATATTGCTTTTCACAGCTTCCGCCAAATGTCCGTCAGTTGGGTTGTCAAGTCAACATTTCCGTCAAGGCCATCCCCGAATAGGTACCATTTTTAACTATTTTCTTAAGTGAATATTCCAATTTCTATCAGTTGCCGATATCAACATCAAGCAAACAACAAGGAAAAAAATCACGTTTGTGGTATGGAAGCCCCCATACTTAATTATTTATTTTATTTTGTTTTTAGTATTAGGCTACTTGACTGTATTCATACTTGGTTAATATTGATATACTAAACATTGGTAGTTAATTAAGGCAGTAATTCGATTTTAAAGTTTTCTCTAGAAGGAAAAAGGGAGCGTGGTGGGGACGTCTTGCTATCCCTTTTGTACGCACGAAACCGAGTGGCAGTGACGTCACACCACACACAGCGCATCCTTTTCTTGTTTGTTGACAACTTATTTATTTTTGAACGGATTACAAAAAATCTTTCATAATTCTATTTCTGGAAATAAAAATATTGATATGAAACACAAAATAAAAATTAGTAGAATACCCATTTGTTATTATTTAACATTTTCCAAAGGACAGCGGAATCTTAATACGTACCCTGTTGAGTACGGAACCCTAAAAAAAAATTGCCAAATGCCACTGTCATTGTCAATAAGACTGTCAATGTCACGACGTCCATAAATATATAAAAATCTAAGGCAACCTCAAATCATGTGTATTTTTGTGAGAAATTTTAAATTTAATAACATTAATTTTATTTAAACTTACAGAAGGAAATAACATATAAGACTAATAAAACAAAAAACGGAGAATATATTTAACAACTTAATACTATGAAAGCCAGATATCTAGCATTCTTCTCATATGTAGGAACTCGCTTCAGGTTGGGCATTAAGAATAACAGTTAATTATTTTTCCGGCTAAGTTTATAATTTTAAGACCACAAAATTGCGTATTTTCAAGGTCATCAGAGAAGTTGTGGCTAAAAGACAAAAAACAACATCCGGATCCAGAGAGTATACAAGGGGTTACGGAAATAGGTCTGTTAAAATTAAAGTCTTTGATCTATCCGCATTTTGTTTTATCTAGCCGGTAAGTTACAATTATATTTTTCAATAGGTATTTTTAGCTTAATATTTTAAAATATATTTAAAATTAAATTACTCACATCTAGGAATACCAACACCTAATGATGGCCCTGGAAAAATCTTGTTTATAGCCAGCCAGCTGTTTGTTACAGCTTTTCTTACATTTGTTTATTTTTTCATAATCAAATTTCAATGGTTTCCTTTTAGTGTTTTTTATTTAAACTTTACAAAAAGTTGGTAACAACCAACTTAATTTTTTGCCTTTGTAATTTCCAGGACCGATGGTGGAGTGCATGCACTAAACACTACAGCACACTTTGATCTTGATAGACTTGGATCAAAGATATATGACCCAGATGGCATAACATTTATGCTCAACAAATTCTTCTACAAGAGTGATATTAGCATATATGTCAAGAAATGTATAAGAGTTTCTGATGACTTTGATGCCAGGCGCTGGGCAATAGCTAGAAAATATTTGTATAGGTGAATTTACCCTTTCCTTTACCTTTTTATTTGGTGTATAATGAAATTTTTCCCTTGAAAATAAGTCATGATTATCTCAATGTGTTTTCCTGATTGAATTCAAAGTGCCAGTGATGGGGTCTTTAGATAAAATAAGATTGAGTGTTTATATTATGACTTAGAACATACTGGTTTTGATAAAGCTGATTCCAACTTAACATAGTGGGGGGAACATATGATTTCCCTATTACAGGAAATGCAGGCTACTTTTAACTGGTCATTTTGGAAATCATTGGGAGATGTCCAGCTGTAGACTGACTACAGCTGAAATGATGATTATAACTACAGGAAACAATTTTTTACTATAAAAATGTAATTATTTGGTAAAATGATAAATAGTCATTCATAATTTTGTCCATTTCATTCCACAGTGTAAAAATTGAGAGGACTTCTAGAATTATTTAACTTCCATATTACATTATTCAATAAAATTTTATTTTAGGTTTGCAATACTCAATCGACATTTACCTGAAAACCAACACATAGATACAGTTATTCCTGTTGAAGAATGGAAAAGATGTCATTTCTTGAGGTAAGACAACAATTAAAAATTAATCCAATCAAGAGCAAGTTGAATTAATGCATAAGATTCCAACACTTAGGCTTGGTAATAGGCATTTGACTAACTAAATATTTCACTTAATTTTAATTTTCATAACATTTTAGGCACCAACACTGTTCAGATATCTAATTTACAGTTAAAGGGTTTAATATAGGTAACCTGAACCCTATTTTTACCTGCATTTTCTACTGTCAAAAACTATTTTGTGGGGAAAGTAAAACAAAGAATTCTCATTTGTATAATTTTTCTCTGAATTAACTATTCCAGGTTGACTAATTTTGAAATAGAAAGGTTCAAAGAAGGAGCCAGGTATTTCCCTGGCTACCACGACTTCACAACCTTTAAGAAGTTCGACAAGCTGAACCAACACAAGCACAGCCGGCGTCTGCTCTATTCTGTAGATGTGAGGCCGGGCACAAGTCGGAAAATAATCACAGGTGACGAAGACTACTTTGATTACTGGGAAGTCGAGATCAGGGGGCGAGCCTTTGTTCACAATCAGGTAAGTTAAGGAAACACTGATCAAACTTCAATTTCATATAACTAGATACTTAAGGAATTATTTTTCTATGGTAAAGTATTTTTTAAATATTGGTAGGTATCACATTGTTGAAATAGAAAAGAATTTAGACATTTTCCTTTTAAATGGTAAATAATTGTCTTTGGTTTCAAGTTGTTTACGATATAGGATCTTCAAGAATAAAAATTATACCCAAATAATGATTTTAGATTCGGCGGATGATAGGCACACTGTTGAGTGTTGCCGTTGGGAAAATTCCGCCCGAGGAAATCAAGGTGATGCTACAAATTCCATCCAAGCACTCCTGGCACAGCTTCATACAAAACTGTCCTCCTGACGGTCTGTACCTGTGCAATGTGGAATATAACCCTGGGCACTTGATATATGATCCAGATAGAGAGCAGAAAGTAAAAAATACTCCCATAGAAAGTAATAGCGAATTGGAAAGTGATAGTGAATAAACATGAGCTTTTTGGAAGAGTTGAAGAAACAGAGAGAAAAACTTAAAGAGACAGAAACAATAGTGACTAGTGTAGATGGACAGAGACATGTAGAGAAAGGAGATACAAAAACAATTTTTAGCCTGAGCCCGAGCTATGGGTTTGTAGTAGACACAAAACCTGATAATGTTCCTGTTGAGATTGTAGACCATTTGTATATAGGCTCTCAAGATTGTGCAGATAATAATGTAGTAAATGAACATAGCATTAAACATGTTCTTAGTTTAGGTATAAATGTTGATACAATTGTAAATCATAAATTTGTTGACTGCTTAGACCTCCCCGAGACAGATGTAACAGCAGTGCTGAATGTTTGTTTACCATTTTTGTACGACAATATAAGTAGAAAGGAAAATGTGTTAGTTCACTGTAACGCTGGAGTGTCCAGGACCTCCATGGTGGCCATAGCATACTTAATGCATTACCACTGCACGCCGTTTGAGGATGCACACAAGATTGTTAAAGAGAAACGACCAGCAATACAACCTAATGATGGATTTAGAAAACAATTAATGAATTTTAAACCTGGTAATGTAATAACGTAAAACGAGAGACTTACATTATTATGTAATAATAGTTAGTTTTAAAATAAAAGTAAAAAAAAATACAATAGAAATTCTCAAAGAAATAAAATATTTAAATAAGCATTGTATTTTTTCATACTTTTTAGGCCGTGGATGGGAGATGTTAATAAAACCAAAATTTTTATAAACACACGATGGTTTATTTCATAATAAAAGGCAATATTAAGTACTGGGCCATGGTATATATAGCAATGGTTGCCATTACATATAGATATTACCAAGTAGCACCAAATTCATAAGGTTTTTGATTTCATAAGAACTAAACTTAAACTTAATCAACATGTATAAAATTCTATAAATATCCTTCTGTACAATAATAGCTTATCATACGAGGCATTTGTATATTTGACAATAATAAATTCAATTTATACAAGCCATATGAAAGTTCAATTTATTTTTTCTTCAATGAAACATAAATTGTCATACCTGAACATCAATCAATAAAATCAAATCTGAACTGAAATTTGAGAAATATAATTGCAGTTTTAAAAGATGTGTAAGTGCACTTCCACAAAATTTTGTAAGCACTGGGCTAATTTTGTGAATAATAAATAAAATTGAATTGAAAAATATTGAGCTACCAGAAGCACCTAGATGTAAAAATTAGTTTAAAACAAAACAAATATGGTTATTTTTTATGATGTATGCTTTGTAGTGTGACGGGACTTTGAACAAAATTTGTGGTTTTATCAGCTCTTGTATTGTTTTCAAGGTTTTTCTCAAGGGAGTTTCAATCCCAGTCCAGCAATTTTTTTCTCTGTAATCAGTCTTTCGACTTTTAGCGGATTTGTTGAAGGGATGTGGCAGGAAGAAGTAATTTCCCAGTGGCAGCAACTTTCATTATAGTCTGAAATCTAGTTCCAGTTCGTCAATCCAGCAAATACAGCCACTAAGTAATTAATATTTTAATTAGGAACTAGGAGCGAAATCTAAGGTGACACTATTAAGAGAAAATTTACATCGGGTTGAATTGATAGCAATAACACCTGTTTTACATCTCATTGAAATGCTTTCGCCATGGAAAGATAACTAAAGGGCAATAGTTCTTAATTTTGCTTTGTTTTATGTAAACAAGTCCATTACACTGCATAGTAAACATCTTAATAACCGAAACAGTGCCATATATATAGACGCAAAAAACAATTAACATTAATAACTAAACTAATGTTAAAATGAACACTAGACATTTGGTGAGGGCGGAATCGAAAACATGTCTCTGGGACGTAGAATATAAGCAGAGAGAACACAACCATTGTATTTTAATAATATAAACAACTACGTAATAAATTGTGCTTTAAAATATATTCGCATATCTGTACAATATACAAAATGGCAAGTAAATATTAACCATTTACAAATAAAATACCTACGACACTATATTAATTTTAAAAGCATCATTTCAATTAAAAGAAGTGTTTAACCCTACTATAAGCTTAATGTCATTCTTGTAAATACAACCATTAAAAATTATAAATTTGAGACCATATAAATTTTGATACCGAAAGAATCTGTTATACAGATGGGAATGCTAATTTAGAGTCATGAGGTATGCTAATTTAGAATCGTGAACGCCTTCAAAATGACCAGTCGTCAGTCTTCGAAAGTCTTTTAAAATCTAATTTTTTTGTCAAACCATTCGGTTATATCTTGACGAATATACAAAAATATTAGTAGAACACTTTTTAAGAAAATTACCAGTAGGCAATGTGTATATACAGTTCTCATTGAAGTATTTAAATTCTTTATTTCATTAAAAATATTGAAGTAATTGCTTTTTCCTGAGGTTCATGTTAAATTGGCTTAATACTGTTCAACATTGTAATACTCAGGTGCCACTTGAATAATTAACATTTTATTCTACTTTATTAATGTAGCAATACCAAAAACTTCTTGCAAATCTAAAAAGATTCTTCACTAATTCTTGTGGTCAAAGTTTTCAACCGGCTGACCAACATTACAAATGTAAATAATATTTTTTTCAATAAAAATTAAAACATCGTTCTTGCAAAAAATCGCATTAGTAAAATTCTTGTTTAAAAAAAAACGCTTATAAAAACATATTAAGTTCATTGTACTTTGAAGTAACATAGCTGAACTGCTTACCGTTATAATGACTGAATTAATACAATAAGGCACTTGCGCTTGCGTATATTTCGAAATCAAATAATATTTAAGTACTACATTAAGTATTTTTTCTTTCTAAGTTCGACTTAAAAGTAAGTACATTATTAAACACTTAAAAATAACATAAAAGGGAATGTGATTGATACTTTATCACATAAATTTAATGAGCAGGCATCGACTTACTAGTGTAATATTTTCTATATTTACAAATCATCATGCTTTTACTAGAGGTTTCACTTCCCTCAAAAGCGAGTTTCGATAAAATTAACCATATTGGCTGCGAAAAAGTTCCAAGAGTTAATAGGTAGAATAAGTTCGTCAGGACTTATCGAATACGATTAGACTTATATGAATAGACTAGCTGCCCGCGAGTGGTAAAACGGCAGGGGACGAGACTTTTGGAAGACATGTAGTGACGCACCGCTGATATGTAGACGGTGCTAAAACGCATATCGATAAATGTTTGTGGAGGCGGGACGAAGCGCTCGCGTCTGTTTCATAATCACTGCGATTCCAATGCGGGCAGCGAATTTTTCACATTAGTAGTAAAGACTTTTCTTAAAAAGATGTATACTTACATTATATTTTTTAATTGTTGACATTAATTATATATAACAAGTGGTTGAATATCCTAAATATACATAGAATGTCAACTAGCACGCTACTAAATATAAATCACTACACACGGATCATCAAATGCAGCGTTACAACAAGTCTTAATCATCAGTCATTTGTTTACATTAATGCGTCTACTTCAGTCAAGATTATATTCAAATTAGATGTTAAAAGTATATTAATATCTGCTAAATGAAGCTCTTATTATTAACATTGTTGGCAGAGGTCAAGGTGTGACCATATTGTGAGATCGACATGTGCAGTTGGAAGGGCTTCAAATCCCGGTATTCCCAGATCCCGCGCTATTTCCCAGCCCCGCTTGTTGCGGGATCTCGCGGGATTGGAAATGTGGTATATCAAGGTTGCTACTGCGGGATTGGAAGCCCTAAATGACACTACTGATTAAACTTGTCGGTTCAACTAGAGTGTCGGGTCTTTACATACAAACCAGGTGAGCATCGAACCCCTAACACGAGGTGTGGCCCGAACGCTTTACCGTTTTAACGTTCAAAGAGGATCGATTGGAATAGACCAACATCTATTTCAATGATACATGTATTACAGACTCGTATGGCTCGAGGTGACCTAGCCTATCCTGTTCAGGAAGCTAGATATCTAATTTATTATGAATGAGTTCCAGTAGTACTTCTAGAGGTTACGCTGTCAATTTTAACGCTTAAGTTTTGCGCTAGTCGTAAAAATCAATTTATCAGTTCCTGAATCGGGAAACCATAGTTTATTTTCTTACAACTGAAGGCTCTGATGTTATGAATGGGAACTTTAATTATAGAGCTCCGTTCATTGCATGTTGTTCAAGGCATATTTTAGGAACTGACAGACGGGACTAATTATTTCTTTTCAGGCATTAATTTAGTTGCTGTTATTTGTGCTAATAGAAATTTGACCGACCGAAAATGAGCTAATCTAAATCGCAGTCCCGTAACTTGGCTGAGCGCCGAGGAGTTGGCATAATATGAAACGTCAAAATTGTCAAAACGTATTCCTAATGTACCTAGTAAATTAGAATATCTAGGTTGCAAATACACGCCAAGTCTGGTCTCCTTTGATGATGAAGATCTAGAAGGCACTGCCTTAAAATTGCATCCTATAAGTTGAACGTGAACGAGAAACTGTTTTGATTATTTTGTGTCCTTAGTGGCTCAGGGCTCGGAGTTTCTCACACTGCCTGAGAGTTTCTCACCTAGATTTAATTTCTCATGTAATTTCTCTCCTAGCAGTGGTAATGAGGTGGTAAATCTGGTTTCCCGCAAAGACTAGAAAACATTTGAGCATGAAATGAGTTCTGTAACGGCCAGCGATTTTACTTTAGCTGAAGGATCACAAGTCTGGTACTTTAGCTGGTAGATAAAACTACAATTTACTACACATTTATGTTTTTAGATTTTGTCATTCTGCGACTCAATACGTTATAGGCCTTAAAATCCCTTAAGGGTGAGGCCCCTAGCCGGCAGCGAGTTGGCTTTAGCGGGGGCATCCCGGGCATGCGAGTGCGCGGCAGCGATGCTGAGGCACTGAGCCCACTGTTCCGCGTCCTTGCCGTCCGTTGGCTTCAGGATCAGCGTCTGGTCTCCCGTGAAGATCTCGAACGCTTTGGGAATGTTGCGAGCGCCGCGAGACACCTTCACTGAACGGATCTGGTTGATGTCGATGCTTTCGCTCCCGCTCTGTGTACGGGAAGTGTGGTTCGTGAGTTTTTTCTTGTTATTTCAAGATTCTTCAAAAGTTATGCTTTTTTATTATAATTAAGAAACGAAAAATAAAACTTTATTCCCTCCCGTAATGTAAGAAGGAATTATTATTGTTTTGTTCTATGTTGTATCCTGTTCGATTTAAGCTCTATTCAAACTGACGCGAATGTGTGCCAAAGTTAAATGGCCCGTTCGTGGCACTTTTACGTATTCTTATTTCCGTGAGCGGGACGCGCATGTCGCGCGGGATTCGCGTCAGTTTGAATAGAGCTTTATTGTGTACATGAATTAAATAAGTATGGCTACCATAAATCTAAACATAACACTGACCTTGCATGAAAGATGTGCACCAGACAGCGTGAAGTATCGCGTGCGCCACCTTCGGAACAGCCGCCATCTTCCCTTCTTCTCCTTCAGCTGACCTTCAATGACAGGCGCCCCGCCCGCCAGGAACCCTACTGCTCGTTCGGGGTGGTTGCAGAGGAAACAGCCCCACGTCGCCTGGTACAACAATAATTAGTTATACAATGGATTCGACAGATGGATGTTTCTGTCTTCTTTAATTAAAATTGCCTTCTTTTCCCATTCATTTAAAACCGCTAAGTATTCAGAAAATTAACAATGAAAAGTAAATATTCTTCTTCTTTGCGTTTCGATGGCATTACACTCTTCCAACCCAGTAAGAAGCCACCTTAACAGCTCTGTCAGAGGCCAAGTGAAAGCCCTTCTAGGTGCGCCGCGGGCAACTTCCTTTTGTTTATAATACGTTTTTATTGTGCAATGTACAACATTTTGTATTGATGTTTAAAAAATAGAGACCAGAATATACATTTAATACATTAATGACGAAGCCTAAAGTGGAAAAAATAAAGATTTAGATGCACAAAATCAAAATGTTTGTATAAATGTAGGATAAATAGAAATGGAAAAAACTCTTGAAAAATAAATTTAAATAAACCAAGGAACCAGTGTGTCTAGTCTCGTAAGGATCTGTTGAGAAATGCGACATCTAGCCCGAAACATATAAATTTTTCCGTACAAAAGCAAAATTGGCCAGTCTCGTAATGGAGACTTCGCTTACGCTCAGTCAATGAGATTGTATAGCTACCTGCGTGGGAGGCAGCGTGCCGCCGTCGCCGGATTCGGCGTTGAGCTCGAACACGTCGAAGAAGCCCGCCGACCGCAGCTCGTTCAGCACCATCTCTTGCTCCTGAGGGGGTAGTGTCTTATTATACCGAGGGTTTTTTGAATTAAAGCCATTCTCATGTTGAGGCAAAATGGCTAACTCGTCAGATTTGCCCAGACTAATAAGTGGCCACGCTCACTGCAATATCGTTGGTCGTTATGAGATCGTCACACGTGCAGGAAATTATTTCAGCATTTAATAAATAGCAAAGAAACAGTTGTTCGTTAAGAAGTCAGACCACATTGAATAAAAACTTTAGAAAAGATACATTTCAATCGTTAAGGCAGATATCTCTGTAAAAATATATTTTACGTTCCTAATAAAACTGTCATGTTGAAAGTTACTAGAATCAATATTTTTTATACTTGTCATTCAATTTAACCTAAATTAGGAAGTTTAAAACGTATATTATGGACGTAGACATAATGCGCGTGCGCACGGAGTAGGCAGAAGGAAACTCACCTTGAGGCCGGGGAAGGCGCTAGTGACGAGCGTGAGGAAGGTCTTGTTCTCGCACTTGAGGATGTCCCAGCAATGCTTGAGGCTGGCCACGGACGGATCGCGCGAGGACAGCGCGGACGCGTGTCGAGCTTGCAGCGCCAGGAACATGAGGTGGATCCACACGCGAGGCGAGCGCGTGCGCATGGAGAACGGAGCTCGTGCATACAGGCAGTGCGGCCCGCGACGACCGCATGCGAACTGCAGCCGTGCCTGCTTCTTGGAGCGCCGCTCTGAGACAGGGATACTCTTGGTCAACCAAACTGAATCCCTATGCGAGCCGCCATGCGGCAGGTAAAAAGGTTTTTACCGTATACGCTGCGGAAAACGCATTGAGATTTACGGGCTCGATTTTAACATACGTGTAAAACAATCACTTTGGATTCATTTTCACGTCAGGAATGCTATTTATGGAAAAGTGTGACTTTCACGCAAATTCGGCGAGTCGGATTTTTGGTCATTAACGAATAGTCTTCGTTCGATATCGAACGATTTTAATCCGACATATGTGTCATACATTTTAAATAAAAGCTTTTAAAATAGGGCTCCTGATCACACAATGGTTATTGCAAATAAAGTTTTATTCATTTATCTATTCATTGAGACCATCATCATATTAGAATTATCCCGGTTATATCCTCCGCTGTTTGCTTCCGAACCCAGAGTCCGACATAGCGCTTGAGACCTGATGACCTGAGATGCGTTTAATAATAAAATTAATTATAATATACAGTGTGAGCCAATCGCAATGGATTTTCCGCAAAAATCAACCGCACGTTTGATATCTCGCAAAAATTTTAATGGTGATTCCACTAATCACTATTACGCTACGCACATAACACTCGAAGTAAAGCTCACATTCTTGGACCACATGATCTGGTTGCCCAATAGTTTAAAAGCTTTATGATGTCAAACTGAAGATTTGCTATTAAAAGTCATCTACACATTAAATTCAAAATAAGCTATTAGAAACACCTAAATAAAACATACCAAACAAAATTCCTTCAAAATAAATTCGTAAAAAGATTAGATACATAATTCATCGACAACCAAAAGAAAGGAACAAAAGAAAACTAAATTCACTTCGTGTATGTATTCGACGAGATATAAAATGAAAATTTACTAAAATCGCCGAAAAACTAGGAGCAAACAACCATGCAAATGTCACTGTCATCGTACCTACCTATTCATGATCACTACACTAAAATATGGCTTGATTAAAATGACAGGTGTCAAATTGCATACATTTTCTTGTCAGTCGCTGTCGCACTTAAAAATCATCAATACATCTGTCCTGCAGTCAAAATTATCATGCTCTATTTAACGGACTGTACTTGTATAAATTTCAAGTTTCTCACCTTCAATAGTACATTTAGCAGGCGGTGGTATCCTCAGCGACACATTATCCATGTACGCCTTGATCTTGTCGAGGTGTTTCTCGCAGAAATGTTGCACGGTGTCCCTCATCGGGTACGGCTCAAACACGCTGATGCGGTTGGCGTTGTTCGCGCTCGAGTTGATCATCGTCACGCTCGTGTTGTTCGCGCGACGTGACGTCACTGTCACTGGACCCGCTGGGAATATATCGCTTTGTCTTTGAGTAATGAAAGAAGATTGACGATTTGGGGTCAAACATATGCTCCTTTTTTTGCAATAGGGGGTGATTTATTTTTCATCAATATCTATAGTAATATTTTAAAGCTAAATAGTTTTTTTTAAACGCGCTAACTCTAGGAACCACTAGTCAGAGTTAAATAATTCTTTCAGTGTTGGATAGCTTATTCATCGAGTAAGGCTATAGGCTAGGAAGAAGTCGAGACAGGCTGCTAGTAATTAATAACCACGTCAGAGGCCGAAAGGGGGCTCCGAAATACTGTGACTCCAGGTTGTACAGAGTCGATTGACCATGTAACCGACTCGACTTAAATAAATAAATAATATTTTAGTTTTGGTAAATTTTTGGAGATAAAGATGGTAGATGATACATTATATAAAATATTAAAATCTATTTAGCCAACTTGGCATAAAAATGTGAAAACATCATTTCATATTCATATAAAGTAGCAAAAAATATTATAACTAAATAAATAGTTTGTATGAAAATTACTTACATTTTGCCGTGAACGTTTTTGTGTGTAACAAAGTGCGATCATAAATAGTAGCAAAATGATAGAAATGTAATGAAATTAGTAACAGTGAACATACATACGTTTAAAAACAGTACGAAATAGGTACATTAAAGCAAAGAAATTGACACATTTTTAATGAATACTAGTTAGTATCTAGATAGTATAAAATTTTCGTACCTGATATGGAGACAGGGTTCGGCACAGTAACAACACCCGGGGCCGCGGTAATGGTGACGTGTCCCAGCGACGACTGCTGTATGGACACGGAGGTCGTGGGTCCGAGCGCGTCCGAAGATTTGCCCGTCAGCGGGTTCACCGATATCGATTGGGTTTGTGGCGGCGGACTCGAGATTATTGGCACTGTGTTCTGGAAATATATAGTTATTTATCGAAAGGAAGACTAACACCCGTATTCTTAAACATAACCTTATGGACGTCCTACACTCAAACTCATTAGAGGAAGCCTTAAGGGAGTCTTCGAACTTTCCTTGAAAACGACATTCTTAATTGGTTGCTTGAGCAAACTCCAATGAGTAACGACACAGGTTATAATAACAATTCAAAGCACAAAAATTGAAAAATACAAAAGATTAGAGTAAAACATAAACAAAGTAAGTAGTTAACTAGGCAAAAATTGGCAAAATACTGATTTATAACCACTTTCGAGGCCGCCTCAAGATACCTCTCGACCAACCTTATATTTGAGAGTTCGATACTCATCTCCAACGAGGAAACTCCTTAAGTCAAGAAAGCTAGTGACGACTAATCATACCAATGAGTTGGAGTGAGGTTGAGTCGAGTTTGAGGAAACGTTTGAGAATATAGGTGTAATAGTAGATAAACACACATTATAAAGGACCTCACAACAAAATGCGAATATAAATAGTAGCAAAATGACAAATATCATAAGCACTTAATAACAGTGCTGATACAGATTGTTAAATTTTTTAATACAGTACGGTTTAGCTACTAATTAACTAATTTAAGCCAAAATGAAGGTTCTCAAATATGCTTCCTTGGAATTGTTGAGATGATTAAGCAAAACTTCTTCGTCCGAGCGTGTTTCCTAGTAGCATTTCTGGCTTGCGCTTCAGAGCTCAAGGTACGCTTTGAATCGTGGTTACAGATTAAGTAAAATTGGTTTATTTATTTATTGCCAAGAAGACCAACAGCTTACATCTATACACCAGGTAATTAACTTAAACAAATTAGAAGGCAATTATCATGGTTATCAGAATGGAGCGACTATACTCACAGCATTGGCCCCTATAACAATGTTGTGGTGGTGTCTACGGCGGGCCGGCTGCGTCGTGACGGTGACGCCCGACCGCGCGCCCGGTTTGGGCACCGCTGTACAAACGCATACAACACATTCAAATACAAATAACATTCATATTTATTACTAAGCCCGCCTTTGTATTAATTTACTTAAAAATAACAGTTTAACATGTTTACTGTATGTTGTTACATGCCTAGCCACGGGGCAATCTACCACGACGAATTTCGCCGCGATGCCACCGGCGACTAAAATAATTACATAATAAATGCACTAAAAATCCACGGGAACTGGTGACTGGCGAGACGAAATGAGGAGTAGTAACGATTAGTGCACTGAAACAAATGTATTTGTTTTAGTTGCCCCGTGGCCAGGCTTTTTTATCTTTAAACTCCTCAATATAAAAAACAAATAATTTTCCTTATGAATCACTATCTACCAGTAGTAAAATCACCAACAAAAGAAAATTCGGTAGATAGTTATTTACAGATAGGTGGTTCCACTAACGGCTATATTCTTTAATATCACTTATCTTATTTATTTAATATCAAATCTTTGAATTAAAATACTTTTTCGGAAAACATTATAACACAAAACTTTTTAAATGTGATTTCCTGTAACTAAAGACCATAATAATATAATCAATATGAAACATACCTGTGCTAGGATGTGCGTTATTGACGTTCTGCTGGGAATTGATCTGCTGCGATGATGACAGCCGGGTCATGCTCTTGTGGAGACCTCCAACCGAACCACCTGGGTTTATGAGTGTTTTACAATACAATATTTATTTATTTGGAAAACAATAATTTAAATACCAGAAACATATTAGCACTAAATATTGAAAGACAAGAAGTCACTTATAAGTTATCACAAATAGAAACAATGTTTTATAAAAAGTCAGGTACACAAAACTAATAAAAAAGCAAGACAAAAACTAGAGATTTTGTATTAGGACTTTACCTATGAATTGGCCGCCTTGTATTAAACAAGTTAAAGTTAAGTTTTATGGCTTACTAATTTACTTATTCTAGAAACCAGGACTTGATATGAAAAAACATAATTTCACCTATAAAAAGCCACTTACCAGCTACATTTAGTCTAGTCATGCTACGATGCGAATTAGGGCCGGGATGCAATCGTCCCGTAGACCGGGAATCTCCGAGTTTAGCCCTACGTGTGTACCCGGCTTGCACTGCGGTTGCCGTGGTTGCGGTCGCGGTGGTGGTTGCGGTCGCGGTTGCCGTGACGGTTGCGGTTGTGGTTGCGGTGGTGGTGGCGGTGGCTGGTGGTCCCGTGGCGGGCTGGGACCCGCTCAACTTCACTATGGTCACTCCGCCCGGAGTTCGGTTTACTTCGCTGTATATGTGATAATGATTCAATTTGTTTTTTTTTTTTAAATTGTATAAAATACTCGTATGATTATTTTAATTAAAGAAGTCAGAATACTACAACTGTTGGAGAGCACTCTTGATAAGCTGGCCGTGTAAAATAAATGTCGTGGCTATGATTTTTTTTTTAGCTATTTAGGTCCTACTGCTGAGCAAAAGCTTCGCCCCTCTCTGTTCCATATGACTATACATTAAGTATTAGTAGTGGCTGAGCTGCATAAAGCGGCAAAATGTATTTAAGGATTATAAAACAAGTAATAATAATACGATGTCTCAGAAGCAGACTGCAAGACCCTTAGATATTGTGAGCCAATACTGCGTGAATCGGAATTCCCAATAAAAATTTCAGGCCGTAGTTTGTAATCTTATGACATCAAAGACAAATGTTAACTTAGTCTGCCTGCGACCATGAACGCTGTAAAGTGTTTGAAACGTCAGGTGTAAATATATAATAAACGCGATAAAAACCGTATTAAAATAGTTTAATTTAACGATGTATACGGTTGACGATATAGTATTGGTTATACAATCAAGAAGAATCCAAGAACATTTTCAAGCTTGAATCAATAAAAAAGTCCGTTAAGGCTTCAAAGCTATCTCAAACAAACAAAGTTATTGAAAAATATTGAGATGAAATCAATGTACGATACCTGTTCTTAGCACGTACAGCGGTGAGCAGTCTGTCGGTGAAGAGAGCGGGGTACGCGCTGCACAGCGCCGTGGCCTCGCGCAGTAAAGCGGCTTGTTGCGCTCGCTCCGCCGTCGGCAAGCGCTCCAGGATGAAGTTCAGCGCGTCTTGAGCTTGTTCCTGTGACGAATATTGTTAGAGTATGAGCGGTCAGTGGCGATTACATAAATTATAACCCTCTCTGGCACTCACCCTGCTGGAGCGGGCCTGCTGTGTGACCCACTCGCACTCACTCTGCTGGAGCGGGCCTGCAGGTCTAAAATGGCCACTTTGAGCAATTCATCAAAATGAATCATTTCATGAATTGCGAAGCTTAGCAATTCTGCAAATTTTGACATTGACGTTTCAACTCTAATTCAATTCATTTGGTGATTCATTTCCTGAATCACTTCTCATGTAAGTGTTGCTATAGTAATAAAATAAAAATAGATTTTATAATTTTAATATTTTTATTGATATTTATAATTCTACAGTTAATTTATGATAGTAAATCAACATTATTGGTTAGATAAACTTATTTCACAAAAAAAATCGTAAAAGTACGCACGCTATGCAAAAATAAAGATTATTTTTACGCCTGGCAATAAGGTAAAGCAATTCACGAAAAGTAAGCCATTTTGCGACTCTCCGTCAAACAGCAGAATTGCCATGAAATGATTCATTTCATGAACTGCCAAAATGTGGCTATTTTAAGATTTGCAATGATTCATAATGTGATCATATTGTAATTCGTGCAAAGTGGCCATTTTAGATCCACTGCTGTGTGACCGACTCGCACTCACTCTGCTGGAGCGGGCCTGCTGTGTGACCGACTCGCACTCACTCTGCTGGAGCGGGCCTGCTGTGTGACCGACTCGCACTCACTCTGCTGGAGCGGGCCTGCTGTGTGACCGGCTCGCACTCACTCTGCTGGAGCGGGCCTGCTGTGTGACCGACTCGCACTCACTCTGCTGGAGCGGGCCTGCTGTGTGACCGGCTCGCACTCACTCTGCTGGAGCGGGCCTGCTGTGTGACCGACTCGCACTCACTCTGCTGGAGCGGGCCTGCTGTGTGACCGACTCGCACTCACTCTGCTGGAGCGGGCCTGCTGTGTGACCGACTCGCACTCACTCTGCTGGAGCGGGCCTGCTGTGTGACCGGCTCGCACTCACCCTGCTGGAGCGGGCCTGCTGTGTGACCGGCTCGCACTCACCCTGCTGGAGCGGGCCTGCTGTGTGACCGGCTCGCACTCACCCTGCTGGAGCGGGCCTGCTGTGTGACCGGCTCGCACTCACCCTGCTGGAGCGGGCCTGCTGTGTGACCGGCTCGCACTCACCCTGCTGGAGCGGGCCTGCTGTGTGACCGGCTCGCACTCACCCTGCTGGAGCGGGCCTGCTGTGTGACCGGCTCGCACTCACCCTGCTGGAGCGGGCCTGCTGTGTGACCGGCTCGCACTCACCCTGCTGGAGCGGGCCTGCTGTGTGACCGGCTCGCACTCACCCTGCTGGAGCGGGCCTGCTGTGTGACCGGCTCGCACTCACCCTGCTGGAGCGGGCCTGCTGTGTGACCGGCTCGCACTCACCCTGCTGGAGCGGGCCTGCTGTGTGACCGGCTCGCACTCACCCTGCTGGAGCGGGCCTGCTGTGTGACCGGCTCGCACTCACCCTGCTGGAGCGGGCCTGCTGTGTGACCGGCTCGCACTCACCCTGCTGGAGCGGGCCTGCTGTGTGACCGGCTCGCACTCACCCTGCTGGAGCGGGCCTGCTGTGTGACCGGCTCGCACTCACCCTGCTGGAGCGGGCCTGCTGTGTGACCGGCTCGCACTCACCCTGCTGGAGCGGGCCTGCTGTGTGACCGGCTCGCACTCACCCTGCTGGAGCGGGCCTGCTGTGTGACCGGCTCGCACTCACCCTGCTGGAGCGGGCCTGCTGTGTGACCGGCTCGCACTCACCCTGCTGGAGCGGGCCTGCTGTGTGACCGGCTCGCACTCACCCTGCTGGAGCGGGCCTGCTGTGTGACCGGCTCGCACTCACCCTGCTGGAGCGGGCCTGCTGTGTGACCGGCTCGCACTCACCCTGCTGGAGCGGGCCTGCTGTGTGACCGGCTCGCACTCACCCTGCTGGAGCGGGCCTGCTGTGTGACCGGCTCGCACTCACCCTGCTGGAGCGGGCTTGCTGTGTGAGCAGCGCGGCCACGAGTGCGACGGCGCGGGGCGAGGCGTGCGGGGGGCGAGCCGCGCTGCGCAGCGCCGCGCTGTGCGGGAACACCAGGCTGGCGCGCGACCGGCTCACGCACACCAGCAACTAGAAGACAGATAGCATTTGTATACTGCATGTAACGGCAAAACCAAAAATTTAAGGACCGTTCAAGCTGACCAGCGCGTGACGCGAGGGATGCGAATCGGCCGCTCACAGGTTACTTTTGACCCTCTCATGTAGAGATGGGTAATTGCCCGGGTAAAATTCAGTTGTTGGATCAAAACACAGTTTTCTGATTAACATTATTTAAGTGACGTTGCTGCCTTTCTCCTTCGCCGCAAACGTCCCTCGCTCCCTATATAAACGGAAGCAAAAATCATTCTGCTCGGGCAGTCTTTACTCCGATCTCGGAAGATAAGTATTCATTATTGGTATTGCTTTCGTTTCGTTAGGTCTCCGACGTTGTGCCTAGAAATTTTATTCTTGTATAATTTTTTATTACTATTTCACTCAGAATCTTCAATTTTATAATTAAAAATTAAATTAAATAATTAACTTTTCTCATGGTATCATATTTTTATTTTTATTCATATTTTTGCTAACTAGTGCTGTATCGGTTAATAAACTGCTAAATTATAACATAGATTGAAATCTTTTATTACTTTCAAGTTCTTAAAAATTCTAAATAAAGTTTAATGTTATATTTCTTTATATCTTTATTGATTAACATTATTTATTTCATTTGTTTATATATTTTTGTCAATTTTATTTAATTTTAATTATTTTTTGTTTTATTCCATTATAATATTATGACAACATAGTTGATGATGACTCGTAGCTGATGCGTGTCGTGCATCTTGAAGTTTGGAGAGTTTTCATATAGTTAATGTTACTTTTTTCGTGACAATATAGGTAAATTTTAGAGCAGTTGCATGTTATATTTGACTTTCTGCTACTGGCAACACTGTGTCCCGCCTGATTATTGCGCACCGCGCGCGACCATTGGCGTCAATTTGCACACGTCCATAGTAGTAGTATGACGCAATCGGCGTGAGTGACTCATTCGCGCCAGTTTGAATAGTCCTATATGCAGAATTTCAATAAGATCGGCTCAGTAGAAAAAGCCTAAAGAGGTAACATACAAATAAACAAACAAGCAAATAAAGGTACTAAGGTAGGATTAAAGGAGATACATACCTCGAGAATATCTATACACAAGCAGCCCGGATCTGTCGGGCTTGTGGTGTGCGGACACAAATAGGACAACAACTGCGGCACACAGTTCTTCAGTCCCTCAGGCCTCCTGACTGCGATCTGCGTGAACAGCGCAAACAGCGAGTTCTTCTCGACCTGCTCGGCGTGCGGCAGCAGCGACACCAGCGCCGTGACGTGCGCCTCCAGGGGCTCCGGCGACACCGAGTACAAGTTCAGCAGGATGCGGCAGAGAGGGTAGTTGCCTATAATGTCAGTTCTCATCTTACCCCTTCGCATACGGTGTCGTAATACGCGCGTACTACTAGAGCAGTACGAGCGTATACATGTTCAAACAAGTCCGCACAGGAAGCGTTGTTGCAGCAGCGTATCGTAAGAGATAGTCATTACGACAGGCGTAGCGTACTGGCGTAAAACCCCAAGCGTATAAAATATATTTTTCATTAGTTTATTTTAATAAATCCTGAATTTGAATCGAATTTCTATTTCTTATGACGTTTAACTTATTATGACTTTTAGTTTTAATATGGCAAAAAAAAATTGAATTCGTAAAACTTGGTTACTCTTGTGTCTTGTGTGGTGTGTGACTTTTTAAACATTAGCCAAATTTTTACAGTGTGTTTTAGTATACATAGGGCGCACTGTAAGTTTCCGGAACTGGCCACTTACATAAACAATATTTAAAAATTTATTGCAACATTTGAAAATAGAACTCTTTGGCTGTAGAATGCAGTTTGTTTCATCTGACTGTCTTTTGTTTTTACCTTGTGGCGCCATTTTAAAAATTGTGTGTCTGCATCAACATGGATTTAACTCGGGAAAATTTTCGTAGTATGATTTTCTACGATTTTAAGTGTAATTTGACAGCTCAACAGAGCATCGCTCGGCTTGAAACAGCTTTTGGCAATGAAGCACCATGCAAGACAACTGTTTATAGCTGGTTTGCAGAATTCAAGCGTGGTCGTATCAATCTCAGTGACGAATCTCGCGATGGTCGGCCGTCCACCGCTGTGACCAACAAAAACATCAATGCTGTGCGCCGTATGATTGAAACAGACAGGCATGTGACCTACCATGAAATTCGTGCATCCTTAGAAATAGGCATGAGTCAAATACAATTAATCCTACACAAACATTTGGGTGTGAGAAAGCTGTGCTCGCGGTGGATCCCACACAACTTGACCGAGGCTCAAAAAACGGACCGCGTCACTTGGTGCAGTGCCATGCTTACCAGATTCAACGAAGGTGCGTCAAATTTGGTGTGGGACATAGTAACAGGTGACGAAACATGGATTTATTGCTACGATCCCAAAACAAAGCAGCAATCGAGCGTATGGGTCTTTCAAGATGAGCCGAAACCAACCAAAGTGGCGCGCGTGAAAAGTGTATCTAAGCGGATGATTGCTTCTTTTTTTAATAAAACTGGACACGTGGCTACTGTTGCTTTACAGAATCGTCATACAGTGAATAGTGACTGGTACACGACCATTTGTTTGCCGGAAGTTATTGACGAACTCCGTAAAAATAACCGTAAACGCCGTATCATCCTGCACCACGACAATGCTAGTTCTCACACGGCCAGACAGACAAACGACTTTTTGAAGGCGAAAAATGTAGAACTCATGAGTCATCCTGCATACAGTCCCGACCTGGCACCTTGTGACTTTTTTCTGTTCCCAAAAATTAAGAACCAATTACGCGGTCAACGATTTTCATCACCAGAAGAGGCTGTCGAGGAGTATGAAAAACACGTTTCAGAGGTCACCACAGAGGAGTGGCACAAAAGTTTTCAAAACTGGTTTCATCGAATGAAAAAGTGCATAGACGCCAAGGGAGATTATTTTGAAAAACAATAAATTAATTTTGTACCTTTATTAGTATTTTTTTATATTCATTCCGGAAACTTATAGTGCGCCCCACGTAACTATCGCTTTCATTTATATTTCTTACTAACATAGTGTTTAAGGAAATTGTTACTAACAAAAATGGATCCTGGTCATCTGAATAAAAGATTATATTATATTATTATTAGTTCGTGAAACTTGAGCCCTTAAAAAAAAAATTGCGAAAATAGATTTATTTTTTTAACTCTTCATACAAAGTCTAATTTTTTACACTACGCTGCGACGACTTGTTTGAAGAAAACCGCGCGTATCGTACGCGTGGCGTAATAAAGATACGCTTACGACACAGAATTATTAATAGTACTTTACGACGGGTTCGCTACGCCAGTGCCAAGCACGTTCTATCTTGTAACACTTTAACTATGACGACTGATACATTATTACTTTCACCGGTAGTTCAATTCCCTAAATGTTTGATACGACGAAAAATATTTCACCCATGCATCATTTCACCTAAACACTTGTAATCTTAAGTACATTTCCTCATGCTGCGAGAAATTGCCCGAGGAATATTTTTATTAAATTACGTAATCAATGTTTAAATAAATAGGGGCAGATATAACACAGGTTGAGCTAACCCCGCACTAAGTTGTGAACTTGTGTCGCGGGATACTAACTCAACGAAACTACATTTTATAAAATAACATATAAATAACATCCAAGACCCAGAAAAGCTTGAAAATGATCATTTTTCCAACTTGACCTGGCCGGGGATCGAACCCGGGACCTTCCGCACCGCAAGCTGGCGTGCTATCCACTGCGCCACGGAGGTGTGTCAAACGCAAGCACGGGTTAACTTACAAATAGTAAAGGTGGGTATTTGTAAAATAAAATGTTAGAGTGACCAAATAGTTTTACATAAAGTAATACTTGGATATAATGACTTTAGGTGAAATGAACCACCGGTGCAATGTAACTTGTTAAATAGAAGACTAGCTTAAATAAGTAGACGATCAGTAGTCATAGTTCAAGTGTTACAAGAAAGAACGTGCTTGGAACTGGCGTAGTGAACCCCTTTACGACTCGTGTGCTAACTTAATATAAAATCCCTTGACTTTACTATAGCTTGACCACAACCGCTGTACCGCGCCCGAGGTATGCGAGCGGCGAGACGGGGGTGAAGTGTCGGACCCACATGAGATAAAATATAGATGGGTCTGAAAGTTTCAGTTCAATATTTTATTGTACTTAGCTAAAAATCATATTGAACAACAAGATTAATAATTTAAAAAACTAAAAATTTCGACTGCGTTTCTATATAATTTGGAAATGAATAAGTACCCAAATAAAATTAGGCAATTTGTTTTTTTAATTTTGATATACCCAGTGTCACTCTCACAGTAAATACGAATCTAACGACACCTCTCAAGCTAAAATTCGTTATGCCTTAGCGTTCCAAACAATTATACATACATACATACATACTCTCGAAAAACATAACTCTTCTTCTGGCGCAGTCGGGTAAAAACGGGCTTGGATATAATTATACTCGTAAATATACAGTTTCAAAAAATTATTATTCGATATTGTAAGATCTTTCTGGCACTACGAATCCTCCCCACCTCCCCGCGCATTCCCAAGGCGCGGTGCAGCGGTTACGGTCAAACTATAGTTCAAAGTCATTTGGGCTAAAGAAAGTTGAGAAAATAAAACAAATGTTATTTCAGGAAAACAGGACTCAAGGAAAGTTCATAGAAATCTTCAAATTTTTATTACCTGACATGATTGAGTCCATGATGGTCTGCACATGTGGTTTCAACAGCATGGCGTGATGGCTTGCCGCCAGCGACAGATACCGGGCCATATGACGAGATATTTCACGGTTGCCTTTGTGCAGGAACTGAACGGCCACTGGTAGAAACAATTCCATCACATTCTTATTGCCGTAGTCCTCATTATCGCCTGGGAATGATAACTGTAAATACAATAGCATTTTTTACATATACGATGTCCAGCCATCAACCAAAATGCCACCTGAAGACAAAGGCGATTGTGGCCCAAAAAAAATTTACATATAGAGGATAAGGAATGAATTTTAATTCATTTGTAGTCTTCTTATTTATATGTACTTATAGTTGTGTCAAACCCTAATGTTGCACAGCATGTTTAGCTGTGCGCACTAATCTCTTGGTTTTCCAACTAGCCTATGAACCCATGTAATACTTATTAAGTCATGATTAGTTGGTGTTCCAATACTGTGTGGTGGGCCAATAAAAAAAACGCATGTTTAGCTGTGCGCACTAATCTCTTGGTTTTCCAACTAGCCTATGAACCCATGTAATACTTATTAAGTCATGATTAGTTGGTGTTCCAATACTGTGTGGTGGGCCAATAAATAAAACAATGTGCTCACACAAGCATAGCATGTTCCTTTTACTGACAACTAGCAAAGCCCATATAAACACGGATGCCAGTTTTGACAGGTGGTATATTCTGTGGTTGTGGTCTAAGATGGAGTTTGCAAGTTCATTAATAGCTTTCAACTGACACATGAATTCATAGATTTAAAACTGTAAATTGCAACAAAATCTCAGTAATATTTAGTTGCAATTTTTAGGATCCTTGATAGGTCAGATCTGATATGGTCTTATGCTAATCATACTTCATACTTGGGCCATATTTGCATTCAAAACAATATGTACACTAAAAAGTAATTGGTTCCGAAAACAACAACAAAATTGGTTGTTAATTATGGCAGTAATTGGATTTTAAAGTTTTCTCATGAAGTAAAGTGTGTAATATCTCTCTTATATGCATGAAACCAAGTGGTAGTGACTGCACACACAGTGCATTCTTTTCTTGTTTATTTTCAGTTTCACCTTCCACCGAATTTCAAAGGCTCAACTTATTTATTTAAAAATAGATTTATTATTATAGTTTCTTATAGTGCAATGTTTGGTATGAATGATAAAAATAAATTGAGTAGAAGACCCAATTGTACCTATCCTTTTTTTGCCAAGGGCGCTTTCAAGCAGCCAATTTCATAATTAGTGTACAATAAATATTTATTCAGCATTTAACATGTTCAAACACTGCATGCATCAATTGTAAAATCTGCTTGCCTAAATGAATAAATAGATAAACTAAAGAAAGATAAGCAATAAATATATTTATAATTAGTATGTCCCAAATCCCTCAAAATTACAACTATGGAACACCACACATTAGAATTTGCGTCTTATGTCGCTAGATTGCGCTGCATTATGCTAGTTAGTTAGTGTCATCCCCTACAACTATTTTATTATCTCTTTTTTTTTTTGTGAGGCTTCAGTCACACATTGTGACTATGCCAGCCTCATGGGGAAAGTCAAAGGTGAAGCAAGCTTATTTTTTAGCCATGGCCGCTCTCCACAAAGCGTAAATGGACTTGGCTCCACCCGACAGAGGCGAACCCGACAGAGGCGAACCCTACAACTATAATTAAAATAAAATGGATTACATACCAACACAATGCAAGCAATGATATCTGAAGCAATCTTGGCATGTGGGGGGTCATCATCCCTTAAATGCCCAATAGGCATGAGGTTGTGGTGCAAGCAGGACTCCAACAATACAATCAGGGCTCCGCAGTACTTGTCTAGAGTGCCAGTCTCCCGGATACAAGATGTCACTCTCGTCACACATATCTCGATGAGAGCTTGGTCCCGGTCATTGCGGATATAATCCGGCCGAGATGATATCTCCGTTACTTGCTTCAACTAGAACATAATTAAAGTTATTTTACTACAGTGTAGCACAAATTGTTACTTTATTTACTTTTTAATTGCTTCACCTACCAAGTTTGTTGGGAACCCAAAGGTTAAATAAACTATAAATATTAATCACAATAAAACTTTGTTGCTGAAAAATAATTGAGTTGCAGTAGAATGTTCTGTAATACTCAAATTCTCTTCAATTTAGCAATTTTATAATAAAAAATAAACAAATAAAAATCATTTTATTGTCCTGTTTCATAAATTCAAAAGATGACAATAGTGCTGTTTAAAAATTTGTCCATCATTCTGTTATCCACCATCAACTAGGTGTAAGTCTGTATCTTGATGGAGAGGAGCATCAAGAAGGAAACACTATTTTATGGTACAATGTAGCACTGATACAGTTTAAACTCTTCTTATATAAGAAAGAAACAGTTGGTAAAGTGAGATTACTTGAAGAGTAGGTACGATAATTTCCAAACTAGCAAATAAGCTGGAAAAGCTATTATAAGCTGTTATTTGGGAATTTGAGCAATACAGATACAAAAGAAGCTGTGGTATTTATTTATTTTACTTTCAGTTAGTTTTTTTAAGTTTTTAGGTTAATTTGTTTGTATAAGATATTTTTAATTGAATTGAAAATAAAAATCAGAAATAATTACCAAAGATGCTGTTGATCTTCCTAATAAATAAATAAATAGTAACCTAAATATAAAAGTGAATGCAAAAAGTTATGATTAAGAACTAAGTATTTTACCTCTTAAAGGAGGTGTCTCTTGATCAAGTAAATTTAAATCATATATCATAAATATCATATCATAAATAGTAATAAAAAAACGTACAACTAATTAAAATAATATGTACATTAATCTACTTACAACTTCATTTAGGTCATCAACTATGTCGGAATCCGGGATGCTAAAGAGGTCTCCAGCCCGAGTGAGATCTCTTTCGTTTAGGACGTGCTTCAAAAGCTCATGCATGATGCCACTGGATCAGTATTCCACATTCAACACACTCAATCTCAATAACACCATCCCCCGGCCTCAAGTGGATTTGGCTTCACTTAGAACACATCAACATTAGGAACGACCGCCAGGAAAAAACATTTATTCAGTATTTAAATAAGTAATAAGCAGTCGTAAATTACTCATTGAATGTGAGGATTCTCAAGATAGCCAGTAATATCAAATCAATCTAAATAATTTTGTAATTTGAGCAAAATACGCAAACGCAGCAAACAGTCTTCGTGTCAAAAATACAATCAGAAACGTCAATGTCAACAAGAAAAAAAAATATTTTTTTCGGCTTTTACTAGCCGTAGTTAGACACATTAATAGCTTTTGATGCGAGACACTAGGCCGGTGTGCGGGGTCTTCACAGGGAGATCAGTAGACGCCTAAAAGAGGCGACGGGTGACCCTCGCGCGGGCAGCTTTCTCGCTCAGCGAATAGCCAGAGCTATTCAACGCCATAGCTATTCAAAGGGGACCTAATTTAGATCAGCATTGCCATACAGCGTGGCAATGCAGCCTTCTGGGCACTTTCCCGGTAGACATCGATGTGGATGAATTCTACGACGCCTAAATTACATGGGCATTTTTTTTTAAGTATATACATTTAGGTAATACTTCTGTTTTTTAGTGTATATAACTAGTTAATTAAATTTATAGTTTACTATTAATTTTAGTTAGTTTATTACTCTAATATGTCTTAATTGAAATTTAGATTATATTTAGTTTTTAGTATATATTTTTAGATAAGATGGTTTTTTTTTTTTGAGGAATCACAATTATTTATTTTTTACAATTCAGTTCAATTTATATATATAAATAATAATAAGATAGTTAGTTTTAATTTTTATATGTTTACTTGTGATCAATAACAAAATGTTTAAAAAAAACATTAAATTCTTTGTTCAAACTTGTTTTGTTACGACTAGGGCCTTATCACCTTAAAAAGAGTTTGTATTGTGCTATCACGTTTATTCACGCACATGGACTTAGTATATTACACAGAAAGCTCATTGACCTAAAACCAGAGCAGAAAAAGATTGATTATTGATAGCGGAGGAATCTTTCTTTTTTTAATAGAGTAACCATGATTTTGTTTTTAATTGGGAAAAAGTATATTTTAAACTTCTATTATTACTTATACTATTTCAAACTAAGTAGCTAGCTAGTTAGCTTAGCGGGACTTGACTGTTGGTGATGATTACGCGAGTTAAGCAACAGCAGGTGCGACCCAACTTGGAGTGGACAATACTTGGCGTATTACTTTCAGCAGTTAGACCTGCTTGTATAGTGAAGCTAAGGCCTTTAGTAAAGTGTCTCCCCCTTAGGGAGCCAATAGGGGGAGCATGTCTACAAAACGTTATTTTTGACTAGACTCCAACTTCCTCCTCCCAAGTACGAAAAAAATCTGCATAAAGTATGTACCACCTTTCTCCTTTTTTCCAGAGGATTGTTGTCACCCTATTTTGCACACCAACTAAGAATGTCGTTTTCAGGGAAAGTTCCAGTATTTCCTTACGGCACCCTCCAATGAGTTTGAATGAAGGACGTTCATAAGGTTGTATTAAAGAATACGGGTGTAAGTCCATGTTCACGCATGATTCACGCTTCGTTCATGCCTTACTATTAACTCCGCAGTAATAAGATTAGGTAGAACTGGGTAGATGTGTCATGTAGGCGATTTCTGTGTAGTAAAGATAAGCCTCGCTCGCCATATTAAATTAAGAATCGAGTGGCTTAACTGGCCGACACGTGGCACCTCTACCTTATCTTATTTCTGTGATTATCGACCCTTCACCTTCCTGTGGATCTAAAATGGCCACTTTGCACGAATTACAATATGATCACATTATGAATCATTGCTAATCTTAAAATAGCCACATTTTGGCAGTTCATGAAATGAATCATTTCATGGCAATTCTGCTGTTTGACGGAAAGTCGCAAAATGGCTTACTTTTCGTGAATTGCTTGTGAATTGCTTTACCTTATTGCCAGGCGTAAAAATAATCTTTATTTTTGCATAGCGTGCGTACTTTTACGATTTTTTTGTGAAATAAGTTTATCTAACCAATAATATTGATTTACTATCATAAATTAACTGTAAATATCAAATAAATATCAATAAATCATCAATCAATCTTGTAAATCTATTTTTATTTTATTACTATAGCAACACTTACATGAGAAGTGATTCAGGAAATGAATCACGTAATGAATTGAATTAGAGTTGAACCATCAATGTCAAAATTTGCAGAATTGGCTAGTCAACTAAAAAATTAATTGTGTATATTATATATTTTATTGATAGAATAGACTATTTCGGAGATACAATTTAAACGAAAAAATTCTTAAAATTATATTTATTTTGTTATTTAATTTTAAAGATTTTATAGTGATGACGTCACGCAGCTATAATGGCCATTTCGAACTGCAAGAAAGCAAAATTTACTAAGGTATTAAAAAATATATATGTCAGTGTCAAATGTCAAAGTCAAGATGGACCGCTAGCCGCGAGTTGGTTTCTTGTTTGTTTACAATCGCCAAATATTTAGGTACCCCATTTCTCGTATTTAATGCATATTGGCCTGTTTATTGGACTTTACGGCAGTCTCTTCATCCGTTTACATCTGATTTTTCAATAATTGGACACCGCTTCTTCATTATAATGTATGAATGAATGTAATTAGGTTATGTTTACTTGAACAGAGATGACATTTGACATGGGTGACAAGTACGTGAAGCGCTTAGTTAGCGCTACCAAACAAAAAATATTTATTCACTACGCTGTGCTGCCAACCTAAAAAATTAAATGTGAATAGCCGGAAGTTATCCGGCTACGTCATACGTCAACCTTGCTAAAAAATGAAAGTCATTGGGTTTTCTGCGATTTTCTTAAAAAATACTTGCTTAACTAAAGATCTGATTAATGTAATCTGTTCCCTAAGCCTATTCCTCGAAATGGTTTACGAATTAGACATTTGGGGTGTAGACAGTAAACGAAATAAAATACAAATTATTGTATTTCTGAGAGTTTATATTATAGAATTACCGAAAATGACATATTTTTACTCATTGTGTTTATTATCTCTTATATTTTAATTATTAAAAATTAAATATTTAATCCGAAATATCACGTGATCGCAAACACCAATCACAGCGTGTGACGTCACGATCTTCTAAACATTGTGTTTGGCAGTGACATTTTGATGTAAACAAATGATTTATTAGCTTGAACATTTTACTTTTGATTTAATAAAAAGAACAAATTAAGTGAACATTTGTCCCATAAACACAGGGTGTAGTTCATTATGGAGTCGGGATACATAAAAGCAAATAGCTCCAATTTACCAAAACTAGACATACTGATGGTGGCAAGTTACTTTGCGAGTGATAACAATTTCGTTGCATCGGAGTTTAGGAATGTTAAAACGTCTGTGTAAGTAAACTATTACCATGTAAACAATATACTATATCTACAAACAAATATTTTATTCACGTTCATTTATTTAGCGATGATCTATCACCCTTGTTTTAGGTTAGGTATATAAACTACTTATGTGTAAGCTCATCACGACTAATATGTACATTTTATTCACTTTCAGTTCCTCCAGGGAGTCTTATGGAGATGATGCCGTTGGTTACGTACAACTTAAACGGGAAGGCACTTTGTGCACTGTAAAATGCCGTGTCTGTCCTGAACACAAAGTTCACGCGAAGCCATATGCAGTAACTGTGGTCATCAAAGAAGGTGATAACGTAGTTCAAAGTGCGCAGTGTCACGATTGTGCTGCATCAGCGGGTGGGTGTAAACATGCAGTCGCATTTTTGATGTGGTTGCATAGGAGGAGCGAGGAACCATCTTGTACACAAGTTGCTTGCTATTGGCAAAAGTCAAAGTTATCAAAAGTTGGCACTTCATTAAAATATATTTTAGCATCTGAGTTAGCCAAAGAAAAACATACTGGTAATGTGCCAACATTTGACTGTAATGTGTTACAGAAATTTGTACAAGAAGCAAGAAAAAGAAAATTAACAGACTGCGAGGTTGTAAAGTACCAACCTGACTACTCTGTCAATGATGTTGAAAACTTTTCCTTGCATCAACTCGTTTTAAAATATAGAGAGCCATGCAGTGAGGCTTTTATAAAAAAGATTCAATTTCACTCCGATGACCTTATTAAAAAAAATTGAATTAAACACAAGAAACCAAAATAAGAACAGATTGTGGTATGAGCTAAGATATGCCCGTATAACAGCCTCAAAAGCATATGAAGTAAGTAGATGTAAGACAGCTGAAGGGTCATTGGTGGCTATAATAATGGGTGGTAGGGTGCCCGAGACAGCTGCCATGAAAAGAGGTTGTAGTTTGGAAGAAAAAGTTTTTCAAATTATGCAGGAAAATTTTGGGAAAGAATTAAGTAAATGTGGCCTTTTCATTTCCAAAGATCAGCCTATAATTGCTGGTTCTCCAGATGGCATTTATCAACAAGAATTTATTGTTGAAATTAAATGTCCCATAAGTGAAGAAACTTACAACAACTATGTAAAAAATGGTTTACTATCTAAAAAGTGCTATGCTCAAGTACAAGTACAAATGTATGTAACAGGAATAAAAAAATGTTATTTTTGTGTAGCACACTGGGATTTTGAAAAAAATAATGTAATTGAAATTATTAATGTTAGTTTTGACGATGATTATGTTAATAGTTTAATAAGTACTTTAATAAGTTTTTGGAAAACAAATATATACCCATTGCTAATTAGAGTTGCACAAGGATACAAATCTAGTTAATAAGATTATACTATGTAGATATTGTATTATGACTACTTAAACACTTCATTAAACATGTATAATAAAACACAGTCTTTTAATATAACTTTTATTTCTTGATTAGAGAATTTTGTAAATTTATTAAGCCACATGCTATAACTATCACATCGTCAAGTCTGCCATTTAATTGACTGTTTACACAAGAATGTAGCTTTAACATCCCAAATTCTCTTAACCGACGTATGACTCTCTCGATGTGGATACGTAAGCTTGCTATTTGTTTGGTCAGCTTGACTTCTGCTTTTGATAATTTGGTACCACTTTCAACACTTGGGGGTCTCACCAATCGACACCCTACTTGATTTAATAAAGCTTCTATATGTTTGAATCCCCGATCAGCCATTACCGTTAAACCACATGGCAAGCAATTTAAAAAGTTGCAGTTCTCCACCAAGCATACATCGCTGACTCTTCCTCCATAACCAGGCGAAATATAATTTACCAAGCCGTTAGGAGTGCTCGATATAAGGTACTTTATAGTATTGGCCTTCTTATATTCTGACCACGTCAATGATTGGTGGATGGCTTTTGATGGTTTCTCAATCTCAATTTCTAGGCAATCAATTATGCAGCTTACATTGTAATAATTATGCCTAAAAGATATAGGCAATGTTCTTTTAATAGCAAATTCTTCTAGTTTAACAAGAAAATGCCTCATAAAATTTGCAATTATTGGTATATTTTCCATGAAAATTCTACCTGCATATGATTTTGTTATTGCAAAATCATCACCAAGTTCTAAAAAGGTATTGTTTAAACGAATCTTTTTTAAACACAACAATATGCGCTGCTCGGGAATTCCAGTAGATTCATTTATATGTTTGATCAAAAAATAACATTTTTTTGGAATACCAATATAAAAAAGTGGGTTTTTCTCAATTTTATTAACAATCACTTTTAAAGATAAACGAGAGTCTTCCTCATTTTTTTGTTTACTATCCTGACAAAAGCTGCTACTGTCTGATGGAATTTGTAATGATGGTGATGAGGTACAATGGGATAAAGATGGAGTGTATAAAGAGAGATCACTGTCCGATCCGTCACATTCTCTAAATAACTTTTTTGCATTAAAAAGTGATGGTTTTGCTTTTCTATTAGGTTTTAATGGGTAAACTTTGAATGGAGATGTAGAAACAGATGAGCTGGATATCTTGATTGGTGAAGTCTGCTTATTCCGTAAATTGAATTCTGTTTAAGTGTATTTGCTTCTATATTTAGATCTGAAGTTAAATTGAACTCCAACGTCGATTTTCTTATCTCCAGATGGTTGTTGTTGAAATTCTGGTTGTTGAACTTCTGAAAAAAATACACTCCATTAGACAGACCAGAGTTAGGGACTAAGGCTCAATTAAACTCTTTCTTTTGCTGTGACTCTTGCTCAGGAACAGAATATGGATGATCACAATGAAAAAACAACAATAAAAAAGTGAGAAACCAAAAGTATGACTCTCGTGGATTCCACATAGAAAACAAGTTCTGTTGTAACCTAATGTGTTTTTAAAACAGCGCGTATTGTAATCTAATGTTTTCTATGGGACTTTTTCAATAGGGTAAAGTCTTAGTAGGTACCTGAACTCCCGCTGGGCACTTCACTGTTTTCCTCACTTCTTTCAAGTACTAAATGTTCTTCTTCATTTTTTAAACATTCTTCAATCAAATGTTTTCTTTGCCTTTTAGCAGTTGTAGGTCTACTTAAAACAGATACACGTTTTCTATCTGGTTGACAGTGGAATTTAGTTGGAACACAACCTGGTTTCATACGTATTTGAGCCGTTGTACCCATTATGTTATATTCCATAAAGTTTTCCATATCATTTGGCATCTGAAATAACAAAATACATTGTTCATAACCAGATTTTTAGAGCTATACAGGAAAATAACCTATGACTGTGTCTTCTTCACCAAGTTATCAGAATTTTTGTATGGAACTTCAAGACATTATGTAATAGAATTGTAACAAAATATTACTTACATCAAAATGATCTTCGCAATAATAAACATTTTGCCCTTTTAGTGGTTTATCTCTCCTAGCAAGTTGAAACCACTTTTTTCGTATTGCTTTTTGTTTTGGCACGTGCACAAACAGTTTTTGTGGCGTTTTGATTATAGTATTTTGACACAAAGGCACTGCACAATACTTGTAGAACTTGGAATCCATTTCTATACAGTTTTTATTAGTATACGCATAAAATACACAAAAAACTGCATCCGCTAACTATGAAGCAATGTTGTTGTTTAGAGGATCGTGACGTCATAGCGACGCCATGACAGAACTATAGCGTTTTACCGGGAAATTTTAAAACCAAATTTAATAAGTGGTTTTTTAATTTATGTAAGAGTGTATTTATTTTTTATATATTTTTTTTAGGTGTATTAAATGTACATCTTTAAAAAAAAAATACTTCCAAAAAATAGTCTACACCCCTAGCTGCAATTCATGAAATGATTCATTTTGATGAATTGCTCAAAGCGGCCATTTTAGACCTGCTGGTGACCTAGAAAAAAAATGGTTGCATTTCGGATTTGTTATGTCAGTCAATGTCCTGTGGTCAATCAATGTCAGTGCAGATTTGACATTTGTCATTGCTTCCACATTTGTTCATTTTCTCAAATTTATTTAAAAAAAATAATAATTATTGTTAAAAATACTACGTTGAAATTAAAATAATATGCCTCCTGTGTTGTGTAGAACAGGCTGTGGCAATAATGCTGTTTTGAAGGTAATTATTTTACATCGACAAAATTCTTTGGGGTTATGTATGGTGTAATATAATCCATGAATATACATTGATACAAATAAAAAACATTTCAGAGACCTAAAACTGGAGACGCCCTGTGCAAGGAGTGCTTTTATTGGGCCTTCGAAACTGAAATCCATTACACTATAACTGAAAGTGAATTGTTCAATAGGGGAGACTCGGTTGCCGTCGCTGCATCTGGTGGAAAAGACTCCACAGTGTTAGCCCACGTCCTGAAAACCCTTAATAGTCGATACGACTATGGTTTGGACCTCACTCTTTTGTCCATAGATGAGGGAATCACAGGATACCGAGATGACAGTCTAGAGACAGTTAAACAAAACAGGGATGACTATGAGATGCCTCTAAAAATTCTGTCATATAAAGATTTATATGGTTGGACCATGGACGAGATTGTTGCACAGATTGGTAGAAAAAACAATTGCACTTTTTGTGGAGTGTTCAGAAGACAGGCGTTGGACAGAGGTGCGGCAATGCTTGGCGTAAAATGCATAGCAACTGGACACAATGCCGATGATATTGCAGAGACCGTGCTGATGAACATTCTGAGAGGAGACATTGCTCGCTTGAAAAGGTGTACAGCAATATCTACTGTAAGTAGCAAATAGTAAATTTTGGTTATTGCAAATTCAATACTTTCAGGATTTTGAACATTGATTAAAGCTAAGGAAAGAAAAAACTATTTTTTTAGATTATAAAAATATCAGATTTTGCTTTAAAGATATTTTGATTTTCAGGGCAGTGAAGGCACAATACCAAGGGTGAAACCTCTGAAGTATACCTATGAAAAAGAGATTGTAATGTATGCTCATTACAAAAAGCTTGTGTACTTTTCCACAGAGTGCATATTTGCTCCAAATGCTTACAGAGGGCACGCCAGGGCTCTGCTCAAAGACATGGAGAAGATCCGGCCCGCTTGTATCATGGACATCATATATTCGGGTATTTAATTTGCTTAGATCTTTAGTCTTGTTGTCAAGAACCTTCACTTACATGTAAGTTAGTAGTTAAAATTACTAAGATGCAACAAAAATAATTTATTGCCCCAAGTATTGGAAATAATCTGAGATCATCTTACACAAATGGAACTTTTTATGATCAAAATTATTTATTTTATTTCAGGAGAAACAATGGCAGTAAAAGGTGAAGTGTCTCTGCCGACACAGAGAACTTGTGTGCGGTGTCACTTTGTATCATCACAAGAGGTGTGCAAGGCGTGTGTGCTCCTCGAAGGCCTGAACAAAGGCCTCCCTCGGCTGGGCATAGGCAAAAGCTCAAAAGCTAAGAAAATGCTTGATGAATATAATTCTAAACAAACACAAGAAAAAGATCCATTAAAATTGGCTATATCTGACTTAAATGACACTGGTGATGATAATAGGAAATCAAAGGATAGAAGAAAAACTTGTAATAGAATAGATAGGGAAATACTTGCAAATGGTAGTGATAATTGTAACAGTAAGCAGTGCTGTGCAGGCAAATGTAGAAGTTCTAAAAATGTGGATCCAACTGTAGCTAATAGTAGGATAAATAATCTATTAGAAGAGTATGGGTTAGACAAATCAGAAGCGACAGACAGATTGCAGTCAAAGGAAGATATTAATGTACAAAATGGAGTGGTAGATGATGAATGTAAATCAAATGATGATGCACCATCCAATATTGAAGAAGATGACCTCTGTTCTGCCTCATGCGGCAGAATGGGTTCACTGCAGATAGGTTTCTGATGAATAAGAAAAAAATTATACAATTTTTTTACTTATTTATTTTCTTGATGTTTATTTTTATATCTAACTTAAATATGTCTAACGTCAAATGTGTTAAACTAGTTTTGAAAAAAAAAAACATTTGCGACAAAATAATTACAACAATATCTCATTGCACATGACTCACCATTTCTGCACCTTAATTAAAAAGCCTGGCCCTATTATGAGTTGATAAAAAATAAACAATTTTAATAATGTGAATTAAATAATTATTGATGTTAAAATGTAAGACAAACACACACACAGACAAAATGTAAATTTCAGTAACTTCATGCTAAGGCCAGATGAAAAAAAATAAATTAATAATGATCTAGATTTATTCTAAAGCAGTTCACTCCTAAATAAATTATTTGTACAACTACTATATTACAAAGTATGTGTGGTCCTGCGATTTTTTTTCTAGTATAAGCTTTTAGGAACGCCAGTAATAACTGTTGACAAATGTTTATATAAAAACATTACTCTTGAAAGGACATAGGTAATCAAATTATTTGCTCTGAACTGCATTAACATAAGACAATATAGTTTGACACTCTGAAGAAATATTTAAAGAGCGCTAATATATGTTTAAAATCCTTCTGTTTAGTCAATAAATGATATGTCGCTGTTAAAAAACAAAAATTATCGATATACATGTTGTAAATCACATTTTTGACACTGCCATGATGAGCAAAATAAATAGGGGATTTTTCAATCCCATCCCTCGGCGCAATGGTACAGTTCACTATTCGTTACTGGCTGATGGTAAATCGTTCGAAGTTCCTGTCATTCCCGGCCATCTCATCTGCACGGGACTCGTCAGTGGATTGCTGCACGGTTCACGTGATAAAGGCGGGCGCTCGGGAGTCTATCCTCTCGCGACAGATGGGGCAGTTGTCGGTTATGTTGTCTGAACAGTCCTCGCAGAGGCACACGTGACCACATGGAAGCAGGATTATCTGAAAATTAAATATTATACTTTATTTTACCATCATCCTGATTGACTTATTCATCTTGTCTCAAACGCAACTTGCCGAAGTTCTTGTTACACACAACCGCATCTCACTAGCAACACTGCGTTAGCTTCTTCATATTAGCACTAAGGACGACTTAAGTAGGTAGATATCCAACTGAAAGAGTGAAGTCATTCTAACATATGTTTGCAGCGCGGCAGTGGCACATGAAGGTATCATGAGTCGCGCGCGTCTATCTTTCGCTCGGCGGAGGGTTGACTACTAACATGAATCGTATGAAAAAAATCCGCATACTGCCAAAAAGGCAAGTTACCATACGTGCAAACGACCATATTTCAAATACGCCAAACGGGCAAACAATCCGATACGACGAGTGCTAAAAGTCATATATCGAATGATAATCGTTCGGACTCACCATAATGTCTGATAAAAATCATTCAAAAACTAAAAGATCATTCGACTCATCGATTTTGTTTGAGTCACAGATTTCAATCCTCTTCAGCTCCTGATATAGCTCACCTCTTTAGGGTTCTCCGAGCACACGACACAGAGCTGCAGCTCGCTGAGGTTCTTGTCCCTCGCGTGTGCTCGTCGCTGGCGGCGTCCCTGCGCGAGCTGTCGCTTCATGTTGTCCTCGAGCGAGCGACGCTTGCGGCGCTTCAGGTACTTGTATACGATCCGACACGACGCCGCCGCCGCCACCGACCCGAATACCACTAGCAGGATCCTGGGGAATAACATGACGATTCGTGCTAATGGAGAAAAAGTAGGGAAGCGGACCCTGGGCTGATTAGCCGAGGATGCAACCGGGAAGGCGTGTGAGTAGAAGTAGTAATAGATCCTAAAACAACAATACACTAGCAGGTAACCAGAATGCAAGCCACTGGGCTCTAGGCGCTAAGCGAGCAGCTTGCCTGTGCGGACAAATCCGCTAGAAATTTACGAAACCTTTCTAGCATTAGAATTCTCGCTTCCGAAATCTGATTGCGTGTAAATTACAAAATTCAGAAAACATGCTGACATTGCCTTTTTTTTCTTTTTTCAACTTCGTTGTGTTTATTTACCATTCCATTTCTTTTAACACTATTGAGTAGGCAAAAAGGCATATGATGACATAACTCACATAATTAAACTTTTACTTTAACATATGAATATCATTAAAAAAATAATACAAAACACTACATTTATTCATGAGCTTTATGACACACTGATCCTTTCAATTTAAAATTAAAATGTCTACCCTATTGTAACTCACGCTATCGAAATGAACATAGATACAGTTGTACCTACATACAAATACAACACACAGATGCAAACTGAGATGGTTCTCTCAACTTGCAGCAATTATAGGTTTGATTATTGGCAGCTCCAATTGACCCAGGTCAATCGGGTTGTACATGCGAAGACACAATTCAATGCTCTATGGATTTAAATCTTCATTAGCCCATATTTATTTAAACTATAGATGTGAATAACTTACAAACTATACAATTCCCTAATAAAAATGTAGCTCATACTAGTTTAGCCATTGTCTAATAATAAGACTTTTTGTTTGTTATACTTTCACTCATAGAACTACTGGAACTTTTCATTACTTAAAGAATTTTACCTTAGGAAATCTTTAGAACTAGCAAGCCTTTTCAATAATGATGATTTAGTGGCTGTAGTTAGATACAACGGAAGTCCATCTTTTGGGGGCTGGATCTTCAAGGCTCCAGTGTTGCTCCGGCTCAGTTCCCCGATGGCAGTAATGTAGGAGCCATCTCGGAGCATTTCCTCCATAGTTTGGAGGCCGCGTTGCCTGACCCCAGAGAAGAAGCCCCACACATGGTCTATCACTCCTGGAGACATGGGCTCGAATTTGTCGGAGATTACATCCATATCTGTTGAAAAAGAGATTTCAATTTGTATTAAAAAATCCATCAAAAAGGCACCATGCCTTTAACACTACCTAATAAAATGTGTTAGCCCCCTTTAATCTAACAATCTAATAGGAAAAAACTAATTATCATCACCATTTTGAGTAGGTTACATTGTCAATCTACCATGTACACCCATGTCACACTGACACATGTCAGAGTTGTATGAAACCGCCTCTCGGCCTCTGACGTGGTTCCTTTTACAACCACCAGATTGCAGCCGGGACAAACCAGGTTTAACGTGCCTTCCGAAGCACGGAATCATCTTTATTTTCTGACAATCAAGTGATTTCGTACCGTGAGAATCGGAACTCTGGGTCAAAGGCAGACGCCTATACCACTGGACCACAGAGGCAGTTAACAAATTTAAGTACAAAGTTAAAAGAATTTTGGAAATTAAAGTATGAACAAATATAGTAGATTATTACCAAGCAATTCTGCTGCCAATGCATCCACCACTTCAATTTTAAACTTTCCATTACTGAGCACAAATGGAGTAGAGTTGCACACTTCGTGGATGGTGCGCGTCTGGTCTGACCAGAAGCCAGCTGAGGTCCTCGCTATCACATGTTCTTTTATAGTCAATCTGAAACAGCACAAAACAAGTTTATGCCTTTCAGCAATAAACTATGTATTTGTCAAATATCAGATTCATAGGTCTAGTCATTTTTGAGGTATTGGGTTATGTGAGCGAAGGAATCAGAATCAAAAAAAGTAATTATGACAAAAAATAATCTTTTAGAGAAATTCACAGTTGATGTTTGTGCTCTATTTATTTTTTATGTATTTATTTATTTGTTTGCATAAATTAATTATTATTATTACTTTTTGGATGATGCACGAAAGGTCAATCCACAGGTCTGCATACTTTACAATCATAGGTTGTGGCTTATTACGTTACTGCTATTGGAATAATAATATCATACCTCTGAATGACTCCAGTGACCGAGTTATTATAGTTGCTAGTGATGGGATTGCCCAGCGGCTTGACAAGGCCACGAATTACCACAAATGGAATAGTATTATTTGGATACTTATTGATCTCCTTATTTAATGTAGAGTCAATATCGAGAACAGGAGCAGTCTGAAATTATAATCTGTTGTAGTCAAAAATATTAAGTGATTAAAAATATTTTGGACATCTTAAGACACGCGGCTTAACTCTCGCTGCCAATATATATATTAGTTGTTATAAAATTTCAACAAGGGTTAATAAGAAAAAGAATACAAACTACCTACCTATAATTTTTTTTTGGTACAGTTTCCGATAGGGTTCAGATAGACAGTATTAAACTGTTTTTCACTACATTATACTTTTTACTGTTGAACAAAAATAAAGTATAAAAAATACTGTTTTCAGAAAAATGTAGTCAGAGGGCCTGCCCTCTGACTACATTTTGCCCTGGCTCAGTGCAGCGCAGCCACAAACAAATCACAATAATGGAGTTTCAGAACGAATCTGTTAATTTTAAATTTTATTGCAATGGGGTACTGGCCAGAAGTTTAGTTATTTATTGGTTAACGCCTTAGAGGAATTTAAAAACATATCTAAAATCGTCTCGTACCTATCTGCTTTCAATAATTAATGCGAAGTGGCGGGACGACAAGCAAGCATTTATTTAATCAAAAATGAGCTCCTTATATATTTTAATCTTGCTTACAATTTTAGTGAGGCTTATAAAGATTTTAAAAATGACAGTAATTTCTTAACTTGTGCCAGAAGTTTGAAAAAATATATATTTAAAATAAAATACTGTAAATTTTACTTAAATACTGTTTAATATTCTTCTCAGACCTAAATATACTTTATTTCTTGTAAAAAAAAGTTGGCAACCCTAGTTTCCAATGGCGAAAGTTTCCAACAAACTTAATACATAGAAAATTACTCAAAATAACCTCAAAGAAAAAAAGGAAAAGAATGCATAATTTAAAAATATCTTGCATTTTAGCAATGCAATTACGTAGTGCATCTTAGTCTTGCGGCTTACCTGTAGAGCATTGAGTATATGTTTACATTTGCTCAGCTGTTTGATACAGAATCCCAAGATGAGGGAATCCAATCCTAAAATTACGGTCTCTCCTATTATCTCTGAAAGGAACTCCATGATGTTAGTTTCTTTTTCACATTACAATCAATTTAACAAAACAATCTCCTCAAGCTGGAATTACACAATTTTATCAATCATTTTTAATGTTACGAAATGAAAATTTTGACCATATCTCAACTTGAATGACTGATTGATATTTAGATGAAGTTGACGTTCTGCACCAAAGCAAAAAGCATGCAGAGACACTCAACTTCAAAATTAATTCGTTCTCCGTTATTACCAGTAGAGCCACCTGTTGACAAGTAGTAGAACAACTTGTTGTACTAAATAAATTTTAAAATTATAATGCTTTGTTTCAGCTATTACACAATAAATAACGCTGACAGTATAAATATACGAATAGGGCCATCTGTCGGAGAGTCGCAATAATACTAGTCAAATTTAAAAGTAGTGTATTAGTGTTTTTTTATGTATTTGTTAGATGTCGCTTAACAATTAAGTTCCGCTATTGTAAAACAGATGGTGGTAATATTTCCAAAAGTAGTGACATCTATTGACGAGAAGTTATACGTGTAGATAGTTCCAAAATTATAAATAAAGCAGTAACATTTAAGTAAAAAAATCATTATTAGACAATAGATGGCGCTAAATAGTTTAAAATTACAAAAAAGGCCATCTGTTGGGGAGCAGCAGTAATACTTAATAATAATATAGCAGTGCATTAATGTTTTTTAATAATATCAGTAGATGTCGCTTAACAAATAAGTTTTGCTATGGTGTAATAGATGGCGGTAATTAAGTAGTTATTTTCGGCAGTAGTGCGACCTATTGACGAATAGTTGTATCTTGTAAGACTAAGTGTGGTTAAGTTTCAAAATATATCAAGGCAATCTCTTTGCGAACAACAGCATCTCGTTACAAATTTCTTGTAAAAAAACAAATATTTAAATTATAAACAAAGTATCTAGTTATAAGTGTTACCCACATAATTTCACATTTTATACTTATGTACCACCAAAGTTTATTACTGTATAAATCCATGATTTCATAATTGTTTCGATAGTTTTCCCGCACTATAATATGAGAAATATCATGTAGTTTTATCACATAGAATGTGTAAGATGCTTAAGAATTCAAATTTGGATAAAAATAAATACGTGAATTTTCACAATATGCAACCTAATTCTTAAAGTTTAGGGATTGACATCAATGCTGTCAAACATCATATCGACAGTATTACACCCAAACGCTAGGAAGGAATAAGTACCTACCGGTATCCAATGTAACTATATATTTAAAATTCAGCAATCCTATACGGTCATAAAATTTAATGAAAAAAGTCCGCCACGAACGCGGGTAACAATTCTCGGGGTCTCGGAGATAAGTCGAATTCGAGATTTCTCGAATAACATGGCGGCTATCCACACGAGGGCAATTTTCACGCCTTTGGAGATAAAGTCTAATTTGTGATATCGCGAGAAAATATGGCGGATTTCTACTAAAAACCTCGTGTTGTTATTCTCATTCATCTCTCTTAATTGTGTGAGAGAGAAAAAATTGAAATGAACTAATAATTTAAGGCTCTCTCTCTCTCTCTCTCTCTCTCATGTATTAACTTGCGGGACCTTAGCCGAAATTTAAGCAGGCAGACTAAAAACGAATTTCTGTTTGTTGAGGTGTGCGTTACCGAATTCCGAAATTAGATGCCGGGGTGATATGATTACAACGCCTAATTAGCTCTCCAAGTTATTAGAGAATAGATGATCTTTTAAATGGGCCATCTTTGTTGCGGCTTTCTAGTGGCATTATACTACACAACCATTGCATGCCATTTTCGAAAGGTTTCAGTATTTTTCATTCGTTGTGTAATGTTTTGATTTCATCACTTTCATATAGTATTAAGATTAAATTAGAGGATGAAATCTAAACACCAAAAATTATATCATTATTTATTACTTCATCTTAATTAGATAGAAATATTTAATTCCTTCTTCTGCGAACCCTAGATATCCTCCAAGCGTTGGGTTCCTCGTACTTATTGTACAGTGGCTCCAGCCTCTGGTTCTTCTTGAACTTAGACAGCTTCGTGGGGTCGGAGAACTTGAAGAAAGCCGGCGCGAATTCCACCAGCCATTTCGGGTCAATGGTGGTGACCTCCCGCATGTACTCCTTGGTAGTTTGCACCAGTTCGTGGTAGATAACCCTGCAAAATAAAGACATGGATAGTAAGAAAAGGGAAGTGCAGCATTGAATGTAGTTGGAAAGGATTCCAAACAAAAAATTGCAGCTCTTAAATTCTAATCAGATAAATAGCATAATATTAAAGATTACAGAATATATGCTATAAAATATCTAGCTGGCAAAGTTGCTAAGGAACAGAAAATTGGGAAAAATCATTCTTTTTTCTAATGCTTTTTTCTTTTTATGTGTTTCTAAAATAAATTATTTTCTTTCTTTCTTTCTTTCTTTAAAATAGTCTGTAGCATCATGACGGAATACACCAATATAACATCAGCCAGAGCACCGGTCATAAAAATCAGCGGCATTCTGTGATTTTCATCACTAACATAGTGCGTGTCGGTAAGGGCCGACATACACGGATTGCTTGAAGCAGTCAGAATGAACTGCTTCAAGCAGCAATTGTATAGTGATCTATATGTGTCTTTTATTACAGACATACATGAACCGCTCGAACAGTAGTAGTAACAACTGAACAAGTTTAGCAGACTGTATAGGAAATTAAACGTTGGTTTTTTTAAAACTTATTGTATTTATTTTGCAATCAGTTTTACAAAACACATGTACACGACTCAGTTGTTAGCTATAAAAAAGAAACAGAGAGACAGAGAAAAAAGCTGTCAAAGTGACAGTTATTTTTTTTTATTTCGGGCGGTCGTGCGGTCAACAGTCGCCAGGCATACACTGACTGCTCTAGCGCAGTTACCTCCGCCCGCGCTCTTCATTCTACATTGCTACTGAATAGAATGATGAGCAGTTGGTATCAACAGCTTCATCGTTTTCAATGGCAGCTTCAAGCCGTTGACTATGACGCAAGAGCGGTCCTACTTTGTTGATCTATGGCGAATTGCTCGAGTAGTCTCTGAATGTCTGGATTGACTGAAAGAGATTGCCTAGCAATAAGTCCGCCTTTGCTCATACTATAATGAAGTCTTTGTAAATGTTATATTATTTGTTACTGTATGTGGGCAATAAAGATATTTTGTATTGTATTGTATTGTAAGACTGTTGGCTCATGAACTCACCATTCTGGCTGTCGGTTGAAGAGTGCGCTGGAGGGGTGTATGTAGACGACCTGGCTGTCCACGAGTGTGCGGTATCCCTCCTGCGGGTCCTTCTTGGCGGCGTTGCGGAAGAAGCCCGAGCAGATTGTCTTCTGGATGCGCACCGTGTTCTTGCCGGCAGACACCACGTCCAGCTTGTGTCTGCGGATGGCGAAAGTACTTATTATTCTGTGTAGCAGCGGACTGTAGTTAATTGCCTGGTTCGCCCAAGGAAAAGGGAAGAATTTACAAATGTTACTCTATTCAATATCCATACTAATATTATAAATGCGAAAGTCTGTCTGTTACGCTTTCACGACCAAACCGCTGAACGGATTTTGATGAAATTTGGTATGAATATAGTTGAAGACCCGGGGTCAAACATAGGCTACTTTTTAACGCAGGCGGAGCTGCGGGAAACCGCTAGTTTTTAATACATATTGTTGTTAGTCGCAACATTCTGCTCAGTAGTAAGGTATGTACTAAAATCAAAGTTTAGGTGTAAAACTTTAAACTATTGTTTAATTAGAAACACAATAAAAACCTTCTGTTACACAAATATATAAAAAATTGTTTGATTCCTCGAAACTAACATTTTTGATTTCTTATGTTTTCGCGGTTAACTTAGTCTATCTGGGACCATGAACACTGTAAGTGTATGCTAAAACGTTAGGTGTAAATCAATAAGTAATAAACCGTATTAAAATAGTTTAATTTAATGTAGTTAACATTTTTTTCTGTTAAAAAGAAATCTTACTCTTATCAGCAAAATTTTGATTTTTATTTCGTCAAAATTTTGCTTAGTCAGTCGTCAATACTTATTTAAAATATTTTCTTCTTGTAGCGCCAATTATTATCAGAGGAATAATTATTTTTCTTGTGGTAAAGGGGCTCACTTTGCCAAGTAACATTTTAACTCCTCACCTGTCCATAATACCGAGCAGTTGTTTCCTGACGTCCTGCGCACGCTTCAGAGTTCGGATCTGGACGAAGTTCTCGTAGCACCAGGCGTTGGAGAACTTGTTGTTCCGCCAGCTGTTGTACACGGCCAGCAATGTCAGGTGGTCGCCTTCGGGCTGGTTGAATTTAGCTTTCTTCTGGTCGGCGAGGGCTTGTTTATCCTTTACATAAGAGATATAAGGTTAGTTGGCAAGGCCATGAACTAGATGGTCAGATAACCTAAAAATGTTCGACAAGGATTGGAGAGAACTAGCGAAAGGTAGAGATTCGTGGAAAATAGGGGGGGGGGGGGGGGGGAATCTTTGCCTTAAAAAATTAATAGAATACGGCATGATGTGACTACTTTGAAAATGATTATGAGAACCAAGATAGTTGGGGCAGAAGAATAAGAATTATGAAGAAAACAAATAAAAATGCGAGTTGAATCGTAAAATTTTCCAGTTCATGATATTATGAAAATATGATATTTTGTAAATGCCGCCTTTTGCGAATGTGGTGTTTTACAAATGTGATTTTTAGAGAATACGATGTTTGTGTAATATGATGACGGAGAGTGTTGTATGCCTCATTATACCTACCTTCGGTCGGTAGAACACGTTCTGCACGCTAAGCATGGACACGATTGTCAGAATCTCGTCGGAGCACTGCAGCGCCACCGACATGATGAGAATCTTTGACAGGTTCGGCTCCAGCGGGAACTCCGCCATCTGACAGAGGTGATAAAAAAATGATAATTAATGTATCAGTTCTTCCCTGGACACATAGAATATCCAAAGAGAAAGAATGTAAAGATATTACATTTTTTTTGACGAATCGAAACAGCTAACTTGTCATATTTGATATTACTCGTATGTACAAATGAGTAAATTTGGCATGAAAAATCCTCAAACAGCTGAGATCTTATCAAGTGAACTTAAGGATGAGGACTTTCATTGTTATTTCCGCCGAAGATTGTATCAACTGGGTTTTTATTTTTTACTTGCTAAGAAACAACATTGTAAAATATATCAATGGCATCAGCCGCCAAACAGAGCAACAATCGCATGATGGCATCAGATCCATAATCGAATTCAAAATTTAGCGGCCAGCAATCATTTTATTTTTGACTAGCTGTTTCCCGCAGCTCCGCCTGCGGTATATAGCCTATGTTACTCAGGGTGAATGTAGGTTTCCAATGGTGAAAGAATTTTTGAAATCGGCACAGTAGTTTTTGAGTTTATTCATTACAAACATACACACAAAAATACAAATCTTTCCTCTTTATAATATTAGTGTAGATGAGTCCGAATGAAACCTTTCCCGAGCATGTTGAAGATAAACCATATACGATAGCGAAACAATAGATTCGGCTATTTGCGCCGTGGCCAGTGAGCACATCGGGCAACTTCGCCAAGTATGAACTATCGAGTGCAGGTGAGTGTAGAAGTGGGTCTCACCCGACGGCCGAGCCTGGTGAGCAGTCCCTCAGCATCGAGAGCAGACAGCGAGTGCAGCTGTTCCAACGCCATGATCAGCGACTCCACCGGCGGCGCGTCCATGAAGTCGAAGTGCAGCAGGTCGTTGATGCCCATCGTCTTCAGCTGCAGCACCTGCGCACGAACGGGAAACCTCAACACGCAGCCAGTCATTCCTGTCGTGTGGCTCTAACATATGCTGGATGACCCCCGTATTCTTAAATATTACCTTAAGGTCGTCCTTCGCTCAAACTCATTCGAGGGCGCCTTGAGGAAGTCCTCGAACTTTCCTTGAAAACGATATTCTTAGTTGGTTGCTTTGGCAAACTTCAATGAGGAACGTCACAGGTTATAATAACAATTCTAAACACTACAAATTGAAAATTACAAAAGAATAAAGTTAAAAATAAAATAAAGTAAATAGATACCTAGGCCAAAAGTGACAAAAACCCGATTTATATCCATTTTATTTAATTTAATGGACGCCTCAAGGTACCTCTCGGTCAATCTTATATTTGACAGTTCGATACTCACCTCCAATGAGAAATCATCTCAAGTCAAGGAAGCTTGTGGACGACTAATCATACCAATGAGGTGGAGTAAGGTTTAGTCGAGTTTGAATGAAGATTTAAGAATACGGGTGTGAGTCTATTTGTCAGGAAGGATTCACAGCACACCATCTGTGACAGCTTTGTGATAGCAAGGAATATGTAATTTAGCCTTTTTTTATACCATACATGTATTGTTATATAGTTGTTGTGTATCTTTCTTTGGCAATAAATTTATTCTAATTTTTTTTTTCTATATATTCTATAACACGTTTCATGGTTGATGCGCGAGATTAAGATAGTCCTCTCAGTATCGAACTTGATCGCGGAAGTTTCTAGCCACAAAGTTACAGTCCGCGCCAAAATAATTTTGCTTCACTGAAGTTAGCCAACAACCATGCTCGCGCAGATACAGATAAGCGTCCTTCCGACTCGCGCACACAACTGTTGATACTAAAAATATTAACTGCGGCGCTACTCGCGGTCAACTTCAGAGACGCAAAGTTATTTAGCGCATATTGTACACATTTTCTTTCTTATCATGAACAAATCTAATGTGTAAAAGTAAGTCGGAAAATTAATTGACTCCTAACTCAAAATGATCTAAAAAAGTATACTTATAATCTAAGGTTAATAATTGGTCTCGCGCGCTCGACTAGATACCGCGCTATGAATTAAAATCAGTTTCCAGAATGCGGCAACTTATTAGGACAGTGTGTGTAAAACAATGTGCAAAGACGCACACTAGCGTCGATTATGGTGTTGCCAGCTACTTAGAATAGAATAGAATAGAAACAAAGCCAGTTCCACATGGTATACATACGGTGGTGGCGAGGTTGGTACGCTGTATCTCAGGTACAGGCGTGGGCAACATCTCGTCGCGGTAGGCTCGCTCGGTGTAGAGCCGGTAACACTTGCCGGGACCAGTACGCCCCGCTCGGCCCGCGCGCTGTTTGGCAGCTGCCTACAGGACATAAGCAAAATGTAATCGGCTCGGCTCGACCGTATGCCTGTTTGCCTACGAAATTGTATAGAAAAAAATTACAATTTGCGCATATGCAATATGTATTTTTTTGCTAAAAATACAAACTGTTTTCCTATCGATTTATGTAAATGATGCAATATTAGTAGTTTATGAAACAGTGCGAGTTTTTTTTATAGCTTTACATAAGTATTGTAAGACCTAATTGGCTAGTAAACTTTTTCATGAAAATGTCTAATTCGTAAACCATTTCCAGGAATAGGCTTAGGGAACAGATTACATTAATCAGATCTTTAGATAAGCAAGTATTTTTTAAGAAAATCGCAGAAAACCCAATGACTTTCATTTTTTAGCAAGGTCGACGTATGACGTAGACGGATAACTTCCGGCTATTCACATTTAATTTTTTAGGTTGGCAGCACAGCGTAGTGAATAAATATTTTTTGTTTGGTAGCGCTAACTAAACGCTTCACGTACTTGTCACCCATGTCAAATGTCATCTCTGTTCAAGTAAACATATCCTAATTACATTCATTCATACATTATAATGAAGAAGCGGTGTCCAATTATTGAAAAATCAGATGTAAACGGATGAAGAGACTGCAGTAAAGTCCACTAAACAGGCCAATATGCAATAGATACGAGAAATGGGGTACCTAAATATTTGGCGATTGTAAACAAACAAGAAACCAAATCGCGGCTCGCGGTCCATCTTGACTTTGACATTTGACATTGACATATATATTTTTTAATACCTTAGTAATTTTTGCTTTCTTGCAGTTCGACATGCTTTCTTGCATTTCTGCGTGACGTCATCACTATAAAATCTTTAAAATTAAATAACAAAATAAATATAATTTTAAGAATTTTTTCGTTTAAATTGTATCTCCGAAATAGTCTATTCTATCAATAAAATATATAATATACACAATTTATTTTTTAGTTGACTAGCCAATTATGTGCAGTTTCATACATTACTTGATCTAATCTCATAAAATTAGATAAAACATAAAAAAATTCTTCAATACGTACGTTTTCAGACATTAAAAAAAAAACTATTTTGAAAATCTAATCCATCACTGATTCTGATCGCGCACGCGTGTTGGCCGCGTCTACAGATTATAAAAAAGCAAGGAGGTCGCGATGTAGAAAAACTGCATTGAAACCTATGTTCTATGTTTCTTCTCTGATTTATGTATTGATGCGAATTACGAAAATACCTATACTGCAGCCAAAGTCGCAATATGAAAATGATAACGAAATTTAAAAAGAAACGTATAGAATTAACATAACCGCGCTAAATCACGTTATTAATTTTCTACTGATTCCGACGGATTGCGAACACGAATTTCGTTATCGTTTTTCAAATTGTGACTTTGGCTAAGTCCGTATTCAAATGAACTCGACATGCTCACCTGTGAAATTGGTGTGACAACCAGCGAGTCCATTCCAGTCTTCGAATTGTACACCTTCTGCTTCACGAACCCTGGATCCACCACATAGTAGATCCCGTCAATGGTCAGCGAAGTCTCCGCTATATTCGTCGCGATCACCACCTTCCTCGAGCCAGGGGGTGCAGGTTCAAAGATACGAGTCTGCATTTCAGAAGGCAACGCAGAATATACTGGAAGGATTATCAACTCGGGCACGTCCGGACCTAAAGACTTCATCCTTTCGTAAAGAATTTCGCAAGCTGTATCGATCTCTTCTTGACCGGTCAAGAATAACAATATATCCCCGGGCGGTTCCCTCAAATGTATTTGCATGACTGTTATCAATGACGCATCTAAATAATCAGTTTCAGGTTCTTTCGTGTACAGGACTTCTACGGGGAAAGTTCTTCCAGGGATGGTGAAGATTGGTGCCTCGAAGAAGTATTGTGAGAATTTGACGGCGTCTAAAGTAGCCGATGTGACGATGAGTTTGAGTTCTGGTCGTTTTTGGACGGCTTGCTTGAGGAGCCCGAACAGGACGTCGGTGTGTATGGTGCGCTCGTGGGCCTCGTCCAACATGATGACCGAGTACGACTTGAGGTCGAGGTCCATGAGGCATTCTCGGAGCAACATGCCGTCTGTCATGTACCTGTTGACAAATTATAGTTTTGTGAGTAAACTAACGACATCTGGTTGAATGATTATCACAAACATATTTGAGACTCTTCAAACTCGCATAAGTCAGTAGCAAAAGAACAAAAGTGTCCTATATTTTTTTTCGTTTCATCTGTTGGTCGACTAGTATACTTGTAGCCCCGCCTACATTTAAGTTCATTACAAAAAAATAATCTAAACAATATTACATAAATAAAATAGGGTACACATCTTGTTTAGTATAATTTTAAAACTCTCTATGAATAGACTCACAAATAGTTTTAGAACAACAATACTCACTTGATGACAGTCTCCGGGCTGGTGCAGTCCTCAAACCGGATGGTGTACCCGACTTCCTGTCCCAGCCGACATCCGAACTCCTCAGCAACTCGCTTGGCCACAGACATGGCTGCCACTCTCCGCGGCTGAGTGCAGGCTATCTTCCCGCGCGCTGTGAGTCCGCACTCCGCTAGGTATTGAGTGATTTGAGTTGTCTTGCCTGAACCCGTCTCGCCGATTACTATGAGGATCTGATTGTCGGCTACGGCCTATAGAAAGAGAGATTTATTTTAAAAAAAGTCAGTAGACAATGCCACTACTCCCCAGCGCCAAGCAAATTACCACAATTCCGAAGAGAAACCAGCTGGTTAGAATCATGAAGGTTTATAGCACAGATGGCATAAAGCCCTGATCATCAACACAACAATGCACACGCATCAGCTTAAAGAGCTGCTAGTGTGTTCCAATAATAATATTTCGCATACCATATTTCGCATTTCGGGATGCGCTAAAATGTCTTATTTTCTCACTGACATGAAATTACATATTTTTTGGCCATGTTTGATATCATAAGACTTCAGTTATTCCTATACACTGAACACTCATTAAAACGGCTGGTTTATTTTAACTTGAAAGACACAAGGCTCAATATATTCATAAGCAGTTTGATACCAACCTTAGTCAACTCGTCCCTCAGCTTATAGATTGGCAGCGACTGTCTCTGCTCCAGCAGTGACAAGTTAGTCTTTTTCCCAAACGAGGACTTCTTCCCACCAATCACATGCTTCTTCCACTCCGGTAAGTCCTGAGGAGTGATGCCTGCCCCTCTCATATTAGCAGCCAGAGCCCTCCCATCCGACTCAGGCAGTGGATCTATCCAGTTTTTATTCAAACCGGTAGGTAAGCTTTCCATTTCTTGTTCCCGTTGAATCATCTTCTGTTCCCTTCTTTCTTTTGCTAAAGCTGATTGCATCATAGCGGCTTGAGCTAAAGAGCCGTCGGGATTTTTGACGATCCTGACTGGAGACAGGTCATGCAGCGCACGACCGTGGCCCTGCAGGAAGGGAGGCTCGTCTTCAACGAGCTCTATTTCAATGTCAGCCTCTCCGTCTTCGTCTTTCGGTAGGAGACCAGTCTCGTCGTCGAAATCCGGTAACTCACTCTTGTCTATCACTCCTGATGAAATCATCTGTAAAGATATATTTATTTAAAGATGTGGTGCTAAAAGCTAGAAATATGTTAGTGTAGTGGGTCATATGGTTCATTAACTTATCTGAGTAAGTTTAATAGTAATGATTTTTTTGCGGCCCACACACACATAGTAATTTGTTGGGTAAGTCGGACTCAACAAAAGCATACTTTTTGCAAATTGTTGCCAATCTGCTTTACAATATGTTGATTTGAATCACCTGACTGTTTGATAAAAAAGATGAATCCGAAGTTAAGTTGGTTGCTAAATAAACTATGTCACGAGGCCAGAAAAAAGCCACTTGAAGGGATCATGGAGTAATTACAAAGAGGAGATGCCGTTTGAAATGGCGCAGTGACGTGATCATTGGCGCCTCGCCGACACAAAAGTGGGCGGAGCTTGTCATTGCTCGTGCTCTATGATTGGAGCCACGGCCGAAACCAAGCATGTCGCACGTCTGCCTTCCGCCCCGTGTAGCTAAACAATCGCTTATTACGGCATCTCCTCTTTGTAATTATTCCATGGAGAGGATTCATGATAACTTAATTCAGATATCGGTTTACTTTGCGTAGTTTCTTCTGACCATAGAATTGGCACAAGTAACATACCTGTTTGATCTCCCAGCGCTCGGGACTGGATATCCGGGTGACTCGCTTCCTGCTGGAGTCCTCGTCCGGGTCGAGGTTGCCCTGCAGTCCCGCTAGCACGGCTGCGGCAGGCGGTGGCCGGTCGGGATTGCGTCCTTCGCGTTCAGCCTGGAGAACGACATTCAAAAGAAAAATTCTTTATAACAAAATTCGTACTTTAACTTAGATACGAGTGAATAAAGTGACATAGATACAACAATAAACCTTAACATAAAGACTCTATATAAAATCAACACTGACTGATATCGATGAATCAACTGTAACAGAATAAAATAATTAAATATATTAAGTGAAATAAATAATAAAACCAGCTACAGATGATTATTTCAAAATTCTGATAGTGGCTTACCACACCAGGCAAGTCACACTCACCACAACCAAATAACATTTTTTTTTTCAATAAATAATACTATTAAATAATATTTAAATAAAACATAATTATATAATTGTATTATTATAACTAGTAATTAGTATAAAATTAATCATATAACTTTTCTTACCTCCAGATGGGCGTGTGAAGTGGGATTAAGATCTTTGCCACTCTCCTGGCACACATCCTTCATTGTCAGCGAGACTTTCTGTCCAGTTACAGACAATACTTTAATCTGTAATAAAAACAATTTTGATCAATTTCTTCCATGATCTTTTCAACAAGAAAAACCTGAATATATAGGTCTGTTTTTTTTTTGTTTAATTAATATAAACAATATCATATCTAATTATGTATGTGTAAGAAGAAAATCTTCCAGTTAAATATAGGGTTTTACAATTTTGATTTCAAGATATTTTTTCAAATTACTCCTTGAAATGCTCTAAGCAGTATAATAGACACTTGTTTATGTTACATTTGTTACTAACTCCTATCAGAAGAATGAAATGAGATGAAATTTGTAGTTTAAATTAAATAATTTTTCCTCAATTTTAACAGAGAAAAGCTAGCATGTAGCAAAATTTGTTACCTTAACTTTGTCTCCTCTGGAGACGACATCTGACACATTGGTGACTCGGCCTTCAGATCTCAGCTGGGAGATGTGGACCAATCCCTCCCATCGCTTCCTAACACCCTCTATTTGTACAAAACACCCAAAGGGCACGATATTTGCTACTCTCCCATTATAAATCTGAAAGAGATGGTTAAATCTTTTTAGCTGTGGGGTAGACAGAAATAATGCCTTAAAGAGGAAAGTGGACCCTGTTTGCAAGATGGTCTTACATTGGTTGATTGGTCTGATTTATAATGTTTCTTTTTTTCATGACCCTATCTAGTTTTGTGGACATCTAGGGTTGTTGTTTTCAGTTATAATTAAATGAATGTTGTCATGTTTACATAGTTACCTACACTATTGTACACAATGACAGGCTCTTTTATATTAAAACACTAGCTGTTTCCCGCAGCTCCACCTGCGGTATACAGCCTATGTTACTCAGGGTGAATGTAGCTTTCCAATGGTGAGAGAATTTTTGAAATCGGCACAGTGTTTTTGAGTTTATTCATTACAAACATACACACAAAAATACAAATCTTTTCTCTTAATAATATTAGTGTAGAAGAGTGAATGATGGGTCACCTCATTTTATTCCATAATGAAGTTTCATTAATTATGACATTTACATAATAAATGCTTTGAATTGAATTGACATAAAAGTATCAATTTAATGTTATGATAATATAATGTGATTATATTAATTATGTTAATGATAATTACTTACTTTCCCTGGCTCCGGGTCGTCACTCATCTCCACCTCTGGGCTGCGTTTTCTAGGTCTCTTTGTGTAGTCCGTGTATTTCTCATCTCTGCCACGAGAGTGTGACCTTCTTCCTTTTGACTTTGACCTTCTGTCCCGAGATTTCGACCTCCTCCGTCTGTCCCTGTCTCTAGATCTCTGTCTTTCCTTTGATTTGGACCTACGCCTGTCCCTGGACTTAGACCTATATCTGTCCCTAGAGCGGGACCTCTGTCGATGTCTACTCCTGGATCTCCTTTTCCTTTCCCTACTCCTACTTCTCTTATCTCTACTCCTGCTTCTTCTCCCTCTGCTTCTGCTTCGTCTGCTCCTACAATCTCTAGAGTTGTCTCTTTTTCGACTGCTTTCAATTTTACTACTACGATCTTTAGTCTCTTTGGCTACTTCGTCCTTTTTGGCCGCAGGCTTCACTGTCTCTGTTTTGAGATGAGATTTAGAAGGGGCCAAGGCCTCAAGCTCTGCCATGGCAGCATCAACCACTGCATCATTTTTACTAGATTTTGACTGGTCTTTGAAGACATCCTTAGAAGTTATCCTTTTTGTTTTTTTATCTGTCTCCTCTTCACTACTCTCTTCATCTGATGAAAACACAGGTGGTTTCTCATTAGGTATTGCTAATCCAGGGAATTTGGATGCAAGTGGATTTTTACTACTGTCTGGCTCCTTTGTATTGGAAGATATGTTGGCTGGTTTCATGTGCTGTATGATTCGCAGCAGATTTGTCATGAAAGAATCAGAAAATTCAGCCCCATTTTCGATCAATGCCTTTTTGAAATCATCAAAATTTGGGTTTTTGTCTGCTAAATCAATTATAAATTCGGCTGAAAAAGCAATAACTAGTTATGTTAAATTGTAAATGTTGTAGCTGCACAAGCCAAAAATAAATTTGTATCATTGTTCACTAAGAAGACATGTTAAAGTTTTAGCATAATTAATTTGGTGAGACATAAAGTACAAGATATAAATATAAGTATTTCCTTCAACAATAAAAGATAAATTAAATATTATTACAATTTAAATAAAAAAATAATAATACAACCAAACAACAGAATGTAAACACCTTACCTAAATCCTTATCATTTAAGCCCAAGTGATTGTCTAATTCAGTACACACTTTTGAAACAAGTGACAAATGTTCTAATTTAGCAACTTCGTCCATGTTTATTTATATTCAAAACACTACAAAAAGAAAATAATCCCATAGTTGTACAGCATTTTCTTCGTAGGTATTTATTTCTTTCTAGTTTCTCGTTTTCTCGACGCATGTAAATGAATTGATATTGACAGATGACAGTCACTGTCAGTCGTAAACATATTTATTCCTTTGTGATTTAGGCACAGATGGTACAGCCCTTGGGGCTTCATTACATCCATGGAACCAAAGGTAAAGATAGAAGCCAAGCAGGATACAACTGGCTGGTTCCATACAGAAAATTTGACCTGGAGTAACCCCTGTTTTCCCCAAAGTATTACCATCACTTCAACACACTTGCCAAGTAAAAAGTACAGTAGAATAAAAATGTCAGTGCGCTATGTCCAAAACAAGTTTAATTATTTTTAATTATTAATAAAAATCTACCTCAAAATAAAGATTTTTTTTGCTACGTAATTGGCTAGTCAACTAAAAAATAAATTGTGTATATTATATATTTTATTGATAGAATAGACTAATGTTTTCTTATGAATAATAGACTATTTCGGAGATACAATTTAAACGAAAAAATTCTTAAAATTATATTTATTTTGTTATTTAATTTTAAAGATTTTATAGTGATGACGTCACGCAGCTATAATGGCCATTTCGAACTGCAAGAAAGCAAAATTTACTAAGGTATTAAAAAATATATATGTCAGTGTCAAATGTCAAAGTCAAGATGGACCGCTAGCCGCGAGTTGGTTTCTTGTTTGTTTACAATCGCCAAATATTTAGGTACCCCATTTCTCGTATCTATTGCATATTGGCCTGTTTATTGGACTTTACGGCAGTCTCTTCATCCGTTTACATCTGATTTTTCAATAATTGGACACCGCTTCTTCATTATAATGTATGAATGAATGTAATTAGGTTATGTTTACTTGAACAGAGATGACATTTGACATGGGTGACAAGTACGTGAAGCGCTTAGTTAGCGCTACCAAACAAAAAATATTTATTCACTACGCTGTGCTGCCAACCTAAAAAATTAAATGTAAATAGCCGGAAGTTATCCGGCTACGTCATACGTCAACCTTGCTAAAAAATGAAAGTGATTGGGTTTTTTGCAATTTTCTTAAAAAATACTTGCTTAATTAAAGATCTGATTAATGTAATCTGTTCCCTAAGCCTATTCCTCGAAATGGTTTACGAATTAGACATTTTCATGAAAAAGTTTACTAGCCAATTACGGATTTTTTCGTAGCACCTAAAAGAATACGAGTAATATTTTTATAATGTATCGTAATAATTTTAAAGAAATTGTGTGTATTGTTGATGATTGCAAGAGTGAGTGGCAGCCAGGATATAATATCATATTTCACTAGTAAGTGCTTAACTTTGTAAATGAAGTTGTTCATTAAACTGATTTATATACTCAAATTTATCGATTTAACCTTGAATTTTATATTCATCAATTGTTTTTGAACCTTGCGACCGAATTGGCTAGTAAACTTTTTCATGAAAATGTCTAATTCGTAAACCATTTCGAGGAATAGGCTTAGGGAACAGATTACATTAATCAGATCTTTAGATAAGCAAGTATTTTTTAAGAAAATCGCAGAAAACCCAATGACTTTCATTTTTTAGCAAGGTTGACGTATGACGTAGCCGGATAACTTCCGGCTATTCACATTTAAGTTTTTAGGTTGGCAGCACAGCGTTCACGTACTTGTCACCCATGTCAAATGTCATCTCTGTTCAAGTAAACATAACCTAATTACATTCATTCATACATTATAATGAAGAAGCGGTGTCCAATTATTGAAAAATCAGATGTAAACGGATGAAAAGACTGCAGTAAAGTCCAATAAACAGGCCAATATGCAATAGATACGAGAAATGGGGTACCTAAATATTTGGCGATTGTAAACAAACAAGAAACCAACTCGCAGCTCGCGGTCCATCTTGACTTTGACATTTGACACTGACATATATATTTTTTAATACCTTAGTAATTTTTGCTTTCTTGCAGTTCGAAATGGCCATTATAGCTGCGTGACGTCATCACTATAAAATCTTTGAAATTAAATAACAAAATAAATATAATTTTACGAATATTTTCGTTTAAATTGTATCTCCGAAATAGTCTATTCTATCAATAAAATATATAATATACACAATTTATTTTTTAGTTAACTAGCCAATTACCTAAGGGGTGTTATATTTAAAAGTGATTTGAAAGTATTTTTTTGATTTTGGTCATTACATATTGGAGTGAACTAGGGTGCATATAATCATTCGTTTGCTAGGATTTTCTTTTAAAGATAACATAAATAATATATATTGAATTTATATTAAACATCAATAATGAAAATCATTCGAATCATTTTCATATGCAATTACAATTGGCTAGTCAACAAAAAAATAAATTGTGTATTTTATATATTTTATTGATAGAATAGACTATTTGGGATATACAATTTAAACGAAAAAAATCTTAAAATTATATTTATTTTGTTATTTAATTTTAAAGATTTTATAGTGATGATGTCACGCAACGATAATGGCCATCTCGAACTGCAAGAAAGCAAAAATTACTACGGTATTAAAAAATATGTATGTCAGTGTCAAATGCCAAAGTCAGGATGGACCGAAGGCCGCGAGTTGGTTTCTTGTTTGTTTACAATCGCCAAATATCTTGGTACCTACCCCATTTCTCGTATCTATTGCATAATTGGCTTGTTCATTGGACTTACTGCCGTCTCTTCATCCGTTGACATTTGGTTTTTCAATAATTGGACACCGATTCTTCATTAAAATGTATAAATGAATGTAATGAAGATGTAGTTAGGTTATGTATGGGTTATGTTTACTTGAACAGAGATGACATTTGACATGGGTGACAAGTACGTGAAGCGCCTAATTAGCGCTACCAAACAAAAAATATTTATTCACTACCAACCTAAAAAATTAAATGTGAATAGCCGGAAGTTATCCGGCTACGTCATACGTTAACTTTGCTAAAAAATGAAAGTCATTGGGTTTTCTGCGATTTTCTTAAAAAATACTTGCTTATCTAAAGATCTGATTAATGTAATCTGTTCCCTAAGCCTATTCCTGGAAATGGTTAACCAATTAGACATCTTCATGAAAAAGTTTACTTGCGAATTCATAAATGTATAAACTGCAAATAAAATCTATATTTTTTACTAGGAATTTGTTATTCCGTTCCACATGTGTTCCACGAATGATGTAAATTCATGGTCACCCTAAAACATCACAAGTTAGAAAGAGAGAGGTGGGTAACGAAATGCATTCAGGTCAAATTTTTTGTCGTCTGCCTAATGTATACACGCGAGAATCCTTATTAGTTTAGATCTATGACTACATCTAATAGCTGAGGCCTTACTATCACCTCTAAGAGCAAGGCCAGGAGCCCTATTTTTTAAATGTGTGACATTCATATCGAATAATAATCGTTCAATATCGTTAACGAACAAAAATCAATCAATATCGAAAAAAAAAATATATTCGGCACGTCGCAAAAATAGCACTCCAGAACTCGTTTCTGTAGTAAACGAGATGGCGCAATACAAGGTGTAAGGCGACATCTCGCCTTACCCTGTATCAACCAGTTCTCCTCTCACACACACCCGATAAAAATAATTTTTTTTCAAACTTTTCAAAGTTTTTGGTTGTAAAAAATGGATTATCAGGAAACAATCAAAATAAGAAGAAAATAATTTAATAAATTAAAATTAAATAAGTTTATTACTATTTGCATAACTACTCATTTATCTGTATTCAATTAATTATGAGACCATAGTAATACTTCTGCAGGACTCCATGCAAATGTGCCCAATACGGGATCACATATCACACAGAATACGCGACATCTAGACTCTCATTCATATCTCAATAGATAGTAAAGCCACGTGAAGAAGACAAAGAGCATCGAAACCGCCACTATGACGTTCTTTTCATAATGGAAGAAGGGCGACGAAGGACTTGTATCCATGGCCGTAAGAACTTATGGGAAGCTGTCAAATGTTTAAATCAATGTCATCAAGTCAAGGCAAGGCTGTGACAGAAGCATCAAGCAAAATGCTGTTTCGTGGTATTTTTACTAAAAATGGTTTTTGATTCTTACTATTTAATTGGGAGTTAATTGGTTATTCTGTTCTTTCCTATTTTTTATTTTAGGCAAGTGACTTTTCATAATTTGTGTGCATTTGCTCATATCATGGAAAATAACACAGATCATTCAGACCAAAACAACTACAACCCGTTATCTGTCCAAGACGTAGACGTCGATTTTTTACCGATTGTATACGAAATAATACGAAGGTATTCCTTGTTATCATCCCTTTGTGCATCTTAGAAAATGCCTAACATGCATATAACTAGTAAATTTATTGTTACATTGTATTTTTAGTGTTGAGCGAGATTACCACGACAACTCTGCCAAGGCACGCGAATCGGCTGATTGCAGCCACAAGGTTCTCGAACTACAAAAAAAATTGGACATAGCGCGTTCCCAGGTGAAATTTGTATCTAATTTCTTCCATTAATCTGTAAATATGTAATAATTAACTTAAACTGTTTTTGTATCAGCTTTCAATGTCATTATGTAATAATTGCTTTCAGATCAAACGTTTGTCTGGCATTGAATACAACAAACAGGATCAGCTGAAACAGTTTGAGATCTTGCGCACACAGCTACGGCTGAAACGAGAACTTCTTCAGAAGTATCGCAACATGTGCTCTTTTGAGACCTCATTTAAGTGACCGTTGTGACCATGCCTCTGCGTGCTTTGCTCAGGTACTTGGCCAACAATGAGCACTTGGTGCAGAAGATTGCAGAGTCTTATCCGGTGAGGCGAGCCGCACAGTTGGCCGTCTCAGTATTTTATAGAGGCAAAGAGAAACTGTCTGAAGTGGACCCTGAACAGGTCAACCAACTGATGTCTTTCCTTAAGAAATTTAGAGCAAACATAAAAGAAGGAATTGAAGATGCCAAGAAACAAATTAAGAAATAGATAAAAGTATCTACCTAGTTCAGTTTAGTGTTACTATTATAGTGTTATATAATTTAGCTATGGTAAAATAAAAATGCATCAATTTATTTTGTAGCTAGTTTAATTTCTCTCACTCTGAACAAATCAATAAAAATATAATCATTTCACTTAACTATAAAAATCACAATCTAATATTGGTACTGTAATGAAATACTGAATAATGATATGGAAAGAGCAGCTAGCCTCACTAATAGTATTGCAAAGGCGAGACAGCTGATGCTTCTACTGTCAACTTCAAATTGAACACTAATTCTGTAGATTGTCATATCACAACTAAATAATTTACACTCAAAACCAACAAACATCAAAACAAATAACATACCCTGAACCAAAATGTGAGGGATTGGATGAAAATTTAAGAAAACTAAGACACATAGATAGGAGATAAAATATAATTTGAAAAGTAAGAAACAAAATATATTTCACAAGAAAAATAAAAACATTTATAATTAACAGAAATTTTGACAAATAAATCCTTTATTTCCTATCAAATCATAGTTTCAATCTGAAGGAAACATCAAATTAATAAAAATAACAACAAGGACAAACTGGGCCTTGAAAACTTTCTTACCAGGTTTTACCCGATCATTCCCTCATTCCCGTTGTCCACCACTGGTGGACAGTGAAACTTTTTTGAAAAAGTTGTGTTGTTGTCCACCAACGTCATAACTGGGAAAAAACGAAGAACGTGCAGCGTGTGCGCAACAGAAGGGGTAGTGGGGGGTGTAGGTGAGCGCTAACCGACTAGTTAGGCACGGCCGGCCATGATGTTACCTATATCTTTAGCTATTTTATGATTATATTTCTGATATTTTAGACTTACTGATAAACAATAACAGTTAGTGTAAATAGGCAATATGTATATGTACCTAAGCATATTTTATCCTTCTTTCTAGTGCTATTTAGGTATGTTACATGTTATTTAATAACGTATAGCTGTTGTTAACAACAACTGTGATGGATTATTATCGTAAATTAAGTAAGTCTACTTTATTACATTTTGGTATGATTATAGTAAATTATGATATTTTATATGAGCAAGCACATTTATGCCTTGTAAAGTTTTGCCTTCTACTGTTTGTAAAATATGTTGACGAACGTGATCCCCTTCACATTCTCTACTACGGAAATTATAGCATGCACACTTTTACCTGCACAATTTTGTACTTAACGGTCTTTAGAAAAAATATTAAAACAGTAAATAATACTAACATGAAATATCAGGATCCAATGCTGGGGACATAACTGCAGAACATTTAAGCGGGTGGGGGACATCGGGAACGAAAGAAAACAGTTGTGTTGTTGTCCACCAGCGGTGGACACGGAGGTGGTGGACAACGGGAATTGTCGGAAATGTTGTGTTTTTGTCCACCAGTGGTGGACAACAACACGACTTTTTCAAAAAAGTTTCACTGTCCACCAATGGTGGACAGAGAGGTGGTGGACAACGGAAATGATCGGGTTTTACCAGAACCTATCTTTTTTCTTTAATACACCAACTGGTCAAGGACAAAATTACATCAACATATATGTATAAGACTTAACGAATTAATATAGTTTTCATACCACATTTTGTATTGCTGAGTTGATAAATTTGAAAAGACTAATACATTTAAATTTTTACATACATGAATAAAGTGTATGCTTTTTACACAAAGCTATAAATAAAAGTTGCCATCATTGCAAAAATTTATTCCTATATTCAGAATAACCGGAGCCCTATTTTTTAAGTATGACTCATGAAAAACCAACGAGTCAAATAAATTTCATTCATGATAGGTGAGTTGAAAGATTTTTATTGACAAATTTTGGTCGACTCATAATTTTCAAAAACGGCTCAAGATCGTAAACGGTCATAAAAATTGGCATATTAAATGCGGATTCTTTTATTTACAGCTTCTTGTTTTATTACAAATTACCTATTAAATGTAATCCTATTATAGTAAAAATATTTATTAACCTTTTCCCTATGGGGTGCTCGAAACCAATGCACACTCTCAATACGGGACCATTTTTCAGTAGTAAAAACATTTGCTGACTTCACAGGACGATATTTCATAAACTATTACACCTAGATTGTTGAGATTTATGATATGATATTAACCAACTAATATACTTTTGAAAATTCATAAAAGCAAAATTTTAGTATTCGTTATTACATCTACAAAGAATATAGTTACTCACAAACAAGAAATCTTCATTTACAACTGGAAACCACTTCTTTTTATACACTACTAGCTTTTTCCCGCAGCTCTGCCTGCGTCAAAAAGTAGCCTATGTTTGACTCTGGGTCTTCAACTATATTCATACCAAATTTCATCAAAATCCAGTCAGCGGTTTGGCCGTGAAAGCTTAACAGACAGACAGACTTTCGCATTTATAATATTAGTATGGATTGTTTTGGGTTCAGAATTAAATTATCTTTTAAATCAAATCACAAACACTAGAAATTCATTAAACCACTAAAATCAACTCTCAAAAATAAATGTTGTTAGCAATCATATTTTAGTGATGCGTCTTTGTCGATAAACTTATCGTCATACGAAAGATTTCGCGATAAAATAATATCGATAATCGTGAATTCTCTATAATTTTTATTCTTATTGTTACAGAACTATTCACATTTACTTAACTTGACAAATTATGCAACTTTTGGACATAATTTACTTTAAAAAATACCTTTATTTTACCTAAGATGTATTAAAAATATCGACAAACACCCACCATTCCGTCATACGACACTAAAATCCGCCACATTGGTTTTATTCGACGACACTTGTGTAATATTTACACGTGCCACTAAAACCGTTTTTTTTTTGCGCCTTTTTTTCTTGTCATAGACATATAATCATATTTTTGGTTTTTATGTTGGCAGAAAGAGCAACTTTTCTAGTTTTTGTTTCAGTTGGTAAAACAATTCTACCATAGATACAGAATTTTAGAAAAAATAAATAAAATTGTCTCTGCGAAATCAAGTATAGATGCCACCCGTAGGGAAAAGGTTAAGTAGTGTCATGTTCACAATATTTATTAAATTTAAAGAATAAATGGTTTTATATCTGTAAAGATATAAGAATATTTTATTAAAAATATGCAACTCTTTTAGAGGCTTCGTAAAACTACGAATGTTAAGAGCTACTGTACTTCTTGTTTCACACAAAAATACCTGAAATCGCGTCCACTCTGAGAACATTAACTAGCGACGTGTCTATTTCGTTGGGCGCTAGAGTCTATTGTACAGATCATTTTCACTTAATAGGTATAGGCGGTGGCGTGATAATACCTAGTAATTTAAGTGTAACACCACATATTATGTTTAGCTAGATACCGCAAGTATATTTATTTTGAATACTAACTGCCATCATAGTCTATTACCTATTCGAAAGAGGAAGATCAAAAATACATTACAATTAGATGAAAGATAGGTTAAGTAGTATCTAATTTAAAAATATCTGGTACATATTTAGTTCTAGATGTAGCGAGCTAGCTATTTTCTTAAAGCAATATAAAATCATGGTCAAGAAAGTCAAGATCATCACGCCCGTTTCCCGTAGGTGTAGGCGGAGACTACGGTTTTCCTTTATATGATTTATATTATCGGATACTCGTGAATATTAAAAACAAGAATATAGAAATTAAAAAATTCTCTCTATACTTTTTTGTATTTAAGTTCGAATAATTTGCTTAAGTAGTAACGAACGAGTGAGTCGCGTCGACATATCGCGGTATCTAGCTACTACAGTTGTAGTGCGTGTGCGTTTAGTTGGCGGCGACGGCGGGCTGGTCGCGCTGGTCGCGCTGGTCGGTCTGGTCGTGCCGCTTGACTCGCGGTCGCCGCGTCGCCGCCGCCGTCGTCGCCGCGCCGCGCTTGTCGCTCTGCAGCTCGAACGGGGAGTCTGTCGCTGTCACGTCGCTCTCTTGCTGTTGGGAAACACATAGCTAAGCTTCTGCGTACTTATGGTCTTGATGACCTTTGTCGCATAATGGACAACACTCCAGTCTTACGAAAAAGATTTACGGAGAGACAGCAGTCGCTACGAAGCGCGAGTTGAGGACGCAACTAGGAAAACACACTTAGGGCCAATTTAAGTAAAGTCGGATATGTTTTATGCCAAGAATAATGAAGCACTTTACTCTCGTATAATTAAATCTACATTTCACCACAGTATATACTAATCCAAAAATGTCTGCCATCCATTTTTTATGCTTAGATATTATTATTTATTAGATATTATTATTTATTTATTTTTTATGCTCTTAGTTACTCTTAGTAATTAATGTAAGATAGACGAAGAAGAAATGACTCACCAGCAGCAAGCTAGCGGGCGCGGCAGCAGCAGCGGCGGTCGTCGCTCGCTCGCGTCGCTCGTTCCGCGCCACCGCTCGCGCGGACGGCTTGATGAGCGGCTCTGGACGTAACACGTTCCCCACGGCTTTCGTACGACCCTCGCGGAACACCTGCATGGTTAAATTCATTGAATAAATGACCTGAACTATGTCTTAATTTCAAAATGCGATATAAATTTTAAATAAAAAAATACTGCGATTATGAAATAAGCTCCCTGCCATGGTTTTTGGGCGTGAATAAACCCCTTCAGGTTCAATAACGCGCTCGTGACATCTCCAGTGTTGCAGGCGTTCATAGGCTATGGTAGCCACTTACCATCAGGTGGACCTTTGGACTCTTGGCGGAAAGCTGAGAAGAGCAGGTTCAGCGTTGCATTTATTTTTCAAAATTTGTGTTTTCATTTGAGTATTTGTGCATATTAATAGTGGATTTCGTGATATTTGTGAACAAGCGTGAATGTAGGGAAGTGATAGAGTGTTTGATTTATGTGATTTTCTTGCTTGCTGGCAGAAGCTCCAAGACATCACTAAATGCAGTTTTTCTACTGACTTAACTACCGACTTGACGAAACCTCAGTGTAAGAATGAAAATGATTTAAATGTTAATTGCAGGGTCATAAAGGACTTGTATCCACGGCCGTAAAACACTTAATAAAAAAAAACGCAGCGTAAGCGAATGATGAAATTGTGAAACATGTTTAGCTGTTCCACAGTTATCTCGAAAAAGTAACCTATGTTTGACTCCGGTTCTTAAACCAAAAGGGCGGTTTGGCCGTGAAAGCGTACTCGTGACAGAGAGAGACAGACTCACCATGCGCTGCCCGCGACGCAAGTACTCAGGATGCTTGATGAAGCGGAATCGCACGTGTGCCTTGTCGCCCGTACGCAGGCACTCGCGCGACATCGACATGATGGACGCCGTCTGCCGGATGCTGCCGCAGTGCACTGCAGACACATTCACATTTATACTGACAATGCTACGAACTGGACGGTTTACGTTGTCGCGACACGTCTGGCTAAAGAGTTCGTCCTGTCGCAAATCAATTGCCTGTAAGAGATTGCTATTGCGATAAGGCCGCCTTTGCACATCATTATGTCTACATGTACCTTAAAATTATATTTTCCGGGTGCAATAAAGTGTTTATTATTATTATTATTATCAAAAGATTTTGTCGCGACATAGTTCGTGCTGTTGGCTACACTACGCAATCTCCTCTGTTTTCCCTGAAATGAATTATCGCGACGCGATCTATGACGTACTTCGTCATAGATCAAACACAAAGTTTTATGGGGACAACGCAAACACGAATCATCGCGTTCAAGGGCCGTAGCATTAGTGGCATTTGCCGTTGGTCCCGGTTGTTATCGATAGATGGCAGTTGTTAGACTATGTCAGATGAATATAGGCAGCCAGAAAAAAGCTGACAGTGTTCGTCACTAGCACGAGTTATGTTCCTGTCGATCTAGTTTTCCTGTAAAAAAGGGTTACGGAGGTCAATCGGCAGTCGCTCCATTGTAATAATCAGTGCCACCAAATCTAGGATCATGACTAACAGCATACCCTAGGTTCCGAAACGTAAACTGAGAACGCAACTAAGAAAACACTTAGACGAATCCTAGGCTAGAATTCGTATAGACTACTAAGGTTGAGTGGAACATGGTTCAGTTGGCTATGGGTGATCCTATTTTTTCTTATCACATTACTAAAATGATTTCTTATTTCTTTTTTATACAACTTTGTAGGCAAACAGGCTACAAACGCGTGCAACACCGGAGATATCACGAGCGCGTTGCCGACCCTTATGTTTTCGCCATTGTTGTTTGTTGATACAAACCAAATTAAAATAGTGTAGGATTTGAATTATAAAACGTATTAGAAACTATCGATCTTTATTATCGATCATCATCGTCACATCTCAAATTAATGACTACCCAAGACAGCTCGTGCAGAAAGGGCGCGCAGAGAATCCGTCACCATGACAGGTGACATTTGATGTTGACGTTAGATTCTTCGGTCACAGATGGCTGTATATTTAGCCACTCGCTTAATTGGCTACTTGACTGTGTTTACACTTGGTTAATATTGTTATACTAAATAAAATATACACTAAAAAGTGACCAATTCTAAAAACAACAACAAAATTGGTTGTTAATTAAGGCAGTAATTCCATTTCAAAGTTTTCTCTGAAAGAAAAGTGGAAGCGTGGTAGGGACGTCTTGCTATCTCTTTTGTAGGCACGAAACCGAGTGGCAGTGACGTCACAGCTCACACAGTGCATCCTTTTCTTGTTTTTTGACCGGTTCCCCTTTCCACCGGATTTCAAAGGCTTATAACTTATTTATTTTTGAACGGATTACAAATAATCTTTCATATTTCTGTTTCTGAAAATAAAAATATTGATTTGGAAGAAAAAATAAAAATTAGTAGAATACTCAATTGACTTCCTCAAATAGTTTTTAGTTTAACATTACCCATAGCCTGGTATCGCTCGGAGATGGTGGTGGGATGGTGCAGCACCAGGATCTCTCCCTCGAACTGCCAGCAAGCCTGCGGGTTCAAGGCCGGGGACACCATCACCATGCCCTTGCGGATCTGAGACCGCTTGATCTGTGGAACACCATGGTACATTACTAATGAAGCTTGGCCAAGTAATGATGTTGCAAAGATATTTAAAAAAACAAAGTGTAGTTGAATCCTTACAAAATAAATGTGGAGGTCGCTGCTTCGCATTATTGATATTTTTTAATTTAAAAAATATGTGTCTTTTTATGTAATTGCATTAGAAAATCAGCCTAATCAGCCTGAGCCTACGGCTCAGATTGTTGTGACCCATACAACTCTCATAACTCAGACATTGACAACTATATTCTCAAACGTTTCCTCAAACTCGACTCAACCTTACTCCAACTCATTGATACGATTAGTCGCCCCTAGCTTCTTGACTTAAAAAGATTCCTTATTGGAGGCCAGTGTCGAACTGTCAAATATAAATTTGGTCGAGAGGTACCTTGAGGCAGCCTCGAAAGTGGTTATAAATTAGTGTTTTGCCAATTTTTGCCTAGTTAACTACTTAATTTGTTTATTTTAAACTCTATTCTTTTGTATTTTTCTATTTTTGTGCTTCGGATTATTATTATAACCTGTGTCTATCCTCATTGGAGTTTGCTCAAGCAACCAATTAAGAATGTAATTTTCAAGGAATGTCGAGGACTTCCTTAAAGCTTTCTCCAATGAGTTTGAGCGAAGGACGTCCTTGAGGTTATGTTTAAGAATACGAGGGTTATTCTAGAAATCCTTGTGTAGTCTAACGTAAAAGCCTCATCATTTCAGCTGCAGGACTGCTTGACATAGGCCTCTACAAATAATTTCCAAAGTGACTAGTCTGAAGCGGTCTGCTTACAGCTAATCTGAAAGCGAACTTGAACTATTGCATTCAGCATATTATCATGATTACCTTCTTGAGAGCAAAACTAGCAGTCTGTCCGCCTCGCACCTCCGGCACGGGCATCCGTTTGCGATGGATACTCTTCACCACAATAGGGGTGAACCGGCCGAGAGGGTCGGGCCCCAGTAGCAGCGTGTCGTTGAGGCGGATCACGCCCGCTAATGTCGTGCCCGACACCACTGTGCCCACACCCTGAGAAACAAAGAAATAAAACTAGAGATAGTAAATGACCGACGAAAAGGTTCATTTGCTATATTTTAAGACCTGTTAGCACCACATTTGTCTTGAGGATTTTTTAGAATCAATTTTTATATTTTATTAAAAGATTTTGAAATAAATTATTTTAAAATGTATAAAACGTGAGCTTATATATATATATATATAATACTAGCTTTTTCCCGCAGTTCCGCCTGCGTCATAAAGTAGCCTATGTTTGACCCCGGGTCTTCAACTATATTCATAACAAATTTCATCAAAATCCGTTCAGCGGTTTGGCCGTGAAAGCGTAACAGACAGACAGACTTTCGCATTTATAATATTAGTATGGATTTCAATGATTCTTTTTCTTATCCAGTCCAAATGGCTACATATGCCTATGTATATCCCATTTGCTACCGAATATTTATTTATTTAATCTTTGTTGCACTTCAAATGGTAGCAGGAATGATCTCCAGCAGTACACACGACCCTCTAAAAAATACAAAAGGATACTTAATGGCCAGCGAAACCTTAGGACCAAAATACAGCAGTCGTTAACTCACAGGTACTGAATAAGTGTCGTCTATCTGGAACTCGGCCGGCTTGTCTTCCTGCGACGGCATCCTGGTCTTCAGCAGGTTGAGGAACATCGTCAGCAGCTCCAGGTTCTCGCCAGTCACGTTCGACACTTGGAAGATTGGGCATAGCCTGCGTACAATATTGACAATTTTATTGCCAACATCGTGAAGGCTTATTTATTTAAATCTTTATTTTACCACAAGCAAAAATACTTTGACGATTTGCAAACTTAATGCTAAAAGCATTCCCCAGTCAACCATTAGGATTATTTTAATTTCTTCATCTAGAAATTTCTTTTAAGTATTTATATTCTAAGGTATGCTTTAATCATTGTAGAATGCAAGTATGTAGATATGTATGGTGGCATTGTTTATTACAATAAATTGTCTACCGTTTAAGTTTCAAAGGTTCTTAAGGCTTCTGACACAGCCTAAAGACCCATCCAGCAATAACAGCTGGGCCGTCAGAAGATTTTCAAATAAAATTGTGGAGAATTATTTTTTGATTATTTTTAATTATTAGTCCATTGTGATAATAATAGTAAAAGTGAAAAAGTATTTATTTCGGTAACACAACACAGACCTAGGAAAAGGCGTGACGAATTTGACAGCTTCCTACAAGATCGGACGCATATTGCTTTGAATTTAAACAAAAAGGGAGAGGCAGCCCAGCAGTGGGGCATAACATACATACAGGTCAGGAAAAAAAATACACAAAACAAAACAACAAAAAGATTCACTCAGATCTCTAAACTTGAACCGAATTAATGACGACATACCTTTGCGAAACAAAATTAGTGGCGCTAACGATAACATCGTCCTTAGTCTTCACCATGACGGGCACCTTCCTGCAGCCCGAGGACTTGAGGATCCTCACCAGCAACTTGAGGTTGTCCTGCAGCACATTGGGCGGACACATGTCGATCTTTGTGACCACCACGAAAACCGGCACTGACAGCGCCAGAGCCAGCCCGAGGTGCTCCTTAGTCATGCCTACTATGCCTGCGTTGGCCCCGATCTGTGAAAGTGGATTTGATGATTGTTTGGTTGAAAGTGAAAAGAATTACAGAATTATCTTCTTTGTCCGAGTATGTTTTCCTAGTTGCGTCCTCAGCTTACGCTTCGGAGCCTAGGGTTAAAGAATAACAAATTATGATGTAAATAATAGTGGTTAGAAAAGAGAGCAATGTTACAAGGTAAATTTACTCTGCACATCCTTCATCTCCTTTGCGTGACGATCGATTCTCACAACGATTTCTAAATCCTCCCTGACCAATATTGTGACACAATCACAGCCTTGTTGGTTGCCAACATTAGGTCGTCCCGTTTGCAGATGTAAGTCTACAAGAGACAGGATTAGTAAATGGCAAGAGCTCCTTTGTTTGGGGAGAAGCACCCACTCGTGCACATCCTCAGTGGGTAGGAGTCGAACCTTTTCGAAACCGCCTATCAGTTTCTGATTTAATTCATTCAACTAATACCGTAGCAGATGGGATCGACGAAATATTGGTAGAAATCAAAGACGCAAAAATATTTTGTTAGTCCAGGTCCACCCAACCATGGAGTAATTACAAAGAGGAGATGACGTTTGAAATGGCGCAGTAATATGATCATTGGCTCCTCGCCGACATAAAAGTGGGCGGAGCTTGTCATTGCTCGTGCTCAATTATTGGAGCCACGGCCGAAACCAAGCACCCCGCACGTCTGCCTTCCGCCCCGTGTAGCCTCACAAACACTTTCTTACAAAAATTATTATAAACTTATATTAGCTTATTACGGCATCTCCTCTTTGTAATTACTCCATGGACCCAACCAAAAAAATCAAATTTTCTGAGGATGACCTTGAAAGATGACTATCAAACAATCAAAGTAACTTGCCATAAGCATGCCCCATCATTCATTGCCGAACACTGGTACCGCTCGTGGCCCGCGAGGTCAACGTGATGACCTTGGACGATGTCTCACATACAATCAAAGTAACTTGCCATAAGCATGCCAAAGTCTGGCGCGTGCCCCGTCATGCCGAACACTGTTGTTTTAAGGTACCGCTCGTGGCCCGCGAGGTCAATGAACGTGATGACCTTGGACGATTTCTCGCAAATCTTCACCCAGTCCAAAGTGCCGTGGTCAGGTTTGTTCACAACGTTACCTACAACAAATAGGTTTTAATAGGACCACTCTAACAATCAATACAGCTTAAGGTTCAGAACTTAGAGGTACTATAACTATTATAGCTTTATTTAGCTCGAAACTGACGTCACTAATTATCACAATTGATCCACTGCTGTCTACCCTCTTTACAGCGCAACTAGACCAATAGGATCATGATCTGGTTGTACAAGTGGCAGTTTCTTCAGCTGTCTAAACCCATGTGTAACACAGCCTAACCCTGCCATCCAGCAATATAGCATGATGTCTCGAGCACGGAAAAGTTCAAAAAATAAACGCTCGTCGTCGTTCGATACGCAAGATTGATCATCTTGCATGCTCCTAGCGAAGATAATAGAAATCGCGCAAAGAAACATTTATCTTCCCACAAGTTCAACCGTGGCTAGTGGCTAAAAATAACTAAGAACTTTTTAAGTTGGTAATCAGTATAGAGGGGAGGAATAGAAATAGACATTCTCCTTTGCGTAAAGGAGAATTTAACGCAGGCGTTACGCAATTACACGCATCATGTAAATATTGTGAAATAGAACATTGTATAATAATCAACAGTAATGACTCACAGACTTCCGATTTTAACAGCTGCTCTGTTTGTATAATGAGTCATTTAATAAATAAACAAAAATATGGGTATGTTAGATAAAAAAGCGCTTTAAAGAAACGTCTGAATGATCTTTGTTGAACATTGTAAAATATCATATCCGTAGTGAAATAAAACAGTGACTAATGAAAATAAAAACATTTGTGCGAAGAAACATAAATGAAAGACTTGATTTTAAGTTGAAATATGTTCTAAAAACACGCTTGTTAGTTCATTAATAGTCCATGGACTCTAGCCGTCAATGTTCACGACGTTTTCTGCAAAGGTAGGCTACATAAGCCATCTTAAAGCGCACGAGTGCCAAATTACCGGCTAGGACTAGTAATAGTCGCCATGACCGACATCGGTCGAAGACATTATCATCATCATAGATTCTAGCTTTGAAAATACTTGACATTAACAAATGATGGAATGTAACCCACTCTATATGAATGGACGATGGTAACTCACCCATGCTGTCGAAGCCGAGGATATCGTTCCCCACGGAGCTGGTCCTGCCGCTCTCCATCTCATGTTTGTGTCGGAACAGCCTCTGTCGCGCGTACCCTCGTCCGTTATCCAGCTCGCCGTGTGTCAATACGCCTAGTAGAGTCGACTTGCCGGCGTCCACATTGCCTACTACTGCCACCCTGGTTGGCCAAAACGATTTCATTTCTTTTTCAAACTTAGCTGATAAATTATAGAATTCTTATTAATAAATGTGAAAATGAAGATATGTTTTGTGGTGTGTGACAAAGAACAACAGTTTGTATGTTTTTTTTGCATGGACTTATAGGAGAATAAACATAGCCTAGATTTTACTGAAAACATTTCAATAATGAAATACAGCAATAAGTTATTGTACGATTCTGAATTAATTCCACCCTACCTACCACAGGTAGGGTGGCATCCCAAATGGATCCTTTTTTGTGCAAGATTTTCCCTTACACCTAATAAAAGGAATCCATGACAACTTTTTGTAGTCATATGAAAAAATTAAACCAGGTTTAATTCTTATTGATGTATGATTGATAAAAGTGATATGTAGACTGGTCATTAATCTTATTTACTGAAAAAATATTTATATGCCATACCTGATCTCCATAAAGTCTGTGTGGTCGACCTCTGTCCTTAGCAGGTACTGCCCCGTGAGTCCCGAGCCGCACTCCCAACGCCTCAGCTCTACGCAGGACACTCTCTCCGCACTCACCAAGGACTGCAGGGTCGCCACGCTGGCACTGTACTCGTCTTCTGTGAGACCTCGTCCATCTGAAGGCAATTTATAAGTAACAATGAATATGTTAAAGCTCAGAGATCTGAGCGAAGCAGACCATAAGTCTGGATACTCTACATAATAAATCTGTTGTAAGATTTTGCGATAGCGATAGTATATCCACGAAGCAATAACAAAGAGGAATTTCCATTCAAAAATTGTGTGAGGCTACGCGAGACGCAAGGCAGACGTGCGGGTAGCTCGGTTTGGCCGTCGATCCGCCACGATTGACGATCCCCTCTACATAATAGATGTCGCTAGCATATCTTCGATTTCAACATAAGAAATATAAATATATTTCTTTATATTACAGACACTTTGAAAATTAAAAACAGACATATATTTTGTGTAAAACTAAATCAATCAATTAAATTCGAATCGTGATCCCATAACAGTACAGCATTGAAAAACTTAACACTAAATGGTTTAAAATATTTTACAGACTATTCTAAGCTGAAACGAAACATAAATTAGACAAGATAACGGTAATTTAAAAAACTAAAACACCCGAATGCGTTTCTGGGCAATTTTGAAATGAAAAACCCCTTTTTTTATTTTAATGTACCCAGTGTCACTCACATAGTAAATACGAATCTAATGACACCCCTTATGCTAAAATCCATCGAGCCGCTCAGGCTGTAGAGCGTATGTATAATTGTTTATACAATATCGTAATATCGTTTACGGGTAGGTACTTCTGACATCTCCCTTTTTTAATATGTCTGCGATTTGGTCGCAGTATGTTCTCCGAGGCCGGCCCCTAACCGACTTTTTCTGTCACCTTCGATTTGTTTATTTTTTTAACTTTATTACATGACATGTAAATGGCAGACTTAAAGCCGTAGGTTTTTTCTACCAGTCAACCAATTATTGGTGCAAAAAAAGTTATTAATTGAAGGTAAGGGTATGCTTGCATGCATGTGTGTTTTATTTGTACATCAATAAACAAAGCATATTGCAGCACTACTATTGTGTAATGTAAACATTAGAATGTTTTCTTCATTATTCACGCAATAGAGATAAAGTTATACAGATAACAAATTATTTCTTAATCTAGATAAAACATAATTCATTTTATATCAACATAAATTTGTTTGAGTACACAGTATAAATAAAAACTTTTTAAAAGCACCCATTGTCTGTACTGTGTGTGTGGCAAGTTAAATTCGACACTTAGCCGTTTTCTGTCTGGTCGTTTCAGCAGATATATTTTTATGCTTAATATGGACAATATAAAGATAAAAAAAATTATTGTATGAATTTGCAGCATATATTTCATGACAATTCAATATTATGTGGAAAAAAATCAGATTTACAGACGGAGCCGCAAAATGGGCATAGAACATCCAGTCTGATGCTGGGTCAGGAGCTGAAAAGTAGTCAAATGAACACCCTAATATAATATAACAACATAACCCAGTGTAACATAACTTATATGATTTGGCTTGACTTCAGTGATAATATCACTGATATACATATTATGTAATCAAATCCTTGTACAAACAGATTATAGATGTTAAATCACCATACATAAAATAGTGTCAACTTTTTGTTTACTCCTTGTGTACTCTCATACAAAATCATTGTTTCACCATCTATAGAAAACATGAGACATTGTTTTTCTTAACTTATTAAGTAAATTAAAATATTTAGGTTTTTATTTTGTTTTACAATATCATCATTCTTGCGACACCATCATTGTCAGATAGGAAAACATATTCTTTTTTGTAGATAATGAGACCCTAGTCACTCACTGACTATACAGTGGCAAACAGTTAAAAGCATATATTATAAAAAAGATAGAGTCATCCAACACTTTTGTGTTCATCGCTTTGTGTCCAAAACCAAAACTTTTTTAATTTTCATGATTGCCAGGATGTATGTTAAATACCAATTCTTGTAGAAAAAATAAAATGTAAATATAGGTGTTTAAATGTTGTGTGTTATTGATAGATAAGAATAAAACTATACAAAATCATTTGACTCAATAACTAATGAAAATCATTTGATTCGACTCATCTTTATGACATACGAAATCTTTTGATATCGAAAGAAAATCATTTGACTCACAGTTTATGGCAAATGAAAAACATTCGACACATCGAACTTTTGTGAGATATTTATTTCGAAAATAAGGGCCCTGGAGCTGTCTTTTAAATAAAGTGTCTCACGCAAAATCGGCTGGTTGAATAACTTTTGTTTGAACAAATAATTTTCATTTCATAAGTATTACAATTTTCATTCGACATATATGTCGCACTTTTAAAAAATAGCACTGGGCTGGCCTATGCTTCTAAAATTGGAGTCATCGACACGACGAAGAAAAAGATCTACCATCAGTTTTAGCAAACCCTATTTTACAATTAAAATCCGTTATATGCTTTTTCCTATACAATACAAAACCTTAACGCAGTCACTAGGGGATGAATTTTATAATTAAGAATGAATTACAAACCAGCTAAATCAATCATTTCTAAAAAAAATCAAAATATCAACACAAGGTTTTTGAATCAATTGTAATTTTTTGATTTTGTAATACTAGCAACACCCATATAATGGACGTGCCAAATTTTAAGAGAATTTAAGAGGTTTGAATTAATATTATTTTTTCAAATAAAAGACTTGTGAATGTTTTGTTTAACATGTGACAGGTGATCCTAACATGTTTTGCGACATGTTCAGTAATTTTTTTGCATGTGAGAAATTCACAGGAAGACATATTGGATTTTTCATAGCAAGTTACAACAAATAAATACTGTATGCGAGTCAGCAGCAGACTGACAAGCTATATCAGGTACTATGCTAGTTTGTATTAATAGTTTATGCCTCACTTTCACACTAGAGTACTACTTCTAGATATTTCATTTTCTATAGTTAAAGTTTAATCTTACTAAAGATTTAGAATATCTAGCTATTACTGTTCACAAGTACACTTACAGATTAAAGAACAGTGGAAGATATTCAATAAGGTTGTTTTATAATAAATCTATGTGTGAGTAAACCTCAAAAAGGGACAAGATTTCCTGACAGCAGACTAATAATAATATAATAGTTTGAAATTGTTTTTCTGCCAGTTTGTGAAACTCTGAAACTACATATGCAGATTGTTGGTATTTTTTATTCAATTACTTTACAAAATCTCTTTATTGCACCCTAAGTAAATATGACAAAAACCATTTAAACATAAAATAATGGGAAACAAAGGAAACCTATATTTTTTTAAGAATTTAAATGATTTCGTCCTCACCTTCTCCATGTCCAATGTCATATATAATTTCTCCATTTCCCGCCTCTAGCCTCTCCAGCATTTGTTTTCTTAGAAGTTCATACTGATCTGCTGTAGGGCTAACTAGCACCATCTGTATAAATTACAACAAAACAATTAACAAAGTGAACTAAAAATACAAGACTTTCTACTTTACTGAGCTGCAAAAATACAATGTAGACAAAGTTAAGAATTTATAATTTATTATGATGCAACAGCACTGAATGTTTTTCATAATATTATGAAAACACATTTATGAGACCAAACTATGTCATTTTTAGTATCATCAATGTGAATTGGTATTTTCTTATAATTAATGAAGTGATTGTTTGGCATCTTACCAGGAGTCCGTAAACAACAACAAAGATGCCTCAAAGGCTTCAGTTTCATTACCTTGCCTCTGATGCTAGAATAATCTGTCTCGCTCTCCGTGAACCCTTCGCGCTCGTCCAGAGGGCTCGACTTCGCCGGGGAATCCAGAATATTATCCATAATTAGTTTATTTCGTTCTTGGTTGGACAACAAATTACACCATTATGTCATCACACATACCTAAAAGTTTCAAGATGTTCCGATTAAATTTACTATTTTTAGTCACTAAAACAATATTCTATCACTCACTATTCGCTACTTATCATGTATTATGTACAAGAAAATATACTTGAACTATGTGAAATGAACACACGAAACCAACATATTGCAATAACAGGAGATTCTTTTACGACAAGTTTTTCATGAATGAATTACACGGATAGTTTCATCTAATAAAATGTTTGATGTACTCACTCAAACAACGAATTTATATTAAATCTCTGTACGTAGTAAAGCTAGGAAAATATATTTCCGCAAACAACTCCAAAACAATCGTCACAGATGGCAGATGGGTAGAAAAATTGTAATTGTGTGTGAAAAATTGACAGATCATGAATGACATGATGACATATTTTTGACAACTCAGCTCTGCGCCCGTTGTCGACCGTGGTACATCAAACCCGAATTACACTATCAATCCAACGCGGGAATGCTGCCACTTCTTGGCACCATGCCGCAAGGCAAGGAGTAACATTAGATTTAAATTAGTTTTTATTACGGTTTTTTTTTTTCAAATTAGGTTTTAGTTTTTATTTAGTTTTAATTAAATTATGTAAAAATAAATCTCGTACTTGTACATACATATTATACATCACGCACTTGCTTGTGCTGTGCATGGCGCAAACGTGATAAACAAAATCATTGCTTGTGGTTCATGGTATGGTGTCCAGCGTATTCAATAGTCATATTCGCATTTGGATTGAATATAGGGATGATAGTAAACTGAAACTATTTTGTGAATTTCGGTAACTTTTGACAAAATTTTGTTGGCAACATTAGGTTTTGTTGACACAAGGAAAAAAGAAAAGCAAGCTTTTATGAAAGCATTATTTTGCTCTAATTTTAATAATTTACCGTGAAATATTTGTATTACATTAGGAAAATCATATTTATACAGTACTGTGACCAGTGATTTTAATCGTAATATGATTCTGTGGATAACACTATCCGTGAATAATCAATATGGGTGATTTAAATTCATCAGATTGTTCCTGGAAGAAAATGGTGATAGCGAAAGCAAATCATGAATGGATTTCTAAATTGAAATGTGAATCTCGCGAGACTTTGGTTGTTGAGGACAATGAAGGAGTGACCGACACTACTAATTTCAGCATGCCTGAGGAAAGCTCTATTTGCTTTACAAATATCAAAACTGAAAATGCAGATATTGAGCCTGTACAGGCCGACGGTGAACCTGAGATCTTTACTCAATCTTTAGATCCCCTGATGATAGCCGAACCCAGGCCGCCCCGTCGTCGAAGAAGTTCAATTCCTAAGGGTCCTAAAAATGAAACGGCAGAAGAGAGAGCAGCAAGATTAGCGAAAATGTCTGCGTACGCCGCGCAAAGACTTGCAAACGAATCTCCGGAGCAGAGGGCGGTACGGCTAAAACGGATGTCTGAATATGCAGCTAGAAGATTAGCACAGGAGTCTAGTGAACAGAGAGAACAGAGGCTGGCTAGAATGTCGGCATATGCAGCTAAGAGGCTGGCGCAGGAGACACCTGAACAGCGACGAAGCCGGCTCTCAAGGATGTCGGCATACGCTGCTCGAAGACAGGCCATGAAGAAAGTCATGAACTCAAAAGACTCTCAAGACCCAGATATGAGTAATGACGCTTCCAACCAAAGTTGAGATCACTAATTGTTAAGATAACTTTTTAATCTAATTTATTATAAGTTCTGTATAAAATTTTTACTAACAATTTTCAAAATTATTATTTCAGAATCGTAAGCCCACGGTTTTAATGCATTGCCTGCTAATATTACTTGTAAGAATTATTGTATTAATTATCTAGGAGAAGCTTCATATAATTAATATAATCATTATTATTGCATTATATGAATTAATAAAAATGATTGAAAAATATAATACGAAGATGTTGTGTGAGACTCTTAAGAACAAAGTTCTGTAACAAACTGTAGTAAAGTGATCAACCACTCAAGTCATTGAATTATAATGATAAGGTGCAAGTTTTTAGTTGTACTGATATTTCCACAAGTTGCACTCTACCACAAACTATGTTACGGACTTTGATCAAATTCACTTGTCATCACAATTGAAAATATATAAATTTTAGTTTTCTCAAATTCATGTACCACTCACAAGTAATTATATAAAAAATATGAGTTGGACAAATCAATGTTTGACTGTTGGATCCAATTATTGATTGGATTCAAAACCATCATTGCAAATTTAAAAACTCAAAATGCAGATGCCTATACAGTCAATAGGCTATTCTACTCAATTTTCTTTATATTATAATAGAAAAGAAGTTTTTGAATCCATTCAATATTAAATAAGTTACAAGTCTTTGAAATCCTGTGGAAGGGGAAACTCAAAAAACAAGAAAAGGACGCACATAATGGTGTAAATGGTGGAGTGACATCACTGCCACTTGATTTTATGCATACAAAAGAGATAGCAAGACTTCCCCACCACACTCCCACTTTTCTTCATTTGAAAACTTCAAATGCTAATTACTGCTTTAATTATTTACCAATTTTATTGTTGTTAAAATGTGAACACAGTCAAGTAGCCTATTGCACCCCAATTGGATGCACAATTAAACCTATCTGAAGTCATTATATTTCAGGAAATAAAAAAACAACAGTTTAGAATGACATATTTAATTCATTTTTATTATGTATATAGTATAGAATGGACATGAAAATAAAATATATTGTAAATCGAAACAAGCAATGTACAGTATATGCAACAGAATGTCAAGATATCTCACAATTTGACTTAAGCGGCAATATTTGTTAACAGCATTTCTAGTCTCTTAATTGTGTGGTTACGGTTAGTTGAGAAAAAAGACGAGTAATGTAAAAAGCACAAATTTCAAATAAAAAAACTAATAATACTTTTTGTATAATATAGTGTAGTGGTCTGAAACAGATTGGAACAGTTGTAAAGCTTAAAATTCAGTGCATCTCGAGACTGAGTGTATAGATCATCAGAATTTGTTACACTGCAGTGTATGATAATATCTATACGACAACAAGTTCTGAAATACCATTCATACTGATGCACAAACTTAATGCATTTGAGGTGGGAATTTCCATTGAATGCCATTTGAAAGTCAAAACAAGTTGCATTGCAATGAATTTAGGTAGCTAAGAGATAGCTTGATATGCTGTTATCACAGAATTTGGCAGATGAGATTCAGCTAGTCGAGGAATGTATCAGTCCATACCTACCTACTATTGTTTAATAGTATAGTAACCCTACACCTATAGAACTAAGAACATTGAATATATTTTTAACAAATTTAGATTAAATATACAACATACAATCTTTCTTTGATTGAATTTTCCTTTTCACTATATCTTATAATTATTTCAGTCCTATATTGTCGTTAAGGCGAGCACACACCATGAATGTTTTGTTTATCCAGTTTCCAGTCCAGTTCCAGTTTCCACTCTCATAAATTAAAGAGGAGACTAGAGAGGAGGTCTAGGTAAGAGTTAAAATAAAATATTAGCTCTGGGTATTATGATAAAATGTTGACGGACTAGCGTTTGGTGTTTGTAACGAACTATGTACCATAATGTGAAATAGTTTATTATCAATTCTCTGTACAATTTTATCATGACATCTTATTTTTTAAATCAATTGCTATAACTACCTTGCTTCTTTTCATGGGAATAAATATAAATTGTTCTCCGCAATCGCCTGTGCAATTCTTATATCTAATTATTACTTACAAATGAACATTCCGGGTGTGTGATCACCTTAATAGCAGCCAATTAAACTTTTTTCACATACCTTATAAAATATTGTTATCACAATAATAGGTAAATATAAATTTACATAAAACAATAACAAATAATATGACTAATACATTATTAACGAATCATATTTGATACTTTTGTCTCTATTATTTACAACTAGTTACATTTTACAAAGCAATGTAAATTAATACTATTTCTTTATGTTGTTATCATTACGTCAATTATATGACCGCTCACTTCGCTTTGATTTCAATAACTCAATTCTTATTATTCAAACTAAATAAAAATGAGATTCAATAATTATAGTAGCAATAGTAGTACAGCAGGGGGTAATATCTAGCATTCGTTGGAAAAAAAAATTACAAATATTACAAAAGTGTTTGATTTAGAATAGAGAGTAGCCGAGTTAAGGGATCTTTGATTTTGACTGTAATAAATGCTCCGAAATCAAAGGCTTATAGATAAGGCTAAGACTCGAGTGCTATTTTTGAAAAGTGTGACATGTTTGTTTCATTCGATATCGAAGAATTTATGTTCGTTATAGAATGATTTTCATTCGACATGTCATACATTTAAAAAATCGGGTGTCCTGGAGTGCTAGTTTTGAGATCAAATTTGACTCGCTCAAAATGGTAAGTAGGAAGTTTATTCGGATCACTTCATCTCCTAAATAACAATGTAATTCCATTTCTATTTAGCTTGGACAACATAGCGGTCGGCCTGGTATTTCAGCCACACATTCAATAATCAAGTATCGTCAAATTATTAATCTAATTGAGTCGAATAGTCACATTACTACGAAAATGCATCCACTTAGAGCAAAATAGCTGCTAATATTATACCTCACCATATCGTATTCATATATATTCATATTAATTTATTTTATAACGTTTGAAAATGTTTTCGTTTTGAAAATGCTCAAAAATCAATAATTAAATGGGTACTTAACCTTTAATTAACTGGTTCCGGTGGAGATCGGTTCACTGTCAGGTGCAGACGTTAGTTGCCCGAGCGGTGCAGTAATGGGCGAAGGTTCGCTGACCGGTGCCGGATCTCGCGGAAGATCGCTAACCGCTAGCGGTTCAGCTTTCCGTAGATTGTCTGGCTAGCAGGCGGGCTCGCTGACGGGCGCGGCCGCGCTAGCAGGCGGGCTCGCTGACGGGCGCGGCCGCGCTAGCAGGCGGGCTCGCTGACGGGCGCGGCCGCGCTAGCAGGCGGGCTCGCTGACGGGCGCGGCCGCGCTAGCAGGCGGGCTCGCTGACGGGCGCGGCCGCGCTAGCAGGCGGGCTCGCTGACGGGCGCGGCCGCGCTAGCAGGCGGGCTCGCTGACGGGCGCGGCCGCGCTAGCAGGCGGGCTCGCTGACGGGCGCGGCCGCGCTAGCAGGCGGGCTCGCTGACGGGCGCGGCCGCGCTAGCAGGCGGGCTCGCTGACGGGCGCGGCCGCGCTAGCAGGCGGGCTCGCTGACGGGCGCGGCCGCGCTAGCAGGCGGGCTCGCTGACGGGCGCGGCCGCGCTAGCAGGCGGGCTCGCTGACGGGCGCGGCCGCGCTAGCAGGCGGGCTCGCTGACGGGCGCGGCCGCGCTAGCAGGCGGGCTCGCTGACGGGCGCGGCCGCGCTAGCAGGCGGGCTCGCTGACGGGCGCGGCCGCGCTAGCAGGCGGGCTCGCTGACGGGCGCGGCCGCGCTAGCAGGCGGGCTCGCTGACGGGCGCGGCCGCGCTAGCAGGCGGGCTCGCTGACGGGCGCGGCCGCGCTAGCAGGCGGGCTCGCTGACGGGCGCGGCCGCGCTAGCAGGCGGGCTCGCTGACGGGCGCGGCCGCGCTAGCAGGCGGGCTCGCTGACGGGCGCGGCCGCGCTAGCAGGCGGGCTCGCTGACGGGCGCGGCCGCGCTAGCAGGCGGGCTCGCTGACGGGCGCGGCCGCGCTAGCAGGCGGGCTCGCTGACGGGCGCGGCCGCGCTAGCAGGCGGGCTCGCTGACGGGCGCGGCCGCGCTAGCAGGCGGGCTCGCTGACGGGCGCGGCCGCGCTAGCAGGCGGGCTCGCTGACGGGCGCGGCCGCGCTAGCAGGCGGGCTCGCTGACGGGCGCGGCCGCGCTAGCAGGCGGGCTCGCTGACGGGCGCGGCCGCGCTAGCAGGCGGGCTCGCTGACGGGCGCGGCCGCGCTAGCAGGCGGGCTCGCTGACGGGCGCGGCCGCGCTAGCAGGCGGGCTCGCTGACGGGCGCGGCCGCGCTAGCAGGCGGGCTCGCTGACGGGCGCGGCCGCGCTAGCAGGCGGGCTCGCTGACGGGCGCGGCCGCGCTAGCAGGCGGGCTCGCTGACGGGCGCGGCCGCGCTAGCAGGCGGGCTCGCTGACGGGCGCGGCCGCGCTAGCAGGCGGGCTCGCTGACGGGCGCGGCCGCGCTAAGAAGCTGGCGCGTGGACGACGTGGAGCTGTACGAGTCGCCGGACGAGCGCACGCTCGATTGCGACAGTGGCGTGCCTGCAGCCGAAACAGTGCTCCAGATTTTGATTCGTATTTAACTTACTTTAGTATTCGAGTTTTAAATAGAGAATAATTGGAAAATTGGTAGGTATTCTTTTTGTAGCATTTGAAATTTTTTTGTCTAGATGAAACATATAAATTACTATAAAATGCTAAATTGAGCTTACAAAGTGTCTATGGATCGAAGACATATTACAACAATACAATACAAAACTCTTTATTGCATGCACAAAAGGAAACATTTGTTAAACAACCTCGGAAATATTTGTTAAACAACCTCGGGCAAGACAAATTCTTTCGGGCGGTTTACAACGCATAACACCCAATTTTCGAACCAAGCAGAGGGCAGCTATCGCTCTGTCTTGTCCGATTTTATTTCACAGCCTTAGCTGTCCCACTGCTGGACAAAATCCTTCTCTGTTCTTTCCAATTTGAATGCGCTTCATAAATCATCTGAAGTTTTTACATACCGGGTAGTGATGTGACGTGATGGGGCAGGGCCCAGCGCTGAGGTGCGCACTCTACTACATTGTTAGCAGTCGCCTGTTAAAACAAACTAACTTTAATATGCCATAATCCGTCCGTTACATTGCATACTGCTTAAACATTTAAACTCATAGGTATACAACATGATGACAGAGTTTGACGGATTGCGACATCAGCGCCGTATTGTGAAACAACGAATTGGCCTGACCACGGGTCAAACCGCCACGGTGAAATTAGCTACGCCAGTTACCAGTTCCCATGGCTTTTTTGGGCATTTGTTTTGTATTTCATTTAGTCGCCGGTGGCATCGCGGCGAAATTCGCCGTGGCGGATTTCTCCACGGAGAGGCTAAATGGCTTCACGGCGAAGCGGTTTTTTAACAATGACAGATTGCAGAATTTAAAAACTTTATTAAACTCAATGATTATTAAAAAACTACGTATATTTTTAAATATATTTAATAGTGCCATTATGTCACGCCATTATATTTCGTTATTTGCGGAACACAAAGGCGATATACTTCCAATATGCTGAGCGTGACACCGATACCTAAACTTGGGATGTCAAAGCAACAATGGAACACATTGAACACCACACAATACAAATGAAATAGTTACATAGATATGATTAAGCAAATTATAACAACGAAAGCAAAGTAACTCGTAAATCCATTCTCAATCCTTATTTTAATATTTTCATAATGAACCCTACACATTAACCTACATACTTATATAAAAACGTAGATCGCTCACAACAACCTTAAATTACATAAACTATATGGAAATCTGCAATTTTTTATCAAAACTTCAGTATTTCAACACTAAAATCTAGATTCACAAGTTTGAGTATATTTTACTACCATAATAAACTATGCTACTTTATGAACAAGCCTAATTCAAAATAGCGAAAACTGAACATATGATGAACACAAAACTAAGCCAACAAAATTCTGAAAACAAAAGGCTGCACGAACAAAACAAAATGGCGGATGACGTCAAGATGGCGGGTCAGTGACAGCTGACTTACGGGGAGTGCGTGGCAGGGCGGGCCCGGCAACAGCGCGGCGGCGGGCTCCTCCGGCGTCAGGTACTCGGAGTCCGAGGCCGGGGTCCCCTCCGCCACGGCTGCCACCATATTGCTATTATTTCTACTTTCCTTCTTAGTCGCTTATGACTTCTTCATCCTAGCGTGTATTCCTAGTTGCGTCGTTAGCTTACGCTTCGGAGTCCAGGGTTTTAATCATGGTCCTAAATTTGGCAGTACTGGTTATTACATTGGAGCGACTGCCATCTGACCTCCGATCCAAGTCCATAAGGTCTATTGCGTATGATTTCGCCGCTAGAGGCGCTGGTAGCGCGCGAGATGTATGAAATGTCTAATTTTATACAAGCGAGAATGTTTCCAAATGAAATAATTTTATCCTTTTTTTGTTAATTAACCTAACAAAATAGGCCGAAATTAAATCACAAGCGTAGCGAGTGATTCTAATTTAGATTATTGAACGAAATTCGGATGGAACTAGTTTACAGTGAAAACTGATTAAGCTGCGAGTTTCTTTAGCAATAAAGGACCCCTATCAAGCTAGATTGTTGAGTTACTAATAGCGTAGAAAACTAAGGAAACACGTTTCAAATATGGCACTGTCATACATAATCATTGTTACGCCATCTATCCACAGTCATCGTCTTTCTAAAGATAACTTACTAAATCAAATTATGATAAAAACTTATGAAGGTACGTAAAAGATGATATTTTAAAAATTCATATTTTTATTTCGCCAAAAAATTTGCGAGATCATTATTTCATTAAAATATTCGATTCTTGTAGCGCCATCTATTATCATCCTAATCTTTTTTCTTAGGCAATTTGATCACATGCCAGTAGTGTGGTTGAAATAAGTACTGTAATGGTAACTCACGGTCGTTATCGTGGTCAGGGTGGTCGTGTTGGTCGCTGGCGGGAGCCAATCGCGGCACTCCGTTGTGCGCGGGCGCCGCGGGCTCACATTTCGCCACCTGCGGATCGATGAACATTCACTCCTTTACTAGCTTTCGCGAGGCAATTTCTTTATCTATTTACACCAATACTAGCTGCTCGCCCCAGCTATGGCTGGATTTAATTCCAACTTCTCCAATTAAAATTATCATATTTAATTTAATTTCAGAGTGATTCCAATTCAGACTAATAATAAATAATAATAATAAATAACTCTTTATTGCACCAAATTGTAGAAAGTACATGAATATTATTATTATCTATGGTACAAAGGCGGCCTTATCGCTAGAGCAATTTCTTCCAGGCAACCAACAGGTAGGACTTCATGATATGAAACAGGAAGGTAGGCGCAAATTAACAATTGGGAAAAAGTGAAACATAAAAGCATAACGTACCTATACAGCACATACAAAAAAAATATACCTATGTAAATATATGTGGTGCACATATACGCATGCATTACACAATGTAAAAATAAATATACATACTTATTTTAAGCGTATCAATAAATGTTAAAATTACAACTATGGCGGGTTATATACGAACAGCAGACGAAAAGATTTTCTCGGGAAGAGGTTTAGGTGATAGAAAGATAATGGTCTTTCTTTTACTATTGAGTCGAGTGATTCAAAGTAAGGTCTCATTTACACCTGCAAGAAAACTGCTAATTGCTGCCTGACAGTCTGTTCGACAGCAACAAATGTAAACTATGAGTTCTTCTCGCGACGAAGGTGAAATGAAAAACGCTTTTGATGTGTGGCATTATTTTACCAACAGCGGCGCGAAGATAATTGTCGTTTGGACGAATTCTTTGGCCAGACGAGTCGCTACATCGTAATCCTTCGCGTTATCGCGATAGTGTGGCCGCAGCATTAGAAGTTTTAAGTTTAATAGTTTTGTTTTTGTAAAATAGTGTGCGTAGCAATTCAAATAAACTTTCTATCTATTTTTTATTTATTTATTTTATTTTATAGCTATATACGCTAGTAGTCTACAAGAGATAAACAGTACATACACCAATACATAATGCTATACATATTTAAAAAAAAAAAGGAAAAATAATCAAGAACATTAAAAACAAAATACATCCATTACTTCCATACTATTATAAATGCGAAAGTCTGTCTGTCTGTCTTTCTGTCTGTTACACTTTTACGGCCAAACTGCTAAAAGGATTTTGATGAAATTTGGTATGAATATAGTTGAAGACCGAGGTCAAACATAGGCCACTTTTTGACGCAGGCGGAGCTGCTGGAAAAAGCTAGTAGAGAAATAAATCATGGCTATTTATAGTCCCTTTGAGTTTGAATAAGTTTACCACGCAGTTAAATGACAGTAAAAGCTGGTCACTGTTCTAATTTGATTTTGAGTATCTGGCTAAATACGAAAATAAAAGTCATATTGAAAAAGAAAAGTAATAACAGTAATCAAGAAAAGAAATGGTTTCGCAGTGTTCAAGAACAAGCGTGAGTGTTGGGAAGTGATACAGTGTTCGATTTATGTGATTTCCTCGCTTGTTGCCAAAAATAATTATTTTTAATTTTTTTATAAATTCTACCTCAAAATAAAGATTATATTGCTATGTAACTGTTTATCACTTTTTCCAACTTTTGAGGTTGTTATCAAGTGCTGTGATGGAAACCCAGATTCACACCCTAACACATCACGAGTTAAAAAGAGAGAGATGGGTAACTAAATGCATTCAGGTCAATTTTTCTGTCATCAGCGTATTGTATGCCCGCGCGCTATCCCTTTAGCTTTAGATCCATGGTACAAAGTAACAAAAGGAAGTTTCACCACCAAAAAACATCGGTATAAACGCCGGTATTCGAAAAATAACGCAACAGTGAGGGATAAAAACTAGTTAAATAAGGTCCAACTACCCAGCATTACCAAGCTTAAAATATAAACAGAAAAATTGCCACAAACAACACTCGAAATGATGCAGCGACTGGACTTCCTCACTCGCCTAGAGCGTGCGGGCGTGGCCTTGGTCACAGTCGCAGCTGATGCTGTCGAACTTGTGAACTCCTCACTTAACAACTTAGCTCTGTATAAATCCATGGGCTGATCCGCTTCGCGCATGGTACAGATGCAGTGCTTCGACCCATCGGAACAAATACAAAGATATATACGTCTCTTGTCCAGCAATTGGAGATACCAAAATGTTCTTGCATCGCCAAAAAACTGTATGTCAGCTCCTTATTAAAAATTCCGACACAGTCAAACCACTACCCTTGAGTTTGCAAGGAGAACCTGACTAAGATGGGTCTAGGCTTTCCAGTACTTAATTTACCCAACCGGTGGCAGTGAGCAATGTCTCCAGCTGTAAAGCCGTTCATTTTCAACTTCTCTGAAACTATACTAGTCACCATCACGGATGTGTCTTCCTGTTTGCCCTCATTCACACCATGAAATAACAGCATATTACGGCGACTGCGAGTCTCAAACTGATCTTGATTATATTTGAGTTGCGTGCACTGCTCCTGGTGTACCAAGAGACTCCATAACAAAGTTCTTGAAGCTTGAGAATTGGCTAGTCAACTAAAAAATAAATTGTGTATATTATATATTTTATTGATAGAATAGACTATTTCGGAGATACAATTTAAACGAAAAAATTCTTAATATAATATTTATTTTGTTATTTAATTTTAAAAATTTTATAGTGATGACGTCACGCAGCTATAATGGCCATTTCGAACTGCAAGAAAGCAAAAATTACTAAGGTATTAAAAAATATATATGTCAGTGTCAAATGTCAAAGTCAAGATGGACTGGGAGCCGCGAGTTGGTTTCTTGTTTGTTTACAATCGCCAAATATTTAGATATCCCATTTCTCGTATCTATTGCATATTGGCCTGTTTATTGGACTTTACTGCAGTCTCTTCATCCGTTTACATCTGATTTTTCAATAATTGGACACTGCTTCTTCATTATAATGTATGAATGAATGTAATTAGGTTATGTTTACTTGAACAGAGATGACATTTGACATGGGTGACAAGTACGTGAAGCGCTTAGTTAGAGCTACCAATCAAAAAATATTAATTCACTACGCTGTGCTGCCAACCTAAAAAATTAAATGTGAATAGCCGGAAGTTATCCGGCTACGTCATACGTCAACCTTGCTAAAAAATGAAAGTCATTGGGTTTTCTGCAATTTTCTTAAAAAATACTTGCTTATCTAAAGATCTGATTAATGTAATCTGTTCCCTAAGCCTATTCCTCGAAATGGTTTACGAATTAGACATTTTCATAAAAAAGTTTACTAGCCAATTGCGTTGAAAGTAGACTGACCGTCACCGGGTTGGAATTAACCTTTTGTAGGAAAGTTCTTGACAACTCATCTAGTGAAGTTGCATTGTATTTTGTGTGCCCATAGTGAAGTGACAATAGAAAGGATAGCACTATAACAGGTGGGTTTTTATGACATAAGTAATTTCATTAAACTGTTTAAACTGTAATATTCCGGTCAATCTAGACATTCGAAGGTACATAAATTCGCATCAAGCTGAAAATTGGTAGAATTGTTAAAAAATGTGATTATAAATAAAACTTAAAAGTTCCCCATCATTCCCGTGTATGGAAAAAATTTTACTCGAGGTCAAAGGTCAAAAAAATGAGTTTTCGCGATTTTCAGCGAAACTGTAAGTCTTATCATAAAAATATATTAGACAAAAATTGTAGGTCATCATATTATCTATCAAAAATGTATCAGTGCTTCTTTTCAACGAGCCACCCTTTCTGGGATATAACGATTCAAAAAGTTGTTCAAGTTGTTATGACCTCGAGATTCATATCGATATTTGTGGGTAGGTTCATCGAGATCGATGAACCTACCCACAAAAAAAAAATCTAAGTCTCACCGGTTGCGTGAGCAGCGGAGACAGCCTCTCGGTGTCGCTGTCGGGCTCCGGTTCAAGCTCGGGCTCGCGCACGGAACTACGCGAACCACGCAGTTCTCCGCGAACAGACGCGGAGTCCTCCGAACACGACGCCTCGTGGATTGACGTCGCGTCTGCTGGGTAGTTCAGGCTTAGCGACGACTGTAACAGACAAACCAAATTAACAAAATATAATTTGACAATTCTAATCCGCGCCAAATAACTCTGCATCTCTGAAGTTAACCAAGAGCCAACACAGGTACAAACAAGTCGCGTTGTCTAACAACTTCCTCCCGAATCGCGACTGCAATCTGTTGATACCTGAAAGAATTCGACTAACATCTTAACAAATAACTTTGTGTCTCTGACGAAAAGTTATTTGGCGCGTATTGTCTCTGTCTACGCAATTTTTTATGTGATGTAACACCTTTATAAGATTATACCTAAACATAGCTGTACAGGAAATCACAGTCTCTTCAAGTTAACTCGCCTAGCTTCTTGACTTGACGGCAGTCCTTTCATTTAATGCGAAACGTTTATTTGCACGTTTTGGACTATCTAATCGCTATTGTTTTTAAATACACCTGTAAAAATATATACAGTTGTGGTCGTATAATTAGAAACACGGTCCTTGACATTATGTAAGATACTTCACCGCAATCGTTTTTATTTTGAAATTAAACAATAAATAGGGCAACAATATGTTCAACGATTTATCATTTATTAGAAAAACAATATAAATCCCATTACACAAGTGCAGTTTCAATGTCACATTACGGACAAACATTTAAATCAGTTTTAAGGTATGAACAAAAATGGTCAACTAATGACAAACACATGGAATTGAATTCCATGCTTCATGTAGTGCATTTTGACTGGTGTTACGTTTGTTTGAGACTTTCTTTTTAACAATATACCAGAGATTTTCTATCGGGTTTAAATCCGGACTATTTGCTGATCAGTCTAAACGGATATACGCTGTTCGCTAAGGAAACATTTGACGCTATTGTGTGTTTAGGGTCATTGTCATGCTGAAAGATCCAGGTTACAGGCAAATGATCGTCCGAGTAGGGAATCATTGTGTGCTCTAAGATATTTTTGTATTGCCATTGATTTATTGTACCTTCAATCTTCCAAACGGGTCTAACTCCACATCTGGAAAAACACCCCCAAACTATAATTTAAAGATTATACTCCTTGAGTATTTATGATTAAAAGCATTGTTTACAGGACGTCTAACATAGTTCTTTTCATCGGAATTTACCATATTTATGTTTGTTTCATCTGAAAATAACACTTTTTTCCATTCTCATATAGTCCAATTAACATATTTTTCGCTTCTCTCGGTGTTGCTTGGTAAGTAGCCGTACCTTTCGAGAGGTTCTTCTAAACAATTTAGCTTCCACTAATCTTCGGCGTATCAATCTTGACGAGACGTTTCTCGGGTCATCAGGCTAAAAACTTCATTTTTAATCTGGTTGGAGCCTTGAAATGGGTCTTTTTTAGCAACACGAAAAATTTGCGTATCTTCTCTGGGAGAGATTTTTCTTGGCCGGGCCTTTCTAAAACATTTTTTTAACAGTTCCATGTGTTTAATGGCATTAAAAACTTTCTTAACAGAACAATTAAAATGTTCAGCTGTTCTTCTGTACGCCCACTTTTGATCTATATAAAAATTTACAATTATTTGCCTAGTTGACGCGTCACAACTTTTATTTTTGCCCATTTTGAACAAAATAAAATTCAGATTAAATTTTGAATTGCCGTCAAAATAATAGAAAAAGCCAAGAAATAAATGTTATTCTCCAATTTTCCAAAAAAGTACGAGATATGGTTGCTTTTTAAAATGTTTCTAATTAGGTGTCCAAGGGACCAGTAACAGAAAATAAACTCCTACATGTACACGACTCATTTTATAATTAAAAGTAAGACATGTTTTATTTTTTATGCATTTAATGAGGTTTTTTTATTTAATTGGCTATATTATTGCATGATTATTAATTATTGAATGTATATATTTTTCACGAACATTTGTAAGTTGAAGTTATACTTTCTTTATTCATAAGAAGTGTTTCTAATTATATGACCACCACAGTATATATACACATTGAAATTTTAGTCGTTTTGGACCTATCGTTCAGTGACCCCATTCATGCAACCGAACAAATTTCACCAAGGAACATAGCTCGAAACATGAAAAACAAATTTGGACTTCCCATTGTAAGTTAAGTCACGTGATGAGACATTTTGTATGGGAGGTCCAAAAATTTACTCCATATTTCGACCCATGTATCTTGGGGAAAGTTGCTCAGTTGCATGAATGGAGTCACTGGACGATGGGTCCAAAACGACTAAAATTTCACGGTGTATAAAGTGGTTTTATAGATATGATAAGAATGATGAAGGTCCTACCTTGGACTTGGCGTCTACGTGGTTGTTGTACAGAAGCGGACTGCTCGCGGCTGCTCTCTCTTCCAGACGCTTGGCTTCCTCTTCGCGCGCTAGTAGCACAGACATTCGGAACTGAAAGCATTACTAACTTCTTGTAAACTGTATACATTTAAACCGCCTTGCTCATAAAAAAATATTATTGTTGTATAAGCCTACATTAAGTATGTTCAGTCCCTTTCTCTCGTATCATTATTTGACGTGAAAGAATGAGACAAAACATATTTTAGTTCAGCGGCGGGCAGCACTCGATGCTTGTCGTCCTGCCTGTACTGCCAGTGTACTGACCTCAGCGGCGGGCAGCACTCGATGCTTGTCGTCCTGCCTGTACTGCCAGTGTACTGACCTCAGCGGCGGGCAGCGCTCGATGCTTGTCGTCCTGCCTGTACTGCCAGTGTACTGACCTCAGCGGCGGGCAGCGCTCGATGCTTGTCGTCCTGCCTGTACTGCCAGTGTACTGACCTCAGCGGCGGGCAGCGCTCGATGCTTGTCGTCCTGCCTGTACTGCCAGTGTACTGACCTCAGCGGCGGGCAGCGCTCGATGCTTGTCGTCCTGCCTGTACTGCCAGTGTACTGACCTCAGCGGCGGGCAGCGCTCGACGCTTGTCGTCCTGCCTGTACTGCCAGTGTACTGACCTCAGCGGCGGGCAGCGCTCGACGCTTGTCGTCCTGCCTGTACTGCCAGTGTACTGACCTCAGCGGCGGGCAGCGCTCGACGCTTGTCGTCCTGCCTGTACTGCCAGTGTACTGACCTCAGCGGCGGGCAGCGCTCGACGCTTGTCGTCCTGCCTGTACTGCCAGTGTACTGACCTCAGCGGCGGGCAGCACTCGATGCTTGTCGTCCTGCCTGTACTGCCAGTGTACTGACCTCAGCGGCGGGCAGCGCTCGATGCTTGTCGTCCTGCCTGTACTGCCAGTGTACTGACCTCAGCGGCGGGCAGCACTCGATGCTTGTCGTCCTGCCTGTACTGCCAGTGTACTGACCTCAGCGGCGGGCAGCGCTCGATGCTTGTCGTCCTGCCTGTACTGCCAGTGTACTGACCTCAGCGGCGGGCAGCGCTCGATGCTTGTCGTCCTGCCTGTACTGCCAGTGTACTGACCTCAGCGGCGGGCAGCGCTCGATGCTTGTCGTCCTGCCTGTACTGCCAGTGTACTGACCTCAGCGGCGGGCAGCGCTCGATGCTTGTCGTCCTGCCTGTACTGCCAGTGTACTGACCTCAGCGGCGGGCAGCACTCGATGCTTGTCGTCCTGCCTGTACTGCCAGTGTACTGACCTCAGCGGCGGGCAGCACTCGATGCTTGTCGTCCTGCCTGTACTGCCAGTGTACTGACCTCAGCGGCGGGCAGCGCTCGACGCTTGTCGTCCTGCCTGTACTGCCAGTGTACTGACCTCAGCGGCGGGCAGCGCTCGACGCTTGTCGTCCTGCCTGTACTGCCAGTGTACTGACCTCAGCGGCGGGCAGCGCTCGACGCTTGTCGTCCTGCCTGTACTGCCAGTGTACTGACCTCAGCGGCGGGCAGCGCTCGACGCTTGTCGTCCTGCCTGTACTGCCAGTGTACTGACCTCAGCGGCGGGCAGCACTCGATGCTTGTCGTCCTGCCTGTACTGCCAGTGTACTGACCTCAGCGGCGGGCAGCGCTCGATGCTTGTCGTCCTGCCTGTACTGCCAGTGTACTGACCTCAGCGGCGGGCAGCACTCGATGCTTGTCGTCCTGCCTGTACTGCCAGTGTACTGACCTCAGCGGCGGGCAGCGCTCGATGCTTGTCGTCCTGCCTGTACTGCCAGTGTACTGACCTCAGCGGCGGGCAGCGCTCGATGCTTGTCGTCCTGCCTGTACTGCCAGTGTACTGACCTCAGCGGCGGGCAGCGCTCGATGCTTGTCGTCCTGCCTGTACTGCCAGTGTACTGACCTCAGCGGCGGGCAGCGCTCGATGCTTGTCGTCCTGCCTGTACTGCCAGTGTACTGACCTCAGCGGCGGGCAGCACTCGATGCTTGTCGTCCTGCCTGTACTGCCAGTGTACTGACCTCAGCGGCGGGCAGCACTCGATGCTTGTCGTCCTGCCTGTACTGCCAGTGTACTGACCTCAGCGGCGGGCAGCACTCGATGCTTGTCGTCCTGCCTGTACTGCCAGTGTACTGACCTCAGCGGCGGGCAGCGCTCGACGCTTGTCGTCCTGCCTGTACTGCCAGTGTACTGACCTCAGCGGCGGGCAGCGCTCGATGCTTGTCGTCCTGCCTGTACTGCCAGTGTACTGACCTCAGCGGCGGGCAGCACTCGATGCTTGTCGTCCTTGGCACGCCTGCCCGTGCTGCCGAGGCTGGTGGACGAGCTGCGCTCCAGGTTGCAGCGGTTCAGGATCTCTGCTGCCTACAAATACACAAAATAACTATAATTTACATACAAAATTATCGTAATAGGGAAGTATCAATGTCAAAAGTTTTTAAAATTTCGCCGCCGCTCGGCCTCACGTGTTACCTGCGAGGCGGTGTCGGTGTCGGGGCTGGCGATGGCAGGCGCGGTGAGGCAGGCAGCCGGCTGGGCACGCGCGCCGCTCGGCCCGTTCAGGGCTTCTAGTAGCGACACCGGCTCGTAGCCCGCCGGGATGTTCTCCATGCTGCCCTGTGACCGTCATCATAATAGGCTTGACTGTATTCATACTTGGTTAATATTGTTATACTAAACAAAATATACACTAAAAAGTAACCGATTCTGAAAACAACAACAAAATTGGTTGTTAATTAAAGCTGTAATTCGATTTTAAAGTTTTCTCTAAAAGAAAAGTGGGAGCGTGGTGGGGACGTCTTGCTATCTCTTTTGTATGCACGAAACCGAGTGGCAGTGACGTCACAGCTCACACAGTGCATCCTTTTCTTGTTTTTTGACAGTTTCCCCTTCCACCGAATTTCAAAGGCTTATAACTTATTTATTTTTGAACGGATTACAAAAATTCTTTCATAATTCTGTTTCTGGAAATAAAAATATTGATATGAAAGAAAAAATAAAAATTTGTAGAATACCCAATTGTACATCATGTTTTGTTATGTTAATTTGGTCTATAAAATTAAAACAAAAAATAAACGAAATAGTATTACGGTTCTACCACTTTTTATCAAAACTCTGATACCAGGGTATATGATCGACTGACCATGCAACCCACTCGATATGAATATATGAACAGTTTTTATGTATCGCATGCATTTTTTTCTGAGAATAGTAACTCATTAAATAATTTTAATCGAATCGAAACCATCGAATTTGGTCTTGGCGTGTTGATAACATTCCAAAAATCATATCAAAACGTTCGCGAAAGGTTGTCTGTCACTGAGAATAAGTCAGAGGTTTTAGAACCGTCATTACAACTGATAAGAATGCAAATATTGTACACTAATGTTCTGTTTATTGGGTATGTCATTAATGCATAGGTATGATAAAGAACAGTTACAACATCAAACACTTGAACTATTTGATGTTCTGTCCATTTCGATTAAGGAAGTAATTATGATTAGAAATCATTAATTCTAAGTACTGGTCATGATCACACTTCCACTAATGTTTTAAAACTTATATTAGAACAGATTTATGTCAAGTAAATATACATATAATACAGTAAATGCATAAATATAGGAACACTGTTAATCACAGAAGACAAACTAAAGTACCTACATTCATGACGATTTAAGCAATTTACGGTCGAGTCATATGGATATTACCAGGTAAAAATATTCATGGGCTTTTTTTGTTGAATAATGAAACTTATAAAGTAAATAATTTCTAAAAAAACATAATCATCATCATATAAGTTTATTTTTGTGGTTTAACCACAAAAAAAAAAATTCAACAGAATATTATTAAGATAACAAAAGTTTGAGTAATAATGAACTGAGTATGTAAATAGTTATTTTTGTAAAATATTGTATGAAAAATCTGCAAATAGTTTTATGGAAAATTAAATTGGAAATTGCGATAAAGTGATGGATTCCCGTTAGACATATTAATGGACGCCAAAATATTTTGGGACTTTTTTGTTTCCCTTCAGAATGCGCAATCGGACTCTCTCAAAGAGGCGACCTATACGGGTTGGGAAGGATCGGTCTGTTGATGCGATGGCAATGCAGGCCAGGTCTCTCACAGATGCAGTTCGACCACACACAGTTTGGCTTTGCACGACATAACTACGTGTACAACCAACATCAGGCAGATAGAAGCAGCGCGCGGAACGGGGCTCTGCAGATGGGGCAGTTGTTGGCCTGCTAGTATGCAGACCAGTGTCTCTGACGTCACATCACTACAACTCACATCAGGCGGACTGGCAGCGCTGGCGGCGGGCAGCAGCGCGGGCGAGGTGTTGACCCGCTGCAGCGCGCGGATCTGAAGCAGCGCGCGGAACGGGGCTCTGCAGATGGGGCAGTTGTTGGCCTGCTAGTATGCAGACCAGTGTCTCTGACGTCACATCACTACAACTCACATCAGGCGGACTGGCAGCGCTGGCGGCGGGCAGCAGCGCGGGCGAGGTGTTGACCCGCTGCAGCGCGCGGATCTGAAGCAGCGCGCGGAACGGGGCTCTGCAGATGGGGCAGTTGTTGGCCTGGTAGTATGCAGACCAGTGTCTCTGACGTCACATCATTACAACTCACATCAGGCGGACTGGCAGCGCTGGCGGCGGGCAGCAGCGCGGGCGAGGTGTTGACCCGCTGCAGCGCGCGGATCTGAAGCAGCGCGCGGAACGGGGCTCTGCAGATGGGGCAGTTGTTGGCCTGCTAGTATGCAGACCAGTGTCTCTGACGTCACATCATTACAACTCACATCAGGCGGACTGGCAGCGCTGGCGGCGGGCAGCAGCGCGGGCGAGGTGTTGACCCGCTGCAGCGCGCGGATCTGAAGCAGCGCGCGGAACGGGGCTCTGCAGATGGGGCAGTTGTTGGCCTGCTAGTATGCAGAACAGTGTCTCTGACGTCACATCATTACAACTCACATCAGGCGGACTGGCAGCGCTGGCGGCGGGCAGCAGCGCGGGCGAGGTGTTGACCCGCTGCAGCGCGCGGATCTGAAGCAGCGCGCGGAACGGGGCTCTGCAGATGGGGCAGTTGTTGGCCTGCTAGTATGCAGACCAGTGTCTCTGACGTCACATCATTACAACTCACATCAGGCGGACTGGCAGCGCTGGCGGCGGGCAGCAGCGCGGGCGAGGTGTTGACCCGCTGCAGCGCGCGGATCTGAAGCAGCGCGCGGAACGGGGCTCTGCAGATGGGGCAGTTGTTGGCCTGCTAGTATGCAGAACAGTGTCTCTGACGTCACATCATTACAACTCACATCAGGCGGACTGGCAGCGCTGGCGGCGGGCAGCAGCGCGGGCGAGGTGTTGACCCGCTGCAGCGCGCGGATCTGAAGCAGCGCGCGGAACGGGGCTCTGCAGATGGGGCAGTTGTTGGCCTGCTAGTATGCAGAACAGTGTCTCTGACGTCACATCATTACAACTCACATCAGGCGGACTGGCAGCGCTGGCGGCGGGCAGCAGCGCGGGCGAGGTGTTGACCCGCTGCAGCGCGCGGATCTGAAGCAGCGCGCGGAACGGGGCTCTGCAGATGGGGCAGTTGTTGGCCTGCTAGTATGCAGACCAGTGTCTCTGACGTCACATCATTACAACTCACATCAGGCGGACTGGCAGCGCTGGCGGCGGGCAGCAGCGCGGGCGAGGTGTTGACCCGCTGCAGCGCGCGGATCTGAAGCAGCGCGCGGAACGGGGCTCTGCAGATGGGGCAGTTGTTGGCCTGCTAGTATGCAGAACAGTGTCTCTGACGTCACATCATTACAACTCACATCAGGCGGACTGGCAGCGCTGGCGGCGGGCAGCAGCGCGGGCGAGGTGTTGACCCGCTGCAGCGCGCGGATCTGAAGCAGCGCGCGGAACGGGGCTCTGCAGATGGGGCAGTTGTTGGCCTGCTAGTATGCAGAACAGTGTCTCTGACGTCACATCACTACAACTCACATCAGGCGGACTGGCAGCGCTGGCGGCGGGCAGCAGCGCGGGCGAGGTGTTGACCCGCTGCAGCGCGCGGATCTGAAGCAGCGCGCGGAACGGGGCTCTGCAGATGGGGCAGTTGTTGGCCTGCTAGTATGCAGACCAGTGTCTCTGACGTCACATCACTACAACTCACATCAGGCGGACTGGCAGCGCTGGCGGCGGGCAGCAGCGCGGGCGAGGTGTTGACCCGCTGCAGCGCGCGGATCTGAAGCAGCGCGCGGAACGGGGCTCTGCAGATGGGGCAGTTGTTGGCCTGCTAGTATGCAGACCAGTGTCTCTGACGTCACATCACTACAACTCACATCAGGCGGACTGGCAGCGCTGGCGGCGGGCAGCAGCGCGGGCGAGGTGTTGACCCGCTGCAGCGCGCGGATCTGAAGCAGCGCGCGGAACGGGGCTCTGCAGATGGGGCAGTTGTTGGCCTGCTAGTATGCAGACCAGTGTCTCTGACGTCACATCACTACAACTCACATCAGGCGGACTGGCAGCGCTGGCGGCGGGCAGCAGCGCGGGCGAGGTGTTGACCCGCTGCAGCGCGCGGATCTGAAGCAGCGCGCGGAACGGGGCTCTGCAGATGGGGCAGTTGTTGGCCTGCTAGTATGCAGACCAGTGTCTCTGACGTCACATCACTACAACTCACATCAGGCGGACTGGCAGCGCTGGCGGCGGGCAGCAGCGCGGGCGAGGTGTTGACCCGCTGCAGCGCGCGGATCTGAAGCAGCGCGCGGAACGGGGCTCTGCAGATGGGGCAGTTGTTGGCCTGCTAGTATGCAGACCAGTGTCTCTGAAGTCACATCACTACAACTCACATCAGGCGGACTGGCAGCGCTGGCGGCGGGCAGCAGCGCGGGCGAGGTGTTGACCCGCTGCAGCGCGCGGATCTGAAGCAGCGCGCGGAACGGGGCTCTGCAGATGGGGCAGTTGTTGGCCTGCTAGTATGCAGACCAGTGTCTCTGACGTCACATCACTACAACTCACATCAGGCGGACTGGCAGCGCTGGCGGCGGGCAGCAGCGCGGGCGAGGTGTTGACCCGCTGCAGCGCGCGGATCTGAAGCAGCGCGCGGAACGGGGCTCTGCAGATGGGGCAGTTGTTGGCCTGCTAGTATGCAGACCAGTGTCTCTGACGTCACATCACTACAACTCACATCAGGCGGACTGGCAGCGCTGGCGGCGGGCAGCAGCGCGGGCGAGGTGTTGACCCGCTGCAGCGCGCGGATCTGAAGCAGCGCGCGGAACGGGGCTCTGCAGATGGGGCAGTTGTTGGCCTGCTAGTATGCAGACCAGTGTCTCTGACGTCACATCACTACAACTCACATCAGGCGGACTGGCAGCGCTGGCGGCGGGCAGCAGCGCGGGCGAGGTGTTGACCCGCTGCAGCGCGCGGATCTGAAGCAGCGCGCGGAACGGGGCTCTGCAGATGGGGCAGTTGTTGGCCTGGTAGCGGAGCGAGTCCGCGCACGAGTTGCAGAGGCACAGGTGCCGGCACGGCAGGATCAGTGTGTCTCTGACGTCGCACATGCAGATCACGCATTCTGACCCGCCGTCTTCAGTCTCTTCGTCGGAGCTTGGCTGATTCAATCATATTCCAATCGATTAAATATTTTTATTCACGTTGTTACACACAGCATTTGTTTAAGCAAATACATTGATATTTGTGTTTGCATTGGCAAACACAATGCAAAGTCTTAATCCTACCGGCCATTTGATACAGGTTATTATAGCCTATAAACACCACTCCGATGCGATGACGCACGAGTGAATATAAAAATAAACATAAAATTAATTTGACCAAGATAAATCTATCTCTTTAGCACTGCATAAACAAACTTATCAGCAATTATCTTTACAGTTAAATAGTAATAATTTCTAATCTTACTGACAGATAGGGAACAGGATTAACATGAGACATTACTCACCTTCGAGTCCAAGTTCTTGTTCTCGATCCCATATATCTCCTGCAGCAAGTAGCAGAGGCCGTCCACAAACAGCTTCTGTTTGAGAGCTTTCAGTACATATGTACCGTCCGAATGTTTCTCCACTACAGCTATTGTAGTGTGAGATTGTCTTATTTCTGGAATAATTTATTTTGCTTCAGCTTAACAATCACAAGAGCCCGCTTTGATAGCAGCTGAAGTGGACTAAGTCCAATCGAAATGAACGCAAATTTATTGGAAAATTAAGATTGCAAATCACAAGAGATTTTAAATTTTTTTTTTTTTAAACATCGACGAATGAGCTTTCATAACATTCTTGTTAATTCGAGGACTATTTGTTTGTGTATCTTACCATCCTGGCCTTCATCGACAACGCAGTAGATAGCGATGGGGATGATCTCCCGGTCCGCATTGTAAACAAGATCTTCCTCCGGGTGGCGGGACGGGTCGAACACATGCGAGATCTGGCAAAACTGTTGATTGGCGCCTTTTTTGTAGTGGTAGGTTTGCGATGTCATAGCGGCGTCACGGGGGTAGTAGCTAAAGGTTTTAAATAAGGCATAGTCATATTCCCATCACACAAATACCAAAAACATCTACATACTAAGACACTGTAAAAGTAATGTACCACGAAAAAAATCTATGGTCATGTCGCAGCGCTTGCGGCCGATTTATACACACTGTAAAATATATATTGCCATGTGAGAGCTCAAGATCACTTAATTGAAAAGTTAAGGACAGTGCTCTGGGGCACTCCGGCATGTATCTCTTGTAGGTTGGAGATTTCCTCACCGCATCTCACAAAAAAGTGGCATTCATCTAAGTAGAAAAATAATTAATTGGAAGCATCTCCTTAATTTTAAAGAGGAGTCCATCATGCCAAACACGATCGAAGGCCTGAGTTATATCTAAGAATGCCGCAGAGCAGTATTCCTTTTTTCGAAGCAACTTTGTATACTATGAAGCAATCTATGGATTTTTCTATTTATTTATTTATTAAAACTTTATTGTTCCACAAAGTACACATTTAATAATTGGCGGACTTAATGCTAAGAGCATTCTCTACCAGTCAACAGTTAAGGGGCAAAAAATGTATTACTTATCTCTATAAGTAATAAATTTTATCAAAAGCTAAACATGCCCTGGCCTGAAGTCAAATTGATGGTTCTGTATAAGCTTCCTTCCTTGCTTTTAGTATTTGGTTCCATCTGTTAAGGAACAGTATTTCCAGGACCTTCGATGCAACTGGTAAAAGATTTTGGGTCTTCAGCACTTTTTCCAGGTTTGAGTATCGTAATAATTTGGGCAACTTTCCATTGGGGTGGGAAGAAGCTTCTCCAAAGTATGGAGTTATTTATATATTTGTGTTAGTACTTTAATACCCTCATCAGACAATTCCCTTAAGATTTTTGTTGTTATTAGATCATAACCCAATGCCTTATATTGGTCCAATTTATGTATAGCATTTTTTACTTCTTTTTTGTAAACCTGTCCATAGGTGGATCAAGCTGGTAGGTTTCTGTTGGGGCTCATCGAGAATTGCTGCTGCGTGTGTCGCTGCGTGCGCCGCTGCGATAAACGACGCGTGAGACGCGTCGTTGGCATCCGCGGGCCCAGCCACAAAAAACGCTCAATCTCAAACAAACGCGTGTAAAATCGCTTATCCATAAACGTACTCCTACAATGCCATATGTTTGAGTTTAATGCGACCCGCGTCTCCGAAAACGTGGCCATAAGCTCATTTCAATTAAAAGTCCATAAAAAAATAATGTGCTGTTGAATTAATTTAAATATTAGAGACATCAGATTTTCTATGCAAAAATATCTCTATTGGTATTTTAATTGATTCAGTAATTTCTTGTTAATTTTAACAGTCATTAAAAACTATTTCTTAAACTGCTTTATTGAATGTTAACATAGAATCATATGAAACATACATTTCCTAATTTTTTAAGTTTGATGATTCTTTTAAAATGTGATATCATGAATGTATTTATAAGTATCCTAACAACTTAAAAATATAAATTTGTTGTAGCCCCGTGAGATACCTTAAACTTTAAACCATCATAGCTAAATGTAATCAAATATACTTACACAACCCCGGCAGGTGTGACCTCCTCAGTACAGAAGTAGAATATGGTAATAGCACACCGTGCGTCACAGTCAAATGTGAACTCGATATTGTAATAGGTTCCTTTCCCGTTACAGTCTACAGATTTGACTGCTCCGTCTCCAATCTTGTTCTCTGCTAACTTTGCCACTGGTTCTGAACATCGCACGAACCTCAATGACTCTTTCCTTATGTTCACGAGACTCTTTAATGTTTTTGTTGGTTCATTGGATTGTGGCGGAGGGTAGGGAAACTAAAAAATCATAAAATACATTAGAAGAAAAACACATTCTAGTTTTTTAATTAATTGAGTTTAGTGACAGCTAGTTTTTGAAAGTTTAACACAGCCTATAAGCTAGGTTGTTTGACTGTTTATACAGAGATAAGATCCCCAAAAGAAAGACATTTTTTTGGTATATGGAGGGTAGTTAAAATACTATCAATAATGCTACCCTTAAACACAATTAATATTATCATTCATAATCATAAATTTTTAACAGTCTTACTTTTATTTAATTATTAAATAAGTGAACATAGGCATTCACCTATGATAACGAAATTGTTAAATGACATGAAATTACTTACTGGTGTAGGCCTACTACCCAAAAAGTTCAGATCAGCATTTTCTCCAAACAAGTATGCTTCTGGTTGCGGAGTATCAAATCTTTCGCCTCCCATTATGAAGTGGCTCCCGAAGTAGTTGCCTGAACATGAATGCCATCTTTGCCATAAGTGAATATTAGTTCAATTTCCTACTTAAAAATGGTATGAGGGTGGTGTTGTAATGCCATTTAAGTCGGATTGGGTATGCCATGGAGTTATGCAGTACCATCTTAAATATACACAAACGGTCGACTTACCTGATCTAGGAGGATATTTATACGCATGATTCGAAACCACATCAGCTTCTTCCACTCCAGCATTCTGTCTACTAGTCAACGCACCCATTGCAGCTACTTTGTAAAAACAGAAATAAAAAATTTAAGTCCTAATCATATCTTTCCTTCTATTTAATATGAAAAAATCTTGTGATGTGGGTGGAATACAAATAAAAAGTAGCAGTAAATGAATAAAATAGAGATTATGTATTGAATGAACGAGGCCTTGCGTTCCTTTCTTGTTCTTGTGCTTACTGCTTGTTTTGATTTGACAGTGATGGTTTTTGTTTTTGACGTTCAATTGACAGCCCTGTTAGACATACTACGATAAATTGACAATGAGATTGACAGTTGTAAATTCTGTAGCTAGGCACAAACATAGCAACAGGTTCCAAATTAAGACTTGAGAGGCTTGACTAGCCTACACAAGGCACTTCTATTTTTAATCTTATTTCTGGGGGAAGGGGTTACTATCACCCCTATAAGCAGAGTAGACACGAGTGAGGAAAACTGGGCCCACCCGAATCGCGGTAACTAAATAACGTATTTACCAAAAGCAAGTTCCAATCGTTAGGTATATTTTCGAGTATGTAATATCGGTAAGTCGAATGATTCTCGTTCGACATAATAGGAGAGTCGAACTATTTTTAACCGACAAAATCGTGGCCGTTTCCCAAACAAAGATGGGTAATTTTACATAAAATAATTATATACTAAATTCAAAATAAATTCAAATTATGAATTTAAATGAATTAAAATAATTCAAAATGAATTTAAACGAATTTAAAAGAATTAAAACAAATTAAATAAATTGAAGCATATTTGTCTAGACTATTTCACGAATGTCTCGTACGTTATGCCAAAAAGTTCCTCTACAGTTTCCAAACGTTATTTTGGTAGGGGCTCGTTCGTTCTTTTTGTCAAAAAATAGCGCGATACCGTTGCAACACAGAAAGTTCAAACAAACATAATGCGGCCAACAAAGTACACGATAAAAATTATATTTTCTTTGTTTTTCTATTTTTTACTAGACTTATTTAGCCTACTAGGGTTATTTTTGAGTATGTAAAATGGTTTTGTCGATAGAAAATAATTCGATTTCGAATTACTGTTATTCGACATAATTGGTTAGTTTTACATACTCAATATTAGCCCTTTTTTTATTAACCTATATTGTCCCATTGCGGCGTATCGTCTCCCCCAACTCCATCCAAACCTCTCTCTGTTCCGCCACCTCTCACCACCTAGCCTCAAATCTTCCCAAGTCGCCGCTCCAGCGCATCCTCGTTCTTCTTCTTCAATAATAGTCCTAGCTTTCTGAAATTGGTTTTATATTGAACGTTCGCGTCATTTAAAATACAGCGATTGCCTTCCTGGTGCCTTATACCCATATTCTCAAACGTTTGCTTAAACTCGACTCAACCTTACTCCAACTCATTGGTATGATTAGTCGGTGCTAGCTTCCTTGACTTATATATTTAACCTGTGTCTTTCCTCATTGGAGTTTGCCATGGAACTAAAGGTAAAGATGGAAGCCAAGCTAGCAACACTTTTTCTGTGCTATGAAGACATCTTTATTAATTGTGGCATTCCCCCCGAATATTATACCATATCTTAGTGTGGATGCTACTTGTTCGTGATACGCTGTTATGAGTGCTGTATGGTTTGCAACTTTACTTAGCATAATTAAGGCTTATGAGAATTTGTGTAATTTTGTAACATTATGATGTGTGAATCTGGGTTTCCATCACAGCACTTGATAACAACCCCAAAAGTTGGGAAAAATGTTATGTAGCAACATAATCTTTATTTTGAGGTAGATTTTTATTAAAAAATAAATAATAATTATACTTGTTTTTGATATAGAAATATAAAGCCCAATTATATTAAGCAACTGACATTTTTATTTTACTGTATGTCTGACTAGGCAACATTTTTGAAGTGATGGTAATACTCCAGGTCAAATTTTCTTGAACCAGCCTGTTGTATGCCGTCTTGGCTTCCATTTTTACCTTTAGTTCCGTGGAGTTTGCTCAAGCAACCATTGCAAGAATGTCATTTTCAAGGAAAGTTCGGGGACTTCTTTATGGCGCCCAATGATTCATTTCATCCAATGAGTTTGAGTGAAGGACGTCCTTAAGGTTATGTTTAAGAATATGGGGGTTACTATCATTTCTAATAGCAGGCAGAAACGAGTGAGCAATCGGATGTTACATTACATCTTGTATTGCGCCATCTCGTTCAGTCACTAGTTTCTGCCCTGCTTTAAGAGGTGATAGTAAGGCCCCAAGCGACATCTAACACCCGTATTCTCAAACGTTACCTCAAAGTCCAATCAACCTCACTCCAACTCATTAGTGTCTACATTACACATGATTAGTCAACACATGGTCTGTGAGTCGACATTGGAGGTGAGTATCGAACTGTCAAATATGAGGTTGGTCGAGAGGTACCTTGAGGCGCCCTTGAAATGAATCAATGGATATAAATCGGTTTATTGCCACTTTTGATATAGGTATCTACCACAGACATATAAGACGTACACAGACGGAACATAAGTTAATAGTTATACTTATGTAGCAAGTAATTGTTGTTATCCTTTTCTCACGTATTCGGATCTATATGGCGATATCTCTTTTTTACACCTGTAGCAACATTCACTCACACATAGATAATAAGCTACGCGTGGCACTTTTTGGCCGTGACGCCATTTTGTAATCTACGTTGTTGGATCGGTGAACACTAAAAATAATAGAGTAGAATACCGTATAAATGATCTCAGATCATGCACTCCACACAACATTCATACATTCGTTGAAATCATGGGGAGCATTATCGTAAACATCTTACCCTAGACTAGATACAGCCCAGGCTGCATAGTTTTGCATTTGTGTGTTTTTGCTACGCTAAGTAATAGCATACCTTCCGTATGTTTACGTCTTATATGCCTTTGGTATCTACTTACTTTTTTCATTTAAAATTTTTGTGTTTAGAATTGTTATTATAACATGTGACGTTCCTCATTGGAGTTTGCTCAAGTAACCAACTAAGCATGTTGTTTTCAAGGAAAGTTAGAGGTTATGTTTTAGAATACGTGTGTGAGCTCTCTGATACTAGAAATAGAATCGCCTCTGTAGCCTGTGGGCCTCGCTTAGAAATAAGCTGACTCTCTACAAGCTAAGCATCAGACTTACGCCAGCGTGATTTTTGCACACGCGGCCCCATCCCTCCTAAATTGGCTACAATTAATTCAGAATAGGTTCACATGCAGAGCCACGGGATCACCCCCGGGACTGCGCACTCGTGACCTACACAGAGACCTAGAACTTCCGTCCGTGAAGCGCTTCATCAAAGAAACGACACAACGTTACTTTGAGAGGTGCCCTTCCCATCCCAACCCGTTAGTTGTGCAGGCAGCAGACTACAGCCCGATCAGAGATGCCCCCCTGCGGCACAGACGTCCGAGGAATGTTCTCTCTGACCCAGACGACCCCATCACGGTGGCCAACAAACCCTTTGAAAATCTCCAGACTCGCCGGAGTCCGGGATTTTCCATAGGTACATACAACCGTACTCGCCGGCGAGTACGACGTAGTAGGAACAGTAGCTCGTTTTCGAGGTACCAAAATGTACCAGGCAGGGCGCTTCACGCCACCGATAGGTTCTTAGTAGGCCCTTCAGGCACAATAGTGTCGACCCTTATGGCATTGAGCGTTTGCTACCACTCGCGAGTTTGCATCGCTCGCTTGATAAAGGCAAAGCCCATGGCCGAGGTTCGTCCCAACTGGGAGCCCCTTGTGCATTTGCCGAAAAGGCTGAGGGTTAATAGCCCTCGCCTCAAACTGTCCCGCTGTAAATTTTAAAGCTCACAAGAGCTAAAATTGTAGGTCATTTCAAAAAGTCTGTGGGCCAGTTGAAGTTTGATTGAGAAACCGGTGAGTAGAACAAGTGAAACCTACCTACGTCAGAAATAACGTTCCTCTCTCAATGGAAACCTACGATTTCGGCGATTCATCAGGACAGTGAAAAGCAAGCGATTCGGACATTGTAAGTGATCAGTGAAGTTAAGTGAAGTCGGTGATGAAACGTCTTTTCGAGTCACTAGATGTTTTTCTTAAAATTGCGAACCACTAGCTCGTAACAACATTATTGGCTTCGGTACTCGCAAAATTAACAGTATTTCTCTGCCGACATTCCTCTCCTCAATCTACAGTACGTCAGATCTCGTAAGTAATATTTTAAAAGCTTCTACAGCTGTAAACTGCGACATCGCGTGCTTGACTGAAGCCACGAATGCTTGGCTTGCTGGACCGAGTCCAAATTTACCCCCTACGCCCAAAAAACAGAGGGCCTGGAACATCATTTCTTCCCAATCCGTGTTACAATCATTATTAGACTCGACTTCAGGTAAAGATAAGGCCCGAATTTTGGCTGTGTCGAGATCTGAATCCGGCCACTGGCTACGTGGCGTATCCGTTTCCTACACTAGGGACGTTTATTGACCCGCTAACATTCCGCATAGCTGTAGGTCTCCGGCTCAGAGCCGAAGTGTGCGTGGATCACAGCTGCGCTGCTTGTGGAGCCCCGTGGATCGGTTAGGTCACCATGGACTCGCTTGTTCGTCGGGCGCCGGTCGCCAAACCCGCCATGCAGCCATCAGTGACATCCTACGAAGGGCGCTCGTTAGTGCCAAAGTACCCGCAGTTCTGGAGCCTCAAATTGTGCGGGACGAAGGCAAGCGCCCTGACGGGATGTCATTGATACCTTGGAGGATGGGTCTAGCCCTTGTCTGGGACGCCACGTGCTCCGATACTGTGGCAGCTAAGTACCTCCCAGTCACCAGCAAACAGGCCGGTGCGGCGGCGGACGCCCGCGAACGGTTTAGGGCCAATAAATATAGTTGTCTCGGCACTCAGTACGAGTTCACAGCCTTTGGTGTCGAGACACTAGGCCCGTGGGGCGCCGGTGCGGGGGGTCTTCACAGGGAGATTAGTAGGCGCCTAAAAAAGGCAACGGGTGACCCTCGCGCTGGCAGCTTTCTCGCTCAGCGAATAGCCATAGCTATTCAACGCGGGAATGCTGCCTGCGTGATGGGAACTCTGCCCAGGGGACCCAATTTAGATTACATTTAGTTATTGTTATTATTATTTCTTGTATTTATTATTTTTAGATAGGATAGTTAGTTTTAAATTTTTATATGTTTACTTGTGATATACCAATAAATATTCAACTCATGTAAAAAAAAAACATTGTTTACTTGCAACTGGATAAATAGGTACGTCCTGTAAAAGCCAACAAATGAAGAAAAAAAAAAACGTCAGATGATAAGTGTCAATCAAATACTTGCGTTTTGCGGTTTTGTCAACGTCAAATTTTTCACTTCTCTTTCTGGGTGCCACTTTGTGAAGGTGCATGTTTTTTCCGAATTTAATCTTATAAAATCTCATTAATTGCTTTATATTTCACTGTGATATATGAAAGACGTTAATTGTGTCATATAATTACATTTTTAAATTTGTTTATTTCAGATCACAATGGGGCGCCGGCCAGCGAGATGGTAAGTTTACATCCCAATTGGCTTTTGGTTTTCAAAGATTATTTTAATTGAATTTAAAGATAATTCTTGTTATTTCAGTTATCGGTACTGTAAAAACAAACCGTACCCGAAGTCGCGGTTCTGTCGTGGTGTTCCAGACCCGAAGATCCGTATCTTCGACTTAGGAAAGAAGAAGGCGGCTGTGGACGACTTTCCACTATGCGTTCACTTGGTGTCTGATGAGTACGAGCAGCTGAGCTCGGAGGCTCTGGAGGCAGGTCGTATTTGCTGCAACAAGTACCTCGTGAAGAATTGCGGCAAGGATCAGTTCCACATCCGCATGAGGCTGCATCCATTCCACGTCATCCGCATAAACAAAATGTTATCGTGCGCTGGAGCTGATAGGTAAGTGGTCAATGGTTATACAATAAAAAAAAACATTTTGATCCACAGGGACATTCCAAACACCAATGCACTTCATGATTGAAATGTGTTACAAATAAACAGCTAGATACCTATTGTAACTATAGCTAATGATGTGCTGGATCTGATACCCATGACTTATCCAACTTTTTAGACTACTGTATGTCATATCAATAAACATTGCATTGCACAATGTTATGGTACTGGGATGACCTCATGAATATACTTCTTATCAAAATTAATTCAAGATTATTTATTGTGAAACAATGATTTTGCATTTTCTATGTTAGTATCTAGTTTTAAGCATTTTTATATTATTTAATTCACTGCTTTTTTATTTAGATCATATTGGAGTTACATACATATGCCTGTTTTCCGTAAGGGTAGACTTAGACTATGGATTTACATGAACAACTTGCACCAGTTCTTTTATTATCAATAATGTTATTGACATAGTTAAGTCAGCTAGACATAATCATCAGGATAAAATACTAGCTGTGCAGTTATGCTAGCAGCTAAGTGTATTTATTAATGAACTAGCTGTTTACTGCAGCTTCGCCTGCATCAAAAAGTACCCTATGACCCTGGGTCTTCCAACTATTCATACCAAACTTCATCAAAATCCGTTCAGTGGTTTAGCCGTGAAAGTGTGACAGATAGACTTTTGCACTTATATTAATAGTAAGTATGGATTTTAGTTATTTATTTAGGAAACAAACATAATACATTATTATAAATAAGTATATTTTTTACAAACTTGCTCCCCCCAAAAGTTACTTTTTGTGAAAACAAGGCTATGTTTGTTTTGTTTTTGTATCTAAAAATACCACAGGTCTTTAACCATATCCATACTGAATATAATCAAAATTGGTGCAAGTGTTTGTTTAGATGTGAAAGTGTTATAAGTGTACAGCTTGTAAATAATATGAACAACAATGATTTCAGGCTCCAGACCGGGATGAGAGGAGCGTTTGGCAAGCCACAAGGCACAGTGGCCCGTGTCCGCATCGGGCAGCCGATCATGTCGGTGCGCTCCAGTGACCGCTGGAAGGCGCAGGTCATCGAGGCTCTGCGTCGTGCCAAGTTCAAGTTCCCTGGTCGCCAGAAGGTTAATAGTTTTTTGATATTAGATAAACTACATTTTAAAGATATTGTAAGAGAGGATTAATCTAAAGACCTCTTGGATAACCCACAGAATTTATCCAGAAAAATGTGTTCATTTATATTGAGTGAGTGTTTATATGGTCAATCAACCTTGTACACTGTGTGAAAAAAAAACTGGTGTATATTGATTAATCAGTAATTCTGCTAGTATTGTCCAAAGTTGAAAATGACCACAAATTGTTAACCACTTTCAAAGTATAGCTGACCCTTCATAATAATTCCAAGGATAATGATTTATTATGTTTTCGCGATTGTTATTCATTAAATTAAACTATTTTAATACAGTTTTTATCGCGTTTATTACTTATTTATTTACACCTGACGTTTCAAACACTTTACAGCGTCTGCCTGCGACCCTAAACGTAAATGCGATAAAAACCATATTAAAATAGTTTAATTTAATGAATTCCCAAGGATATTGGGATAACTTCTATCTTAGTATTTACTCAAAGCATAATTGAATAGTTTTGTTATATTTACTCATTTTCCTTAAATATTTTTCTATTCTCTAGCACTTAAACTAAAAAGAAAAAAAACTTTGCTCGTGGGTCGTGAAACCTTCCGCCGACGTGGCCTACGCGCCATAGTCGCCGCGGAGTGGCATAATAATGCTGGTGGAATTAGTGCGCCGGCGTCTGCTATATCTAACACTAGTCGTTTCCCGCAGCTCCGCTTGCTTCAAAAAGTAGAGCCTATGTTTGACGCCGGGTCTTCCAACTATATTCATACCAAATTTCATCAAACTCCATTCAGCGGTTTGGCCGTGAAAGCGTAACAAACAAATAGACTTTCGCATTTATAATATTAGTATGGATAGTATGATATTAGTATGGATGATTATTGGAATGGCTTCAACCTGCTCGCATATGTTTTGGGTATTTGTACCTCTTGTCTGTCAACAACTTGTGATGAACTAAAATTTCAATTGAACTCTGCTCAAATGGCAGAAACAAAAAGAAACGAAGCGTGCCGTGACGCCATGATGCGTGATCTATGTTGCAGTATGGCTCAAGAGTTCCCAGCTACATGATCTTTATTTTTACCAAACTGCAGTGAAGCCAAATGGAAAGTCTGACTTATTTCCACCTTTATTTACAAAATTGATGTAGATCAATGTTTCCCGCAGATCTACGTGTCCAAGAAGTGGGGCTTCACGAAGTACGACCGCGACGAGTTCGAGCAACTGCGTGCGGACGGACGTCTGGCCAACGATGGCTGCAACGTGAAGTACCGGCCCGAGCACGGCCCGCTCGACGCGTGGCGGAAGGTGCAGTACGAGATCTACAATGTATAGACACTTTTACAATATAAATTGAAAAATTACGTTGCTTTTTTATTGTAGTTCCCTTTTTGGCGCACAAATTCTTCCCTCTATTGAAGTAATCGTTAATTCTGTACATTACGCGATTTTGCGTCTCTGAATTAGCGATGCAAAATTTACGTATTGTTGTAGGTACCTCTAATACACCTTCAAGCCACGTACCCACTAGTATGTCTTTATCTCTTCGTGGACAACGCCCTATACGTCGCTAGATATTTATTTCTCTTTAGTTTAATCGCGGCACATATCAGGAAGTGTGGCAACGTCGCGTAGTCGCCCACCAACTTCGGGACAGGAGTCGCGCGATAAATGTCGCCTAGTAGGTACGCGGCTTTACACTACACCCATAGATTTTTATAATAAACTAGCGGTTTCCGGCAGCTCCGCCTGCGTTAAAAAGTAGCCTATGTTTGACCCCGGGTCTTCAACTATATTCATACCAAATCGGATCAGCGGTTTGGCCGTGAAAGCGTAACAGACAGACAGACTTTCGCATTTATAATAGTATGGATATCTTTAATAATAATACATACCCTACGTGATATTCTTCCAAAACCAAAGGACTATATGGTTTGACACCATAGACCAGATGTAGGTGGTCGAAAAAAATTGTTTTCTTTTTAATGTGTTTTACAATCATTGACATGAGGAGCTCGTTAGTCGAGCGCGACCCGCGTATCCGTAGCGAATACGCGTGTCAAGCGACGGCGTTACGCGACCACTATCGCTATTTAGTATCATTTTCTAATCTTGAGCTCCACCGTGCTTCGGAAAGCACGTTAAACCATTGGACCCAGTTGTTATCGATAGATGCAGTTGTGAGGCTGTGTCAGATGCCTGAAAAATTCTGACAGTGTTGACCTCAGGTCATGTTCCTGTTGGTCTGGTTTCCTTTTAAAAAGGGTTACGGAGCTCAGACGGCAGTCGCTCCATTGTAATAACCAGTTCCGCCATATCTAGGACCAGGCTCCGAAGCGTAAGCTGACGACGCAACTAGGAATACACGCTAGTATGATGATGACTATCATGGAAGATAATACTTCACCATATGAACAAATACTTTTGAAAAATAAATAAAGCGCCCTGCTCAGTTTCCCGCCAAAAAGAAACAAAATTTGTGTTTTCAAAGTTCTCATCTGTATTATAGCAAAGGCATGGGGTCCTTTGCCCACAAAAAAATATAGTTCTCTGCCTGATATTCGATAGCGCACATACAGCACTTAAGCAACTTGTGTATATGTTACGGCTAGTGACCGAAGTGCGGAGAGTTACATAAAATTAAATATCATCAAATATTTTAAATTTGAGGGCAAAGTAAAATTTGAATTTTAAAATCGCTTTTTTTTACATTTTATCGCTAGATGGTGTAAGAATGATTTTGTAGAAGACTAAAATCAGTGAGTCTGAATCATATATTAGGGCCACTTTAATCACAAATTTCTCCTCTTTGGCTAGGAATTCCAAATTCAAATTTATACAGCTATTATTTATACATGTATTTATGTTTCGTAAACCGTTATTCATTTGGTTTTTTTTCTGTTTGCGGCGCTCAGTTTACAAAATGGAAAACTTGAAATATCGCGTTATTTACGAGTTCCACGGTCCACGGTGGCACCAGTGCTGCGGAAACAACTCGAAGGGTTAATGATGTGTATGGCGGTCGTGTCGCAAAAGAAAACACAGTGCGTTTTTGGTTCCAACGTTTTCGTTCTGGAAATTTCGACCTGCAGAACAAGCCCCGTGGACGGCCGGAGACCCAAGTTGACAATGAAGAGTTGAAGGCTATTGTGGAAGCGGATCCTTTGCAAACCACGTTCCAGTTAGCTGCAGGCTGCGGTTTTAGTGATAAACTGTTATAAAACACTTATAGCAAATCGGGAAGATAACAAAGCTTGAAAGGTGGGTTCCTCACGAATTGAGTGAAGAACGCGCGTCGACTGCTGCGTTACATTACTTGACCGGCATATAGATGCTGGCGGGAAAAATTCCGAATCATTCCCGTCGAATACTTCGGAAGTATTCCGAATTATTCCGAAACTTTGGGAATATTTCAACAGTCAAATATAACGAGGAATATCGACCTAACTACCTATTTCGCGCTTGGAAGTTGGGAATTATTATACTACGCGAATAATCGAGAATACTCGCGATGCGTACAGAGCTACATACAAACTAACCAAAAACATAGATAACCTATTTTTCAAAAAACGTATCTATTTATAAAAATATCAACATATAGTCAATCCCATTTAAGTATAATAAAATAAACATTTATATTTTACTTACTTATATGCTACTGAACAATAATTAACTCACCATAGCATAAACAAACACGTTTATTTTCATTGAATTATTCTGGCGAAATATTCGGAAACATTCAATTGCGGGGTACGAATCTTTCTTGCGCGGGGGAAAACTTCTCCGGGGAGCATCTCCCTTCTTACCGCACCCCGCACCGCCTGCACGCACGCTACACAGAGCTTCATACAAACTAACCAAAAACATAGGTAACCTTTTTTCCAAAAAACAAATATGCTAGGCCTGATTTTTTTTATTGCACAACTGACATTTATATCATTCGATTTCGAAATAAGTAGGTACCTACCTAAAACAAAAGAATAAAAATCCTGATAATCGCAGGCTAACGTATCTATTTATAAAAATATCAACATATAATCAATCCCATTTAAGTATAATAAAATAAACATTTATATTTTACTTACTTAAATGCTACTGAACAATAATTAACTCGCCATAGCACAAGCAAACACGTTTATTACCATTGAATTATTCTGGCGAAATATTCGGAAACATTCAATTGCGGGGTACGAATCTTTCTTGCGCGGGGGAAAACTTCTCCGGGGAGCATCTCCCTTCTTACCGCACCCCGCACCGCCTGCACGCACGACTCGGCGGCGATCGACGTGAGATACAAAATATGATTTTTCAACAAAATAAATAAAAAACTTGATTAAATTTATTTTGAATAATTCTGATGTAAAGAAACTTTCCCAGAAGTATTCCGGAATTATTCCGAATTTTTCAGAAGTTTTGCAACTATAGACCGGCACAATAATGAAGGGTTTCACCTGTGATAAAAAGTGGATTCTCTACGATAATCGAAAGTACTCATCGCAATGGCTGGACCCTGGCAAGCCAGCCAAATCCTGCCCCAAGCGAAAATTGACCCAAAAAAAAGTTACTTGTAAGCGTTTGGTGGACTAGTGCCGGTGTCGTTCATTACAGTTTTCTCAAATCTGGCCAGACGATTACGGCAGACGTCTATTGTCAGCAATTGCAAACCATGATGGGTAAGCTAGCTGCTAAACAACCGAGGCTGGTCAATCGCTCTACGCCACTGCTGCTTTACGACAACGCTAGACCACACACTGCATAACAGACGGCTACCAAATTAGAAGAGCTTCAATTGGAATGTCTAAGACACCCATCGTACTCCCCGGAACTTGCTCCAACAGATTACCATTTTTTTCGAAATTTAGATAATTTCTTGCAAGGGAAAAAATTCAACTCCGATGGGGCACTCCAAACCGCCTTCAAAGATTTTATTGTTTCCCGTCCGAATGGTTTTTTTAGTAAAGGGATCAATGAACTACCTATGAGATGGCAAAAGTGCATAGATAACAATGGTTCATACTTTGATTAAATAAATATATTAAATAAAAAAATATTCGACATTTTGTTCCTCCCATACAAAACGCCAATTTCATATGTAAGGTTTCTAATATTAAAAGATTTCATATTTCTGTGGTTCAGACCATCAATCATTAGCTCCACTTGCAGCTGCTGGTGGTGCGTGGGTGTGACCTGCGCTGTTTTGTTTAACTTTGCTTGCCCGTGATAAAAAAGAACAATACTATAATTTTCGATTATTATTTACAACTTTAAGCGGTTTAATTTATAAATCAAGATTTAAAAAATGAGTCAATAGATTTACAGGCTGGTATTTTATTCTTTTTCCTAGGAGATGCTGGGGACTTCCTTTTCCTCTTTACACTATTGCTTGAGAAGTACCCCGGAGTAGACCTCATGTTCAAAGTTCTACTTAACTTTTGGGCTTCATGGAAATCTAAATGTTCTGCATATTTATCAACTGGTATTTTCTTTCCACACTCAGAACACATTTCCGTTGGTATTGTGTCATCTATTTTTACAAGAAAACTAGCAATAGACGATGTTGATTCACTCTTGGGGTTTGCTACAATTTTTTTTGCACTTGCTCTGTCATAACTTGTAACTGTCGTTTGTTTTCTTTCTTTTATTTCATTGCGGACTTGTTGCCTTTCCTCTTCTCTTAGTCTAAGAGCTAAGTGGTAATCAGAGTGAGTTTCAAACATGTCAATAGTTAATGTTTTCTTGCATTCTGGGCAGTCAAAAGTTTTTAAATCATCACTTTCAGCTACAATATTACTTTCTTCTTTTGTCTCTGTTAAATTATTTCCTGGTTCTGGTGAATTATTTATTTCATCTTCCAACTGATCATGAGTATCCGTTTTCACAGCATTAGATGTTTTCAACAGTTCTCTCATGCTGCTGACGCGAGCCACGTCTTCAGGGTCCTCTTCAAATAAAGCTATACTTTTGTTGATTTCATTGTTAATTGTGGAACTAGAATATTTTGAATCATTGCTATTCTCTCCGCAATTTACAATTTCACAAGTAGGCGTCATTGGTTGTTTTATTTGAACTTTGTCAGCACAATCTTCAAGTTTTGGACCATTATTCAAAAATTTGGCAAAGAATGATTCTTGTTTGTCCAGTGTGGAAGCAAGAATAGGTTCATTTTTAACATCCTCATTTGTTATTGTAGTTGCATCTTCATTTATTTTTACAATCTTGTCATTTTTAGGCCTTGTAGATGACTGTAAGAATTTTTGTAAAATATAACCTTTTCCATTGCTCACTTCATTGGACTTACTGTTATCTACAAGTACTTTTTTAATGTCTTGTTTGGCGAAATTTTTTTTATTTTCTGCAATATCTTTTGATGTTCCTGCACCAAAGTATTGATCGATCCTTTTTATCTTTTTGTTCTCAGAGTTGTCTTCGAATTTTCCCACACTTATGCCTAAGAATTTTATAGTAGATTTGAGTTTTCTGTTAGGCTCTCCATCTGAAAATATAAAAGCCTAATAACTTATTTTTGGCGACAGATATTTGGTTGATCTAAGAGGCTTAACATCCTCGCTGACTTATCTACATTAAGATGTATTAGTGTAAGCGAAAGGATAAAGGTTAAACACAAAATGTCATGGAAGATGAAAATATTACATTACTGCACTATAAGTACAAACCTTTAACTTTGACTCCTTCAGTACTTTCCATCACCAAGTCTAATGCCTTGCTGGCAAAGAGTTCCCCACACAGTTCATCATCAACTGCAAAATTGTATGACCTTGAACTCCCCGAGTCCCTTCCGTCAGGCAGCTGCGTCGTAAAACTAGTCACCATCTGGCGGGGAGTCCTGTTGTTCTCGAGCGCATCCTTTTCCAACCTGCCTTCTATTTCATCCCCCAAGTCCCGAAGCCACTTCTTCAAACTGTCCAGGTCCGTGAGAGCAGATTTGCCTCTTAATTGCTTGCAGCAGCCAATACTTTTTGCGTTGAATTTTGCTTGGACTGGTTCTAAATCGATGCCACGCGCTATGTTGTACAGCCAAGAGCTGGAATTTTTTTGCAAGAGTTACATATTCTGAGGTCAAAAATACTATAAAATAAGTCTTATGTGTCAATGGCTTAAAATTATACAAATCAAGCGCAATAGGTTTCAACATACGCTAGGCAGTAATAATACTAATATTAAATTTGCTTACATACCCGTTTTTATCGTCAAACTTCGCCTGTAACTGTTTTTCTGTGAATCCTTGCAGATCCGCCATCTTGCTAATTTTCAGTGTTTCACAAACAGTGTCCCCAAACTTTCCTCCTAGGTGTTTCACCTTCTTGAGTGGCAGAGTTCTATTGACACAAAAAAATATTAATGTATGTGTACTATCTATACTAAAATTATAATGAAAAAAATAGTGAATCTTTTATTTGAACAGTATACTTTTACTGCTGTTCACTAAATCTGCTTAAATTGTAACACTGCTTATTGCAATGGAAACCAGAAACAATGTGTTTAAAAAAGATTTCTATGACAAGTCAAAATTTTTAACATAGAACCTTAAAAATTTTCGACTAATAAAAAAATGTAGGTACCTGTACAAAATGTTAATGGAGTGTTTAGGTAAGATGGTCTGTTTATTTGGTTTGTTCATTCCACACACCAACTTGGCCAGTATTTTGTTATGAGCTATGCCAGCAGAACACCTGTATCCTGGGAAATTATAAATAATTCAATTTTAACAAAGGATTAATTAAATGTTTGTGAACAAAAATACACTTCATTTGATATAGGCCAAAATCATTCTTTATCCATGTTACTAGTAATATTATTAACTTCTCAAAGAATGAAGTTCTGTTCGTGATATCCATATTATGGCAGTACTCCCGCCCCTCAATGCGAAAAACCCCAACATTTTTTTCTGGATTTACATTATTAAATAATAAGTTATCTACACTAATATGAGGAAAGATTTGTATTTTTGTGTGTATGTTTGTAATGAATAAACTCAAAAACTACTGTGCCGATTTCAAAAATTCTTTTACCATTGGAAAGGTACATTCACCCTGAGTAACATAGGCTATATACCGCAGGCGGGGCTGCGGGAAACAGCTAGTCTTCAATAATTTTAGAGAAAGGAGTTGCAATCTCATGTTGCCGAAAGCTTTAATTTTCTGCTATGTAATTGCCTCAAAAATTACACCATAGTCTCGGGTTATGACAGGTATCAAAAGTGAATTAACATATGAGGGTATGGTGATTGCTTATCATCTAATATGAGAATATCTGGCTCATACTCGTGATACTGTTTTTTTAAGATCTGCCTAAAATGAAGCAGCTCTCGAGCTATGTAATCAGCTCTTTTTGGTGTAAAACCTGGGGGCGGGGGGGGGCGATCCCAGTAACTACAAATGACGTTAACATATTTACCAAATTCAAACCACAACCGCGAGGGTTATTTTTGAATATGTGAAATTGGTAAATAGAATGAAACTAGTTCGGCTAATCTATTGTAACAAATGAAAATCATTCGAAATCAAACTAAAATCTTTTGGGTCACCAATTTTACATACTCAAAAATACCCTTTAGCCTTTGTGGTCAATATATGTTGAGGTCATTTGCATTTACCGTGATATCACAACAAACTTCACCTGTTTCTTCATAAACAGCTGCTCTTATCTCGCTGACGATGACAGCTCCAACCAGCAGCCGTTTTGCATGATCGTAATCAAACTCTATGGAATCGGTGCCATAGTTGTGCACATCCTGTATGAATTCCATTACATGATCATAGCCCAAAGCATAAGTGTTAGGAATCATATTGTTATTAACTGAATTAATGTTCAGCATTCTCAGTCTCTCTTCTACCTAGAAACCAAAAGTAAATTTAATTTCTTTTAGTACTGCCTCCTAACAATATGTACTATCTTTAAAAAAACAGATATTTTGTAAATGTTAAAACAATAAATATAATAATAAGAATAAAATAATTAACCCCATCGCCGTTTCGCTGCGAAGACTGACTGCACTGGGTTTTCTTCTCATTGCAGTCAGTCTCCGCAGGGCAGCTTGGGGCGAGCTTTTGGTGAGTAGTGACACCGCGGACCTGACTGCTCCCAGAGGTGGCATCCGTCCCTCACATACGGCCTTCCTTCGCCAAGGTCAGAGTGAACGCCGATGAGGGACAGGACCCCTACCTCTGGCTTGCCTTAGCCGGCCGGCCAGAGTGGAGTTGCAAGAGATATATGCTCGAGGGTGGAAGTGTATTCCACGTAATGGCGTAATAACGGGGAAACCAGCTCACGAGGCACCTCACCTCACATGTTGCCTTTCTGTTGCCAAACGCGGCGACTATTTGGGGGGCCTATTCAATGAGTGGTGAGTCACCGCCTGCCACCAATAGTCAGTAATCCTGATTACGGCTGGTGCCCGAATTCCTATATAATAACCCAGATTTAAACCACCCAAACTTTATCACCATAGCCTATTTATTCTTTTCACTCATTCTTCTTCTTTGCGAGTCGACTCTGGCTGTTATCAAACTTCAGAGGACCAAAACTCCTCCACTGACAAGGCATTGTCGGTGGCTTCGTAGAGGTCCCTGAGCGTGCAGGTAGCCGGGCACGCAGGACAGGACAGGAGATGCGTCATGGTTTGGGGAGAGACACCGCACCGGCAGGCCACCTCCGAGCAGTAGCCCCACTTGAACATGTTTTCCTTGCTTCGGCCTACGAGAGTCCGGAGTCTGTTTAAAGACTTCCATGTAAGCCATGGCAGGTCATGTCCAGGAGGGAGGCACTCCGACAGCGGCAGAGATGAGGCCGAAGGGTATCTCTCCGTCCAAATATCCACTCTAGACTGAGAGGCTTCGCCAGTTAGTGGTTTTGTTTCTTTGACAAAGCTGTGTCGACTCTTCAGTCTTTGAGACACGTGGTTGTTTAAAGGATGCCGGTGATCCGCTTCCATTTTGGCCCTTTCAAGAGAGCTGGCCACATCTCTACGGACGTTCGGAGGGGCAACGCCAGCCAGGGGATACAGCTTCTCCACAGGTGTAGGTTTCAGGCAGCCTGTTATAATCCGACACGTGTCATTAAGAGCTGCATCCACCTGTTGCACGTGTGCTGAGCGGCTCCAGACTGGGCTAGCATATTCGCCCTCGGAGAAACACAATGTCAATCCGGTCGTCCGCAAAACATGTGGAGTGGCTCCCCATTTTGTTGACGTGAGTCGGCGCAAGAGGTTATTACGTGTACCAACTTTCTGCTTGGTGTTAAGGCAATGTTGCTTGGAGTGGAGCAGGGGGTGATAGGCACATCTCGCCACCGAATCTTTAGCGACCGTCGACGTCGTTTCACTCATTAACAAATACAAATATATTTATTTTGCTAAAAATGTGGTACACATATAGATATATACATTATAAATAGATCCTCTTCCTGCCAAGACCTGTTTATGGAAATGTCATCTATTGATATAGCCGAGGACGGGTTGGACAGGAGCACCACATGACATCAACTTCTCCAAAGGGCCTCTACGCGTTGGATCCATATCCCCGCGCAAGCCTCTCAAAAGACCGGGTTTAAACCGTGATCCACAAAGGAGATACAATTATGAAATTGTCTGAAAAATTATTAATATCTTGCAAGCATAAAGTTTTTGTACAATATACATAAATAAATACTAACCGGGGCAGTGATGTCTAAATAGGCTTCATCAATGGAAGCTCTCTCCAAAAGGGCTGTGAACTTCTGTAACACTGTAGCCACTTCTTTTCCAGCGTCTCTATATCTGTAAATAATTTGATTATGAGACCGAAATTTGGTAATTATTTTTAGGCCCAATACAAAGAGAACTAGGAAAATTTCATGCTTTTCTGTTCACTAGAACTTTGTCCTGAAGTAATTCTAAGCTTTAAAACAGGTTTGTTTGGTTCATTAATGAGGCTGGCCTTCTTAAAATTTTAATGTAAATCACTATTATCATTAAAAAAGTGTTAAGAAATGATACCTAAAAATTATTTTTCTTCCATATCTTTGTGAATATACATCTGGGGAAAAATATTTCTAGTATATTTGTATTGTGATTCCAGAGGTGACCGCTTTATTTTTATTACTAAAACCAAGTCATATTGCTTATGTCAAATGTATGCGAAATGTCATTTGCTTTGTATGGGGCCTTAATAGCAGAATTTAAGTAAAAGTTAACAAAAAACTTGTTAAGAATTAATGGGTTAATATCTACATAATATGTGTGGTTTTTTTTATTTTTAATCTGCGATCAGTCTTTCGACTATGGGCGGATGGGTTGTTTAGTGTAATTGACATGCCGTGCGTATTCTCCACCGAGAACACCTCATACAGATTATTCCATTCTCTAGTTAAGTTTAAAGATGTTGTGCCTTTTGAGGCGATTATTATAGTTTTGGGTCATCAGGTTAGCTGCCAACTCATTTGGATGTGAGGTTTTTGGTAGTTATCAGCAGTAGACCTTATCTCTTCCATTACTGTGTTCATATGTCTCCATGGATCTCAGAATTCGTCACAAACCATGGGACATTTGCTATGGTGCGCAAGATAATGTTTTGTAGTCTTTGTATTATGGATAGATTTGACTTGCTAGTGCTACCCCACAGCTGTATTCCGTACATCCATAGGGTTTTATAATAGATTTATATATAAGCAACTTATTATCTATGGAGAGCTTGCTATTCCGTCCCAGTAGCCATAGCAGTGACTTATATTTGATATTTGTTTCCTCACTCTTGGCTTTAATGTGTTGTCTCCATGTCAGTCTGCGGTCTAGGTGTAAGCCCAGATACTTAGCATGTTGTGTATGAGGCAGGGTTTTGTCTCCAAGATGGACTGGTGGGCAATCTCCTTTCTTAAGTGTAAATGTAACATGCAAGGATTTCGTGGCACTGGCTTTAATTTTCCATCTTGACATCCAATTGGACACCTCATCTAGACCTCTGTAGACTTTGTGAAGCTGCTACTTTGTCTCTATCACATGCCATTAAAGCGGTGTCATCTGCGAACCTAGCAGTGATCACTCCGTCCACATCTGGCAAATCTGCTGTAAATAGGGTATAAAGAACAGGACCCAAAACGGATCCCTGCGGGACTCCTGCTTTAATCTCTTGGAAATTAGATGTTTCTCCTGACTCCTTTACTTGAAAAAGTCTTCTGTGTGTTGTAAATATATTTTCTCTTTATAAAAATACAGTCAACAAAATACTAAATCCAGAGCTATATAGCAGAGTATTTAAAAAGAAAAACAAAATACTAACTTAGAAATATCAGCTTTACCCCGAAGGCAGGGTACAGAAGGCAGCTGGATTTCCGGACATTTCTCCTTCGCTTCGTCACCTCGCATGTGTCTAGTAACCCCCATTGCTCGGGCTACATAGTTCACGGCGATTATGCTGCAAATCGAAAGAAATCAATTTATAATCTTACTATGCTAGGTTATGTTTACGATATGTAAGGGTTAAAAGGGAATTATTACCCTCCGCCTTTCCAAGGATTGTACTGAACGACAGCTATCGGCTTGCCTCGCAGATCTGGGTTTAGTTTTTCTTCAACTTGGCAATAAAAACAGTCCATATCAATAAGAACAACCACTCGGTTATCCTGCTCCATGATGAGTTTATATTATATATTATTCTGTGAACTGTGCTTTTGTTTTGTCATAATTGTTTGAAAGTAAAGATCTCCAATTAAATAGAAAATCATGTAAAAAATAACTTTTACGCGCGTGGAAACAAAACTTGTTTCTGTCTGTTTACAAAATGAGCTGACAACTGCTGTCAAAATTATGACATTGATAGTACTGACAGCAATGTTTTTGTAATTGCCTTAAGGTTTTTACTACACGTATTTAGCCAGTAGCAACTAAAAATTGTTTTTTTTTTACAATAAAGTGGTTTAAGTCAAGTATAGTCTGAACTGAAAAACTGCACTTAGCGATTTTCTAGCTTATAACAAAGAACATTGCTATTATCGCTATCAACACGCTTGTTCACAAACATTTTGCGAATAATAGTCCACAGTTATTATGGATTATAAATACAGAGCCAAAACTTTTCAACTTTTCGCCAAATTTCCAATAAATCTTTCAGAAGCGGTCTATACTTCCATCCCTAGTATTGTTAATACATGCATTAGTAAACGTGTTTGCAAAAACTTATGACATCACCGAATCGTCTTGGATGTCCTATAAAAATGTTACCCTCTCAGAGAGTACTTTTCGCTTTTTGAAGGTCTTGTCGTCAAAAATACAAATAAATAAATTAAAATACAACAAAACCAGAATAAAAAGTAAATATTTATTATAAATTAAAATCCTTGACCATAAGTGTTATTCCATTTCACGTATTGTCCTAAATCATCTTGAGAAACACTCGGCTTCACTCGTTGTAGGGCGTTATGGAAGTCTTGCAAGCAAACAGGACGAACCTGAAATAAATAAAATATGCATTTGAGAGGTCCATATCAACTCTCATAAAAATCTTCTTTAAGGTTGAAATGAAATGAAATTGTTTATTCTCAATGTAGGATATAAATATCACTTATTGACGTCAATTTACTTATTTTAAGTTTACCACCACTTCCAAAGCGCAAGTGGAGAAGAAGCGGCGCCACAAACTCCACTGCAGCATTTTCTTCAAAACGTCAATTTACAAATAAGAAAAACTTTGCTTAATTACCTAGTTAAATGAACGAATTCACATGTTTGTCAACATTTAGCACAATGGTTATATCAGATTATTTAAATTAAATAAAAATTGATTAAAAAAATTAAATAATAATTTAAAAAAAAAATGACAAACGAACAGAAATGTCAGAACATATAATGATATGTCAATTTGCCGAGGACTCTGCACCAAGCTTAAGTTCAACATTCCCGTCATTAAGAAAATCACCAGTACTATAATAAGCCTTTTTACAAAGTAGATCTTTAACATGGGCTTTAAATTGTCCATTAGGCAAACTAGTGATTGATTCAGGAAGCTTATTGTAGAAACGTATACAGTTCCCCACAAAAGAGTCTTTAACCCTACACAGTCTATAGGAAGGTAAAAATAATTTATCTTTATTGCGCAAGGGTCTATCAGTTATATCCGAGTTCTTTCTAAAAGTAGTAATATTTTTCCTCGTATACATGATAACTTCAAATATATATTGAGAAGCTACTGTTAATATATTTATTTCTTTAAACAACTCCCTAAGAGATTCCCTTGGGGCTAAACCATAGATGGCACGAACTGCTCGCTTTTGTAAGATAAATATTGTCTGTATGTCACTTGCCCTTCCCCAAAGCAGTAATCCATAAGACATTAAGCTATGAAAGTAACTAAAGTAGACTAGCTTAGCAGTTGCCACATCTGTTATTTGTCTAATTTTTCTGACAGCATATGCCGCAGAGCTAAGTTTTTTGGAGAGAGCTGAAACGTGTGAACCCCATTGCAATTTTGAATCAATTTTGATTCCTAGAAAGGTGGTGTCATCTACAAGAACTAACTTTCCTCCATTTAACATTACGTCCACTTGCGTCTGTCTCACATTTGGTAAAGAAAATTTTATGCATTGGGTCTTATTAGCATTCAGCATTAAGTTGTTGGCGGAGAACCAATTTGATATTGTAGACAGTGCATCATTCACATGGTCGACATTTCCGCTATGGCGATCCATTTTGAAAATCAAAGACGTATCGTCTGCAAACAAAACTATGCCAGCCTTTTTTTCAACCGCGTAAGGCAAGTCATTGACGTAAATCAAAAAGAGTAAGGGTCCTAGTATCGAGCCTTGGGGTACGCCTATCTTTACCGTTGAACCGCCTGACTTAACGTTATTTATGTCAACAGTCTGACGCCTATCATTTAAATATGAATTCAATAACTTTATTGCTTTAGCGTCAAAACCATAATGTGCAAGCTTGAGCAGAAGTGTCTCATGATCAACACAGTCGAATGCCTTGGAAAGGTCACAGAACACTCCAATAGCATCCTGAGACTCCTCCCAGGCGGTGTAAATATGAGTGATGAGAGCCACTCCCGCATCGGTTGTTGATTTGCCGGCAGTAAAACCAAACTGTTGGCTATGAAAAATATCATAGACCTTAAAGTGCCGCAGCATTTGATTGAGCATAATCTTTTCGAATATTTTACTCAATACGGGCAATATAGAGATAGGTCTATAATTGCCAGGCTCTAACTTCTCTCCTTTTTTAAATAATGGGATTAATTTACTATACTTCATTAAATTTGGGAAGATGCCTTGATCAATACATTCATTGAATAAGCCAAGTCAGGAGCAACAATACCAATGATGTGATAAATTACACTAACAGACATACCCCAGTGATCTTCAGATTTTTTCAGGTTAAGCTGTTTAAATGTTTTAATAACATCACTGGGATCAATATGCGAAAATTTAAAGTTGGACTCACAAGGGGTGACATTTGTTTTAAGTAGTGTTTCAGCAGTCTGAGGGCTTGAATTTATATTTGAAGTTACTTCTAGTGGAATATTCGAAAAATAATTTTCAAAAGAATTGGCTATTTCTTTAGGGGAAGAAATTATACTATCCTGAAATTTAATTTCTTGTATATTTTCTTTATTTTTACATTTACCGGTTTCTTTGCTAATAACCCTCCAAGTCTCTTTCATTTTGTTAGGAGCGTTATTTATCTTTTTCCTAATATAATTGGCTTTAGCCACCTTACACACTTTTTTGAATGTTTTTGAATAATTTTTGACATGATTAACAAAACTACTATCAAACGTGTATTGTTTTTGGGCATACAGGTCAAACAATTTTTGTCTACTCTTGTGAATACCTGTAGTAGCCCATTCATTGAATTTTAATTTATTACTACATTTAAGTTTTTTCTGTTTGAAATTCTTTGAAAAGCTGTCGGAGATGACACCAAATAGTTTATTGTAATGATTATCAGGATTATTACCTGTATAAGTCACTGAGCATAAAGTATTTTCGATCGAATTTTTAAAATTATAAATTTTTTGATTTGTGACAGGTCTGCAAGTAATATTAACTTCATGTATACGGGTATTTTTCTTTAAAGTTATCAATTGACCGCAATGGTCAGACGGTAATTTACTAAAAACCGATTTATTTAATGGTGTTTGGCTACAGAAAAAATTATCAATACATTTAGCAGATGTATCGGTAAATCGAGTTGGTTCAAAAAAAACATTCTTCAAATTGTAGCTGCTAAAAAGGTTTAAAAATTGGGTACTTGTTGCCGAATGTACTAAGATGTCAATATTAAAGTCACCACAAAATGTTAATCCTTTATTACTTTTTGATGCTATTGATAGGACACCATCAACAACCTTTAAAAAGTCTTTGAAACTGCTATTGGGTGGACTGTATACACAAACAACTATATATTCCTCAAGCTCGACGCAGGAGACCTCAGCACAGCGTTCAACAGAAAGTCTAGAAATGTCTGGCCGCTCTTTATAGGATAAACCATTCTTAATATAAATAGCTGAACCGCCTCTGATAGCAGACTTTCTCCTGAAACAGCTTGCAATATCAAAATTGTTTAGGCTAAGCATCATCTCACTCTCTTTAATCCAATGCTCAGTCAAACATAAAATATCTATATTCAAAGATTCTAAAAATAACTCAACAATGAGTTCTTTGCCAGGAAATCCTTCTATATTTTGATGTACTAATCTTAATTCTTGAGGATTTCCTGTTGTCAGTGTTTGCAGTTTAAAACTGCCATTGCGTCTCCCGAATCACCATTACATGTAAGTGGCAACTCGGTAGATTTTGTCTTACAACTAGATAATTGTTTACCATGTAAACTCGTCCAGAAGTTAATAGTAAAAGCTACAAGTGTAGCAATCTTATGCTTATAAAAGTTTGAAAGATAATACTTATCTTTCGTCAGCGAACATCCACTAATAAAGTTATTAGTGTCAAAATAAATCAATTTTTCATTGTGACTACATGTCAAAGTATGAATGTAATTATTTAAGGATTTAATGTTCATATATAAATTTGGAGGCTGGCAACGTATATAAGGGAATGCACAAATAATAACTTTAAACACATTCAAATTATTCAAGGTTTCCATACTAGTCAATATATCTTTTTTGCATATTTTTTTACTGTTACCGACTAGTAGTACAATGGTTGAGTTTTTATTCAGTTCAGTTTTCTGAATTTTTTGCATTATTTGCATAAATGATGCGTTTGGAAAACAATAGCTAATGCAATTATCAAGATGGTTATTGAAAATTCTACCCATATTGAGACCTAAGCTGTCAGAAAATATAATAGTTCCATGCGTAGGGTCGTCACCAGCGGCACAAATTGAAACAGCAGACCCTAACAAATCACCATCACATGAAGAGAGTACGGACCCGGAGCCACTGATTGTGGGTTCATTAAAAGTCCCACAGGTACATAGTTTGGCAGCTGAAGTGAGTTTGTCTTCGATGTACCTGCTGTCTTCGATCAGTTGCTCCGTAGCCAGCTCATGCTGAGCGATTTGTTTTTGCACCGAGTCATACATATCATTAAGGCAGGAAAAGTCCTCGCTTAGTCTATTAATAAATAATTTTAGTTCACTGGTGTCGACACTGTACATTTCCTGACTTTCCGCCAATTGTTTTTTACTTATTTCTAAATCTGAGTAAAGAGTGGAATACATGTCTATACCCTTCTTTATTTTTATTAAACATGATTTTTTTAATTCATTCCTGATTTTAATTTTATTTTTCTTAATAATTTTATTTAATCTTTTAATTTTTTTACATTTTTTGTGGCTAATTTGTGTTTGAGGAGTGGTAATATTAACAAAAGATGTGTCATTAGTGAGATCAATTATTAAAGAGTTGGCTGGAGGAGGCACAGGGTCAGTCGGCATAAGCTGGTCATACAGGTTGTTCACCTCCAGCGACTGACGTGACTGATTATCTTGTTCGTATATCTGAATTTGCTTTACTGCCTTCTCCAGCGCCCTCTCTAACTCAGTGTTACGTGTGAGGGTTTCCTCAAATGTATCACTGCATTGGCGGAAAGAATCTATTTGAATTATCAGTTGGTTTATCCGGTCATTCAACTCATCATTGTCTAATTTACTAGCTGAGAGCTCAAGTTTTAAGCTTGAATTCGATTCCAGAATGGATTGAAATTCTTGTTCATTCTGTTCCCTTTCCAATAAAAGATTGTTATTTTCTTCTTTTAAAGTCTTAAGTTCTAATAAAGCCGACTTTAGCTGCATTTCCACTTGACGGGCAGTCACGGCTCTGCTTGATGTGGACATTTTAGGCAATAAAGTACAGATTTAGAGTGTAAGGAACACAATGAACAAATTATTTGTAATAAAACCAGTATGTAACCAACGGACCTAACCTTAAAGTGAACTACCTACTTGAACGGGAATAAAAATTATTAAATATTGTATGTATGTAGTATGTAAGTGGAGTGTACTCAAACCTGGCAAGCAGTGTGCAAAAGACGTGGTAAAAGGTGAAATAGAATAGTAGAAAGTTAAATAATTACCGATATCGCCTTGTAAAAGTTGTAAACAACGATACCGGCTCCTTACCCACTGACCTTTTGTCCACTAATTTTTAACAAGTTACACGAATGTCACTCACACAAATATCTTAATTCACTAATAACAAGATTAATTTGCAGTTTTATTGTATTTTTAGGCTATTTTATCTGGATTAATTAATATTTATACAAATAAAAATACGGAGCTAAGAAAATGACAAGTGAGCTCCAGTGTTGCCAGCCGCCAAAAAGAGCTGTATGATTAGTGGTATTATGAATTGGCTAGTAAACTTTTTCATGAAAATGTCTAATTCGTAAACCATTTCGAGGAATAGGCTTAAGAAACAGATTACATTAATCAGATCTTTAGATAAGCAAGTATTTTTAAAGAAAATCGCAGAAAACCCAATGACTTTCATTTTTTAGCAAAGTTAACGTATGACGTAGCCGGATAACTTCCGGCTATTCACGTTTAATTTTTTAGGTTGGTAGCACAGGGTAATGAATAAATATTTTTTGTTTGGTAGCGCTAATTAGGCGCTTCACGTACTTGTCACCCATGTCAAATGTCATCTCTGTTCAAGTAAACATAACCTAACTACATCTTCATTACATTCATTCATACATTATAATGAAGAATCGGTGTCCAATTATTGAAAAATCAGATGTCAACGGATGAAGGGACGGCAGTAAAGTCCAATAAACAGGCCAATATGCAATAGATACGAGAAATGGGGTAGATACCTACTTATTTGGCGATTGTAAACAAACAAGAAACCAACTCGCGGCTCGCGGTCCATCTTGACTTTGACTTTTGACACTGACATACATATTTTTAATACCTTAGTAATTTTTGCTTTCTTACAGTTCGAGATGGCCCTTATTGATGCGTGACGTCATCACTATAAAATCTTTAAAATTAAATAACAAAATAAATATAATTTTAAGAATTTTTTCGTTTAAATTGTATCTCCGAAATAGTCTATTCTTTCAATAAATTATATAAAATACACAATTTATTTTTTAGTTGACTAGCCAATTGAAATGATTATAAGTCTTAACCGTAAGGATTTAAAAAAATATGATTGGAACACTCTGGCTCTCTCTTGTTTCGGAGGCCAAGATAAGAGGCCAGCGGAGTAAGTGATCTGATGTAAAATGGTATGAATAACATTTTCGGATTTCCTATAATAGGACTTAAATCGAATGGTCGAGAGTGGACTCAAAAAAACTCTGGACATCGTAACTCAAGCAATATATATTAAACTAGCGGCCAATACGTGCTTCGCTACGTATAAAGTGATTAATGAAGAACCGCTCGACCGATTTTGTGCAAACTTCACATAACCCATCTACTAAATAGTCCGAACAAAGCCTAAACATTTGGTTTGGATAGGTGAGCCCGTTCTTGAGTTATAAAATTACAACGAAAAGTGGCATTGATTTTTATATATATAGATAAATACCTTCTCCTTGTCGATGGTGACAATCTGCGAGAGAGGCACGGACCGGATGGGCCCCATGGCAGCCTCGGAGCAGAGCGACTTCATGTCGGCGCCCGAGTAGCCTTCGGTCAGTCGAGCTATCTCCAACACTTCATCGGGGGAGAGATTGTTGGTCTCGCTGGCGAGGAGGTTGCTTATTATCTGCTCTCGCGCCTGCCAAATGGAAAAGAAAATATAAGTATTTCCACTTCAGAATCTAGTATTGTAACATGCATTTATGTAGTCAATTTTTTTTTTTACACAGTAAAATAACAGGTAAATAAATATAAGCATGAAAATACCTAGTCTGTATACAAAAAGTGGTTATATCGCTTTAACAATCTCTTCACGGCAACTTGTATTGTTACAGACAGTATCAGTCTAATTTGTTTTTGATTGATACTGAAAACTGTTCAATAAAAAGGAAGGATTAATAGGATACAACTAAGAAAGCACTTAGATGATGATAATACAATTATTATAGGACAGTTTACGGGTGCTTGTTTTTTCCCATATAAGAAGCACTTACACCTGTATCCGGTAAAGGAATATAAAGTCGTTTGACGAGCCGTCTTCTGGCCGCTTCATCCAATTCCTGCGGACGATTGGTAGCTCCCACTATCAGGAGGCGATCTTCCTCTCCTAATAACAATGCGAGCAAATTATTAAAGATAAATAAAAAGAAATATCAACAATTCTCAAAATCAAATTGTCGTACATAATTAAAGTATATCCGCAACATGATTCGTCAATCTATTCTAAAACCCCACTTCGTATTGTACCTGGCTCAAAGTTTTTATTGAAATATGAGTTTTAATTAAGGCCCTTGCCGCCTAAGGAACTAGCTAATGACACAAGAATGGACAACAACTGGAGTAAACTCCACAGACAAGAACCTAGCCCTCAAAGTGATGATGTTTCTGCTTTAATCCAGGGAGCCGATCCTCGCGCCTTAGAGATAAGCTCACCCAAAACCGATGAGTTGAATAAAAATCGTTAGATTCACTGATTTTGTCAAATGAAAATCATTCGATATCGAACGGAAATCATTCGGCTCACCGATTTTGCGTGATTTTGTCGGATGCGAAATTTGTTGAAAAAAATTTTCTGTAGTTAGCCGCCATGTTACTTCGAAAATAGGGTATATGCATGAAATTTAATAATCGTGAAAAAAAATTTTTTCGTAATTTATATTAATCCTAAATCCTAGATAGTCCTGTATCTTTTTTTTTGTGTCAGTTGCCTATTTATTTAGAAATAAATTATTGAAAACTGCAAAAAATGAGCGCGCAATTCTAACCACAAACTACATAGGGATATTCTAACAAAAACGGGAAGCGAGTGGGCATCTGGTGACGTCATGAGTTTCAGGGTTGCCAGTCAAAGAAATAATTTCGCCATGTAATCTTGACTTATTACTTCAATCCTTGGACGAAATAAGACCCGAAATTCATTCACAGGTATTATTAGCATATAATAAATCAAAAATTGATAAGAAACAATTTTAGAAAAGAATGCCTGGGGTTCTGAAACTAGGGCTTTTTTAAACGAGTTAGGTCGTCGCATATTTGTAAATACCAAAGATAACCACTCAGTATCTGTTTAAAGGTTATCAATAGCGATCCAAAGGAGGAATGCTGCTGGCGTTATGGGTACTTTTGGGCCAGGTACGACACGACACTTTATATCTTATTTTTTATTACAATGTTAATAATTGTAAACTGATGTAAATAAATACTTTCACATTGAAAATACAAAAAAAAAAATAAAAAAAATTACAAAATAGATCTGATGAAAACGGGAAGGCGGTATCCTAAATCGCGGTATTTTAAATGACGAAAACGTTCAAACTTAACCAATTTCCGAACGCGAGGGCTATTTTTGTGTATGTAAAACTCATCAATTATTTCGATTAACAGTAATTCGTAAATCGTAATCATACTATTTTCAATCGACAAAACCATTTTACTTACTCAAAAATAGCCCTAGTAACCTAAATAAGTCTAGTAAAAAATATAAAAACAAAAAAAATATAATTTTCTTTTGGCCACAACATGTTTGGTCGAACATATCTAGTCGAGTATCGAATTTCTTCTTAAGATTCACTCATCTTATAATCATCTAAATATCATCTTGATAGTAAGAAAAACAAATGAAAATCACACATTTTCCTGATTTGAATTTGGAATTATCTTCTTTAAAATTTAAACTTTTAATGATACCAAAACCAGCCAGATACAAATAGTATAGCCAAAGAGATTTTATTACAAGTTTATACATACTATAATATATGCGAAAAGACTTTTTCCCCAACTAATATTTTCTTTTACTAATAATATTAAGAAATGAAACTGACATTTACAGTTGACAGGTTGCACCTTACTTGTGTTTAAATTCGTGTGATGGTCACACTTATACAGACAAGTACGTCACTGGTATGGACCAGTGACGTCATCGTGGCGCACGAAAAATGGTGGCGTTTGAAATCCGATATTGACGATCATATTTTATGATTTTTATATCGATGCGATTTTTTGGTGGATATCTATTGATGTTCACAATGATCTATCATTTAAAAATATTTAAAAAATCATGCATATTACCTATTGTCGAAATCGATATCTAAAGGCGTGAATATAGGACCCCAGGCTGCTAGCGGTTCTGGCCCAAAGAGCAGTTTCATTATGTCATTTTTATACGAAGTCGGGGCTAATATTCATAAATATTATTATTACTGTGTTTACCTCTTTCTCATAAATGAATTAATAAATACTTCACTCATCTTTCCTCTTTTTTGGTTGCGCAGTCTTCGGCATCTTTGGATGTGAGACTATCCTTACCCATTACCTGCCTCCAATCGACGTGTAATCAGTACTTTAAGGGTTCTACCTACCTCAAAGCTGCTGAGGCAATCTAGTATAAAAGAGTGGGGATGCAATATCATGTCGTCTCGTTTCTTCACACTTGCGGATTTTCCGTCTGACTTCATCCCCACTCTTTCATACTAGATTGCCCCTGCAGTTTGAGGTGTGTAAAGGCGAGAGTATATCTTCTATGAATATCTGATGCTTACCAGTCGCAGCCCCGTCGAACTGCACCAGGAACTCAGTCTTGATCCGCCGGGTGGCCTCGTGCTCGCTGTCACTTCTCTGAGTCAGCAGCGAGTCTATCTCATCTATGAATATCACCTTAACAGACAAAACATTTTCTATGAAATCGTGTGTAGTCGCAGAGTGGAACAGACTCCCTGAGAATGTCGTCAGCGCACCCTCAGTTAAAACTTTTAAAAACAGATTGAACAATTTATGAACTCTCCAAACTTCAAGATGCACACGCAACAGCTAATATAAGCTACTAGTATGTTCAAAAATATAAATAAATAATCTATATATATATATATATATAAATCAATTGCTGTTCGTTAGTCTCGCTAAAACTCGAGAACGGCTGGACCGATTTGGCTATTTTTGGTTTTGAATTATTTGTGGAAGTCCAGGGAAGGTTTGAAATGTGAATATATTCGGAGGCGGTACGAAGTTTGCCGAGTCAGCTAGTAAATTAATAAAAAATACACACTTTTAGGTCTAATTAGAGGTAGAATGTGAACCTATTATAAAACAGTCACTTTATAAGAATTCTAAATCAATGGTCAGGATCATCTATACTTCCACACCGATACACTACAATATTATGAATGCGAAAGGCTGTCCGTCTGTTACGCTGTCACGCTGTGTATGGCGCTGAACCGAGTTTGAATAAATTAGTAGAAGATCAGAGGTCAAACGCTATTTTTTATCAACAATCGACTGTCAATTTGGTTGAAAAAATGGTGAAAGTTGTGTAAAATAAAATATACTTTCGCATGTAGAAGCATTCTAAAGCTTTTCTGGTGACTACTAAGATAAAACAATATAAAAATGTAAGTAAGTGTTCTCACAGCGGGTTGGTGGCAGCGCGCGACGGCGAACAGAGCGCGCACCATCTTCTCGCCGTCGCCGATCCATTTGGACGTCAGCGACGATGCCGAGATAGAGAAGAACGTCGCGTTGCACTGGGCCGCTACACACTTGCCTGTAATATCAGAGGTTGATTTCCCGAAGTGAAACTTCCACTATCCACACTAATATTACAAATGCGAAAGTCTGTCTGTCTGTTATGCTTTCAAGGCCAAACCGCTGAACGGATTTTGAAGAAATTTGGTATGAATATAGTTGAAGACCCGGGGTCAAAAATAGGCTACTTTTTGTCGCAGGCGGAGCTGCGGGAAACAGCTAGTACTTATTAAATGCATTATAATACTTAACACTCATATATTGAGACCATTCATAAGAGAGGCTACTATCCCACAGACTTCCACTTGCTGCAGTAGCAGTCTGAATGAATATGCTATATATTAGAAATACTATAGAGGTTACTATTTACCAAATTTCATTGCTATCGGATTCATTACCCGACTGCGCCAGAATGAGGGTTATGTTTTTCGAGAGTATGTATTGTTACGAGCTCGGGGTTCACAATTTGGAGAAAAACACCAGATGACTCTTAAAAACGTTTATTCCCACAAGGATGGTCGCCGACGTCACTTCACTTCACTTATCGCTAACAATGTCCCAAACACTTGCTAATCACAGTCACTATAACTTGCCGAGGTCGCTTGTATCACTTGTTATTCGCTCCGGATATCGCTTCTTATCGCACTTGTAGCTCAGTTAAATTAGAACTGCTCTCCTGAGGCACCTTCCGATATTTATATGGCCCGGGAAACCCGCTCCATAAGTTTCTAGAAAGATCACAACTACTCCGGAATAGAGAGAGGGATACTCTCTGTCTCGTTCCCTTAGTACATACTAGAAGTGTGAGAGCGAGACAAAGCAATATGTCAGAGCGAGATAATCGATGTACTAGATCAGTAGTTCCCAAACTTATTTTTCTCGTGGACCACTTTCAAAATTTTACTGGTTTCGGTGGACCCCCTGCTGCTACATTTCTACCACATTCTTAAAGTCGCCAAAAAATAAAAATTTTGTCACTTCTGAGTTCTGTCCCTATATTTCGATATGTAAAATAAAAACGAAAAATGGTACATTTTATATCACTTTATTTATTAAAAGAATAGAATTACAAGAAAAAAATATTAAGGTAATATAGGTTCAGGTCATAATTTTAATTAATGGGAAGGATGTATCTGATGGAGTGTCAGCAAACGATCAATGTTTGGCTTTATTTTTGTGAGCAATAACCGCAAATCCCCCCGCTCTGTGATGTTTAATTTGCTCCTTTTTTTTGTTAAGAGGTTTGTAACGGCACTAAAACTCCTTTCGACAAGATATGACGAGGGAAAAGCTATTAAAAATTTCCTTGCGATTTCCCACAGTCCAGGATATTTTTCGGGTATTTCTGCTTGCAGCCAAAATGTTGGGTAGCCTTTTCTAAATTTCACCTTCAGCTCCTCATTAGTGCTTAGCTCGAGCAGCTCCTCTTGTAATACAACATTGGCCACTTCCGTTTCATCAAATGGATTTATTATCCATGGTGGTATATCCATCGTCAGTATATCTTCAAACCTGGTTTTGAAGTCATCATGCAGGGCACTTAAATGTTGACTGTAGGTATGGATATCCTCATCAATACATTCTACCTGCGACAAGTTTGGAAATTGAGAGAATTCGCGCCGACTAATGTTTTGCTTCATAAATTTCAATTTCCCAAGAAAAGCCGAAATTATCCCCTTTGTTTTTATTAAATTCAGGCTGTCCCCTTGTAACTGCAAGTTAATATCATTAAATTTTTTAAACAAATCTGTCAAATACGCAATGTCTGCTTTGAATTTGATCAAGTTTTCTTTTAAATCTGGATCTCTACTTTCTAAGAACTCTAATATGGAATCGAAAACAGAGTAAAATCTCGTTAAGCATGCACCTTTCGACAACCAGCGTACTTCAGTATGTAAGAGCAGTCGTTGGAAGTCTTCATCATTTTCGTCGCACAATTGAGCAAATAAACGTGTATTCAATGCATTGCTTCTGATTTTGTTGACAGCTTTTATTACAAAATGAAGAGATTGGTTCAACCTGTCACTTAAATGTTTTGCCACAAGATGTTGTCGGTGGATTACGCAATGAATAGCTGTAAGTCCTGGTATAATTCTTTTGAGATGACTTATAAACCCACGATATCGCCCGACCATTGCAGGAGCTCCGTCTGTTGCCACTGAAATAATGTTTGTAAATGGGATCGATTTTTCCGTAAAAAATTTACTCAGGACATTAAATATTGATTCGCCTTTAGTGTCAGTCTCCAAAGTTCTGGCAAATAGCAATTCTTCGTGAATTTCTTCCTCAACAATAAATCGGACATATGCCAATAGTAATGCTTCATTACTGGGTAACGTTGACTCGTCCAGTTGTATAGAAAAATGAGTTTTTTGCAGATGATTGCACAAAAAGCTTTCGATATCAGAGCTCATTTCATCAATGCGTCTTTGTACAGTATTGTTACTTAATGGAATTCTTTTTAGTACGTCAAATGGAGATTTGTGCAAAACAGTTTTTAAAACCTCTTCAACAGCGGGTAAAATTAATTGTTCTCCGATAGTGTGCGGTTTTCCAGATTTTGCTATAAGTAATGAGATATTGTAAGATGCCCGCAAGCCATCATCGTTACTTTGAGATGTTGAAGCGAACATACTGTGCATGGTGGGTCTCTTTCCATATTTTTCTTTCAATGTTTGAAAATATTTTAAATCTTTACCTATTTTATCAGTATGACACCTTTTTAGATGATCTTCGAGCTTTGATGGTTTCATAGAGTCATTGCTCAAAACTTTGTTGCATAATAGGCACATGGGCAATTGTTTGTCTGCCTCTGATGGAACAAAACCATATTTCAAATAATCGACACTATATTGTCGACATTTTTTCTTTGCTGTAGCCATGTTTCGTGTCAGTTACCTTACCTGTAAAAAAAATGTTTTAGTAACCAAGTTTTTTTCTGAATATAGGTATCACACCGCAGCCTTTGTCAGCACGCGGAAATAGAATTACGGCTTGTAAAGGGACCAACTAATAAACCGCTGAGACAAATACAAACGTTTTCACAAAACGGTATCAATTTTAAAGTACATAATTTACCACTAATTTTTAATAGTATAAATAAAAATTAGTGTACTCAGTATCGAATACTGATCATATTTGTGTAGGAAAAAATAAACGTCGAAATCCCAAAATTGTCCATAAAAACGATAACTAACATTTTATTAAATCAATGAGTTCACGCGCTCCGTGTATTTGCGTATTTTTTGTCTGCGGCTTCATTGTTAAAACGTGACAAACAGGCATCGAAGTTCAAGCCCCGCCCTTTTCCCGTCGCCCGCGCACCGCTCGCTCTTTCCGAAAAGGAATAGTTTTGATAAAATAGTTACTTCAAAATCAATTTAACATGATTATGAAATTACTGTTTTATAAAATTAGTAGTTATTTGCAAGAAAAATTACAAAATTAATTGCTCTGCAATATTGCTTATTCGTCCTTTTTAGAGAGGCAGTGCTTCTCTCGTGAAAAAAGAATTGAATAAAACGTGCTGTGTTTGTCTTCAAATCGAAAGAGGACAATTAAAATATCTGTAAGTTACTAAGTTACCTATCTATACAGGCCGTTGTGATCAACCGACTAGTACACGTAAACAAAATACTTAAGTACTATAACAAAAAAAGGTAGGTTACTTACTTTTCTCCGGCACTAGCAAACACAGATATAAATTTTCTCACAACTTTTTTCCAAATTCCGCCTTGTTTTCGAAATTCCGGAAACAAATGAATGCGTTTGGTTGCCTTTGGCATCAAGTATTTATAGTGTTGATCAAGTTCATGTCTGAACAAGCATTAAGCATTGTCGGGCGGATAGCGCTTTGCAAGTCTGTACACGAAATTGTACGTAATATCGAATACACAAGTTTGGACAAGTAACAGTCGCTTGCCTTATTAAAATATTATCTGCTTAGATAGGTACTTAAAACAATGTAGGTAGGCCCTTATAAAAACTATGCTTACATTTTTGCTCTTTACTATCAAAAGCAGATAAATTTTCGTGGACCCCCATTAACATCTTATGGACCCCCATTTTTTGTTCACGCCTACGTAGACCCCCAGCAAGTCTCCCGTGGACCCCTGGGGGTCCACCTGGACCACTTTGGGAATCACTGTACTAGATCGTTCGCGATATTATTCCCGTATGGAAACACGCGACGATTGTACGAGAATTTTCCGCGGACCGCATTTTATTTTTATTTATTTTTGATTTCGTAACAGTATGTTGGTATGTATGTACAGTACTACCACTTTTATAAGTTACACCTATGTACCTGCGCAGAAATCAATTATTTGCGTAGCGCGAAAATATCTCCGCCAATCATTGCGCGCCATATGGACGCGCCAACATAACCGTCCGCTATTGGCTAATGCGTACGCGCATGTCTGGACTTCGGAGCACCGTCGTCGCGTCATCTCGGTATAGTCCATGGAGCAATTACAAAGAGGAGACGCCGTAATAAGCGTTTTGTAAGAAAGTATTTGTGAGGCTACACGGGGCGGAAGGCAGACGTGCGGGGTGCTTGGTTTCGGCCGTGGCTCCAACCATGGAGCACGAGCAATGACAAGCTGGCGAGGCGCCAATGATCACATCACTGCGCTATTTCAAATGGCGTCTCCTCTTTGTAATTGCTCCATGGTATAGTCGGTCGGTATGAGCGAGATAGCACGACTCCTACGACTTGCCGGTTGCGCTATTCTGTCTGCGCCATCGAACAATGCCAAGGTAACTTATAAACGTGATACTACTGTATGTATAATTGTTTGGCACGCTCTACAGCCTGAACGGCTCGGTGGATTTTAGCTTGAAAGGTGTCGTTAAGTTCGTATTTCTGTGAGAGTGACACTGGGTCATAAAATTAAAAAAAAGAAAACAAAATGTCGGGTATTTTTGGGTATTTTTATCCAAATTGGCTAGTAAACTTTTTCATGAAAATGTCTAATTCGTAAACCATTTCGAGGAATAGGCTTAGGGAACAGATTACATTAATCAGATCTTTAGATAAGCAAGTATTTTTTAAGAAAATCGCAGAAAACCCAATGACTTTCATTTTTTAGCAAGGTTGACGTATGACGTAGCCGGATAACTTCCGGCTATTCACATTTAATTTTTTAGGTTGGCAGCACAGCGTAGTGAATAAATATTTTTTGTTTGGTAGCGCTAATTAAGCGCTTCACGTACTTGTCACCCATGTCAAATGTCATCTCTGTTCAAGTAAACATAACCCATAAATAACCTAATTACATCTTTATTACATTCATTCATACATTATAATGAAGAATCGGTGTCCAATTATTGAAAAATCAGATGTCAACGGATGAAGATACGGCAGTAAAGTCCAATAAACAGGCCAATATGCAATAGATACGAGAAATGGGGTAGGTATCTAAATATTTGGCGATTGTAAACAAACAAGAAACCAACTCGCGGCTCAGGTCCATCCTGACTTTGACATTTGACACTGACATATATATTTTTTAATACCTTAGTAATTTTTGCTTTCTTGCAGTTCGAAATGGCCAATAGAGCTGCGTGACGTCATCACTATAAAATCTTTAAAATTAAATAACAAAATAAATATAATTTTAAGAATTTTTTATTTTTAATTTTTTATCAATAAAATATATAAAATACACAATTTATTTTTTAGTTGACTAGCCAATTGCACAGAAAGGCAGTCGGGTGTTGTAGTTTTTTAAATTACCGTTGTCTTGTTTTTTGTTACACATTTGTATGATTGGTTGCTGTCCAATAAGCAAGTATTGTCAGCTGAAAGCATCAAACGAAAAATAGAAAATATACTTTCATTGCCTTAAAAATAGTTTTTATTTATTAAAATGAGGTTTACTATTATTCACTTCATTATATTGTCATGTAATTTAACCATTCACATACCAATCAAAGTCTTGCCAGTGCCAGGTGGTCCGAACAGCAGGATGCCCTTGGGCGGCCTTCTCAAACCCGTAAAGATGTCTGGGCGCAGTAGAGGCCATACCACGGCCTCTTGGATCACCGACTTGGCCATCTGCAGCCCCGCTATATCATCCCAGCCTGAGACAGATAAGAAATGTTGCATGTCCGTAAGGCCTGAGGAGCCACATCAGATTGTTATGACCATTTATAGGTAGATTCTCAGACCAGACGTCAGAACTGAGGAGCCACCCTGGAAACATATGAGGGGGTTTGGATGTTTTAGATTTTATTAGTAGTACTTTTTATAGGAACCTACAAAAAAAATCTGAATGGCTACTTTCATATACCTATATAATAATAATAATAATAAATAACTCTTTATTGCACCAAATTGTAGAAAGTACATGAAATAAATTAATTTTATATCAAATAAAAAAGATACGAAGGTTTGAAGGTTGCTCCTCAATCCTGACAGACGGACAAATAAATAATTGACCGTAATAAACTGAAATCGTGACGTATTCGTATTTTAAATACACCAACATTTAGTAGAAAAATTTCCTCTACATTTTGAGAAATAAACCGAAGTAGATACAAGTTGTAATATGAAAAAAATCTAATTTTTATTGTCACATGAATAAAAAAACGGGATAATTAAATAAAAATATAGTGAAATTGGGTATTCTACTCAAACTATTTTTATCATTCATATGAAACATTCACTACCAGAAACTGAAAACAGAAAGATTTTTTAAATCCATTCTTAAATAAGCAAATTATAAGGCTTTGAAATTCGGTGGAAAGGGAAACAGTCAAAAACAAGAAAAGGATGCACTGTGTGTGAAGTGACGTCACTGCCACTTGGTTTCGTGCGTACAAAAGAGATAGCAAGACGTCCCTACTACGCTCTAACTTTTCTTCTTGGTAAAACTTTAAAATCCAATTACTGCCTAAATTAACAGCCAATTTTGGTGTTGTTTTCAGAAATGGTTACTTTTTAGTGTACTTATTGTTTCGTATGCAAATATTGCCCAAGTATGAATACAGTCAAGTAGCCTATTAAGGCGATAGTGTCATGTTTTTGGGTACAATGGCAAAATATCATAGACTACAATTTGACAGACTGGTAGTTGTTACATGTATGAATAGGCTAACAACTCTTCCATTCTGTGTGTGCCATATGCTTGTCTGACAACTCTTTAAATAAGCACTAAGCTGTTAACATACCTATTGGTGTTCCCTTATCAATTATTTCACTTTCGATCAGCTCGATCATCTTGGGATCAATGTGCTTCAACTTCTCATCTGTCACTTCAGGTCCACAGCTGGTCTCCTGTTTTTCCCTAATGAAATATTAAATTAACTTAAAAATTATTAATAATATGATTTATTTGAACATCATAAAGATTTTAACCCATGATGCTATTTGCAAGCAACTTGAATATCATAACTTTACCTGTTCTAAAAATAATGATAATTATTAAGATCTTACTGTGCTCCGAGCATAGGTGACACAAACTTAGCCTGGGCCTTTCTTGAAGCTCCTAAGGTCCTCCTGGCAGCAGGGTTCGAAGCCAAAAGTGTCTCTTTGGCTGTTTTAAAAGTAATCTTAGCTACATTCTGTTTATGGGCCTTTTCCTCATCCTCTTCTTTGGATAAATTGATTTCTGAGTATGAGGAATTTACTATTGGTTCAGCCACTGGTTGAATATTCTTTATAGACCGTGTTCTGCAAAATTTTGGTTTAAAAACTGGTCTCTCACTAGAAGATCCTTCTTGACTTGCACAGCCAGAACCAAAAGTTTTAACAAACAAATGTTTTGGATTGCTATCAGGATTTTTTTTTATTAGCTTTGCCTGTTGTAACAATCCCAGGTCACATTTACATTCTTCTGTGAATTGCTGGAATTCAACCGTAGAGTCTTGGCACTGAGTGCAAATTGGTAAACTTTTTTCAAACACAGCTATTGGATCTATACATTTCCTGAAAGAATTATGTTTTTTTTTATTAAGAATTAAGTTTTGTTCATGTATTCAAGTAAACAAACATGTATTACAATTGCTTAATTATTAATTAAAAATAAAGAAAAAAGAGAATGCTGATTAAAGATTGTTGTCTTTGCATGATGGCAAGGCACCCAGAAGGCTGGTGATGTTCCCTCGTAATTAAATTTATTGAAATATTATTGATCATTTAAGTAAATCACTTCAATCAATTTATTAGCATAAAAATGTATGTTTTACAGGATGGTGTGTCAACAGCCATAGCCTCTGGTTTAATAGTTCTGACTTTCTGACATAGACTTTACTAACTACCTGCAGATCATTAAAATTTGAACTTGCTTGAAAAAATATCAAATTGAAATGGACTTACTCCAAGGAACATTTCCATATTTGCGAATGACTGGTATCCTTATTATTGAGAAGCCCATTGACAGATCCAAGCAAAATATCTGTGGCTACAGCACCTTTATCGAATAACTCTTGATTTGTGCGCCAAACATCCTTGAGAAGAATGTTCGACGTGGTGTTAGAAGCACTGTTAATTTAAACAAGATAATGTTAAAATAATTACGTAAAAATACTATTAAACTCCGATTTTTAATATTTAATTACCTTTGTAACGAAAGCTTGTACTGACACAATGCAGATTTATCCACAACAGACACATGGTTTGGAGAATTCACTTCAGGTATAAAACAATGCAATGAATCTGATTCGAACATTTTATTAGAGCCTTAGTATAGAACAAGATTTATTACCTATTTATTAATATATTTTTCAAAGCTCTTTTGTTCACGTTATATACCCCTTCGCATGGTTTGGACCCCCCGCTACCGCTACGCTACTGTGCTTCGAAACGCTCCCGCGCGCGCGCGCGTTACAAGTGTTTTAGATAAAGCGTTGTTTACAACTCGAGTGTAGGGTTACAATAACACGTAAAATTTATTTTGTTCACAGATAATCGACCTTATCGACAAAACTGTTTGGATAACGATATCATAAGTGGTTCTTTTGTAGTAACGGGTGGAAGGAAAATATTTCTTTTTTGTCCCCGTAATTTTGTACTATAATGATTTTTTAAATAAAAGTTGTACCATATATATGCCTTATTTTTTTATAATCTAACAGTATCTATCTAGTTCTGTAATTAAAACAAAGAATACTATCCTGCTACAGTAAACTTTTGAATGAAAAATAAATTACAATTTCGAAATTCGCGGGTTTTTGTACGAAAAAATGATATATTTTGCATCAAGACTTTGTTTTACAAATTTCGTTAAAAGCAATGAATACACATATTTTATTGAAGCCTAGCTATCTTAGAATAGATAACAAGCATTAATAAGTTCTCAGAATGTTCAAATTGTGAAAAAACTGACAAACAATGAACCTCCGTCGTTTTTTATGGTCGGCTCGACCGATCTTTACCCAAGGTCAGTATAAAAACTACTACACGAAACCAAAAAAAAAAAATTCAGTATTGCTTGGAAAGGAACGTACTGTCGAAAAAAAATACAAACCAAAAGTATAATAAATGTGGACTGCTCCCATAAAATCCGTTTGTGGCGCATTTTTTGCGCGCCCGCTGTCCCATACTAAGATGCTACGTTAGACAAGGACGCGATCCTCCACTCGCGCGTTCTTTTTTTGAAATCATGAAAGATCGCTTGAGTTAGCGTGGTTTCTTGTTATTTTTTATTGCTTATTATTAAATTAGTAATATAAATAGAAAAAGTTGCACAGAAAATAATGAATTTTATAATTTATGAAAAAATGTTTTTTGCGTGGTCAGCCATTTTGTTCCCAACTTTTTCGATAAAAAGTGGAAATAACACATGAAAACATAAAGTGATCAATTATGTTTGTATTTTATATTAAAATAGACTTATTTAAGCATTTTCTCAAAAAATTTCATTAGTTATATTAAAAAATAACCTCCCTAGCCAGGCATTTTCCCGTACCGTGATCCTAGAAAAAAATGAGACCCGTCAAGCTCAACTTCAAATTCGTGTTTAAAAATTTTTTCGGCCCTGGATGGGAATGGAATTATTTTTAATCGATAGTGGCAGGATCGTAGTTAGCCGAGAAAAAGCCATAGACACATAGAGTTACTCAGTGTTGTGTAACTAAAAAATGATGCAAGCGAAAACAGTTGGGGCTGATCGAGCCCAGAAGCACAGTAGCGCAGAAAAAGTTGGGCTCGATCGAGCCCGTAAGCAGGTTAGGGGATACACAGATTATAAAGAATATGTTCAATGTTCAAAGAAAATACAATACTACCGTAAGAATATGTTTTTATAGTTTTATTTACAAACAAAGCTGACAACAGAATATGTCAAAGTTAAGACTTTTTTCTTTTTAATATGGCTTTTAGTTTCGTATTTAGCCAGTAACAAGTAAAAATAAGAAATAAAAAGGCATAGGGATCTGAGGACCCCATGATACTAAAGATAAAGATGGAATGAAAGACAAGCAGGCATACAACTGGCTGGCCACAAAAATTTGACATGGAGTAACGGGTTTTACCCAAAGAGTTACCATCACTTCAAAAATTTTGCCTAGTCAGAAATACAGTAGAATAAAAATGTCAGTGCGATGAAAATAATTGAGCTTATATTCCTATGTCTAAAACAAGTATAGTTATTAAATTATGTAAAAGGCGTGATGGTTTGTATGTATGATTATAGTAAATCACTTAAGGTCATATTTACTAAACTTTTATCATAACATTCAGAATTTAAAAGTTATGTTTTTAGTATAAAAAATACAAATTATTATTGAAATGATCTGGCCAAACGTGGACGATCATATCATTAAAAGCTGACGTTTTAATGATATGGACGATTCTGTTTTGGCCATATCATGAAGTAGTCGCATTTTATGATGTGGTCGACGATATCATGAAATGATCAATTCTACGATTTGGCCACGACATATGCAATGAAAACATTATATCTAATATTGAATTTATATCATACTAGCTGTACCCGCAGGTCCGCCCACGTGAAATTCCGTTTGTGTCACGGAAAAAAGTAGCCTATGTCACTTTCCAGGTCTCCAACTATCTCCACACACAAAATCACATCAATTCGTTGCTCCGTTTTAACGTGAAAGAAGGACAACGTAATTCGTTAACATGTGGAACGTGTTCCATGAATGATGTAAAATCATGGACACCATAACACTATTGTATTTTTATGTTTACAAGTACAGCAGAGCTTGTGGAGGAAAAATTCTACAATTTGTATAACCGAATTTAACTTTATTTAATAGAACAATAAAAAATACAATCTTACAGACAATTAATATTTTTCAAGACAGCTGAATCTTTTTTTTTATAAAACAAACACCATGACAACCTGTTATAGGTACCTACCGAAAATTAGTTTTTGAATGTTCTAAAGAGTTTTTTTACTCAACAAACACATCACGAGTTAGAAAGAGAGAGGTAGATAACGAAATGCATTCAGATCAAATTTTCTGCCGTCAGCCTATAGCATGCAAGCACGCACTCCATTTTAACTTTAGATCCGTGGACGACCCCATCGCCCACTGGGTTCCTTTCCTAGTGCAGTCACACCCGTATTCTTAAACATACATTAAGGACGTCCTTCACTCAAACTCATTGGAGGAAGCCTTAAGGAAGTCCTCGAACTTTCCTTGGAAATGATATTCTTGCTATGATTGGTTGCTTGAGCAAACTCCAATGAGGAACGTCAGAGGTTTTAATAACAATCCGAAGCACAAAAAATTAATTGAACTAAAGGTAAAGATGGAAACCAAACCGGTCTACAGTAGGCTGATTGCAGAAAATTTGACCTGGAGTAACCCCTGTTTTCCCAAAGTATTACAATCACTTCAAAAATTTTGCCTAGTAGTCAGAAATACAGTAAAATAAAAATGTCAGTTTGCTTAACATAATTGGGCTTTATATTTCTATATCAAAAACAAGTATAATTATTTTTTAATAAAAATCTACATCAAAATAAAGATTATATTGCTACGTAACTGTTTATAATTTTTTCCAACTTTTGTGGTTGTTATCAAGTGCTGTGATGGAAACCCAGATTCACACCCTAACACATCACGAGTTAGAAAAAGAGAGGTGGGTAATGAAATGCATTCAGGTCAAATTTTCTGCTTTGGCCAAGCTAATGCTTATTGTATGCCCGCGCGCTATCCCTTTAGCTTTAGATCCATGTTGTCGAGTTAGTTCTGCTGTCAATTGGCTGTCAATCAGTCAGCCTAGCTATCTGTAGGTAGTAGGTACCTAGCTGTCAGTTTGTGTAAATTGTCAAGTCGATATTTACGGAAACCTAAATAAAAATTGAAATAAGTTAAATATTTTAATCTTGGCTTCAGTCTTTGTGAATCTAACTACTCAAAAGTGTTTTTGCGCAATAATATGACCAATTTTTCATAGAGCCGAAAGAAAAGGATGTTGGATGAAAAATAAACGACATGAATCCGAAACCTACAATTTACCATGAAAAACAGGTTAAAGAGCTGTGCGCTCTGCATGCACTTAACAATTTATTCCAGGTAAGTCTTTAGCTTCAATGACTTCCACTGAAATACGTTGCCATTGGCTGTGAAGCCCAATTACCTTGGTGATGTACAAAAACACGAAACATTTACCTAGTTATATATTAGTTTGAGTATCGCTAATGAGAATGGTCATTAACAGATATTATGGTTGTGGTAATAGGCCTTGATTTGGCTTTCCAGACTCGTGGAACATTCTCCAAGTCGGAGCTGGATTCTATATGCAGTCGCTTGTCGCCAAATGTTTGGATCAACCCGCACCGCTCGATGTTGGGGCTCGGCAACTATGACATCAACGTGATCATGGCAGCTTTGCAGAAGAAGGGCTGTGAGGCGGTCTGGTTTGACAAAAGGAAGTAAGTTTATCACAAATTTGTTTTTTATATCATTTAGTAGGTATATTGGCAAACCTACCCTGATAGGAAGTGTTAGCCTATGGATGACTGCAACACCAGGATTACATAGCCTAGGAGCCCAGGCTCTAACAATAATACAATGTTCATGTAGTATAGCAGTAGAAATTACAAGGTTTTGGAAAAAAAGGGTATTGGAGTGCTATGTCTAACAAGATATGGAAGGCGAACGAGGAGGCTTTTGCCCAACAATTAGATATACCTACAGAGTTTGAAAAAATACTTTACACATAAAAATGAATCCAATATTATTTTTAAGACCCACCACCTGTATGGTGGTAAACTCCTATTTGGTGGTGGGATCTTAGTGTTCACACAGCCACGTTGTCTTGTAATTATTGCAGAGATCCAGGCTGCCTCGACCTGTCCAACATTTGTGGATTCATTCTCAACGTGCCATCAGACTACAAACTAGGATTTGTGATGCTGCCACTGCGTCGCCGACACTGGATCACCATTCGACAGATACATGGGAATTTTTACAACCTAGACTCGAAGCTGGACACACCACAACTTATAGGAAGGGTATGTTATCAAATTAAATTTCTATCATATGTTTAATGTATTATTCATGTAGCACTGGGGATAGTGTAAATCAACATTTTATAATCCATATTATATTCCAAATTAAACACTTTAGGCTATGGTTAGTTATGATGTATTTAATTTACTACTGAAATTGTGAAATCATATTAGATACTCTCTTATTAGTTTGTTCTTTTTTCAGAGTAGTGATTTAATAGCATACCTGAAGGAGCAGTTAGATAGTAAAGAGAAGGAACTATTTGTAGTAGTGAGCAAGGAAGTAGAGGAGAAACAACTGTGGATGCACCAATATGCAATACAAAACAACATACACAGCCAGAGTGCCAACAACCATCACGACAGTTCCGACAGCACATCCTCAGTGGCAGACTATGACTACCGAAATCGTGATGTACAGTGCCTCAAAGTGAATGAAGTTAGAAACTGTCTTATCAGTAACGAAAACACTTTGTAATAGTGTGAGTTCTCTATTTCCATTGACTGTGACGCATTAAGTATGTGATCACAATTTGTTTTACTGTGTGTTGTGTGATCAAAGTGGTTTTATAATGTCTCAATTGAACTAGGTGTCGGTAAATCATGTGTAAGATATACCTGCATTGTGACATTGTCATGAGGCTGATGAGTTACTTAATACTAAAGGTTTTGTTTGTTTTAATTCTACGTTTTTGTTTTATTTTATTATAATGCACTTTATTTTTGTTCTGCACTACAGTTTTCTTTATAAAATATTGTTGGTTTTTGAGATATTCTGGTTTAAGATTAGTAATTTTATTATAAGTTTTTGGCCTATATTGTTAAGATAATTAAGAAATTATATTTTCTTGTTCCTATAGTTTTGATCTATATTTTATCAGGTAATGATTTTTTCCATCTAGAATCTTTGTATATTGTGAAATCTTATATCTTGACCTGAGCATTTTATTATAATAAAATGTAATAAATAATAATAGGCTAGGAGTTGTAGATGTGGCGCCGCCACGCGTGCAATAGGTACAATGCCAAATGACTTTACCAAACAGTTCAAACTCAAGTGTAAGTGAACTATAATAATAAATATTATAATAATGAAGCACATATGAATAATTATACTGTGTTGATTTTTAAAAGCACAATATTTTTTACAGTATATTGTATTTTTTTCGTTATTTTTTTTGTTGTTGTTATTGTCTTATATCATATCAAAAAGTCTTTGGCAATATGCAAAGTGTCATCACATTTTAAAACAATTTGGTAAATCTTATTCTGTAACTTTGTAAATACAAAATATTTTTACAAAAAATAGAAAGTGTGATGAAGAAAGTATATTTGTTTTATTAATAGAAGTTTATCCAGATCTTTACTCAGTAGCACCAGGAATTGATACCTCATACTGTACTGTACTGCAATGGGAGTACATGTACACCACATATGGCTTTTAAAAAAAGAGGGTATTTTTGTTTTCTTAGACATTTGGGCCCAGAGTACCATGTGAAATGGTACAAAGTCGATTAAATCGCTAACCACGGGATGTTGAGAGTTGTACTCGTGGGTACGAATTCCACCGGCAGATTGCTACAAATTGTTTGCCTTGGGTGCGCAAAGTTAAATCTAACGATATAGAAGGAAATAAAAGCAAGAAGTGTAGTGTGTTGTCTAGTTTATTGCGGGTAGTTCGGCAACGGTACAGTTGGTGTTCTTGGAGAGGACGAGCCGGTCGGGGTCCAGCCGCAGCTCGGCCATCAGACCGTACACCTGCGCGCGCAGCACGGCGGGCAGCTCGCGCGAGCGGCCTAGCACCCAGATGCGGTCTGAAATCAATGTGATACATTTATTAAATCGTATTGCTTTTACTTCCATCTCGCCATTCTATACCATTCTACTAGTATTGTATTAGTTGCTCTATCATTGGATAGCGTCACATTTAACGGTGAACAAGTCTGTCGACCATCATATTTAGTGAGGAGCACGTGCTAATAATGTGTTCCACGTCCTGAATATAATAATAATTAAATATAGTCAGGAGAGTGTAGACAGGACATCCCAAATGAAAAATACTTACCTCTTCTTCATTAAAATAAACACGCGTTGTCGAGCCCATTTTAACCCGCCCTAAGCGGTATCTATTGCGACGATCGACCACAATAAGAAAACTCATGTGGTGTCGAGATTTTCGATACCACTGGAAACATTAATCTTAAAGCATATGCCATAAAGTCCTTCAATGAGCCTGGCAAAAAGTGGCTTCCGATGATCTTTACGAGGCCCCTCTGCGACTACCTATAATGGGGACAGGTGTCTAATAGACATGTATGCCGATTCTCATTTGGTCGGCGGCGGCGGCGGTTGGCCTAAAAATTGTTCGGCGGTGGCGGCGTCATCGGCGTGGACGGTGCAAATAAGTGAAAAGCGCTTTAATCTACTTCAAACTTCTTATTTTTCCCTTATTTCCACATAACATGACAAATATGAAAAAAAAAATTGTAAAAGTCAACACTAAAAAGTTTTTAAATTGTTGAAAATATTCAGGAGAGTAAGAGGTCTTTAAGATCGGAAGAATCAGACAGACTGTTATTTGGATTAACATTCTAATTATGATAACCGATGCGCTCGAAGATGTCGTTCACGAACGAGTTCATGATCAACATGGCCTTACTGGATATACCAGTGTCGAGATGCACCTGCTTCAACACCCACGACAAATATAAGTGATTTCAGATAGTAAGCTACATGAACTTTTGTAATGTAAAAAGTGGGACAGAACCTCAGCATTAAAGAATTCTTCGTTTATCTTCTGAAATGGTGTATTTCTAGTCAGAAAGAAGTTTTTGAAGGATTTTCAAAACTACATTCCTAAAGAATTTTTTTTTTTCGAAATAGCTTGATTTAGATTCTATGAGGCTTTTTTTTCTAACAGTGGAAAGGTAAGTCGAAGGTGACAAATATTCACGAAATTTGTTTTTGTCTGATCCAATGGCTTTTCTTTTACTCTGGTCTACTGACCTGCAGACCGAGTGCCAAAATGAATATTTCATAATGACGTGTAGGAGAATATTCTAAATTTGTTTTACCTATAGTTTAGGTGTAGATTGATATGATTGATGACATAGGGATGTCATGATGGGCATAAGACACATTTGCACTAGAAAAAGACAGTCCAGTTATCAAAAGGAACTATTTCTTGTGTTTTGGCGATTATTACACATTAAATTATTATTTTTTTATACGGTTTTAATCACGTTTATTAGGTACTTAATTATCTACACCTTACGTTTCACACACTTTGCAGCGTTTATGGTAGCAGGAAGACTAAGTTAACATATGTCTGTGATGTCTTATGGATACTTATCTACCGACTATAATTTTATTGGGAACTATTCCGATTTACGCACTGTCGGCTCGCGGTATCTAAGAAACCGAACCGAAGCGTAGCTTGCGCTTTAGAGCCCAAGATACGCCTTTGACGATACTGATTATTGCTGCGCCCCAATCGGCTATCGAGACCCTTTTTCATTCTACTGGACTAATTTCAGTCAATTCGTCTTCTTCGTCTTTTTTTAAGTTTTATGAATAAGACGACATGTAGACAATAATTACGTTTAAAAAGAGGAGTGATGTGATTAATTATAGAATGTCAATAGGCAGATCTTTCGATTCACTGATGGTTAGTTTAGTTATTTTCCTTAAGACTAATAAATAACTGGTAAGTAATTAGTAAACGTGATAAATCCGTATTAAATAGTTTAATTTAATGCTAAGAAAGTTGATGGAGAATTGGCTAGTAAACTTTTTCATGAAAATGTCTAATTCGTAAACCATTTCGAGGAATAGGCTTAGGGAACAGATTACATTAATTAGATCTTTAGATAAGCAAGTATTTTTTAAGAAAATCGCAGAAAACCGAATAACTTTCATTTTTTAGCAAGGTTAACGTATGACGTAACCGGATAACTTCCGGCTATTCACATTTAATTTTTTAGGTTGGTAGCACAGGGTAGTGAATAAATATTTTTTGTTTGGTAGCGCTAATTAGGCGCTTCACGTACTTGTCACCCATGTCAAATGTCATCTCTGTTCAAGTAAACATAACCCTTAGATCTTCATTACATTCACTCATACTTTATAATGAAGAATCGGTGTCCAATTATTAAAAAATCTGATGTCAACGGATGAAGAGACGGCAGTAAAGTCCAACAAACAGGCCATATATACGAGAAATGGGGTAGGTACCTAGATATTTGGCGATTGTAAACAAACAAGAAACCAACTCGCGGCTTGCGGTCCATCCTGACTTTGACATTTGACACTGACATACATAATACCTTAGTAATTGATTTTTTTTCGTTTAAATTGTATCTCCGAAATAGTCTATTCTATCAATAACATATATAAAATACACAATTAGTTTTTTAGTTGACTAGCCAATTAAGAAAAAAGAAAAAGAAGTAAAAGAAATATCTGAGACTTTGATGCTGGTGATTTTCTACGTGTAGCGGATCCATCGTAAAAACGTTTCTCATTAGTTCTGTAGACAGTAGCACAAAGAAATGCTGATATGTATGTATCTAAACACGTAATTTTCATGAAAATTAATCATTTAAATTTGACGCCGATTACACCGATGAAAACGTCAGCGGCGGCGGCGTGCGCCACGCCCCGGTCGGCGCACATGTCGCATTACGCTCAGTAGTCAAGATTTTTATGAACATGCGTGTAATACGCGGCAGTATGTCCTCGTATCGGTCATATTTTGTTTCTATAACCAAGTGTTTCCCGATTCCTGTTACAGTCATACACCTGACAGCCCAGGCTATGCTTATAATCATGGTCATAGATATGGCGGTTATTACAATAAAACTACTACCGACCGTGTTATCTCCGTAACCCATCAGGCCTAAATAGACCAATAGGATCATGATCATCACTCATTGCGTATGGCGTTCTCCATACGTGGATCATACGTCGAAATCAAGGTTCCTCAACCAGATTGCGGCGGCAGGTGTGAGGTTGTGCAACTCCATCATGCCTCCGGGAACCAATAGGATCATGATCAAGGAAGAAGAACATACCAGAATGCGCGACGCTGACGCTAGTGCAGGACCAGACGAGCGCGAACCGGTCGTAGTCCGTGAACAGGATGTTGTAGAGCCCCGCGCCCGGCAGCAGCCGCCCGATGATGTAGGGCATGCGGTTGTTGACCTTGTAGCGGAACAACGAAGAGCCGTTGTGGCTCGGGATGCCCAGCCCGTACGTTGTTGATGGACTGCCTAGCCTGGACAAGTGGACTGAGTTTAGACCTTAGAAAAATATTATGATTCATTTATTCAGAGCATATTTTTCGGAACTGTCTTTCGGCCTCTGACATTCCTTTTTTCTTTTAACGACCACGACATCCGGGACCACGACTTAACGTGCCTTCCGAAGCACGGAATCATAATTTTAATGATGATCTTTGGAGATATTTGTAGCCGGATTACATACGCTGACATGGACCGTCGGCGTCGTCATTAACCATTGATGACTGATAAAAAGTAATTGGTAGGCAAACGAATATTTGCCACCCTGGTGGAAAGCGGTTACCATAACCTATGGACGCTTGCAATATCAAAGTTAACACCGGGTAAGTTGATGATCCTGAAGATATTTTCACGCCCTTTTTGATAGCCATATTGTAGTAAGTAATTTGGCAAGAATACCATTATAATGGCCAAGGGGTGATCTGATAGTACCGACACTAGGGCACATAGGATCAGTTGACCTTGGAAACTATTTTTAACTCAAGCAAGCGACTTGAAAAGATATGAAAGATTTAAAATGTTGAATTGTGTTTAATTGGATGACATCATTGTCCACCTTATTGAAAGTTTTCGAACAAAAAAAAATAATTTCTGAAATCAGTCATGACGGAGTTATGTTGTAAAAAACAAGAAATCACTAGAATTGAGAACCTCCTCCTTTATAGATTTTAGAAGTTGATTGAAAATTCCATAAATGCAATTACCAGTATTCTTGAGACTTTGGGGTCTAAGCTACTTAAGAGCTATGAGATTTACTGTCGATGGTGAGAGTTCCGGCATATAACATATAATATAGTAACTTTATTTAATATAGTAATTAATTGATTATTTAATTTATTATTATTTTTCATTATATTTTATATTGTTACGAAATCAAAAATAAATAAAGATAAAATGCGGCCCGCGGAAGTTTGAGTAGCGCTGTCCGCGGAAAATTCTCGTACAATCGTCGCGTGTTTCCATACGGGAATAATATCGCGAACGATCTAGTACATCGATTATCTCGCTCTGACATATTGCTTTGTCTCGCTCTCGCACTTCTAGTATGTACTAAGGGAACGAGACAGAGAGTATCCCTCTCTCTCTATTCCGGAGTAGTTGTGATCTTTCTAGAAACTTATGGAGCGGGTTTCCCGGGCCATATAAATATCGGAAGGTGCCTCAGGAGAGCAGTTCTAATTTAACTGAGCTACAAGTGCGATCAAGAAGCGATATCCGGAGCGAATAACAAGTGATACAAGCGACCTCGGCAAGGTATAGTGACTGTGATTAGCAAGTGTTTTGGACATTGTTAGTGATAAGTGAAGTAAAGTGACGTCGGCGACCATCCTTGTGGGAATAAACATTTTTAAGAGTCATCAGGTGTTTTTCTCCAAATTGCGAACCCCGAGCTCGTAACAATATTACGAATAAGCGAAGGGACAGACCTTGTGACAGAAGCGACCCTTGTCAAAAGGTGACTTTGTGACAGGAGGTAGGTGAGGTTAATGTTAAACAGTGACCACAACAGTGAGCGAATAAGCGAAGCGACAGACCTTGTGACAGAAGTATCCCTCGTCAAAAGGTGACTTTGTGACAGGAGGTATTGTGACAGAAGCAACCCTCGTCAAAAGGTGACTTTGTGACAGGAGGTAGGTGAGGTTAATGTTAAACAGTGACCACAACAGTGAGCGAATAAGCGAAGCGACAGACCTTGTGACAGAAGTATCCCTCGTCAAAAGGTGACTTTGTGACAGGAGGTATTGTGACAGAAGCAACCCTCGTCAAAAGGTGACTTTGTGACAGGAGGTAGGTGAGGTTAATGTTAAACAGTGACCACAACAGTGAGCGAATAAGCGAAGCGACAGACCTTGTGACAGAAGTATCCCTCGTCAAAAGGTCACTTTGTGACAGGAGGTATTGTGACAGAAGCAACCCTCGTCAAAAGGTGACTTTGTGACAGGAGGTAGGTGAGGTTAATGTTAAACAGTGACCACAACAGTGAGCGAATAAGCGAAGCGACAGACCTTGTGACAGAAGTATCCCTCGTCAAAAGGTCACTTTGTGACAGGAGGTATTGTGACAGAAGCAACCCTCGTCAAAAGGTGACTTTGTGACAGGAGGTAGGTGAGGTTAATGTTAAACAGTGACCACAACAGTGAGCGAATAAGCGAAGCGACAGACCTTGTGACAGAAGTATCCCTCGTCAAAAGGTCACTTTGTGACAGGAGGTATTGTGACAGAAGCAACCCTCGTCAAAAGGTGACTTTGTGACAGGAGGTAGGTGAGGTTATTGTTATACAGTGACCACAACAGTGAGCGAATAAGCGAACCGACAGACCTTGTTACAGAAGCAACTAACTGTCAGAAGGTGAATTGTGAAAGAACTATTAATTATTTACGGCTAGCCGTTCCGTAGAGTTTGTTATATCTATTAAAAATTATGTACGTTTATTATACGAAACGAAAAATACATTTCTTAATTTTTATAACTGTAAAACTGTATATCAAAGGTTTGTTATATATAATAGTTGTTATATTATAAGATATTATATTTTTTTAAATTATTTCTTCCGATTTTTAACTAATTTAAAAATTATACTTACCAAAATTATATATTTCGTTGGTATCTATCTTAAAATATAGATATTTTGTATTTAAACCTTATATTACACACCCGTTCAATTGTTATCTTCATCGAGAGCCGTTACTGTCAGGTCAGCGCCACTGTTAAGATACTCATGTACATGAGTATCAAATACTTTTGCTATTGTATTATTAAATCACTTCAGAAACTGTAATTTCACTTTGATAGTCCATAACAAAAAAGTAGCTTACCACCTGTTAACAGTGTTGATTGTGATAAGCAGGTACCCTCTCTCGTCAAGTGAGAGCTGGAGCTCCGTGCAGCTCGCAGACAACTCCATGAGGTAGAACGATCGCTCCACTTCGTACCATGTGCCAGTCATCTGAAATTGGGGTAAATAAAGAATATATTTTATTTTACGGACAATCTCTTTTGACGATCATACTTTCAAAATAATTAGGCTATACGCTCTAGGCAAAACATAAACAGGAAGGCATTTCCTTTGTAAGTACAAATGGAACTAACTGAAGAATATTGACCGCCGCACACATTTTACGGACATACTGTGCCGACCTCTCAAAAGTGAGATAAGGTACAGGAGAAGAATAAGATCACGAAGTGGCCTGAAGAAAATTGCCACCATGGATATAATGGAGGAAATAAGATGGACCAATCTGAACAAATTTAACGGCAGGTCAATATTACGGTACGGCAAGCAACTAAAAAAAACTAAAGATATATATATGAGCCGCGACTGACGGCTATCAGCAAGTTGTTACCAATATTAAAATTAAATGGGCGTAACTTTTCAAGAATTCATTGTTACTTAACAGTACCTACGGAAGGTAATGAAAACATTATAAATGGAAGGATGAAGAAGGTCGCAAAATAGCATGAGTCGGCGATGCGGCTACGCAGCGTCTACGCGCGCCTACGTAAGATTGGCCCATGAACTCGGAAGGAGTATGTAGTTATTAAACTGCAAGATAGTAAATAAAGTCATCGGTCGGGTCGGTAGGGTAAACATACAAATACAAATAAAATATATGTAGACAGGCACGGGGAGGTTTACGTAAGTTTACTAGGTACGTCTCTCGGAAATGAGTGAGTTAGGTACTTGAAAAATCTTTAAGAAACATTGATGATCATGTCTATATAACATGGTCAGAAACGACTTCTAACAAACCCCACCCGCATGTTTCGATGGAGGCGGCACGACCAATCTTCTTCCCTTATTTTCTAATACCGATTATGCTGCTAACTTTACTTGGGAATTAGGCAAACAATCAACCGTGCAATTACTTTAATACTACTAATCACATACTAAAAACGGTTAATACTTTGTATTCTTATGAATGCATTAATTTCAATAGGTACTTAACCGAAATCATTGTGACATATTGTTTGTTGCGTAAAAGTGTAATTATCGGTGGTATTGAATCCGCATCCTATTTGCATTCATTAAGGAGTGTTTACCACTGGATCAACACGAAATACGTGCAAAGGCCTCGGTCGCACACTGAAATGACTAATCTGAAAGATCGTTAGTATGTAAAGTAGTTTACACTGAATATGGAGTTTACTTATAGTTTCTTTACGGAAGTTGGTTTGCACATCATTTGCGCATAGCAATCATTCGGCGCAGAGTTCTAAGCAAGTTTGGGCGCTGATATCTTGGGTCTTGGCTCTAGCTGGGTGCAGAAATAAACTTCAAAGCGTTGAGTTATACATTGCGATTTCAGGTCCAAAGAATCGTCACGCATCGCAATTGTAACTGTTGGTGACACAACAACAAAATGCCGGAAGCCTGTACCTTCACACGATACGGGAGCTTCGTGTTAGCTGCAGAAGAGTCGTTTACGATGGCCCGGTCACGTTTCATGGAAACCGACAAGTGGTATTAGGAAAAGCAAACCCAAAACAATGCTGGCATGGCATAACGCAGAGAGAATAGGCGCATGTTTTCACAACTAAGGATGCAGAAAATGCCGAACACCAGGTATTTGATGGTGAAGAAAAGGCAGAAAAACGTATATTAAATAGACAAGGCATGATACCTTCTTCCTAGACACAAAAATCGTGAGGTGAACATTAGAACCGAGCTAATCAAGCATTTTAGCATTGTGACTTTGGAGAGCAAATAGGCTGTATCACGAACTATTAAAGACATGCTGTTTTTTAGTCGCGTGTCTATTCTATATATTCCTATATTGCTATAAGCTGGTATTAACCATGGAGTAATTACAAAGAGGAGATGCCGTTTGAAATCGCGCAGTGACGTGATCATTGGCGCTTCGCCGACACAAAAGTGGGCGGAGCTTGTCATAGCTCGTGCTCTATGGTTGGAGCCACGGCCGAAACCAAGCACCCTGCAAGTCTGCCTTCCGCCCCGTGTAGTCTCACAAACTCACAAATACTTTCTTACAAAACTGCGTATTACGGCATCTCCTCTTTGTAATTGCTCTATGATATCAACAGACTGGTACATCTGTAAACAACATATGAAAAAAGTTGCAGCTGCAGCTTTAAGCAAAACTGGACCTATCTCTAAGGCATAGCTCTAAGTTGACATTGAACTATTCAACAGATGCGAAAGAGCAACCCGGCCTCGGCATTCCGTCAGAGGCGGAAGTTTAGGCCGAAGATGAGGAGATCAGAACAAGAATAAAGTTAACAGTAATATAGTAAAATGAGAACAACTCACCCTGGTGATGTCGAAATTTGGCAGCTGCGGGTACACGGCGCATTTGCCGAATCCTGTATTGAGCACTGGTGTGACAATCGTACAAAATAATATAAAACATAAAGTAAACGCTTTATTCACTCGAAAGTCGCCCATCGCCTCGTATCGTGATACTGATTAGTCTATGGTGTGGAGATCGATGTTTTGTAAACATTTACATAATTTGGTCAACACGGAGGCGCGCCGGCGGCCAGCCGCACTTGTACTGGGAACCGTACGCTATCGCGAGCCTATCGATTATTCATAAATCGATTAGGGCTTCCACATACGTTGGAGTTGTTACCATTCGTCTATTGTTTCAAGAACAAACTAGAAATTACCATATTAAAATGGAACTGACATATCTAGCCTACAATTTACACAAAAAAAAACATTACTTATTATTTAAAATATATACAAAGCATTAGTATATAGCATTTTCTAAATACTAAAAAAGTATGTTCCAATGCTGGCTCGTCATCGCAACGGAAGATATGCGTGCTAATGGACTTACAACCAAGGATGCCGAAGACCGAGGGAAATGGAGGAGAAAAAGTAGGAAAGGGGACCCTGGGCTCCGAGGCAATCAGCCGAGAATGCAAAATGGGAAGGCGCTAAGATGAGTAGCAGTATAAATGTAAAATAAGAAAATTGAAATAATAATATACCTATAGATATCTATGCGCATTACAAGAGATTGACCGAAAGTGTGCTGACAAACCTTATTCAATATACAAACAAATTGTAACTTTGCTTTTCTTTATTTACACACTTTCAACAGCCACAAAGTACATAACTCTTCAAATTTCTCTACAAAAACCGGTCAGACTCTGCTGCGACTATAAATAAATCATCAGACCAATATATAGATTTGTCTAATTCATGTACCGACAGGAAATAACCGACACATTGTTCCCAACACTGGCTAGAAAAAGTTGAAAAAGTACACAGTTCACGTGTAGCAGCATGTATGAGGCGCCTTAACATTCACCTATGGAGCTGTAGGTACCAATCTGCATAAACGCGCTTAAATTAAACCACGCATTAAGTGACAGTGCATAAGTCATAACAATTCTTTTGTAGCGATAGCGAGGTTAAGACCGAACAATTAAATATTTATCGACGAATGGAAATTAGGATGGTTGCCATACTGAATAGAGTCCAAACTATTATGTTTGTATTTCTTACAACTAGTGCTTAACAACATTTTTTTAAGATGCATTTTGTTTGAAAATTACTTTGGTGTGGAGGTGCCGAGATCTGAACTAGCCTAATTAGGTACTATTTCATATGTCAAAACAACATGTAAATCCATAAAAAATAAGAAAGCCACGTTTAATGGGGTTACCCATTTGAACTAAAATATGTTATATCCCTTCCTTATCTGGTATTGATATAAACGAAGGAAATTTAGGTAAACAAGTTCTTAACGTGCCTTACTTAGTCAATGATTAATAACATTATTCTCATACTAATTTTTATGGTTGTATTTGCCGATTAAACAAACAAACCACTCTTACTGATATAATCAATAAATAAAAACTAATAATAATTTTTATGCTTAACAAATACTAAAACAAAGATCTCTATTTACAACAAAAATGAACAAATTTTAACTTATGTTAATATCATTTTGATTCTTATAACTTAGAAAAGCTACAAAAGTGATCAAATTATTATATACAAATAGTCACTGTGCATTATTATATATTTTTCGTATTAGTTTATCGATTTCACCACAGATGTTTCTTCATAAGAAATTATATGTCAAGAATAAGAGAAATTTTAGGCAAACACTTCATGAATGTCACTCGTACGCTGTAGACTTGTGACCTAAGGCCCGTATTAAATCGTAACATAATATGACACTGGAAACTTTGAACTATACGAAAGAGAACATACAGATGGCGCCACAGACACCTTGAAATTCAGCGTATTAGATTTCTCGACCGTGTGGCGTCTAACACAGCCTTTTCAAAGTCCAGTCCGTTTAACTACTTGTATGATAAAGGAGCAGCTGAGAGTAGTGGTATACGTCAAAGACCACAGTTAATCTAAAGTTAATTGTTGATTGATGAATGTTTGGCATTCGTTATGTTGTTTGTCAACAAGGATGGAACGTAATATTGCACTTGAAACTTAAAAAAAGAACTCACAGATGGCGCCACAGTTACCATTTGATATTCAGCGCTATATCAGACTTTTCGACCGCGTGGTACCCTGTGTGCAGCACAGCTTTAGCTTTGTCAGAATCCCGTCCGTCGAGCCACTCGGAGTAAAGCTTCCTCGCCAGCCGGCTGGCGGCAGGGTTGACGCGAGGCAGTTGGGCGTACAGGGTCTCAAGTTGAGAGACCAGCTCGCGACCGCTCTCGCCTGACGCCGGTCGAGCTTGTGCGCCGCCGTTTAGACATCCTGCGTTGAAGAAACAATTTTAAATAGTATTTAATTGTCGCTTTTCTTTTTGACCTGCGGACAGTTCCTCCTGTGCGTGTTGTTGTTGGTGAAATTCAAGTTCAAATTAAATCAATCATCAGGCGGAATTAGGTATAAGTAAATTCCAAACTTCAGTACGAGAAAATATGCTTAATCTTAAGTTACCCCAAGGAGAAGCCACGACATCTGGCGTTTGAGTTTCTACACGAGGTTCTGGATGTTTCTGAAACCTTCGACGATTGCATACTACAGTACTTCTAGAAAATATGCTTCATCTTAGGTTACCTGAAGGACAAGCCATGACTTCCACGTAGTGGTACGGCGACTTCCCGCGCTTTAGTTTCTGCACCAGGTTCTGTATGTTTCTGAACCCGTTGGCGATCGCAAACTTCAGCACTTCTTTGCCGTCCTTTTCAAGCGTCACCTCGCGAAAGTCGGGATTCCTGTTGAAAATGAATCTGCTTTGAGCTCCTTACCTTAGACTCAGATGTATGAACGTTATAGGTATATAAATGAAATCCTAGGAGATAATATCCCTTAAAAGCCGCACTTAGAAATGTTAATGATAAGCTATTCCTTTTAAGTTAAAATATATTATTCTCTTAAGTACACAGGGAGAACCCTCACAGGAGAATTTGAAGTGCGTGGCCACGTGTCCACGCACGGATTTAATTGAAATTATTCAATCATGGAGTTTTTAAATCTATAATAAGGAGTTGATTTTATAAATCTATGCGCAAATAAGTATAGTTTAAAAATTCCAACTGCCGAGCACAAAATCGGCTCTCTGCCATCAGTCAAATCTTAGGACCGAAACGAGTAAAATTAGCGAGCTCATAAATGTTTATTCCTACTAGAATTGACTTGATGAAGTACTAAATGATAAACATCTATCTGACCTGTTTCAAATTGCGTTAAGAGCACAATGTTACGGCAAGGCCGGCCGCAGGTCAAGCCGGTAAGTAGCTATATCATGAAGCAATTATACGTACTTATTATTGTCTTACTAAAATATAAATTGAGACTAGGATGATGAACTTGCGTATTGATATTTATTTCTAATTTTAAAGTTAAATATTATTCAAACAGAAACTTTGCATTATTATTTTTACACAATTCGGCACAAGCCTTTGTAAAAATATTCCGGGCCGTCTTTGTACAGGAAAAAGGCAAGGCCATTAAATAAAACCGGTGAAGTGCGAGTCGGACTCGTCCACGAAGGGTTCCGTACAGAAGGCGATAGCAGTCTTAGTAATAGGGTCCATTATTACCCTTTTGATACGGAAACCTAAAAAAAGGTCTGTACAACATATTTACCTCAAATTCCTATAGGTAAGCTGCGCATTCGCCTCTTCAAACAGCTCTTCAGCGGCATACAGGAACACGTATTCCACTTACCCTCCGACCCCGAATCGTTTGCCTCGGAGCCCAGGGTCCGCTTCCCTGCTCTTTCTCGTCTACTTCGACCGGTCTTCGGCATCCCTAGTTGTGAAACCATTAACACGCATATCCGTCCCTGCGACCTCAAGCCAGCTCTCTTTGGGCGCACCTCTTCTTCTAGGGCAAGAGAAAAAGTTAATGTTCTGTACAGTATATTCAAATACCTACCTCAAATGCCTATAAACAAGCTGCGCTTTCGTCTCCCCAAACAGTTGCTCCGCGGCATACAGGAACACGTGGTCCGCGTACCCCCCCGACCCCGACCCCGCTCGCCCCCGGAGCAACGCCTCCCCCTCCCCCTCCCCCCACGGCCAGTCCAGGTCGCTGATTGGCGCGTCGCCCAGAGATATATTGCTGTTGGAGAGCATCTGCTCTAGTTCAACTGGTGAAATTAAAGATAAAACAATATTATTCAGAGCAGAAAAATATTCTCTCTCATCTAGTCTCACTATGAAATCTAGTAGATTAGGTTCTAAGTAAAGAAATCTTTAAGAACTAAAAGTCTGATAGCGTCGTTGTATGGAGTTGTCTAGTAGTGAAACGTCAGACATGGAAAATAACAGATTAGCAAATCGTCAGAAGTTAGTATTTTTTCACTAATGGCCAGAATCTGAAAGACAGAGTAGCATAATGACACGAATTTATGTCTGAAATGACGCGAAGTTGTTGGTCCTTTGACTGCCATATGGTGGTTTTTAAAGGTCTGACAATATGATGTACAGGGTGGTACATATTAGAATAAGTAAAATTAAAATGTCTTCAGTTAAAACCCCAATGGACGAAACCCCTAAATTTAAAATATCTTATACTTCAAATAGATAGTTTAGAACTTTAATTAATTTGATTTTAGATGGACCGGCCATTTCATATTTTAATTGGGGTTTTAATTTAGATATTTCAATTTTAGGTATTCTAATACATACCCATACAGGGTTATAATGTATAAAAATAACTGACAAATAAAGAAATTTGATAAAAGTCATGCTGAAACTACCTCTGGGTTTGACTTCTGATGTTGTAGCATTAACCTAAACTTTAAGTTAGAAAACACAAAAAATAGAACTTACTTGCAGTAATAACACAATCGACGTCATGACAATTAAGCATCTCACTATAGAAGTCCTCTCTGGAAGCCTCCAGCTTCTTATCGTAACACGGCATGAAGGTCACATGGTACACCTCACCGGGCGCCACCTCCTTGTGTTTCGAGAGGTACTGTTTGACCAGGGAGCCCATGATCTGCTGAGGAGACTTGGTGGTGGATATGTATGGGAGGATGAAGTTGCCATGAGTTTTTTCGGCGTAACACACCCAACCTGGTAAAAGTAAAACCATTTTTGATTGAGTTATATGTTTTGGGAAAACATATCCTCTGTTCTTCAATCAATTTCTTTTCTGTCGTTTCAGTGTTTTTGATATGGAAAGGTAAGAGATAGACAGAGTTACTTTTGTAATTTTAATATCTTTCACCATTCTGTTTTCTCACTTCAATCCTAAACAGTTTCAGGACCACTAAAATATAATATTATTATTTTTCCTCATTGTCCCACAAAGACAAACCAGTCTTACGTCGATCCTTCTTGAGAATGCTGCTTGTCTTTTGCATACATAATTGAATTTATTAAGCCTCTGCATTAGTCTGTCTGCTTTTTCATAATCTATCCAACCATAAATTTTAACATGTTGAAAAATCCATTCATTACTTGAATTGATGGTGCATCAAAATGAACAAACCTGGACACGAGCTGGCCAGCATCGGCAGATGTCTCCCGTTGGGATCGTCCTGCTGCTCCTGGTACCGCAGCAGGAACTCCTGCTGAGCCTCTAGCAGAGACAGGTCTTCGGCTATTGTCATGTCCAACACTAGGTCTGCACCTAAGCTTTTGAAGTATCCTATTAAAAATATAAATATTTTTTTAATACTAACCACAACTGTTGGTCAATTTGTACAAATGTTATACACATTCCCTGCTGAAAACACATGTTGAAAATGCATTGTTATAATTTATCAGCAGCGAATATGTCAAACTTACACTTACTGCCAATTAGGGATTTATAATTTTTATATTCTTCTTAGCAAGTCGACTCTGGCAGTAATTATATTTCTAAGGGCCAAAACTGCCAATTTTTAAATTAATATACATGAATGGTTTCCTAGCAATCATCCTAGCATCACCTGCAAGTTTCCGGGCAGCTTCCTCTGGAGCCAGCTTGTAGCGAGCTGCCAGGGACAGAGTGGGCTGAGGCGACAGCGATATTACAATGAGGCTCACATTCTTTGTGTCTCCCTTGTTATCCGTGTACTTCTTCTCAGAGAAAACTCTGCAATACAAATACATTTTCGTGGAAAAAAAAGAAAATTTAACTTACTGAAGACTACATTAATGCGATTTTTGAATGTTCTAAATTATGTTGATGTCTCAGTTTTCAATCCAATAGCATACATTACATCAGTACTAACCTAAGCAGCTCCTCCTGACTTTGTCGGGTGACCAGCACACTCTCAGCAGACGTGATGCAACCACTACAGGCGAGGCAGTCAGCTAGCGTAATCTCCACTTTCTGAAGTTTCTGTTCACGACCACTTGATATGTCGAAGTACCCATCCTCACCTATTTTGATTTTAGCACCAGTTTTTGTTTTTGTCTTCTCAATTTTTACTGGTTTAATACATTCCTGCAATTTTTATACAAAATTAATTATATAAGCAATGTAAATAAAAAAAAGCAAATACAATGGGGATATTTATGTGGTGAGGTTATGTGTACTAACTTGTGACGGAGTAATAAAATCATCTAGATCAGTAAGTTGCAATGCTCCACTAAATCTGGAAGCCATTATGTATTGAAATGTATTTATTAAACTTAGAATAAGATTTATATGACCCAATGATTCACAATCAACGATAAACAGAAATCGACAAGAAATTCACAGTAGTCATCACAAACAAACCAAACTTCAATTTTCATTTCACAAACTTGCTAAAAACAGCTGTTTTTGACTTTGACATAAGGTAAGTCTGTGACTTTAAGTGATTTGACATCTGCGTAGGTACTTATTTTTTTAAGAGATCAGTAGACGCCTAAAAGAGGCAACGGGTGACCCTCGCGCTTTCTCGCTCAGCGAATAGCCATAGCTATTCAACGCGGGAATGCTGCCTGCGTGATGGGAGCTCTGCCCAGGGGACCTAATTTAGATTTCATTTAGTTTATTATTTTTAGATAGGATAGTGTAATATATTTTTTCTTTTCTTTGTGTATAATTTAATAATTTAATTAGTTAAATAAAGATATTTAATAAATATTTTTTTAAATATGAATTTAACTTTCGTATTTCGCCAGTGTTGAACTACAAGCGAATCTAGTCAGTAGTTACAAGTAAGTAAATAGAGTCAGAATTATCAGGCTAAGTGAAGTGGTAAAGAACTGCACTTAGCAATTTTCTTTACACTTTATGCAAAAAGCAAGAAAATCGAACACTGTATCACTTCCCAACATTTACGCTTGTTCTCGAACACTTTCCATCATCATGCACAAACACTCAAAAAACACTAATGGGAAATAAAATAGAGCGCCGATACTGCTTTTCTCAGCTTCCCGCCAAAAGTCCTGCGTAGGTACATAACCACTGCCTACTTATCTGACGCCGTTTAAGGAAGAAGTCAATAAACACAGGCAGCATGCCTTACCATCAACTCTTCTATTATGGATCAAAAGCTAAAGGGACGGCGCCAATCATGGATCTAAAGCTAAAGGGATAGCGCGACGACATACAATACGCTGATGGAAGAAAATTTGACCTGAATGCATTTCGTTACCCACCTTTCTCTTTCTAACACGTGATGTGTTAGGGTGTGAATCTTGGTTTCCATTACAGCACTTGATAACAACCCCAAAAGTTGGAAAAAATGATTTAATTACGTAGTAATATAATCTTTATTTTGATGTACTTAGATTTTTATTAAAAAATGAAAAATAATTATACTTGTTTTTGATATAGAAATTTAAAAGCCCAACTATATTAAGGAAACTGACATTTTTATTTTACTGTATTTCTGACTAGGCAAAATTTTTGAAGTGATGGTAATACTTTAGGAAAACAGGGGTTTTAAAGTGGTTAACTCCAGGTCAAAATTTCTGCCATCAGCCTATTGTATGCCGGTTTGGTTTCCATCTTTACCTTTAGTTCCATGAATCAAATCAACCCAAAAACAGCCAATTTTGATTTGAAAATTCTATCAATACTAATATTATAATAGCGTAAAAGTCTGTCTGTATGTTATGCTCTCACGGCCTAACAGCTGAACTAATTTTGATGTTTGATATGAATATACTTAGTTGAAGACTCGGGGTCAAGCATACTACTTTATGCCGCAGGCGGAGTTGCGGGAAACAGCTAGTTATTAAAGTTTTTTTAAATTATCAATGAAACATAAGAGTAGGGAATAGATGAACAATCCAAAAAACATCCAAACGTTTACCCGGTTGCATTTCAAACTTTTCTAAGAAATTTTATCTGATTTTTAAAAATTGAAAAATCAAACTTTTTCTACGAAGGCATTTAAATGGTACTAGGTTTTTATATTTATAATAGTTTCTTTGTTCGAAAGAAGATCCTTTTGAAATCTTTTTTGATGTCTTTAACTATTTCTTTTTTATACTGTTTCGGCAGTTGTTTCCTCTCTCTATCTCTTCTTCTTTGGTGCAGCTTTTTTTCTATTCAGGACATATTTTTTCAATGCGATTATATTATGGACCACCTTACTGTACTCAAAATCGACTTGGCCATATTTCTAGCAGGTAGTCCAAATTAAAATTTGTCATACTTTTGGATAAAAATGCCCATATGTATTTAAAAGAAATATCTAGAAAAGTGCAGTTAATGTCTAATGAACAGAAACATAACAACATATCTTATATATGTTGATAAAAGCATTATAATTCATACCTTAATCGTAATTAACTTACAAAACTCACCGAAAAAAATGGCATCTCTCACACAAACGCTCATCGCAATTCGCTTTCAGGTCATCTGACCATCTGGTCTGTGGATGCCCAACGCTGCGCTTGCCGGTTCGTGGTCGTCTTTCGAGAACCTTTCAGCCCCATCGGCCATCGGTTCTCCGCGCTATGTGCCCCGCCCACTGCCACTTCAATGAACTATTCGCTGGGCTATGTCGGTGACTTTTGTTCTCCTACGGAACTCTTCATTTCTGTCTCGTAGGGAAACACCGAGCATCGCCCTCTCCATAGCTCTCTGGGCGACCTTGAACTTTCTTATGAGGCCCAAAATCAAAGACACACATTGGTCGAGAAGACGCTACGTAGCTTCCCGAACGCCGCCCAGCCGAGTCGGATTCGACGAAAGACCTCGTCCTTTGATTCCTGTGATGATATCGAATTCCCATACATCTTTGTTCACATCGCATACTTTGTTCATTTGTTTCCATTTTGGTTATGGCATCAATGGTTTCGGAAGATAGTGTCTTTGATAACGGCTGCCATCTGGTGGTCGTAAAACTATGACGTCAGAGGCCGAAACGTGGTTCCGAAAAACAACCAGTTTGTACAGGGTCGATGATCATGTAACCCCATTCGATATGAAAATGAATTAATTCCTTTTCGAAAACTGCAAAACTACGCAAACTCATTACATACTGGTTGGTTGCATTGCATGCAGTTACATTGAGAAAAATCAATCAACAGATTCCCGCCTCTGTCGGTTTCCAAGGCAACGAGTAAACAGTGGGGATCCGTCGCGCGAGGCGCTACGTCGCGTCTTGCAATTTTATTATTGTATTCAAGATTTGGACGATCGTATCTTTCTAGAGTTCTTGAGTTTTTGACCAGTTTGGGTAGTGATGGCTGAAGAAGGAGCGGTAGCGGCTGCGGCCCCGGCAGCAGGGGAGAAGGTTATTCACACATATCCCTTGATCAGGGTGAGTAGAGTGCTTTTTTCAACGAATCGATTTGTTATTATGCCTTTGTTTACATGAATTGCAAAGTAAGATTGTGTTAACAATTCGCTGGAAACTGGAGCTACCAGTGCCAGTATATAATTTTTTGTGAGATCAACTAAAACATTTACCTATAAAATGAAATAGACAAATCAGTAACTCCACATCATTTGCTTATGGCCTGAAGTAAATAACTTCTACAAAACAATTAATACGGCTAAAGCTGAAGACCTAAGAAGTACTTATTATTTTGTGTAAGCACTCATTTAATCTGTTAAATAGACATCAACGCATCTTAGAAACCTTTGGAAATACAACGAAGAAGTTCTACATTTGAACGATAATTAAATCTATAAGGTTTCAGTACATTTCAATGTCAATCGAATATGATAAATATGAAATGTGAAACTTATTCAGTTGGAAATGGAAACTAATACCGCGTGTCAAATTTCGGATAAATCAAGGTCCGAGCACTGTCCGAGAGTAGAGGAAGACATGGCCAGCGTACCGCGTCGTCGCTCGTGGCGTCTGCGTATCACCTTACCTCCCCCGTCGTTTTGTCGACATGGGAATCAGTTGGCTAGCAATTTCATTGTCTTAAATACTGAGGTTCATTCGCAGAGACCTTCGCTTAATATCAGGAAATTACGCCGAGCTGTCGTTAATTAATAATTGCAAAAAGTGTAGGCGGTTGTGACTCACAAGGCTGTATTTTAGGCCCTACAAAAAATTGTTTCAATTTTTAACATGATTAGGTAGACTTTCCTTCAAACAAGTTTTTCGGATACGGACGCAGAAATCAAATTTCACGATTGTAAACATAAAGTTCTCGAGACCGCTGCAAGCAGTCAAGTATACAAACATTCGATTGAACAAAGAAAAAATCTCTTTAGCTCCCGTCCCGTACTGCTCGAGTTGCCTACCAGCTGTACACAACGGTTATCTATTCTCAACGGCCTTCACAAACACTGTAAAAACAACTCTATCATTAACGTTATAAGGCCGAGAAACCGTGCCGAGGTTTAGCATTGAAATAGCATTCTACCATAAAGCTCTGACATAAGAACTTGTGTACTCGCCTGTCCTAATATTTTATAACCCATTGTGGATGGCCGCCACACATTCTGTTTATTTTAGCAGGTGGATTCCGTCTGAATCGTTTATGCTATCTTATATTTTGTTTACGTTGCCTACTTTTGAATGAAATGTGGTTTTTCTGAAGTAGTTGGTAGTTTTTTTCTTAGATCGCTGAATAGACGTGGTATCTAGTCGTGTGATGTTACTTCATGTTGATTCAAAAGTTACTTGTACTGCCTTTGTCAGACAGGTGGCTGAATATCCGTTTTCCATCAACAGCATTGCCAAAACGGTCATAGAAATATTATTCTCATTTTAGAGTTTTAAATGATCAATCACGGCGGGAACAAAAGACATCGTATGGCGTGGGAAGGCGTAAGGATACGCAAAGATGATATGGTGGTGGAACTAACTAAGTAATTTGAACGACCAAAGAAGATAACATAAATATTTACATAAATGTTTTCACGGTTCTCACGCCAATTCAAGAATGATTCTGCGAAATTATGTTGCGTACAGTTTTGCGCACTAGAATCGTAAAATAAAAGTAGGTACCTATTACATCATAACTAAATGCAATAGTGAGGTGTAAGTTTAATGTGTGCAGACATTTTTTATTTTATTTCTGACATTTTTGAAAACATGGGGACTTTGATTCCCACACGATCTAATAAGGTCATCAATATATTTTTTGTAGGTTTAGCCAAATTATGTCATATCACATTTTCAACTGTCTACGCACACCAAATTTAGTTAATTAATTTCTACCAAGCTATTAAAATATAAACAGTTTTTAAATGTTTTTTGGATACAATTGGCTTTACCATCAGATTTTATAAACGCAGACTCTAACGACTACGCAATGTTGTCTGGAATTCTTATACTTTCAAATCGAGAAACTGTGTTTCGCCGCTTCACAGATATAACATGCGTTTGAAATATTTATTTATTTAACACTTCTTTGCACACAGTGAAATACAAATTAAATATGTTACATAAAATGTAAACACAATATGTATACAAAAGGCGGCCTTATCGCTCAAGCAATCTCTTCCAGGCAACCTTAGGGTAGTTTGAAATATAAAGAAAGGAGAGATACGGATATGGTGCATAAAGAACAGAACAACGCTAGGCAGAATAACAGAAGTACACGATACATAAACTACTTAAAATAATTATTAATATACGTAAATCAAAAATAAATAATTATGTATATATATTTATATATAATAAATAAACTATAAAAAAAACCACGAGAAGTGGAGACTGAAACAAGATTTACTGAAAAGGAACGAAGCTACAGTGAGGAAAGAAAGTGGGACTTTACTTGCGACTTAAAACTGGTCAGAGTTTGAGCCGTTCGAATAGGCAGTGGAAGGGAATTCCACAGTCGCGTTGCCTTGGCCGTAAAAGAATCAGAGTAGAAGGTAGTGAAGTGAGCAGGAGTTCTTAGGCGTACATTTTCGGCACTACGTAATTTACGTTCTTGTTGAATCTCACTGAAGAATTCGAAGCGCTGTCTTAAGTAAGCAGGGGATAAAGGATTGAAGAGAATTGAGTAAATATCTCATGGTAGAGACACTTAACACTTTCGCGGACAGTAACGTCTCTCGACGTAGATAACAATTGAGTGCCATTGTTATTTTCTTGACTGTCCGTGAAAGTGTTAAATGATCAAGAGCTCAATCAAAACTCTCTATTTTCAGCATTCGGACATGAACGAGGAAATGCGCACTGAAGCGATGGAGCTGTCAGTGACGGCGTGCGAAAAATTCGCTCAGAACAACGAGCTCGCCGCGCGCATGGTCAAGGAGTCCATGGACAAGAAGTTCGGGCCCGCCTTCCACGTGGTGGTGGGGGAGTCCTACGGCTTCGAGATCACGTACGAGTGCACCACCATCTGTTACATGTACTTCGGCGGCAATCAGGCGATTTGCATCTGGAAGTGCTCTTGAACACTTGTACTTGCAGATAGCCAGAACTGTATGCAGTTGGTGAGGTGTTCATGTTGAGGAGTTTTGTGAAACGTTACAGTTGTCAACATAAATCATGTTTTTTTTTTTAGTGCAACATAGAATAATCAAAACTTTTGTCATTAATTGTACTTTGTACACTCGGGGTTAAAATGCATAGATACTTTACCATATTTTTTTTTGACATTTTATGAAAAAACGTCCATGCTAGCTAGTATTTTTCCCGTTTATTGTACTGTATCATATCTAACTAAACTTGGCCATTCCATAATGCTCACTCGAAAGCTCAAGAGTTAGTTATGCAACAATCATGAGCTACTGAATACTTTCTGTTTAAAAATGTGAACACTGTGCTATATAGTATGCCTGTTACTATACTGATTATCAAATAGCTAATTGACCGTTCCACCAACCGGTTTTTATTTGAATTGTTCTGGCGTACGTGAAGTTATTTCGGTAGAACCCTCATTTTCATATGCAAAACCAAGAAAAGTTTGGAATGAAACAATGCGGCCGCGTCATTAACATAAAAGCGAAAAAATATTTGAGTTCAGCTACGATTTCTTTTAGTTCTCTATAAACAAAGTATTGGGAACGTAAATGGTTTGTACAAACTAAGAAACGATCCGGCAATCAGTTTTTGAAGAGAACGGTCACACTCACACTTGCCTTTTCGTAGGGCATTGTTTCCTATATTTAAAATGATATCGAACGATTTTATTCGACATTAGTCATACATTCAAAAATAGGGCTCCAGTAGTTTAGACATGAATAGTAATTAATTAGAATTCCTTTTAAATTTATAAATTGATATTTATAGCATTTGAATATATATTTTTCTTTTTATCGTCAAAATGAGCAAATGATGCATACATTTGACTTAAACACAGAATGTGTTTGATTTCGTACACTGGGACAGTTAAGCACACAATTGAAAGCAGGTCAATGCGACATGACATGAGAGTTGCTACTTGGCTGAGCCAACACACTTTCAGTGCTGTAGGAAAATAGCTATAATTGTAATGGGAACATATTGTATATATACAGTTTGCCAAAATCATACAGACAGTAGAGCCACAAGTAAATATAACTATTGTATGCACCATTGTACTCATAAGAAGGTGGCATATTCAAAATGACTGTTTCAAATCAGGGTCACCTAAAATGACATAATCCCGAATATATTATTAATTGCACTTAATGGCAGTTCATATAACTTGCAAGTTGGTCGTCGACGCAATTATTTTTTTGTCAATTGGCTAGTCAACTAAAAAATAAATTGTGTATTTTATATAATTTATTGATAGAATAGACTATTTCGGAGATACAATTTAAACGAAAAAATTCTTAAAATTATATTTATTTTGTTATTTATTTTTAAAGATTTTATAGTGATGACGTCACGCAGCTATAATGGCCATCTCGAACTTCAAGAAAGCAAAAATTACTAAGGTATTAAAAAATATGTATGTCAATATCAAATGTCAAAGTCAAGATGGACCGCGGCCGTGAGTTGGTTTCTTGTTTGTTTACAATCGCCAAATATTTAGGTACCTACCCCATTTCTCGTATCTATTGCAGATTGGCCTGTTTAATGGACTTTACTGCCGTCTCTTCATTCGTTGACATCTGATTTTTCAATAATTTGCCACCGATTCTTCAATAAAATGTATGAATGAATGTAATGAAGGTGTAGATAGGTTATTTAAGGGTTATGTTTACTTGAACAGAGATGACATTTGACATGGATGACAAGTACGTGAAGCGCCTAATTAGCGCTACCAAACAAAAAATATTTATTCACTACCCAGTGCTACCAACCTAAAAAATTAAATGTGAACAGCCGGAAGTTATCCGGCTACGTCATACGATAACTTTGCTAAAAAATGAAAGTCATTGGGTTTTCTGCGATTTTCTTTAAAAATACTTGCTTAACTAAAGATCTGATTAATGTAATCTGTTCCTTAAGCCTATTCCTCGAAATGGTTTACGAATTAGACATTTTCATGAAAAAGTTAACTAGCCAATTAACCGCGCAACCTTGAGCTAAGCCTTCCGAGATCTATTGTTCACTGAGGCATAATATTAACTATGAGTACGGCAATTACAAAAAGCCTTAAAATAATTCACGTCAATTACATCATTGTTTTTAAGCCATTGTGTGTTTATTTTAGTTTATGACATGGACGAATGTACAAAAATATTAACCATATTTATATGAATATAATATATTTACAATTTTATTATGTACAGTGAGCCCATTGAGAAAGGAACTTCATTTGTAGGAATGACGTTCCTTCAATGAGTGAGGCACATAGAAAATAAAACTTTGTAAGCGTAACTAGTATATTTGCCATGTTGACCACTGTACTTTATGTAAACTTGTTGATTCAAGGCAAAAGCTATTGGAAATTTTCCCCTTATTCCCCGTACATTACCAACTGCTGTATGGAGGTGCTGGTGGGAGGACAAATATCCCCATTTTTATGTAGATTAATTCTAGTTTGCAAAATTATTATACTTAGTTCTTGAAGCAATAAGTTCACTGTATAAATAGAATACCAAATAATATTTTAATTATAATTATTATGTGGGTGTGTGAAGATTATTATTACCCAATAAAATCAATATTTTTTATTTATTTGTGTTTAATTACTAGTGTTATAGTATTGTATAGAGATTAATCGGTTTTGCCTTCATAAAACCGAGTACTCAGCCAAGTAACTCGGTTCTGTAAAATGTACCGAAAATGAACCGAATGCTAATGTGAACATTTCAAGACAAGAGGACCATGTTGCTTTTTAGAGCCGCTTCAAAGAACTTGCTTCCACTATTAAAGTTGTTTTTATTATTTATGAACCCTTTGAACGCCAATTTGAACGCAAATATGAGACATTCATACACGCACACATTCGTATGAATGTATACATGTATATGTAATAAGATGTCATTTAAATCAGATATGCCATTGAAAAGGTTAAAATATTCAGCACCAACACTCAGCAGTTGAACAGAGTTATTCCACCGAGTACGAGTACTGAAAAAGGTGCCGAGTATGCCGAGTACCGAGTAACAACCGAGTATTCGGCCCATCTCTAGTATTGTATGACCTTTAAAGCATTTGTAAATTTACACAGGGTGTTTTTTTTACTTTTTAAAGACCTGTGTTATGTAAAAAATTTCTACCTCCCATACAAAATCCTATCAGCCGATCACTAGATTTAAATGGGAAGGGGAAACTTTTTTCTTGATTTTCAATATTTTTTTTAAAGAAGGCAGGTTAAATAGTCAGCTGTAAGTATATGGAAATAAAACAAATTATGGTTTTCAAATTAATAAATTTTAATACAGGTCATTATAAATTTCAATAAATTCAATTAATAAAAATATTTGCGCCTGTTTCCGTTGTGATGTATAATTATATTGTATACACCAAAGATTGTAAATTCTAGATCTATGGTATACACAGTGTTGACCAGACAAGGTTTCACACTATTGATAATACTGGAAGATCTGTTATTTGTAAATAGGTTGAAAACTAGTGCTGAGCATAGATGTAAAAAATAGACGGATGGCGCATTGCCAGCTAAGTGAAACCGATAATACTGTATCGGCCCAGAGTCCCTAACCCGCGCTCCGTCCGGGATCCGTATATTTTTTAGATCCATAGTAGTGGGTATCAGTACTTCGCTTTTAAATTGCGCCTGAAGTCTAGTGCTTTACTATCATCTCTTAATTCCATATAAATGCGAATAAGTAAGCGAGATGTCGCCCTTCATTCGGTATTGCGCTATCTCGCTCACTTACTCGCATTTGCATATATTTAAGAGATGATAGTAAGCCCCCTGGTCGCTACGCCGGCTATACATTAGGTTTGACCATAGACTTTACTCAGGTAAACACGCCGGGCGTGTTATCGCTTTACGTTTTCAGTTTTCGCTTACGTACATCAACAATTAAAATAAAAGACAAGTACAAAATGGCGTATACAATTAACTTTAAACGAATGTAGCTTTAAAAACATAAAATTACAGGATAAGGCGCGAATAACACCTTCATACTTCCGCGTAAGTCAAGTGTGTTTTGAAAACCGCTGGAAGTACGGAGCTGCAAATGCCGAACGTTCCGTGACCACGGCCGGTGTAACACGGCTGAAACGTCGGAAGTAGAAGGATATTATACGAGCTTAATCCCGTAAATTTATGGCGTATACAATTTCAGAAACAGGCGTCAAATACAAAAGTGCTTCACCAATTGACTAACCTACGTCTTTTACATAACCATTGGCACATAGAGTGATCACATATTTATATAAATACTAAATACATTCCGTACGAAAGCTAATACATTTGTTTAATAACTACAATATTAAAATTCACATCGTAATAACTATAGGTACGTTATCTGTCAACACATAATTATGAAACGCTCATATAAAAATCTACACAACTGATAAACGTGATAAACTTATCTAGGTCTATCTAACAAATGTATGAATATAATTTAACATTTTTAGGCACGATTTTATCAAATTCTGTGTACTGGATACTATACTGGAGCACTGGGCAGTTGGGAACTTACATATTTTAATCAAGCACCTATATTTTTGTGGAATACTCTTTAACCGCACACTGTTGAGGTTTAGTGTTTAAAGGAATTGTTTCTAGCAGAAAACGATGCGAGTTTTGAGTGAACTAATATGTTAATACAATATGGCATAACAAGGCTGGACAAAAGTAGACAAAATTTTAAATTTTCTTTACTAAAGTTTAGGTTTATAAAGAATTGTGATTTTAGTAAATTTCAAGGGTTAGTCAAATTGCATCCAATCCATCTCCCAGTACGTAATCAGGAGTTGCTTCGGTTGTACTGGGAAGTCAAGTCGCAGTGTGCGGTACTATTAAACGACTAAATAAATATACGAGAGTAAATATGGATAATAACATCTACAGTACAGAAAATGCATTTGTTTTCATCAGCAGGGACATTCTATTCGGCAAGATATCTGCATCATGTTCGATTATACAAAAATGTGTTTACATGTGTTTCTCGCATTGTTGCCTTATTTTCTCGCTCTTTTACACAGGTTTCTCGGTGATTAGGTCCGAGAAACCTACTCGTTATAAACTTGTGTAAATAAAATAAAATTTATATATATATATATGTCCCTGCAATAAAAAGTACTATTATTAAAGCAGATTACAGAATTACATTATTAAATTATCATAATGGAAAAGAACACATATTATGGAATGACGTAGATGAAAAGTTATCATAAAATGCAGATTTGTGAAACTTCAGTTATACAGAATATACTTAACTAGGTTAATAAGCTTTTGTTACACCAATTTGAACAAATTTCATATCAGCTCACTCGAACGAGCATGGCACTTCTTTAATACGTTTCCAAACATTGCATTTAGTAGTTTGATCAAATCTTAACATACGGAAAAATCATTATCTAATTATTAAAGTAATGATACATGTTAAAATATTGAAAAAGCGTATCTTCCTATAGAAAGAAAGACAGGTACATATGTGAATAAGGCGTCTTGTCACAGGCATTGCCCTAAGAAGTGGACTGAATTCAACAGGAGTACTATTTTTGATAACCGTGACTAACGTCAAAACGGCGACCTGAATAGTTTTTGTTCGATACCGAACGATTTTTACTCGACATATATTACACGCATTAAAAAAAAAAGGCTCCAGATGCTCACAGGATGCGTGTAAGTGGGCCACGTAGACAAAGCATACTATTTAGTATACTTTTCTCCGTGGTCTCGTCACCGCGTTTTATGTATGTAAATCGCCCTAATGCGCTTGCGACTACATTAAAATTAGCTTCAAATTCAAAATCACTGAATCGCGCTGTCCTTACAATATAATTGCAAGTTTTAATCAATATATCCTTGCTGACACCCGACGCTAAGTTTTCTTACATTCAGTTTCCCAATAACATTTCACTAACACTGACCTAACAAAGTTAATCACGAATTTTAATACTCGGCACTCTGCATAAATACATTAAAGACTCATTCACCCAAGCGGAGACGATTTATGTTAGTTGAATTTACTTTTCCAATCAAATATATAATTTTGTCTGCACTTTGGTGAATAAATCCAAGTCTATTGATATATCCGTCTAAACCGTAATTAATTAAAATACATCAAAAGCGTCGAATATTTTTCGCTACTTATATCTTTTTATAAAAATTAACTTGTCAAAATGTGTTAGTGGTATTGTTCTTAAAATGTTTATAACTGAAATAAACAGATCAGAACAAAAGATTTACATAGGTCTAGCAAGTTTTTATTAAATGGTGGCTATTTCTTTATTCCAAAATGTTAATTTTAATCATTTTTTTTTATCAAATAACATCGATTGCAGTTTAGAGGTACGAACGAGTAGTCTGCCACCAACTAAACGCTGAACATAATACTGACATACATATATATCAACAAATCATGCCTTCTCAGTCAGTATCATATAAAGTGAAAAGCAAGATAGTTCCTTAAGAAAAGAAACAGCATGTTTAATGAGTTTCTACAAATAACAATCGCTCGGTTTTTGTCTTGATATCCAGTTTACCATATAATTCGTCAGAGGGTGTTCACAGGGGGGCAGTTGATTGCATTACAAATCCGGTTTGCGATTGAAGTTTGAAAAGCCAATGACACAGGCACTGTTCTATCAAGGTACAGAATCAGAATCAGAATTTATTGCAAATCACTGTTTTACAAGATCTTACATTAATTATCATAGTACAAGTGACGCCCTGTAAGGGCACAGCAAACATAGGCGCTCGTAAATTTTAAAGGAGAAATTAATAGCCCGAATATTCAAACGCATTTAAATTATGAAATACGAAAATGTAGTGCTGTCTCTGTCTAACAAAATATTAAAGTCATATACTTTTATTAAACATTACATAAAATGTTTGATAATTCAGCTGTAACATATATCAATCAATCAATCAAATATTTATTTGCATAAAATGTAGGTTGTACAGTGATGAATATATTTTTGAAATATTTTTAATATATATTAACACAAGCAGTAAGTAGTTGGAACCATGCAGCCTCTTATTAATATAAAGGTACACTAGCTTGTCATTAATATAAGTCTCAGCATTTGGTGTTAATACTACCGAGTTCGAGACTCGGAACAAATCGTTAGGAAGACATTCCTTCTCGTCAAATGAACACAACAAATCACAAATATACTCCTCAAACTATAAGTACACTCGCGAGCAAAATTGCAACTAAAAAAAAAAAAACAACCAATATTATTACAACCGAATTTATTTGTTAGATTATGCTATATTATAAAATGTTACATGGATTATTTTGCTCACAAGTGTATTTGCCGAACGATCAACATGATGTGATACGTTATTAAATAAAAAGAGTAAATGTATACTTAGCTTAATAAGAATGTGGAATCTAAAAAGTTTCTGCTTAAAAGAAGTAAATTTTTACGATCAAGTGGAATAAAAAAAAAATGTCACAAATTGACCGCGACAGAGATCTACGAAGCTTTTAAAAGTAATCTCAAGAGGTTTTCTTAAAAATAAAACAGTAAAATTGGCTAAGTCGAAGGACATAACGTCAATAGATATTCGTATTAATAATTAGAGATATGGATTTCTGCGTTTACTCGGGATTGTTAGAACGTGTTTTGTCCGGGATGGACGCGATCCGAATAATTCATAACAATTTGAATCACACAAAATTGTATTATAATTTTCACTACTAGCGCTAGCGTAGTATAAAATAGAGTGCTCGATAGGAATAGTACTAAATGTTTCCGATCGGTGGAAACTGCAAGCTCAATTTAGCTTTCTATACTTCTCGTTTAGGCGCCATCTGTTAAGCGTTTTAGTAAATAAATTCTTTGCGCTAGTGTCGTTACATATTAATAGAGGCAAAAACAGTCAGATCGCGCTATGAAATGACGTTAATGTATTCACCAAAACCAAACCACAACTGCGAGGGCAATTTTTAAGTATTTAAAATCGGTGACTAATATGAGATTGTAAAAAGTTCGATTCACCTGTAACCATTCCAAATCGAACGCAAATAATTCGACTCACTGGATTTTCATTCTCAAAAATAGTTGTCGCAGTCATGGTTAGGTTTTGATAATATGTTAACCTGTTTTGCAGTTTTTACGATCGGCCCCTTGAGCGTGCAGTATTATCTACGGAAACAAACTCAACAACAGAGTAAACGCAGACCGAGCTCGAATACAACCTTACAATAACAGAGCACTAACCGAGGCACTACACCGTAGTGTAGTAGTATGGTGTTCGCTAGGAGGCCGGCGGGAAGTGCGTGACCAGCAGTTTGGTGGCCTTCGCCAGGTCGTAGGCGGCGGCACGAACGTGGTCTAGTGACGTTGGAGTGGCGGAACACCACTCGCACAGGTCGGCGCAAGCTGAGCGTAATGAGTTCAGGACGGATTGCAGCTCGCTGTCTGGACACGACTGTAGGAAATATTTATTTTATTGTATAACGTACCATACAGACAACTTTTAAATATATGTTGCACATTAAGAATTTTACAAATTCCGAGCTATTAAATTGTGCAAAGAACAGTGTACACGATCAAATTTTAACTTATACCAGTGACAGAAGTAAATAAACATTATATAATCGTCATCGTCATTTCATCGTCAGTCCATTGCTAAACGAAGGCCTCTCCCAATGATTTCTATGCACTAATTATATTACTCTTCCTTGCACACAGCACAACAGAGTATGAATATTATTTATTGTACAATACATTGCACACAGGATAACACAATGCATTTTAAAAACTACTTAAAACAGTGAATGTGCACTGAAGAACCAACAATAGGGTCACAGCTCAGCGAAGGTCTTAGCTCACAAAAATAATTAACAAAGCACTGATATACTGCTGTGACCTGACTGCCTGACTGGCGATCGACTCCAACACACAAAAACAATCAAAATGGTAAAAGGTCTTATTGCACAAGCAATCTTGGAGTTAGTCATAATTATTATATCGAGTGGACTGCATGGTCGATCAATTCTCAAACAGTTTTTCAGAACCGCCATCACCTTCTGCCCAGGACCAACATCTTAACGCCTAACCTTCCGAAGCACGGAAACATTTTTATTATCAAAGGTTATTCAAGCCAGCAATGTCCTAACCAAACTGGAAACAACTAAATAAAGTCCACTATGGCTACAACGGCTGCCTGTTGAAACTTTGCGCCACACTTTCACACAACCGACGTGGACCTATTGGCATCCAATAGGCTAGTTTCCAGGGTCAAAATACTAACATTAAAATTAATCCGTCATTTAGGGAATCAAAATATATTAGTAACGTATTAATATAAAGATATAACACATCAAAGTTTAGGAGTGGGGGCTCTCGTGACGTCACATATTACGAAAAAGTGTAGCACACTGTGACGTCACACGGAACTAAAACGCGCCATATCTTTACCATTCATATGCCGTGATTTATTATCAACGCTGAGATACATAGGAAACTGCAGGTCAACACAGTTGGTGAAAAGATCGAATTGGCTTGACAGAAAGACAGACAGACAGAAAGGCAGACAGACAGACAGACAGAAAGACAGACAGGCAGAAAAACAGACAGACAGAAAGACAGACAGACAGAAAGACAGACAGACAGAAAGACAGACAGAAAGACAGACAGACAGACAGACAGACAGACAGACAGACAGACAGACAGACAGACAGACAGACAGACAGACAGACAGACAGACAGACAGACAGACAGAAAGACAGAAAGACAGAAAGACAGACAGACAGAAAGACAGACAGACAGACAGACAGACAGACAGACAGAAAGACAGACAGACAGACAGACAGACAGACAGACAGACAGAAAAACAGAAAGACAGACAGACAGAATTTATAATATTAGTATGGAAGTATGGATAAATGTTAAACGTTATCTATGTGCCATTGAATATTGTATTTTGTCGAGTGAAACAAATAGGAACAGACACAGACCTGCGGGAACAGCAGCAGCAGGTCTCTCACGGCGTTCCTGATCGCGTCGGCTCGGTCCAGCAGTCTCGGCCTCCGCTCGCGGGCCGCAGCCCACAGTTCCTGTATCGCGCGAGTCACGCTCTCGGCACGTCGCTGCACCGAATGAGATTCCGGCATCTCCGCACTTGACGGCTCCGATTCCGAACAGCTTTCTAGGGCGCTCGCTGTTAGCGAACGATCTAGCCCGGATAGCGTTGTCAGCTGAAATGTTTTCAGTTTTTCAACTCGGTTGTGTTTTTGTTTGTGTCAAGTGTGCGGGTTTTTCGTGTCCCGGCTGTTATCGCCTAGTTGCGTCAGCACACGCTTAGAGTCTAGAATACGCTGTCATGATTCCAGATTTGGAGGCACCGGTTATTACAATCGGACGGCGGTCATTCGGCTGTGTCAAATGCCTTTAGGCAGCCTAAAAATCAGACATTGTCAGCGTCAGCTACTAAAACATCTCAAGTCATGTTCCTATTCGTCTGAATTCCATGTAAAAACAGTTACAGGGGGTCAAACGGCAATCGCTCCCACCCACTGCTGGGCATAAACCTCTGTCTCTGCCAATTATTCTCCTGATATCGTCGACCCACATAACAGCTGAATGTTCAGTACTTCGCCTTCCGTTTTTTTGGATACCGCTCAATACTAACTGAGTAAAAATTGGATACCGCTCAATACTAACTGAGTAAAAATTTGTACAAAGACGGACCGAAGGGCCGTCCAGATTCACGCGAGAATTCTCGTTAAGAAAAGCCGATCGGCTCGCGCTCCACAACGCGAATGGACACAACCTTTTCTCGCGTTCTCAGCCCGTTTAACTCAAATCAAAATGCCGACAACACGGCGAGAAGAGTACGAGAACGCTGTCCGCATTCACAGTTCTCGGGCTTTTCTTGTGTTCTCGCAAGAAAAACCTGTGTATCTGGACGCCGCCAAATTATCTACTATAGTATGCATAACAGTTTTTAATTTATGTTAGTTTTAATTGATATGGTCTCATTATCCCGGGTTAGGGTATCTATTTCAAGTTTAAGCAGAGGATTATCAATGTAAATTATCTACTTATACTTCACACCTTATCTACTGTGTTAAGATTATTTGTGCCAGTTTTATTTATTGCAAATCTGATAGGGAAAACTGACACGTATCAAATTCAAGATCACTTTTGTGCGTCTGAGAATAATATAGCGCCAAAAACGCATCTTCAGTAATCCCATTCACACAAAAAGAAAACATTACTCCAAATCATTAGTACTACCAAAAAGGAAAAGAATTAGTAAAATTAATGATTAGTACCTGGTGTTTAGTAACCTGCCAGTTATTCTTTGGCCCCTCTCTAGCCTCAAACATACTGACCGGCCGTTGTGCGAGTTTCGATTGCCTTATATCCAGTGCATTTGCACCGGATAGCTCCTCCGTTTCTAAACTCCTCCCCCTTTCAGGCTTGGCCACCTCTACGATATTACTACTCATACTGTCATTCACTGAAACCTGTGACGTCATACTCTGATCATCGTCTATACTATTAGTTTTCAATACACTATTCTCTTTCGTCAACTGTTCAACAATGGATTGCAAATTCCTCAACTGATTCTTAAGTTCCGTTATTGTTGTTTCTTTGTTGTCTATCTCTTTCTTTAGATTTGCTATCTCGCTCGTTTGTGGCACGGTCACTTGGGAAAGCCTGGGGGATTGAGTTGGTCGTATTTCTAAATTGAGCGGTTGTTCGTTGAGTTGTGATTGGTTGTAGGTTGATGATATTGTTTCCCTTGGCAATAGGCTTGACATCTATAGAAAAAAAAAATGATTATTGTTGCAGCTCATCATAGAAATTAATGTTGAGGTGCTCAATTTACAACCGCCTGTTAAGCGACGGCGAAATGCGGTTAGTCGCCATTAGTGGCATTTTCTACTTCCAGTTAGATCGTGCTTCGGAAGGCACGTTAAGCTGTTGGTTTCGGCTGTCATCGTTAGATGTGGTCGTAAGCTGTTGGCTGATTTCGTGTTACGGAAGGCTCGTCAAGCTTTCTGATGTTTGTTAAAATAAAACTAGTCAAGTGAGTCTACAAAACTGCAAAAAAAAGCATGTCTGTCACATGGGTGCCCTCCTTATTATTATTTTATTATATTTTTTTAGTATTTGTTGTATAGCGGCAACAGAAATACATCATCTGTGAAAATTTACGGTTCAAGAAATACAGTCTGGTGACAGACAGATGAACGGACAGCGGAGTCTTACAGCCATATTCTCAAACGTTTCCTCAAACTCGACTCAACCTTACTCCAACTCATTGGTATGATTATTCGTCACTAGCTTCCTTGACTTAAGATTTCTCGCTGAAGGTGAGTATCGAACTGTCAAATATAAGGTTGGTCGAGAGGTACCTTGAGGCGGCATCGAAAGTGGTTTTTAATCAGTTATTTTTGCAACTTTTTGCCTAGTTAACTACTTAATTTGTTTATTTATTACTCTATTCTTTTGTATTTTTCAGGTTTTGTGCTTCGGATTGTTATAGGTTAGGCAGGTTATAACCTGTGTCTTTCCTCATTGGAGTTTACTGAAGCAACCAATTAAGAATGTAATTTTCAAAGAAAGTTCGGTTAAGTTAAGGCCTCCTCCAATGAGTTTGAGTGAAGTACGTCCTTAAGGTTATGTTTAAGAATACGGGGTTAGTCATAGTCCCCTTTCGCCGTTTGGGTACGAAACTTAAAAAAAAAACACGTTAGAGGCTAAGAGGAGGCTTCGAAAAACTCAAACTAAATAAATATTCTATTCTATTAAACACTTGTCAAGGTGTACAGTCTATTGCGGATACTCACATCAAGATCGCAGGGCGCCAACGCGGCGTAGTCCTCGTCGGAAGCTACGGAATCGTAGAGAGGCTCATCGTCAGATATCTGAGAGATGTGCCGCAAGTGGCTCGCACACAGCACCGGGTTCAGCGGGCCTGACAGACCTGCCAACAATCAACTAGTTTTTATAAATCATTCGATTAACAATTGTTTTCGCTTGCCGGGAAATAGCTCCATGCTACTGTCGATAATTACAAAAAAATGTTTTCATAGTGTTCCGGAATTCTTGAGTAGTAAATTGTCATTTTTCACTGATGAAGGAAATAATGATATTTGACTTCTAATTCTGATTGTATTTGAATATTTCATAATCAATCTGTCTGAGCAGAACGCTGCAATATTTTGGCCATACTGCCCGCAGACCACACAACATCGAGAAACTTATTTTAACAGGAAGTAGAAGCAAAAGACCAAGAGCCCATTACGGTAGTCGGATCACATAAAGAGTGATACGCACTAGATCGGGACAAATGGCGAGAACTTGTTCAAAAAGTTGTTCACCGGGGCCATAAACCTCATTAATGAGAGACACATTTCAGAGAGAGAAAGAGATTTGAATATTAAATCCTGTTTTGCATTTGCACGCCCAAATGCTTGATTGCTAGGACAAACTGTTCTGTAATATCTGGTTGTATCTACTATTTTAATGCAAATAAATATTTTCTTTCTTTCTGGAAAAGATTGCACTAGCGATAAAGCTGCTTATTGTTTATCTTTGTTACAGGTAAAATATCTTTTCATGTAATTCTATGGTGCAAAAAAATGTTTTTACTTAATTAACCATAAGTACTACTACAATCCAAAACTTTACTCGCCAACAGATTGGGATGGGATTTAAGAGATTAAAAAGAGAAACAATAAAAGATCCAGTTGACTGTTTATGAAAGGGGGTAAATAAATTAATACATAAAAGACTCAGTGGGGGGCTTAAACTGGAAATAAATATTGTCAAAAGAATGTAGTATGAGAAGAAAGGTCTACCTCTGGGCTGCAAAGTAGCGATGTGCTGTCTCCTTGTAGCATCTACCAGAACGTCCCGGAGTAAGGTGGCCATCTCAACCATAGACAGTCGAGCCAGCTTCTGTCGTCCTTGGTTCCGTGGCGCAGATAGAGCGGGGTTCACCGGCAGGAATACTACGCCGTTGCGTTCTAAGCCGGTTGCGCTTGTTTGCCAGACTGAAAAATATACTAACAGTTTTGTAACTCTTTTTTTTACAAGATAGCCATATTCTACCCTATTTAAGAGATTTACTTTAAAGTTGTCACAAAATGCTAATTTTTACATATTATATTGAATAAATGTCTAATTGTCAAAAACCCCGATCCACAAAAGTATTCATAATTTAAAAAAAATACATACTTGCTTCAGTTTCACGTCGGTCTATTTCATCGTAGATATCCATAACCAACTCCTCAAACAGGTGATTGGGCAGCTGAAATGAGAAAAATATGCCAGTTTGGCATTTACATTCTTCAAAATTTCATTAAAGAAATCCTAAAAAAAACCAAACAGACACAAAAAGACAAAAAGCAACCACAACATATAGCAGCCGAAAGTAGGAGTCATTTTCTAAACATTGGAAACAGTGAGCTACCAAAAACATTTTTTTTCAGTCTGTCACCTTAAGGAAGTCCTCGAACTTTCCTTGAAAATGACAGTCTTAGTTGGTTGATTGAGCAAACTCTATTAAGGTTATAATAACAATTCTAAACACAAAAATTGATATTACAAAATAATAAAGTAAAAAAATAAAAAAAAGTAGATAACTAGGCCAAAAGTGGCAAAAACTCGTTTTTTATCCACTTCATTTCATTTCAAGGAGGCCTCAAGGTACCGCTCGACCAACCTTATATTTGACAGTTCGATACTTCCTTCCAATTAGAAATCATCTCAAGTCAAGGAAGCTTGTGATGACTAATCATACCAATGAGGTGGAGTAAGGTTGAGTCGAGTTTGAGTGAAGGTTTAAGAATACGGGTGTCAGAATCTGCGAAAAGGCTAACAATGAAGTTTGTGGCCCCACATGTGCTTTCAAAGCTAACTTAATTATAAACTTGGTTTATTTCACTTGAGTCACCTGGGTGATCAATTTCCACTTTTTTTATTGAAATCACCCACTGGCAAATCACCTGGGATCTCAAATTCCACAACAGTAAAATAATATCTTTTTGTATTATGAAATCATTCCAGGTGATTAAATTCCGCATGAATTAAATATTTTAATTTGTTGTCAATTAGTGATAAAAATCCATACTTCCATACTAATATTATAAGTGCGAAAGTCTGTCTGTCCGTCCATCAGTCTGTTATGCTTTCACGGCCAAACCGCTGAACGGATTTTAATGAAATTTTATATGAATATAGTTGAAGACACGGGGTCAAACATAGGCTACTTTTTGATGCAGGCGGAGCTGCGGGAAACAGTTATTATCTTAATAAAAAAAACTTTAATTTAAATAAAATTTTAATAGATTTTTAAAAAGGTTGAAGATTTATTGAAGACTTTCACTGTTAGTTACCAGGTGACACTTACCAATTGCAGCTTCCCCCGAGCAGTTTTAGCCAAATCGGTCATCTCATGTGTGTCATGTGATCGCGGTACGATGTAGTGCCGTCCAGATGAATGGTCGGGCTTCTCCCCGGTGAGGAAGTAGATCAAGCGGTCAGTGGCCTCGTACACCAGCTCTATCATACGCTCTGCTAGTTCACTGTGTCCGCCTTGTCTGCATAATGCAAGAAAAAAAAGCTAGTGTTGAACACCTTGCAAAGATGACACATGTATAAAATCTATCAACACTAATACTGTTCTAGTTTAACTGTACATTAATAGTGATTTGTGTTTGAGGCAAGAAATTATCAACGTCTTCTACCGATCCCTTCAGATACCATTTTCCAAAGTTCAATTCAATACATACAAGTCACTTTTAGGCTTCTTTGCAGTCATGTATAACAAAGAATGGGATTTTTTGCCATTGTCATACAAATCATTTGCAAATTGAAACTGATAAAAATTAATATATATTTTTTTTATTATTCTTAAGTATGTAAATATTTTGTTTATTATTAATTTTGTTCCTATTATTTATTCATTTATATCGAGTGGGTCACATCGTCAATCAACCCTGTACACTCCAGCGTCCCTGACGTGATTCCTTTAACCATTAAACCATTGGCAGCATTGACCAAAAAACGTGACTTCCGAAGCACGGAACATTATTCCTATTATAAAAGCTGATCTGCTATGAAGTAAGTATACCTAGCGCAATCAGAAGGCGAGTTTCCAGCGATGTCTCTGGCGGTGGGGTCGGCGCCCCACGACACCAGCAGCTCGGCCTGCGCCGGCTGTCCGGCTCGACACGCCACGTGCAAACATGTTGTGCCTTTTTCCTGAAACAACATGGGAATATATGAGTATTTATGTATGACTTTTTAGAACTAGACTGACTTTTGGCGGGAAGCTGTGTAGAGCAGTATCGGCGCTGTATTTTATTTTCCAAAATTTGTGTTTTTTTGAGTGTTTGTGCATAATAATGGTGGATTATTATTTGCAAAGTGTTTGATAACAAGCATGAGTGTTGGGAAGTGATACAGTGTTTGATTTGTTATTTTCATGCTTGTTACCAAAAGCTCCTAGTAATTGCTAAGTGCAGTTTTTCTACCACTTCATTTAACCTGATTCTTCTGACTGGACTTGACTACCGACTAGACATTTTGACTTGATGAAACTACACTGTAGGACAGAAGAAGATAAAAAAATTAAGATATAAATCCATGGCCGTAAAACCCATTACTAAAAAAAATAGAACTAGATTGTAGTCGCCATGTATTAATAGTACATATTTTTGCCTAAAGTTAAATAAATAAATATGTATTTAAAGGTGCATGCCAAAAATTGATTTAAGTGGAGAAGAAAACTATTGTCCATACTAATATTATAAATGCGAAAGTCTGTCTGTCTGTCATACTTTCACAGCTAACCAATGAACGGATTTTGATTAAATTTGGTATGAATATAGTTGAAGATCTGGGGTCAAACATAGGCTACTTTTTGACACAGGCAGAGCTGCGGGAAACAGCAAGTATTCCTATTTATTTATGTTAACAAAGCTTACATTTTTGCTCTTTCTTCTTTTTCTCTCTCTTTATCTTTTTCAAATAAAGAAACTCCACTGATAAGAGCCCAGCTTTAAATTTATGATAATTTTACAAAATATAGAATAAGTCCAAATTAATTAAATACCCAAATGGTAAACCAAATTTTAACATTTATGAATTATTCACATCAACACTTACAATGTGATAAAAGTAACAGCATTGACTAAAGAAAAACAGACACTTAAGAGAAATGGGGGTAATTTTATTTATAATTCTTTTAAATACATACCCTCATATTAAAAACAATTTGTTAAGCTGATCTTAGCTAAAATGTTTTGCGCCTTGTTTCTTTACACTAAATATATTGAAAAGGAGAGAAAGGGATGACAAATGTTTTAGCTAACATGTTTTCAATATGAAGGAATATAACAGCTACTGGCATTTGGTAGCTAGATTCATTTATTCATTTATATTTTAAAAATTCAGTTGATGCAGTTGTCCAATGACCTTTCATGAGGTGGGCCATACACTTTTCTTTTTGTACAATAAATAAAATTAAAATAGTAAAAAATTACTGCCAAATACCAAAATTCCATTTAGTTGTATTGGTTTTAACTATGTGCTTCTTTTCTTTGTAAATGGTGCAATAAAGTGTTCATTCATTCATTCATTCATTCCAATCCCTAAATTCTTAAAATATAATTATATTTTTTTTTTAAATCTAGGTGTATAATTACATGATTGTAATAATTGGGGTCTGCTCCTTGTGCCAAAAGCCTCATAGCAGTGTCCAGCGAGGAGCTCCTCACAGCACTGTGCAGTTGTCTGCCAAGCTCACTGGGAGGCTCATCACGTCTCGCACGCAACACATATGCTAGCCTCAAGTGTTTCGCAAGTATGAACTCCGATTTTATGGGACTAAAAACATAAAACATTGGTAAGGTACAATAAATAATTAAAAAACACTGAAACAAATTGAATGCTTACTGTAATGGATCTTTGGGCTGTGGTTTCTTCCTTAAATGTTTAGGTGCTGATGTGTCTAATAAGGAGTGCTCCCAAATACTATTCACATTCTGTGCTGTGAGTGCTTGCACCATCTGCAGGTCAAACGTACAGGAATGTAGGTACATAATTCTTTTTTTTAATAAATGATAAACAACATGGTACACGGACTAACCGCTAGCAAAGAAGGCGGCCATGACCCTTGGCGCAAGGATTTCACGTGGGATATGTGACGTCCCATACTTCGGTGAATGCTACAGCACTCGGCACATAACAACAGCCCGCGGTTGATTGACGCCCATGAAGGATCTGTATCAACAAATAATTAATGAAAACACTCGACAAACCAATTAACTTCTCCATCAATTTAGAACACCGCCCAACTGACCTGATGCTCCACAATCAGCACATACTTCCACTGAAGAACGATGCTTAGACCGTGATATCATCATTTTCTATTTTAATGGAAGACAAGACTGTCTACAAAAGTGAAGAAACAGTCAAACAGGATAAATTAAACTTTATTTATTTTACAAGCTCATCTGATACAAAAATAAACCATCACGGATGAATGAAAAATGACATTTTTTTTTTATAATGACCATAGACTATCACCAACGATGTCAACGACACACATGACGACACATGAACGACACCGAGACAAAAATCGCAGTCTATTGATTGACCGTGAATTGGCTAGTAAACTTTTTCATGAAAATGTCTAATTCGTAAACCATTTCGAGGAATAGGCTTAGGGAACAGATTACATTAATCAGATCTTTAGTTAAGCAAGTATTTTTTAAGAAAATCGCAGAAAACCCAATGACTTTCATTTTTTAGCAAGGTTGACGTATGACGTAGCCGGATAACTTCCGGCCATTCACATTTAATTTTTTAGGTTGGCAGCACAGCGTAGTGAATAAATATTTTTTGTTTGGTAGCGGTAACTAAGCGCTTCAAATGTCATCTCTGTTCAAGTAAACGTAACCTAATTACATTCATTCATACATTTTAATGAAGAAGCGGTGTCCAATTATTGAAAAATCAGATGTAAACGGATGAAGAGACTGCAGTAAAGTCCAATAAACAGGCCATTAAACAATAGATACGAGAAATGGGGTACCTAAATATTTGGCGATTGTAAACAAATAAGAAACCAATCGCGGCTCGCGGTCCATCTTGACTTTGACATTTGACACTAACATATATATTTTTTAATACCTTAGTAATTTTGCTTTCTTGCAGTTCGAAATGGCCATTATAGCTATAGTCAACTAAAAAATAAATTGTGTATATTATATATTTTATTGATAGAATAGACTATTTCGGAGATACAATTTAAACGAAAAAATTATTTTGTTATTTAATTTTAAAGATTTTATAGTGATGACGTCACGCAGCTATAATGGCCATTTCGAACTGCAAGAAAGCAAAAATTACTAAGGTATTAAAAAATATATATGTCAGTGTCAAATGTCAAAGTCAAGATGGACTGGGAGCCGCGAGTTGGTTTCTTGTTTGTTTACAATCGCCAAATATTTAGATAACCCATTTCTCGTATCTATTGCATATTGGCCTGTTTATTGGACTTTACTGCAGTCTCTTCATCCGTTTACATCTGATTTTTCAATATTTGGACACCGCTTCTTCATTATAATGTATGAATGAATGTAATTAGGTTATGTTTACTTGAACAGAGATGACATTTGACATGGGTGACAAGTACGTGAAGCGCTTAGTTAGAGCTACCAAACAAAAAATATTAATTCACTACGCTGTGCTGCCAACCTAAAAAATTAAATGTGAATAGCCGGAAGTTACCTTGCTAAAAAATGAAAGTCATTGGGTTTTCTGCAATTTTCTTAAAAAATACTTGCTTATCTAAAGATCTGATTAATGTAATCTGTTCCCTAAGCCTATTCCTCGAAATGGTTTACGAATTAGACATTTTCATAAAAAAGTTTGTGGAAGGAAATGTCCGTGGCGCGCGGGAAGAACTTCATATCTCAAAAACAGCTACTTTTAAGGTCCATCCCATGTTAAATCCATTTTCATGTTTAACTTGCACATCACAGTTGATCGAAGGTAAACGCTAAGTTCCTTGAATATTTTGGATTACTTTTAATAAAAATCGACGTATCAATGTAAGAATTAATTACAAATTACTCGTAATTAATTATCAATTAAAGTTTTAATTTCTAATTTTAATTACATAATTACATGTTATTTTTTTTAGAAAGTTGATAAAATTAAACAATGATTATCAAAAAAAATATGATTTAAAACGAGGCATTTTTATAAATTTTAATACTACTTTTTAACATTTGCGCGGAATGTTAGTAAGATTTTGGTAAATTAATCACTGTTATGTTATGAAAATAATATCTCAGCGTCATGATGATGACTATGATGTATTTAAAATAACAACCTGCTTAGTTCTCAAAATTAAATGTTGGTACTAAATGATAAGAAATACGAAAAATATTTTTTTAAGCAATTATAATTACAAACTAATGTAATTGTAACTACAAATTACTACTGTAATTCAATAAAAAAAAAATCATTTACATGTAATTTGAATAAAAGTAGTTCAATTAATTTGATATATATATATTTTTTTTTTACAATGAATTAGGCAAAAAGGCATACGGTCCACCCGATGAGTAAGTGGCCACCGTAGCCCATGAACGCCCGCAACACCAGGGGCATCACGTGTGCATTGTCGACTTTTGAGAAATCCTTTAACGTTGTTGGGGAGCTCATTCCACAGTCTCACCGTACGTGGGGAAAAAATTATATTAAAGCGCACCGTACGCAATCCTTTGATTATAATGAATGCGGATAAATCCTCTGTCGATGGGGACAGGTACGATGGTAGAAGGTGGGTGTGGCATCATCTCAAATAGTTCCTCGGAGCACAACCCTTTAAACAGGTCATTACACATTAGTCACGTCTTAAGCTCAGTGGCTCCACACCACCCCTGTTATCTTGGGATCGCCGACGATTCTCATAGCACGCCTCTGAATGGAGTCGAAAGGCTTTAATTGACATTCGGGAGCTCCCGCCCAAAGGTGACAGCAGTACTCCATATGTGGTCGTACTTGCGCCTTGTATAGTAGCAGCCTTTGCTGCGGAGTAAAGAACTGAATTATATTAATTAAATGACAAAAGTAATTAATTACGCCCAACACCGATTGCCCACATAATTGGCTAGTAAACTTTTTCATGAAAATGTCTAATTCGTAAACCATTTCGAGGAATAGGCTTATGGAACAGATTACATTAATCAGATCTTTAGATAAGCAAGTATTTTTAAAGAAAATCGCAGAAAACCCAATGATTTTCATTTTTTAGCAAAGTTAACGTATGATGTAGCCGGATAACTTCCGGCTACTCACATTTAATTTTTTAGGTTGGTAGCACAGGGTAGTGTATAAATATTTTTTGTTTGGTAGCGCTAATTAGGCGCTTCACGTACTTGTCACCCATGTTAAATGTCATCTCTGTTCAAGTAAACATAACCCATAAATAACCTAACTACATCTTCATTACATTCATTCACACATTATAATGAAGAATCGGTATCCAATTATTGAAAAATCAGATGTCAACGGATGAAAAGACGGCAGTAAAGTCCAATAAACAGGCCAATAAGCAATAGTTATGAGAAATGAAGTAGGTACCTAGATATTTGGCGATTTTAAACAAACAAAAAACCAACTCGCGGCTCGCGGTCCTTCCTGACTTTGACATTTGACACTGACATACATATTTTTTAATACCTTAGTAATTTTTGCTTTCTTGCAGTTTGAGATGGCCATTATAGCTGCGTGACGTCATCACTAAAAAATCTTTAAATTTAAATAACAAAATAAATATAATTTTAAGAATTTTGTCGATTAAATCGTATCTCCGAAATAGTCTATTCTACCAATAAAATATATAAAATACACAATTTATTTTTTAGTTGACTAGCCAATTATCGTATACATAAAAACATACATGCAAGTATCTGCTATCTCTCTTGAGATTCAAAATCAGGATCGTCTTCGTTTAATTCGGGATCAAACAGGGACATTTTATATACAAAATATACAATTATATGTATATTCAATTATTACATTATTTATAAATTTATAAACGTGGATTTCTTAAAAAAATTAACGCTGATTGTCGAGTTATTCACATACAAAAAAAAATGAAATATCTCTTCAATTTTATACTAGGTGAAAATAGGTGTAGAAAGCAAATGAACGAATAAAAAAAAACCATTTATGTCGAGTTATCAATTTCTTCTCGCGCGCCACTCTATCTATGTACACGTCACTCAGTTCACGTTCACTCACTCACTTTTCATTTGACAATCAATCAAATTAATCCAAGAGTGATTTGGATCCGTGGAAATAAAAATGAAGAAATCTTTACTGTTGTGTTTTATATCATGTCTTTCATTTACATTAGCTCTCCAAGAAACTTTGGTTTTAGTAGATAATCTTAATATAAGAGAGACTCACTCTATGTTCTTCAAATCATTACAAGGTAAGATGGTCATGTCGGCAACGCGCCGGCAATCGTACGTATATCCTCAAAGAACCAATAAAAATAATATATTTTGCTTTTACAGATCGCGGCTATGCTCTAACTTTTAAATTAGCCGATGATTCCAGTTTAGTTCTGTCGAAATACGGCGAATATTTATACAAGAATTTGGTCATCTTCTCACCATCAGTCGTCGAGTTCGGCGGACAAATTGACACGGAGACTATTACTAAATTCATAGATGATGGAGGGAACCTTCTCATAGCTGGAAATGCTGCTGCTGGTGATGTTTACAGGGAGATTGCTTCTGAATGTGGCTTTGAGGTAAGACTGTGTGTTTTTTTCTTGTGAACTAACATATGACATACTATAGGTACATCAGTGGTCTATTATGAGGAGGACTCACTGTAATAGCTATTCATTTGAATTATTTCCAGATGGATGAAGAATCAGCTGCAGTAATAGATCACTTCAACTACGATGCCTCAGATGATGGCGAGCATACTCGCATTATTGCCTCTCCAGCAAACCTGATAAAGGCGCCCACTATCGTAGGGAGCTCTAACAACCGCCCGCTGCTGTTTGAAGGCACAGGCCTCATTGTGGATAAGGACAACAGCTTGGTGCTTCCCATCCTCACTGCAGATAGCACAGCCTATAGTTACAACCCTAAGAGTCAGGTAGCTTTTTGATTTATTTTATTGTAATATGATAAAACATTACAGTTTCAAAATTAGCCTCTAGACAACAGAGAAGAATATGGTGTAATGATTTTCAGTTGTTTCTAATATTTTATTTTACAAAAAAGCATTTACATGTATGAAAAACAGTATTTTCAATAGTAAGAGTTGAAACATTGACAATTAATTGTGAAGGGTAAGGGAATAAAAGTGTCTGCAATTTATTTGTATTTTTTTGGGACAAAGGCCTCCTCCATAGTTTCTGTATAAATCAAAAGAATTTAACAACTAAGAAAAGTTAAATACAAAATTTTGGAATCTGATCTTAAAATGCATTGCAATTTTATTATTTTAATGAACTATGGCTAGCTAAGCCAGTATAATAAGTCCCCTGGAAGAAGGTCATTGCACAATTTGGTATTTTTTATTTCAACCCTCGGCTATAAAGGATCTATTTTTAAATATTTATATTTTTAGTATGATTTTTATTCTATGAGTACTTGAGAATACATTTTTCAATACACAGGTGAAGGAGTACCCTCACGCCGTCGGTCGCAAGACAGTCCTGATAGCAGCCCTGCAGGCCAGGAACAATGCTCGCATCGTGTTCAGCGGCTCACTGTTCTTCTTCTCCGATGAAGCCTTCACTGCCACAGTAAACAGGGTTCATGTAAAGGTTGGTAAAATGTGTATGATACTGTGTAGCACCAAGACAGACCTTCTGTGCAAGACTTGGTGCTATAGATCAGGCCTAGAATAGATCTGCATGGAAAAAACACATAGGTTCTAAACCCAAATTATAAAGCAGTTTTTAAGAGATAAATTATTTTTCTAAACCAAGTTCAGCATATTATTATGAAACGTACATAGGCCTCAGATTTTTCTTTTTTGTTGTAAAATGTGCTGCTTGCCAAAAAGCGCATACCACTTTTATGTAACTGATTTCAGATATAAATCCAAAAAAGAATGTGGAGTCTTGGATATAGTTTGTGAAAGTTCAAGTTATAGTTTTAAAACATGTCTATTTACTTAGAAATGTAACTTGTTTTCAGGGAGACCAAGCTAAGAATGAGCCGGCTGGTAACAAAGTGTTAGCTCAGCATCTGAGTGCTTGGGTGTTTGGGGAGCGCGGCAGACTGCGCGTGCGAAGTGTTCAGCACATGCGGCAGGGAGACAAGCAGTCCTCTAACACTTACACCATCACTGATACTGTTGTAAGTAGTGGGTTATTGGACATAATTATTGGAATAAAATAGCTAGTTACATTTGTGTAGGCCAACATCCAGAAGTTTACATTCTGTGGCTGATATGACGTTTAACAGAAAGAACTTTATACAGTAATAATATTTTTATTGTACAATTGAAAGGTTGTAATTTTTTTTAACATCAATTGCAAGCATACACCTATACTTGTTCTTGTAGCTACAAATTATGCAAGTTTGTAAACTAACTTTCAGGTGTACAGGATTGAGATCGACGAACTACAGCACGGCCAATGGCAGCCATTTGAGGCTAAAGACGTCCAGCTTGAGTTTGTGCGCATTGACCCATTTGTCCGCACCACCCTCAAGCCAAAACCTAATGGAGTGTATGAAGCGGTGTTCAAAGTGCCTGATGTCTGGGGAGTGTATCAGTTCAAAGTAGACTATGATAGGATTGGATACACAAGGCTGTATCACTCCACACAGGTAAGCATGCAGGCCCATTTCTCAAAAGTTTTTTTTTATGATATACCCTGTTCAAACCTAGGCCGCCTTTCTTAGTTTTAGTTTAAATAAAATTGTAAGTATATTAATCTTTTACTGCTAACTAAAAGGTATTTTTGTGTATTATCGATCACTGGCACAGATGGTGTGCAAAATCTGTCAAATTCAAAGTCTTTCAGTTTCCTTTAGTAACTCTAACAAAAGTAAAAGCTTAATAATATCTATAATTGAATGTTCACAGGTATCAGTGCGTCCGCTGCAACACACCCAGTACGAGCGTTTCATACCTAGCGCGTATCCTTACTACGTGAGCGCATTCTCCATGATGATCGGAGTGTTCATCTTCTCATTTGTATTCCTCTATTACAAGGAGGACTCGCCTAAGACTAAGAGCGAATAGGCCAATATTTTAAGTTATTAATTTCACTAATTTTCACAAAGTGTGAGTGAATGTAAGCTTGTATTGTGAAATGTTTGATAATAAAGGTAAACCAATTAAAGTTTTTGTTTTCTTAAAATTGCTTTATCAAAGCTATCTTAAAAGACGCCTGAACAGAAAAGAAACCAACGCCAACGATGATAGGCAGGATCAGGCAGGTAGACAAGCTCTGACACATCTAAAAACAATGTCATGTACTTTTATATAAAGACGCGTATATTTATTTAATTAGCATCAAAGCTTGATGTTTAGATAGATCAGAAAAAATTCTAAATCTATGGCGTATTTTCTTAGTGCACTAAAGGGTTTTTTTTATTACTATGAATAACGTAGGTCTGTTTTTTAGTTTTGTTGGCCTCTGAGTTCTCAAAAGTCACTCAATCCATTGGCAGCATCTGAAAACACGCAACGATAAAATGAAAATTAAATAATGAAACAAGTTGTAGCCATAGTAGCATCCATACTCCTAGGTTACAAATAATCATAGATTTAGTTTTTTTGAGTAATTACTGAATTAGGTATTCTACTAATTTTTATTTTTTCTTCCATAACAATATTTTTATTTTCAGAAACAGAATGATGAAAGAATTTTTGTAATCCGTTCAAAAATAAATAAGTTATAAGCCTTTGAAATTCGGTGGAAGGGGAAACTGTCAAAAAACAAGAAAAGGATGCACTGTGTGAGCTATGACGTCACTGCCACTCGGTTTCGTGCGTACAAAAGAGATAGCAAGACGTCCCCACCACGCTCCCACTTTTCTTTTGGAGAAAACTTTAAAATCGAATTACTGCCTTAATTAACAACCAATTTTGTTGTTATTTTCAGAATCGGTTACTTTTTAGTGTATATTTTGTTTAGTATAACAGTATTAACCAAGTATGAATACAGTCAAGTAGCCTAATTTTTTCTTTTTGTTGAACGCATCCTTACTTAGTCAGTTGACATTTGAGTCCAAAATTCTTGAACGCAACGGTTTTATTATGGCAATGCCGTACATGTCATCGATGGCTTTGTAGTTTAGAATTTTGGTAAAAATATTAAAAAATATACTCATTTAATCACAAAACAACTTAATATTATCATTATAAAATAATAATGTGCCAAATGGTTTGCTCAGACTGCTTATATTGGGTGTAAGTGATAAACTGACAAGGTTTAGTGTGATTCGTGTAGGCAGTGAATTAGTGTCCCAATAAATCATCCAACACGTTATTTTTTTTGTAATACTTTTATGTTAATATGTTGAATTGAGTAGTGTTTAGGAGTATATTGTGATCAAGATCAGTGGTTAACAGTTTCCTGTGGATTGGCTCGCAGTGATGTGTTTACATTTGTAGCAGGACCTGTGAGTATGATGTCATTAGTATACTGCCATATAAAAGTGTGTTGGCTATGTGCCCATCCGTTTACCTCCCAGTTGTGAATCCAACAGTTGTGCAAAAACATCCACGCGGAATAAGCTCAATGAACCCTATAGGTTATACTTGAGTCAATCCAGATCACTATGATGACCCCTGAACTCCTGTACATTGAATTGGCAACTTCAGAATTTTCAAGATATCTTCTGAACTTTTAAGATAAAATTCAGTGAGTAGTACAGAGTATAATTAAAATAAATTATTATAAAAAATAATTTAAAAAAATATCTTTCTCTCTCTCACGGAAAAAAACTTTGAAACCTATTGAAATTTTAAAAGTTAATGTATTCCAAATGAGTGTCTATGTCAGGTGAGTGATAACTCCCTAAGCTTGGAAGATAAGACATGCAGTAATGCATTGTCACATTATTACTGTCCTACTAGTTGATTGCAACTCAAGGCTGCATACCAAGTGACCTTCTTAGCATTATAATTGTTCCTGCACCTACTATTTGTCTATGCTCTCTTTATTTCATCAAGGCCGGACTTTTTTGTCGGAAAGCTGAAAAGAGCTCTGTATTTTATTTTCCAAAATTTGTGTATTTTTTTGAGTATTTGTGCTTGATAATGGTGGATTATTTAATAAAAAATAAGGTGTTGGGAAGTTATACAGTATTTGATTTTTGTGATGTTCATGCCTGTTGCCAAAACTTTACTTGGCTGATTCTCCTGACAAGACTTGACTAGGTACCAACTACACTTTCAAACTTGACTAGGACTTGACAAAACCACACTGTAGGAGTGAAGAAGATGGAAAAATTCAGAAGGGCTATAAAGGACTTGTATCCATGACCTTAAAAAATCATCAAGGCCAAGGAAATTATCTTGATTAGACACATCACATCCACTAAGACCAGACTGAACTAATGAAATTGCAAGATAAATCTGTTTGTATAAAATGTAAACATTGTAGTTAATCAATTGATGAGAAGTAATAAATCACTAATCTAGATTGAAGTAATAACTGGAAGCTTCTAATACAGATTCAGGTTGTTGTGTAAGTAAAATAATTATTTAATTGAATATTTCGGCTGTTGACTAAAAAATCTCCTCAATTTATTTATTAAAAACTTATTTTTAATCATTTCAAGTGAAAAAGAATTCATGTTCTTAATGAGAATAAAATTTTAATTTAGATGTAAATATCCTAACCATGGAGTTAATTGGAAATCAAATTCATAGTCCTGAAACCACATGTTTGAATAATAGCAATAAAAATTTAGTAAAGTATTGAAATTAAGAGTATTAAAAAACAGTATTCTCATTGTACTAAAAGATACAAGAGCAGATCACTTCGAGTGACCTTGAACATATTTTATTGAATTTTCTTTAGATGACAAATAACATAAGTCTGTAGTTTTCACACTTAATACACAAATTCTGGGGCATACGATACCCAAAAAGCAAGTCATAGTATTCATTAGTTATTTTCTTTGCAGGTTATATTGTGATTGAAGGAAGATGGATCCATCGCGCCGGCAGCGCACACAAACCAAGGCCACTGCTGAAGAGCAGGCCCTGGATCAGATTGCCAAAGAGGTGAGTATTTTTGGTTCTCATAGCGGTATTGATGTGGCCTAGTCATTAGAATAGGACCATGAAAAATGTTAAGAAAATAGAAGCCTGTAATACTGGTTAATGTCCAAGTAATGGACAAATTACAGTAACAGAAGTATATTGTACTGGTTTGTATTTATGTTCATCTGTTCCTGATTTTCTTCCAAACTACTAGTGATAATTACACAAATGAGGTATAGTTGGAAAGGTCTTAGTTATTCGCTGGTTCTTATCTAAAGTCGCCGTCACGAGAAGGTATAAATTTAGTAAACAAACTAATCTCTACTATGGTGTGTTCTAATGGTTACCTAGCGACAATATTATGAGTTTACCAAATAAAATCAACTTTAATTACTACACGGGTACGACCAATTCCCCAATTAGTCGGGTAATATTTTGCGATATGTCAATGATGCATGGTACAGGAACGAGTCCGGCTCTGTGAATGTAAACATTTGGTCAGCCATTTAATTTTGGTGACAGTTTATCTTTTCACTTTTGAAACAAATAAATGAAAGAAAAGTAATACAATTAATCAATTATGAAATACACGCGGGTGGTTGCAGCGATCAACAGAATCATCTAAAACCACTCATAAATTTTAATTCTCTCTAAACATTAAAATATGTCACAAAAATACATTTTTTTCTTTCATTCAAATGTTGCGAACCCCTGAGCATTTGTTTACATAATTTATATCATCTCGTGACGGGGACTTTATATAATGTCACGTCAAATTTACAGCAGCGCCATCTAGAGGGCATAAAGTGAGGACCTGAAAAAAGTTTAAAGGGCTAAATCAGCACATCTCAAAAAGATATATGCCTAAACTTTAAATCTTGCAATCAGTCTTAATCCATTATAGCATGTCTGTCATATGTCTAACCTAACTATCTATAATTTAATATAGGAAGTAAATGAGAGGGGTAATAATTGATCTCTTAGTAACTGAATCATCAATCTAAGTCTTGGCCAATCATGGGTCTGACTCGGTGAGGTGCACTTCGATGCACTATCCTTATTTAACTATGACTCTTGATGAGTTGTCTCTTGGAGAGATCCACGTAGACTGTTGGTTGTGGATCATCGTATGATGCGGGGAGTCGTGTGCGTCTGCTTTAACTATGATTTAGGATACCGTCCCACTATCAGGACGAACAGGCCTTCTGTCCAATTTAATAAGATCTTAATGATAACTGACTGTTAACCTAATCATATTAAATTTGAAACAGCGCCATCTAGCGGGCATAAGGGACGAGAAAAAATAAATCATTTTTGTTGATGGCATGGGGGGTATCAAATAAAAGGGCTTAATTAGCACATGTCAAAAATATTAATATTGTAAGCTTTTGCTCGCGGGTTTGCTTGCTTTAATCTGATATTCGAGAATATTTGCATACAAATATATTGGTTGGTTAGTGTCCTTTTATGAAGTCAAAAGCACAAGCATCTGTCTAATTCTATTAGGCTAACGATAAAATGAGTTTACAGACATAACTTTACTCAATATTGACTATTCAAAGAAGAGACAAAGTAGGTCAATGTAATTTTAGAAAAATATTAATTAGGCCTAAAAACAGAGTTAATTTTATGCACACAACTTAAATTGTAATGGAGTAAAGAGAGCACAACATAATTTGTATAACATACATACAAGACTTCTTACATCATTTTGAAAATTAAAACCATCGCCCATTTATTTACATTCAACTTGTTCATTTATTAAGTAAATTAATTAAAATTGCACTTGCGAAATTGAGATGCGATAATAACTTTGTTATCTATTGATAAGATTTCAAACAGTATTTTTTATTGCAGTATTTATATAAAAGGGCTCAGTTTGAAGATATTCATGATATTTTTTACAGTATCTTTTAAGTCTGTATTTTAGGAGTTTTTTTAGGAAAAAAGATGATGAAAAATGAGTGTGCCCCCTGGGCTATCTCCAAAGTTGCTGGTTTTAAAATTTTAATAAAAATTCAGAAAGTAAACCTTGTGCTGAACTTTACAGAAAAAACGTGTTATGAAAGGGGGGTCCTTTCGGGGGTTAAGTGATAATTTTTTATAAAAAGTTTTTTAATCTGTACCATATGGTATGCCGTATTAAAGGGTTCTTGTGGCAGTCTCCAATGTTTTATTTTTTATAATTTTAACAAATGTTTATTAATTACTAAGGGTAAATAATTAAAAAAAACTATTGCCGCCTCATATCAATATTAATTTTGCCAAGTTGGCTAAGAAACAATTGGCGTGGCCATAAGAAGCTCAGTCTTCAAAGAAAGGTTCTGTTTTCAAATCCTGGTCGTTACCTACATAGTTTTTTTTGTTGTTTTTATTTTTTATTTGTTTAATATTACTTTTTAGGGTTCCGTACCTCAAATTGTTAAAAGCGTCTTGGACTACTACGGTGACCATGCGTCTGTTTATACGGGCTGTATGCGTGATATCCCACTTTTGATTTTTCACTTTGTGACAGTTTACATCAAACTGCTGATTATGGACTTTCTGAAAAGTATTCTGCTTCGATCATTCTTCTTTTGAATCGTATGAATCAAATCTTTAAAATTCTGAAATAGCGGTTCACCTAAGTATTATTTATTAGTGGTCAAGTCTTATGTTTTGTTTAGGTCTTGAATCAGATTGCTTTAATTGGTCACTTCTCGCGACTCATTTTATGGACATTATTTATATAACAGACATGAAAATATCGAATGGTTAATATGGTCAAGTTTTCCTGTACACTGTTGTCAAAATTATTGTTTAATCGATATTGCGATGCGTCTCGGCCTCTGAAGTGATTCCTTTGAGGACCAGCCGGGACCAAGGGAAATGTACCAATCCTTTGCACGGCAATCATCTTTATTATCAGACAATCAGGTGATTCACGCCTGCAATGTCCTAACCAAACTGGAAACAAACAAACATGCTTACCCTTACACTGTGAATTGAACCCACAACCTCCGGGTCTGCAGGAAAACGTCAACCACCGAACTAAGAAACACTCCATTTCTTATTTAGAAGCGGAAATTAAATAATTATACATACATCTCACGTTTGAACTGGAACCACAATATACAGCACTCAACTTTGCACCAAACTTTCAATTCTGTCAACTAGATGCAATCGAGTTCCCGCCAAACGCAGCATTATCATGCGCATGCACATTATCGCGCATGCTCAGTGCAACGAATGCAGTAATCTACCTGCGCGGTCTGCTCGATCGAAATAGACTTCCGCATGCTCTCACCTTCTTGACAGTTCAGTGCGCGATCATAATAACTTCACATTTATATTCACGTATTTTTCGTCGTGTCGACACAAAAAAGATGATAATCATAGAAATGCCTATAATGGCGACCAATCCAAGTCCAACCACGCAAGACGATACTCACAATCGTCGCACACGATTTTGGTTCCTTGGTTGTCGAGCTCTTCTACCCAACTAGTTAAATCCAAATAGTTCCAATGTTTTTGTTTAACTGATCTCGGAAGCAATAAAAGAGGAATTTGATAGGAACTTCATGATTCAGAGGCAAGTGCAATTTGCGGGTGCTTACTTTACGAATCGTTTCAATAGGGCTGCGTATCGGCTTCTTGTAGCAATTAAATCATAATTATAGACTAGTAATTAACTATTGAGTTCTAATCATGAATCGAACCCCCTCTCTTCCCGTGGGAATGTTAAGTAAGGGAATAATAGCGATGTATGTACCTGACTGGTCTCGTTTTCCACCTAAGCCTAAATAATGCAAAATCTTTTAAATTTCCACAAGGGTTACCTAACAATGGGGGATGTTTAATATGTTTAGGACTAAGTTTCAATATAACTTTGAAATAACATGTAATGTTATGTCGAGTGTTTTGACCATGACGTGCAACCGGAATATAATTTAGATTATGGGGCATCAGTGAAGTTGATAGCGGTCCCCGGGATCCGTAGCAACCAGCCGAGGACCCAACCGAGAAGGCACTAAAATGAGTGAAAAAGTGATTATTGTCGCATCAATGAAAATATAACAAAATATTAGAAGTAATAATAAGGGATCTCGGCCGCAAAAAGCGCGTTTTGAAATTTTTGACAACCCTGGATGATGGCACTAGTCTATTTATGCGCAAGCGCATGCCACTTGCAGCGGATCGGGAGCGCAACAAAACGACACTGAGCGAAAATAGACGTGCACGATTGCTCCAGCTATTTCCGAATTAAGGGTCCTGCCATGCATATTTATTAATTAAATATTTTTTTTATCTTTTAAAACTAGTGACTTGCCCTTCTTCGTTTGAGTTTATCTCTGTTACCTTACAAGCAGAATGGTTTCGTATCCTGGGTTCTGCTGTAACGATTAGGGTTTATTTTTATGACCGGCCGCTGCCGCGTGCATAATGTCAACCCTTACAAACTAACAGAAAGAAATATTAGAAAAAATATGATACGCAACACACTAGACTACTTCTTTCATACTGTGTTTCACAATAATAACTATATTTCTACCCATATTATGGGCAGCTAGACGGAAACCAACCGGTTCCATATAGGTTTCCCGAACCGGAAGATAATTTATTATGCTGTCGCGACTTGAGAGCGCTCCGATGATCATGATCACTCACCACATGATATATAAATATCTCGTATAATTAACTATACCAAAATAGACAGAGATGTAAACAGACATTTTATTTTATACTAACTTTTGCCCGCGGCTTCGCTGGCGTAAATCCCATTGGAACAGAACTTTATTTGGGGATGAAAGGTACCCTATGTCCTCAGTACGCCCAACTGCATGTTAAATTTCAGAAAACTTTGTTGAGTAACAAAAGCGTAGAGAAATAACTCACTTTTACATCGGCATTAGTTGTTGACGGCAGTTCCGCTTAAACATCTTAGTACCCCGATAAAACGCGCTAATAAAAGCATAAGCTTTGGTCATGGTCAGAGAGAAAGGAACTAATCATATATAAGTTAAATCGTGCTTAATATATGTTTGTTAAGTTAACTTATATAAGCCAGTTATTGTATGGTGGGCATTATTAGGGCACAAACAGGATAGGCAGGCAATACTTTTATGAAATTGAGTAACTTATTTTAGTACTTACTAGTTATTATTTATCCTGTGGTAAGGTTAGCTTTAAAACCTTACTCAAGAATCGGGCTATGTCCAAGGTGGAGTGACCGGTGACCTGGGCATAGCCACAAAATAGATATAGAGTACTACGACGACGTAGCTATATTTATTCTCACATTAGGGATGAAAACTAAAATAGGTCATGTTGGGCCAGCACCTCAGGTTGTTGCCCTGCCGCCATCGATCCAGTGTCCCAGTTTAGCGGCCTGCCCCCTGGACCTATGATCTAGATTACAGGAAATCGCCTTACTAATGGACCGACCTGTCGTACCTAGATGGTGTCAAACTGTCAACCGATTAGGTTTTGGCCTCTGGACGTGTTTAATCGAGGTCAACTCGGAGCTAAATTAATTAGTCTGTTTATTAATTGAAACAATTTTGTTTTTGAATGTAAGTATGAGCACTGACTCCTATTTGCGCTAGTTCATTACAATGGACGTTCATTTGCTTTGTCTACAAAACTACAAAAGTCTACACGATGTTAATGCTCTTGTATAAATCTAAACTAGAAATACCATAACGGATAACCACAATACATGAAAATTTACTTTACTAAGAAGTATTCAAATGGACATTGCAGAAACTTAACTCACTCGTACATAAACCCTATTAAGTCCCGTTTTTCACATTTCACGGGCTCGTCATCAACCTTTTTTCCCTGAACGATCTCATACAGAACCTTCATTTTCTGCTTATACAAAATTGCAGGGTTTTTGAAATTTCTCGGGTCTGCCACCACCGTCTGGCAGTGACGTCAAGCCGCATCGATCTGTCTGCCTCCCGACGTTGGCTGCCTCCACCACCCTGGCTTATGCAACTTTTTCATATTTTACACGATTCAATTTTTGCGCATCATGTAGAGAGGAAATAGGTTTTAATGTTCTGTAGTAATCATATATATATGGGCCTTTCTGATTGGATAAGGTTTTGCTTGGATGGAACGGCGCTTTTGCTTCCAACATTTTATAGTAACACGGCGGATGGGGTTAAAAGGACGATTTTTCGTAGATTTTAGAAGTTCTAATACTCTTTCTACTAGAATAATAACAGCTAAAAGAATCTTCATCATAGAATCAGATTTCCTCGTGAGTAACGGAGGTGGTACCAAAAAATGTTTGCTTTCGAAAATGTTGCCCATGGTTGGCTTTTATTTTTTGGAAAACTTTTGTGTATTTTCCAAATTATTGTCTATTATGAGTCTATAGTAACTAGACTTCATCCTTCTCTGTCTGTTTTAGATGCGTGGCTTATTTGTAGCTTATGGTACCTATCTAGATGGTAATCAATCCTAGGGGGATTCTAGTTCTTCACCTCCAGCGAGAACAATAGCTAACCCATAACGTAACTGTCTCGCGAGACTGCCTGGTGGCCTGGTGTAATATGATGTTTCTTAGTTCATCTATCTGTACTATGTCATAAACTAGGAGGTACACCAGAGTACCGTACTCATAGCGTGGTTTTCCAAATTCGATGTAAATTATTAACCCAATTTTAAAATAATCTGTTATAATTAAATAATGCATTTGCATCATATTTGCATGCTGTTTAAGCATAGCGTCCGTTCGTGTGTTTTGTAATTTATTTCCGCAGTTATGTAAATATCCATTTGACGCAGCTACAAAAAAGGAGTAATATTATTTTTTTACGGCACCATTTTGCCCATATGAATATTTCAATTCAATATTTATGACTGGAAAGCGCATCTGGCCCAGATTACGACATGTTGCGTTACGAATGTTGTAGTAAGTAAAAATGTGCAATGAACGTAGGGTCTGATGCGCTAAAAATAGTCGACACCAAAGCACGTTGCGCTGTCCCATCTGCTGTCTGCTAACTATTTAGATTTCTCACAGTTATTTCGCGCGACATTCTCTAGGATGCATAGAGGGTTGTTCCTCTGGGCGGGCGGCTGGAGGGGCGCTGGGCGGGCGGAAGGGGGAGGGCGCTCCAGCGTCAGCGTCAACGACCGCCACTCGTCTGTCTGCGAGCGCGAGAGAACCCCGTTCCGAGCTGCAGCCGGACTTACCTTTCAACTTTCCACAATCGCGGCAATCGAACATCGGTATCCGTTCGTTTCGCGTGAATAATTACCTCGGTGCCGTCCGAAGTGTTGAATGTGATTTATACTGTTACCGTTCACGAGTGTAGGCGTGCTGTCACACGAGCGGCACGCACGCTGACGGATAATCCCTGACGTCCGCAAGTTTCGGCGACGCATGCCGGCGGCGGCGTGAAAGTGTGTGACACTGCATCGCGCTAAAATAGACTAGTTTTTATGTACAATGCGCTGCACTTCCTAGTGTCGCGACGAGGAATTATGTTGTAAATTGTTGAGTGACGATGGTGCGGTTCGGACTGGCGATGGTGGTGGGCGTAGCGCCGGCGTTGGTGTCCTGGTGGCGCGGACAGGCCCCGGCTTTGCCGCCCCCGCTGGTGGTCCCGTCGCCGTGCTCGGAGAAGGTTCTGAGGTGGCCGCCCCCGCGATCCCCGTCCTTGTCTGACTGTCTGGAGAGCAGTAGCGATGAGGAATCGGCTCGTTCGATTGTCTGTCTGGTTAGACCTAAACTAGTGAGTAATGTTTACGTTTCTAAAATTGATGATTGATCTCTATTAATATTAATTTCGTGCGTGTTCATGATTAAGTCTACGATACTTAAAGACTAGTATAATGTTCAAGAATTTAAATACTTATCTGTTTGATTGCGAAGAATTAAATTTGCAAACAAAGGATTTAGCATCATAAGTTTATCCGGTTGCGTAAGCTTTGGCATTGATCAATCTATCGGCGAATCAGGTAGGAAGGAAATTATTGTGCAATAACAAAAATGCAAATGTGCATGATGGATTCAGAAAGTACAATCCAAAACATTTAATTTGGAAAAGCATTTTATTGGGAAAGCTTAAGAATTAATCACAATGTGGTATGATACCATGATAACGGACATTTCGATTGAATGCACTTAATTTTTATGGCTCGATGTTTCTGCGTGTGGTCCATTTCGAGCGTGTCGTTTGAATCTTTTGGAAGATTGAGATTCCTATAAATATATCCAGCTCTTTGAAGGAGTTCGTGACACTGTCGCATGATTTAAAGGCAAATTACCGTTATGCTAATTGACAATAGTTGTATCTAATTCTTTGAATGAAAAGCGCCATAGATTTATGTCACGATTTGTAAGTTAACTTTAATCTTTAACGTTAATGATATCAGTGGCTATAGTTTTGTTTAAATATGTGAAAGTATGCCATGTGAAATTTTATTCAATTAGAACTGGCTATTCAAGCAACTCTAAATAACAATTGCATATTTCAACATTTCGTATTGTCATTTAGTCTTTTTACTTGAACGTTTGTGTAACTAAAGTAGGTCTTGCAAATGTCGTTGCTTGTAGCATGCAAGTCATTACTGGCCAAATTACGGATTGTGATCCGCAATAAGAAATTCTCACACAGGCGCTGATACAGTAATTTCGCATAGATTATGTGAATTAACAATCAGACAATCATCACTCATACACAGATGACTTGAAGTTCCACATTCTATTCTCATGTGAAAATATTATTGTTTAAATCTTACTCAGCTCGTTATCTTCCAATATAATCAGAAGAACTGGAACATTTATATCGCCTTCTGCATGTCTTGGATGTCCATCAACGGTGCCAATTTTAACGATGACATTAAGTTGCTCGGCTGATCGATATGGGTGATCAATAAATATCGATCATTCACCTCTGTTACGAAAGCGCATTTCACGTGTTTTAGGCGCCGCCATATAGTTGCACCGGTAGCGACAGCGCGTGCTTTCGTTTGTGATGCGCGTGCATCGCGAAATGTCACGATATTTACGTACGAGTCGCGTGCGCATCCCGTCCCGTCCATCGATCCCGTTCGATTTCCAAACGCCGAACGGTTTAACGTCCGCAATAAGTTTTTGCTCGTCGCGGCGCGCACTCGTTTCACAGTTTTTCCTCTCGTGTCGTGACAACGTTTTTATCTGCAATCGTAGAGATAGTTTTATGTCGGTGGCTGTCGGTCGCGGTTGGCTCGTTGCATTTCACAGTAACCGCCAAGTCTTGCGCTGTGCTCTCATTTATTTATGCAGATAATTGACCTATTTACAAAATAGTAAACGTAAAGGAGGAATAGAATTTTATAAATGTTTTACAATTAAATTGTAAGTTACCAGCTGAAGTACCTTAATTTACCTGAATTCCATTTTATACCTTTGATTCTAAGACCACCCTTTACAGACCTGATGTGTCCACGAAGCAATTAACCATTAAAACCCTGAAATCTAGTAAAATAACTAGATGTAATTTTAATAAACCCGTATTACGTCATATCATCAAAATATGTGTCACACAACTATATCGTCGAGATAATATATCCCTTAATACTACTGTCTATTTTAGTGTCAGCTCAAACAAAATATTTTCGCGTCTAAGTTCTGAGAATCTCGTTATCACTGCACTGATGGATTGTTAAACCTATGCCTATGACCCATCTTCGTCTAGTCGTGAATTCGTGATCCTTCCACTGCCAAATGGCAATTTCTGACAAGATTCTGAAACAGTGAAAGGGTTGTGGCCTCACAATCTCAATATAGTTATGCGTATAACTGTGTAGGGCCGTGGTGTAGGATCTCTACATTATACATCCTTCCTTGCAACAAACTGGAGCGCGGTCGTGCTTACTCCTTCCTTTGTGCTAGACCCTCTGCCCGTGACGTCCTTGCAAGTTGTACCTTTGTTGGCAGTTGTGAGAGCTATGTTCGCACCGTTTTGTTGGACGAACTCTTAATTCTATTCTTTGATAAATGAAAATGATACTGGCTATAATGATCATCGAGGCTGAAAACTACAGTTGAGAATTATCTTAGGCAGTGTACCTGAGGCCACGTCTTAAAAGGACGAGGCGAAGACGAGTATTTAATTCATGAGAAAGTTGACCTTTCTCAACTTATTATTTAGTAACTTTGGTCGTGGTTTGTGATTTATCCGTTTATTTCTATTTGTAAAAAGACTATGGTCAGCCAGAACAATAATAATTTGCGCTTCCTGTGTCATTATCACTATTTTGTAATGTGTGGCGCTGTTTCCCTCTGATAATTTCAATGTCGTCTGTGACACCGTTGCGATTTCGCACATTAGTTTACATTTAAGATAGAAGGAGCCACTTTTTGGTTTGACTACTTGTAAATTACGTATACTTAATAATCTGTTATCCATTACTGCGGAAAGTATTGGTTGGATTTTTAATTAGTACTACAAAGGAACAATAGTTAGGTGATATTTAGGTCGTACGCAGCGTTAAAAATACACTTAGAAGAGTACGTGATTTGTTAGTAAGTAAATTGGACTCATATTTTATGATATTTATGAGCTAAATCAAAATGTTTTAATCACTGAATAGACAATATTGTAGCAAGGTAGCCTAATGTCAAGTGAATTCTCGAACCTTGGCATTTGTTCTGCAATGTAGAGGATGATGTCATTGATTTTGATCATATTTCTTCTTTATTAGTGATATTTATGTTTTTACGATTTTAATTAAACTAAATGGCTCATTTATAATTCGTCTATATCGCAAACATCATTGCTTTGAACTGGCAAGTGGTCTCATTAACATATATCAAAAAATACAAGTAACGTACAGAATAGAGAGTGCAGTTAATGTAACTCAGATTTTTAATTCCGCCAACTGTTAAATTCAACTTTAAACTTTTTAATATATAAATTGGTCTCTATAATTAGGTGGCCCAATTTGCAACAACGCAATTATGCTACAACAAATTTTGCCTAAACATTACCTCTGTTTTCATTAAATGTGTAAACACGTTAATGAGAAAACAGGCTAAACATGTGTTTACAACCTCATGTGTTTGCCCCATGATTCCAACCTTAAAAGTGTAATGCCTACGGACATACTACATGGTGCTTAACTTTCTAATCCCCAATTAAATGGGCGGAGAGGCAACACCAGCAATACACCGCACCACCGTCATCCGCTATAATACAAATAAGTTTAGATTGGTCGAGTAGCTGGGTTTGGAAATACTTTTACATACTAGCTGTTATCCGCATCTACGACTGCGTCAATAAGAAGCCTATGTTTGACCCCGGGTCTTCAACTATATTCGTACCAAATTTTATCAAAGTCCGTTCAACGGTTTGTCCGCGAAAGCGTAACAGACAGACAGACAGAATTTCGCATTTATAATATTAGTATGGATTCATTGGTAAGCTTTAAGTGAAACAATTGCACTGATAATCAAAAACTTCTTGATATAAATCCGTTATAACTGACACAATCACATGGAATCTATAAACATGGTGTAAACTAGGAATGAAGAGAGAAATAAAACAATTGATGAAATTATCATTGCCTCTAGTCTTCTACTTCGTAGACTTGTCAAGTGCTTTAGTTTTAATTAAAGCACGTGTAGTTTATAGATTCTTAAATAGGTTTTTTTAAATAAATTACTAGCTGTTTCCCGCAGCTCCACCTGCGGTATATAGCCTATGTTACTCAGCCTACTGTTTTACAATGGTGAAAGAATTTTTGAAATCGGCACAGTACTAACATACACGCAAAAATACAAATCTTTCCTCTTTATAATATTAGTGTAGATGTAGATGTCTTTCATTGTTACTGGTTTTTCTAACCAACTCGCTGTGGTGCTGGAACTAATGCTCGACTAACGTGACATTATATATGTTTACCACGCGACGTTTGTATATCAATATCATACACAATGTTTCCTAAGAGACAATAAGAATTCCTGAAGATATTGCTCATAATCCAATTATTTATTCTTGATGAGATTATAAATTATCTAATTAGTTTTCCAATTAGATAGATGAATTATGATGATGCGCCATCATTGGTCATTAAGTCTTGCGTTTTATTAAATTTCTGTTAGATTTTGTTTATATTTTTTATACATTGTTTTTTTTTTCTATTATATTTTCCTCATAATAAAAGAAATATTCTAAGGAAACTATGATAGAAAAAGTTTATTTTTTAACAAAGCGTTATAAATATAAATTAATTAATTAAATCCAATGGAAAATTATTAATATTAGATTCACGGCCCACCGGTACTGCACAGGCACACTGATTTATTACACTACAAGCTGTTTCCCGCAGCTCCGCCTGCGTCATAAAGTAGCCTATGTTTGACCCCGGGTCCTCAACTATATTCATACCAAATTTCATCAAAATCCGTTCAGTGGTTTGGCCGTGAAAGCGTCACAGACAAACAGAAAGACAGACAGACAGACGAAAGACTTTCGCATTTATAATATTAGTGAGTAAGTATAGTTAGTATGGATGTCGCCCGTGTCGTGTCCCCTGACGGTCCCCACTGCAAGTTCCGTAGACGGAAACAATTCGAGATAAATCACAAATGTCACTTGCAACCTGCTAGTCGTAGTGATTCACAAAATGTAGGTAATTTTGCTTTATGATGTGGAACAAAGTATAAACTTACAGCGGTTTCAATGTAACCCACATATTTAATTAAGTAATATTGTTTTTAGAAAT